>OY987326.1:125537593-126173974 GCA_963920685.1 Polydrusus tereticollis
ACACAACAGGTCTTCCGCCGCCCCTGAGTTCAATTTCCTAATAAGCCTATCCCTTCCATTTCATTAATTAAGCTTATCATTAGTAAATTTAAGTCCAAAAGCACTGTAATAAATAACTGTAAATACTCAACTCAGAATATCAATAGAGCTGAAGAAAGGAATAATAGAGATCTTGATATTTTACTGCACGTGGACGAAAATAAAATGATTAGCATGAGGATTCTTGGGCGAGCCCTTAAGAAAATATCAAATCACAGTGTTGCGCACCTTAAAAAAACATAAATATTCTCCATACAAATATGAAAAAAATCAAGAGCTATGGCAAGACGATGAAGAACGGAGAATGGTGTTCTGTCTTAAGGTAAGGGAAAGAGCAAATAATAATAAGGATTTTTTGAGAAATATTTGTTTTACCGATGAATGTACATTCACCCTCAAGAACGAAACAAATGTTCAAAATTGCCAGAATTGGAGCCAAGAAAATGAACATCGTCTTGTTCATACTCGGACGCAATGTCCACAAAAAATAAATGTTTGGGCGGGAATTGCAGGACATTACATCATTTAACCATTTTTTATGGAAGGCAACCTTACAGCAGTAACCTGGACTTACTACAAAATCGAATTGAACCCGCACTAGAAGAAGTTGTACGCGAAAATCAGGAGATCTGGTATGAAATGAATGTTTGTCCTGCCCATAATTCTCTTATGGTTAGGAAATACTTGCAAAATATTTTTAACGGAAATATTATTGGCTCGCGGCATCTAATCCTTTGGCCAACCAGGTCTCCTGACCTTTCGCCAAACGACTTTTTTCTGTGGGGTCACTTAAAATATTTTATTTACAAAGATGTTAAATTTGAAAATCTAGACCAGCTATAAAACCGTATTTCGTTAGAATTTAACAGAATTTCTTAATATCAACTCAGTAATGTTAGAAATAAATTTTATGATCGGTTAGGATATTATTTAGCTGTTAATAGAGTGTTGTTTAAACATTTAATTAATTAATGTTCTTGTAAAGATCTGTAGTCTTAGGAATGCTATGTTAAATTGAAGGCTTAGTAAGAAAAACATAATGGTGTCTTTTATTTAGGATGTGTAATTGTCGGATTGGCGAAACGAAAATGTGTTTTGAATATGAAATCATCTTTATTCGTTACGTCCAACTTTATGTCAATTTTTGACAATAGCGTCATAGAAACTATTTGCTGGTGTTTGCTGTAATTTTATTATTATTTATTTTGCAACCACGTTTACATAAATATATTAGGATTGGCTGATTAAAACTTATTTAAACTTGGCACGAGGGTTTATTATATCGGCCTCTTCAAAAAACTATTATACTATTTTTCTCTAAAATGTACAGGGGAGCCAGTATTTAGCCACCTCAATATTTACATGGAATTTCCTATGCTTAACTAAGCCATGCATCACCTGGTATAATTCAATGATGTAAGTAAACATTTGTCCACGCTAATATTTTATTGGGTATCAATAGAAAAAATATATTTTTAAAAGAGACACCCTGTATATTTTCGCATATTTCAATAGACCTTGAAATTACTATTTCATAATTATAGTATACTTGATGTTTTGCTTAAGTTATCTTTAAAACATAGAGGTTTAAATTTTTTTACGGGTTGACTGTAAAGCCCGCATTTTGAACAAGGAGGCTTTGGACGACGCCGACGCGGCGATAAGTAGGGTGCAAACGTAAAATTACAAATTTAAGTCATACAGGGCCAGAAAGTTCATCACCTGCAACCCTCAGATTTTGAACGCCGAATGTATTTTTGTCAATAGTGCCTGGAAAATTATAAGCATGTGCGCGACTTTCCGTTAAGTTGTGTTTGGCCAGACGAATCTTATGTAAGCAGTGCCGATATTTTCAACCACTTCAACTGTTACGCGCCTGATCACACCGAGATCCTTATCCAATAATTGTAAAGTAGAAAAGGAAGAAAGATTTGGGTTTAGTGTGTGGACAGGGGTAGAATTATTGGTTCGTTTGTTTATGATGGCGCTCTCACATCCCAAACATATTTACCAATTTAAGGAAACGAATAGAACCCCTTGTCAATAATTTTTTTTTTTGTTAATGGATTGCCACTTATTACTCAGAAACGTATTTTTTCAGCAAGACGGGGCACCGCTCCACAGCACTGCAATCATCAAAAAAATTTTGCCGGCCAATCTTGGAAATAATTGGATAGCCGGCGAGGTCACCGGATTTTACGCTAATAGACTTTTATTTTTAATGAAGGTTAAAAGACCTTATTTTTAAATTGCCAACGAACACAAAACAGGAATTAAAAGTCGCAGCGATGCAAGGTTTTGCATCCGTGACTCCAATTGAACTGATTAACTCGAGAAAAAATGTTGAGAAAAGATGTGAGAATCTGCGCATAGGGGAAACCGGTCGACATTTCCAAGACCTCCTGTAGGGAAATATCGTTCTTGTCTGTTGTTTCTTATTTTTGTTGTTTTGTTTTTTATTAGTTGATTTTTATTTTAAATATAGTTTAAATAATTGTTATAACGTTCTGCCCTTTTATTGTAAACATGAGTTTTAATTACTGCTGTGCACCACTCTATTAAAATTTGATAGCTTGTACTCATTCGCACCCTATTTATCACCGCGTCGGCGTCGCGTCCTCCAAAGCTTATATTTGATCAAAGTGTGTGCTTCAAAGGCAACACGTAACAAACTTTAAACCTCTATGTTCTAAAGAAAACTTAAGCAAAACACCAAGCATGCTATATTTTTGGAATAGTAATTTCAAGCTGTATTGAAATATGCAAAATTATGTAAGATATCATTTTTAAAAAGTTGTTTTTCCTATTGTTACCTATTAAAGTATTAGTTTAAAAAAAAAATATTGACACCATTGAATTCTACGACAAAAAGTGCTTAAGAAATGTTTTCATAGAAATTTAACTAGGAATATTTTTTTTTAAATATCCTGTATCCCCGAAACGGCGATAGATATTGATATGCGGTCTTCACCATTAAGTTTGTCATTAAAATTGATGAGTTTGTCCCACCCTGTACAGTGTATCCAGTTTTCGTGGGGTTTCATATCCAAGCTACCGTATTATAAAAGATAGAGAGATGGGGTTTGCGGCTTGCTGTTCTATTATTTTAGAAAACTTTCCTTGCCGCAGACGAAATTTTCATAGCTCCCTCAGATTCGAACATACAGGGCGATTTTGGAAATTTGTCATTTTTGACGCTCTCCTGTATCTGGATTATTTGATAACTTATCAATAAGGTAAAAATGGGTTATTATAGAGTTTTTTATGTTAAATTTAGCGCTGTTACCCAACAAACATTTTAAGTTAAATTTACCTTTATTCGACTTCTAAACGGGTCAAATATTTTGCATGACCAATTATATATAGGGATAATTTACTTACATTTGTTTTCCTATTGCCCAATGTGGGGAAAGAAACTAAAGTAATTTGAAGGTCGAAAATAGGTTGATAGGGTTTTTGTGTCCAATAAGCTAAAACGAAGTGAAATAAATATAGACCTATTTTACGTCTAAATGTGGAAAGTGAGACCAACCTTTTGACCTAAACATAACCTAAATAGGAGCAATAAGACACTAGACAAAAATACAGAGAAAACATATCATATCTGGCGTTAGAAAGAAAAGACAACAACTTATGCCAACACTTCCCACAAGACAAAATAAATTATAAAATGGAGTTCGACTTAAGTAGATATTTGGAATGGCCGCTTACTATAACTTCAACAATAAAGTGATTTAATTAAGTTTTATCGTTTTTCTGGACCGAAATTTGGATGCGAAAGAAATGTGTTTGTGAATTATGGTGATGATACTTCGAAAAACAAAACGCGCCCTTAAAATATGCGTTTTTCTATGCATTATTACAATAATTTTAAATATTTTTACCATTAACCTTAAAACAGAGTTCATTATAAACATTATATGTAAAAAAACTTTCGTTGACGAAAGATATCGTAGTCTAATGGATTTTCCACTCACCTTATGTAATTCTTAAAATTTTAATTATTGTTTTTTTATAGTTGTCGATGAACAGGACAGCTAATAATTATTAAAAATGGCCGTTTTTATATTTTTAACCTTAAAGTTATTTTTTCCTTTATTATTAACTGTACAAGCAATGTTAGCCTTTGAGGTTAATCAGAAAGTAATGAAGTAACTTTGGGAACAATTTATTTGGCAAAATTATCCAAAATATTACTTGTTTATAAAACTACATTGTCAGTAAATTATTTGGACTTTTTTTAGGCAATAATTAGGTAATGTTTACCTAGCGTCATAGCCAAATAATTCCTTAAATATGAATACATATATTAAGTAACAATTAAGTAAATTATGACTTAATCATATTCCTTATTAGGATTAAATATTTTTAATGTCTCAAAAAGGTAATTTATTTGTAGTTTTTAACTAGGTAAATTAAACTAAAAGTAGATTTCCCTATAACAAATTATTTAAGTTGTAGATATCCAAATATTGACTTAGATTTTAGAGTTCGAATCTTTTGTGACTTATTTTAGAGTTCGAATCTTTTGTGACTTTTAAGAAAACATTTAAGGCAAAAATAAGCAAATATTTGCCAATTTAGGATTATTTTCCTTCCGTTCTGGTCTACGTTACTTAATATGTTTGTTGGGTAGTTCTTTTCTAAAATGTTTTGTTTTTGAGTTATGACCCAAACGTGTGTTTTTTTTTTAGTAGGGCACCCTATATATTATGTCCTTGTCTTATCCCCCTTTTTAAGAGGTTTTCAAAGATATACAGGGTGTTATGGAAATGACTTATTATATTTTAAGGGGCCACTCCTGAGGTGGTCTAGAGTTACACTTGATAGTTTTTTTTTCTAAAATCGGAAGTATTTTGAATTTTGTAAAATACCTTAAAACCGGACTATGTGCGCCTTCCATGATAGTTCAATGCCCCTGAACACATGTGTTTTTGACAAGACAAACTGCTGGAATGGTAATTGTTTAGTTTAGTGCAATTAATGTTGAATTTTGTGCTAAAATTTCGTATATAGACTAATTGAGGGTAGCTGATCACAATTTTCCTTTTGCGTTTTTACGGCAAATGCACTGGTTTTGAGAAAAAAAAATGTTAAAGTTTTTCACTTACAGGTTAGGGTATTCTTTGGGTGTCGCGTTTCACTTTCCTTTCAATTTCCTAGATTTTATGGTTTTCCCTTCAAAATATGTGATAAAACTTTCACCAAACTATCTGTTCATAAAATAAGAACAACATTTTAGCAAAAAAACAATGGAAAAGGCACAAATTTAATTAAATTCGTTGTTAATACGCCGACAAAGGAGAAACGTCTCTTTTCAGATTCATTGCACTCACGTTGCCAGATTGTTCTTCTTTTTTTTGTAATTATTAATGGCTTCCATCCAGGAGAATGATATGCTAGCTCGAGCCAAAAGGATTCATTCAATTAATAAAAATGAATTGAAAGTATAGGCAATTTATAATACACTAACAATCTGACAACATGGGTCGTGCAGTTTGCTTCTGCTTTTTTGGCCAGCTGTCAGTGAGCTGTCTCCCGTCTTTTTGCAGATAACGTAGAGTTTTCTGTTCGCTTACAAGTTATCCCGTTTTTCAGAGTTTTCTTGTGGCATATTTCGTTTATTTCAACTCAGAAGTGTATACTATGACTCCGACAAGTAATATTTTATTGAAAATAGCAACATTTTAGGATTACATGCAAAATAACATACCGGTGAGTTAGAAAAACTTTAACATTTTTTTTCTCAAAACCAGTGCATTTGCCGCCTAAACGCAAAAGGAAAATTGTGATCAGCTACCCTTAATTAGCCTATATACGAAATTTTAGCGAAAAATTCAACATTTTCACTAAAGTAAACAATTACCCAAATCAGCTGTTTGGGTCATTGGCGCGTAGGTGTTTTGGACCTAAATTTTTGAAGGCATTTTTCTCGAATTTCTAGCTTCGAGCGCCATTTATAGCAATTTTTCCCCAATTCGTCTCGACCTATATATTTACGGGTTAAAAAATAATAAGTCATTTCCATAACACCCTGTATAATAATCCATATTTATTTATTTTAAAATCGATTAATTTTAACATTTTTTGTGGAATTAATCAGTTTTCATATAGAAGGTTATGCCATGGTAAATCTCGGACAACCATGACAGAAATGCGCCGTTACGGATTGTTGTCAAATGTTACTAACATTTGTTTGATTTTGTAAGTTTGCCTTTTATTTCTGTGAAAAATTGTTCAACATGGCACAAAATAATAAATATTAAAATTATGAAAAAGCCGCTATGTATGTTTGTTTTATCCAAGTCAATGAAGACGCGGACGCAGCCTTGGAGCTGCATTTTAATAGGTAAGTTAAAATCATTTGTTAGGTACCATTAATATTCATAGTCAATATCAAAATGTTTTAAACATTATTGTTATCTATTATTAGCTTTTTGTTACATATTTGAATTTTTCGTAGATATCCAGAAAGACAACAACCTGATACTAAAAGAATATTTCAAAAAATCCAAACCAATCTCATTGAGCACGAATCTTTTAGAAAACAAGGCCTAATTTTTACAACAAGGAAAACAAGAAAGAAGAAGAAATAAATGTTTTGGCCTCAGTCAGGGTACAACCATCCATATCATGCAGAAAAGTGTATGATGAAGTTGGGATTAAAAAATCAAGAACGCAGTTAATACTAAAAACATATAAATTTAAACCATACAAATGCCATCTCGTCCAACATTTGCATCCTAGTGACGCAGAATCTAGAATGGTTTTTCCTTGCAGCTGGTTCATATCAAAGTGGCAGAAAAACGCAAATTTTTAGGTAATAAAGGGTGGTATGTCCGACGAGGCTTATTTTACGAGTTCTGGTATCAACAATTAGAGGTACTACTGGTCCCAAGAGAACCAACACGTAATATTTTCAGGAGAACGTCAAGGTCGGTTTGAATTTAGTGTGCCATGCTTTATTTTTGACACTAAGATTAGGTTTTTTATCTATAAAGGAACTTTAACCGGAAATAGACACCTAGGTGTAATGCGAGATGCACTAATGGAAATTTTAGAGGATGTTAGGTCTCATAATGCAGTGATTATAGAAGAGACTACTTATAGTTAGAGCCGCGGTGACAAAAATGCCTAGGAACTCCCAAACGGATGAAAAGCACGTTTTTGTATAGTTCGAGTGTCGTTCTCGAAATCCGTGTTGTCGAGTAGGGGTCTGGCGCTCGGCGGTGAGCGGCTATAATATTTTTTCATCGGAATGACACCAAACAGGCTCATAACCTTTTTCTGACATCCAGAAGCAAGATTCTCAAGGTTGGTGCCAGTTGGAGCAACCAGTTTTTAGTTAGGATCTTTTTTTTTCATCGATTTATGATCGATCAGTTGTGCGCTGAGTAGCGCGTTTTGCGGCTGCTGATTTCAGAGTTTCTATCGAAATGGAAACTAGATCAGAACCTTCCTCTGATATTCGAAAAAATGTGGCTATATGTATACTTTGGTATCAGTCGGAGCAACCGGAAAAACGAGACGCTTGGACAATAGCTGAAATTCCAATGATCCTGCTGTCAGAAGCAGATTTTTGCTCGGGGAGTCACCAGGATGGGAAAGAACCGTCTTCTAATATTAATCTAGTAAAAATCCGAATCTCTAACACAAAATATAAGGCGACTATAATAACCAAATTTCATCCACGAGCAAAGTGAGTCAAACCCTACTAAAGATATACTAGCTAAAATGTGGATGAAGTATGCGCTTGTCGCGTTCATACGGTCTAAAAGTCAGAGTTTTCACTTCATAATCCTCAAATCAGAGGAAAATATTCTCATCAATGTTTAGGACAATAATACGCAATTTGATTGTAATCGGCCTTTCTACTTTAAAGATTGAACATTCGGATCCTGGAGTTTCCGGTGATAATGAATATATCGGAGCATGTTCTGGAAGATCTGGTCTTGGCCGCAATAAATTTGGATGCAAATAATTGTTTGATGTTCTGTAGGTGTCAAAGAACCTGTGTGCAAATGGGGGAATTACTTTATCAAATTTTGCCCATTTAAATTTTGAAAAACTGTTATAAAGCGATGGCGACACATGGAGCTCCCTGCCAAATTTCAAGTTTAAATGAGCAAATTTTTTTCCCCCCTTTTTTTCATTTTTTTTTAGCTCCTGGAAGAGCTCTTTGCAAAGATCAAATCGGATGAAAATATTTTTCCGGTAATTGGGGGTTGCCTAGATGCCCTCCAGTAATTTTCATCCGTTTGGGAAATGTTTTTTTAAATCGCTGGTCAAAATTTCGAAAAAATATTATAGCCGCTCACCGCCGAGCGCCAGACCCCTACTCGACAACACGGATTTCGAGAACGACACTCGAACTATATAAAAACGTGCTTTTCATCCGTTTGGGAGTTCCAAGACATTTTTGTCACCGCGGCTCTAACTATTACTCTTATATGTACAGGGACATTTTTTTAAGTGTCTCACCCGATTTGCGATTTTCCTGCTGACTATAATAAAAAGCAAACCACACAATTCTCAATGAATTTCGACAAGGAAGCCGATTTTAATGTCAAAAAATATATAGGTTCACAAATTTGACAGATATGACGCCATTTTGAACTTTTTTAAATGGCAGCCCTTACAGATAATCAGACGAGCAAATTGACCTTGGCGATCCGATTTCAAAAACTTATAGTTGTTAATATTTATTTTCAGCCGTTTCGGAAATACGGGGGTGCCTATTTTGCCTTTATCGATTTTGTCTTTTAAGTGTCTTACCTTTTTAATAAATAGCCCTTTTAAGCTGAGAACCCCAATCTTTTTCGCAGTAGCATAATTTCCCGTGACCAAACTATCTACGCTATAATAAAATCCGACAGATGTCAAAAAGTGAGAGATACGACGCCATTTTGATTTTTTTTTTAAATGGCAACACAGGGGGTAGATAGAGCCTAACTGACGCAATGCAAGCTTTACTCTATTAATTGAAATAAGCCAAATCAGTCGCGTCAGTGTGCAATGTTCGGGCCGGAACCCAAACTGATCGGCAGGCAGAACGTTTCGTCTAAGTACAAAGTCATTGATTCTACTCAAAATTAGCTTTTCAGCGATTTTCCCTAGGCTCGATAGCAGACTGATCGGCCTATAGCTAGCCGGCGCCGTAGAGTCCCCACCTCTTTTTTAAATAAAACAAATAATTTTTTCTTATTAAAAAAAAAACAGCACTAGTGCTTGCTATGAGGTTAATACTAGAAACGAATCTATTCAGGAAAACATACGCAAACCTATTGATATTGAAGGTATGGTACGGTATGGATCCTTGACATTAACAAAGTCATACCTCGGGGCATGCCTTACTTAACCTTTAAGAGTGTCATTTTATCTATTGTTTAGATAATGTAGTTATCTTAAGATATATTAATTAACTCTTTCTAAACCAAATTGAAATAATCTGGAACTGAATTTCTTAAGACAATAGGGATATTTAATAGATCTGTAAATATACAAATAAAATGTATAACAAAATCAATCCAGCAACCGATTAAATATTACAAAAACAGTAACCTCAAAGAAGGTGTTCAAGATGACCTCCGTTGTCGTTAAGACACTTTCTTTCTCTAAAGGGCAGTTGCTTCATAGCTGCTGAGACTAGTTCTGGGTTGATGGCAATATACTTCAGCTATAGCCAGTTTTAATTAAATTTGATCCATAAATGACTACACATTATTTTTGTCTTTTAGAACACCCCATACGAAATGATCAAGGAGATTAAGGTCGGGACTGCTCGCCGGCTATCCGACTAGACCACGATTTCCAATCTATCTCTCACCAGCGTCGTATGGCGGAGCACCGTCATGCATAAACCACATATTTCCTATATGTTCCAAAGGAAAAGGAATGTCCTCCTAGATGAGCCCAAAAAGTTCATAATGTAAATTTTCAAAATATCTGTTACCATTTAATTATTCATTAAAGAAAAAACCCATAACTCTTTTATTATCCCACAAACCCAGCCACTTTTATGTATTTATAAGGATGTAAATTATTGTCTTCAATGATTCTACTTTTTGTTCCAGTCGAAAATAAAGGATCCTCTTTTTGTAATTAACGGTAAGATCCATTCGGCACTGTGCATAAATTGGCAAAGCAATTTATTTGCATTGCTTCAGATTTCACAAAGCAGGATCTTGCTCTTTTCTTGGATTGGAAATGTTTTCGTTGAAGAACTTCAGTATACTTGGAACCCGCTGATTAACGAAATCGTCTTCTAAAAGATCTTATGGCTATGGTAGCACTATAATTGGATCACTTATTTGAGAAACCCGTTAGGTCATGACAAGCGAGTTTTGAGAAAAGTAATAAAAACTGTATATACTTTTCTGAAAGCTTTAGTAACTATTAATTAATGTGTCAGTAAACTCATCAGCACCTACAGATTGTTGCTAAATTTACTAACTTGCAATCAGCAAGTTTGTTAGAAAATTTTCCATTAGTAGTTTACTTTCTAGTGGCAATTATCTGTGCTTAAATGTTTACTAATATCTTGTATTTCTGTTAAAAGTTCGTTTGGATCTATTATTGAATTATGAGGCATATTCATATTGGCAACAGAAATAGCGATTTCGATTTTAAAAACAAAAAATTTTAAAAACGGAGAGACCATCTCTTTATTTGAACATACACATATCATTTCCTTAGTTACTTCACAACAAGATATAATACACTGTGTTCAAAAAGTCCCGGACCGGTCAATTATTTAGAAAATGGCGCACAATATAAAAAAACTTCCGGTATAAAAGTTGTAGGTCTTAAAAAAAATCTGTAAAACTAGGACACCTGTAATTATACAGGGTGCCCCAAACAGGCATGGTAAACAAAACTATCGTTTTTTTTTTTAAATGAAACGCCTATCTTATAATACTTTTGGATTCTACATATAATATTAATTATTTTTTAATAGGCACACTATAAGTCTAAACTTAATAGTTTCTAAGATATCGACTTTATTAAAAATTACATTTTTGAACTTTGACAGGTTCTAGCTCTCTAACGGTATATCTTAGAGCAAAACGGCTTACATGCCCCTATCTTACTTTTTTATTATTTTCCTAAATATATCAATTTTGGGTTAAACCGGAAGTACTATATTTGCGGATCTCGAGTTACATCCGGTTTAACCGGAAGTTTACACTTCTGTGAAGATAATAAAAAAGTAAGATGGGACACGTAAGCCGTTTTGCTCTAAGATATACCGTTAGAGAGGTAGAAGCTGTCAAAGTTCAAAAATGTAATTTTTCGAAATTCGATATCTCAGAAACTATTAAGTTTAGACTTATAGTGTGCTTATTAAAAAATAATTGATATGTTATGTAGAATCCAAAAGTATCGTAAGATATAAGGTGTTTCATTTGAAAAAACGAAAGTCTTGTTTACCATGACTGTTTGAGGCACCCTGTATAATTACAGGTGTTCTAGTTTTCTAGATTTTTTAAGGCCTACAACTTTTATACCGGAAGTTTTTTTTATATTGTGCGCCATTTTCTAAATAACTGATCGGTCCGGGACTTATTGAACACAGTGTATAATAAATCGCATTTTTAATTTGCATCGTCATTTTCCTTCGTAGGCCATGTATAAATTTCGTTCCAGAAATTTTAAACATCGTTATCACCTGTCAAGTATTGCTGAAATGTAATTAGGTTATCCACCTCTTTTCTATTAATAGGTAAAGGACCTGCATATGCTTTGGCTTTTGCAGGAGAAATATGTCGGATAACATTCCTTCTAAAACTTGTAGCACATACCCTGTTAGGTACATTAGACCAGCGTTTCCCAAACATTTTTTCCCTGGCTCGGTTATTTTTATGTTCCTCTCTCGTGACCCACCAAAAGTTTTTTTAACTCTCCTGGTGCATAAAAAGGCAAAATAAAACACATTTCAATGTCCACTTATATTGCAATTATTATTATTAGATGACCGCCAATGTATATTATGTTGACAAAAGTTTGTCAAAATTGTATCAGTCTGATTGCCACGTGACTTTATCATTAAAGAGTATAATAATAAACAACAAGGAGACAACGCTGTGACCCGGTATTTAATTTTCGTGACCCGGTACCGGGTCGCGACCCACCATATGGGAGATGCTGTATTAGACGAATAGGTAAAGTGCATGAACTGATTTATCTTGAATGACACCTAATAATCTTTGTGAGTATATCTTCCTTGAGATTCTGCTGATAAGTAAGTTTTTTAAAAATGTTTTGTCCACCACTGCTTAAAGTCTAAAATATGTTTTGTTTTCAGAACCTTTACGACGAACTTTTGCTTTCGAGGGCACTTAGATATGCGTTTGGCGTATTCTTTTAAAGCATATGAATGATCAAATTTTTTTTGAAAACAGAAAAATCACGATCGCATGGTAGGAAGGAGTGTTCTCGTATTGGAAGGACCTGGATTATTGTCTTAGACTTCTGCAAAGAAACTAGTGCCATAAGCATTCTTACTAAGTGCTTAACGTTTCCTGTGACGTTTGTCAAATACCGAATAAGAAATGAGCAAGCTTCATTAGGTCCCTTGGCAGCAGTTCCTTCATTGCATACATAAAACGTAGTTAAGTTGTATTTTGGACTTATGGGGTTTCTCAAATAAGTGATTCAATTGCCCCTTATCTATTCTTTGAAAATGCGTATATTTTTCTTCTTTCGTAAAGCACATTTTTCGGCCTATTTTGACACTGGCCAAAGAACCATCTTTGCCTAAAGGTTACATTATTTACCTTAAATAATGATAGGTGTGCGTATATTTTCCTGAATAGAAAATTCGTTTTCAATACTAACCCTTTAAAAGAAGTAATAAATGTGATATATGTTTGGAATGGGAATTTACAAAGGATTAGAAATGGAAATACCAATATAACGTGACCTAAAAATGAAAGTTGGCCCTATTCTGACTTAGTGGTCAGCACTGTATAAATATTATATGTAAGTAACAAAATTTTGGTAGATATTCTACAATAATGTGCTTGAGTTTTAACAATAGGATAATTAGCACCAAAATTATTAAGCTTTAAAAACCGACGATTTAAATGGAGCAATATATTATTGTATAGACAGTTAAGAAAGTTACAGAAAAAAATAATTTATTTTTATGAAAACGACTTAATTAAGGAAAAGCACCTATGTCTAGCATGCAGGAAATGTACATTTCCTGACGTCTGTGCTTGCTGGGCCTAGCTGGTTCTCCTAGGTCCGTAAATCCATTTTGTGTTTTGCTACATCGAAAACACCATTAGCAGTATTTCGTGCTATATTTCCACCATAATATCGATATCATCCAGCAGTCCCCAGTACATTTATTTTGGGAGTCCCAATGTGTGAGCAGTACACAGGTCTTGATTGGGTTTTTACTTCAGAATATACCTTTGACATCTGCTCTTTGATCGAAGACTTTCTAGGTTTCGTCGCTTAAGTTTTGAATATTTATTCGGTTATTGCTTTATTGGAGTTTGTGTCGCGTATCGTTTAGAAAGGTTGGAAACCTGCATAGTTCTTTGCGCCTGTTACCTGTGTATAGGACGATGATGGTACAGCTTCTTTACTGTTACATTTTTATGCCAACGGGGAGCCAATCTTTTGGCAGTGTGTATGTAGAATTTGGTCTAGCCGTTGTGTGAGAGTCCGTTATTAGTATATTATTCGATACGTCCGTACGTCTGTAATAGTCTTTGATTATTTTAAAAAAGAATTCATTGATTGTCAGTATTCGAAAATCCTGATGTAAAACACGGTTCATTATATATCTTGGGGCATTTGAGTTTCAGCACCCCGTTTTGAATCACGTGGAACTTATTCAGCTCGGACTTACCTATATTGAACCAAGATGGCACTCCATAAGTAAATACCGGCCTGACCAAGACCTTCTAGAGATTAACTTTGGTTTGATGATTAAATCTACTTTGCCTGAGAAAGGAGGTAGATTGAGCTTAATTGACGGAACGCCGCCTTGATTCTATTAATTCAGTTTAACCTCTAATTCAGTCTATGATCGAGGAAGTTTCAGGTACTTCACTTCCTGGCACCAATTCACTTAAACCCTACCGACTCTGAGCCTCGTTTCGGGCCATCCAACGCGACTTTTGGAGAAAAGGATGACTTTCGCCTTAGAAAGATTCAAACGAATCTTCCAATTAAAAAGTCATTTTTTCGTTTGGCTTACATATCGCTGCATACATGTGACGACTAGCCACGGTTGCTTAGAAGTTATTGCAGTGTCGTCAGAAAAAAGATAAAGGTGCATTTGCCTATCTCGCGAAATGTGAATGAGGTAGTAGAGGTAGTTCGGAACTCCTAGTCTTATTAATTTCAGTAAAAGACCATTATGCCTAACGCAGTCATATGCTTTGCTAACGTCAAGAAAGATCACCCCTAAGCGATGCTCTCATTTGGGCTTGGTGTTGGGGTGTATGAAAGTTCGGAAAGTATACCAAGCTTGTTAGGGGCTGCCTTAGCTATAGTAAGAACGTGACTATACCAAGAGATATAAGCAACCAATAATAGCCTTGGAAATATCCAGTGCTACCACCTGGAGCTTCCTATGAAGTTCTATTATGTTATTCTATATAATAAGCGAGAAGGTTTCCTTTTCATCTGGATTTACGAAAAATATAATACATATTAAAATACTTTTATACATGGTAACTCATGGTGAATAGAGTAATAGACGTATATGGCGAATCAATCAACGGTACAATCCCCAAATTTGACGTTTACCATAAAACGATATGCTGTAATAGCTAAAATATTTTCGACAATGCGGTGTTGCCGTACTAGAAAGAAGTATCAACTTTGTTTTTTTAAACACAACATTCTATACAGGATGTTATTTTATAAGTGTCCGATATTTTACAGGACGATTCCTCAGTTATCTATAAGGGAAAGTCAATATAAGCAAGCCCTTCATTTTTGAGATACAGGGTGTTAAAAATTTAATTTTATTTTTGTTCTCCGTAAATAAATTTTAAAATAATGTCTATATTTGGACGAAAATTGGTATTTAGGAGTTTTTTGAAATGCGAAATTCGAATTTGATGTTAGTACGGCATAACTTTTTTATGCGTGCTTGTATTACGCTTCTAAGTAAAATAATGGATTTCTTCATCATTTTTACATGAAAAAGGCATACTTGGTAGAAGTCTCTGCGAGCAATCGTTCTCGGGAAAAAGAATAATAAAGAAATAAATGGCATCTATTTGCATATCGCTATGCCCATATCAGAGTTTGATGAAATAGCATTAATCTCCTAAACAAAGCCGAAATAAAGAAATTATGAAAATGTACTTTGCATTAGCCAATAAAGTGCCTACATAGCATAATGGTGTACATATTTTTTGTTCCTGTTAAAATTTGTAACACCCTGTATCTCAAGAATGAAGGGCTTGCGGACCCATGCTTATATGAACTTTTCATCTTATAATAAACAACTAAGGAATCGGCCTGTAAAATATCAGACACTTATAAAATAACACCCTGTACTTATATAATCTCTTTTTTACAATATCTAGTAGTTTCTTGACAACTGTCCTTATTATTTTCCTACACCACCTACCGATCTGTTGCCGTTTTCGTGAATTACCCTATATAACTTGAAGGAAATCCATTGAGTGTTGTTTATTCGTTTTCGAAATATCTGTTAATTAGAAGTACTTTTTCCAGTGTAATTTGTAAGTAAATCCAAATACATTTAATAAAGACGAATAATTGAAGGCGAAGCGCAGTTCTAAGCTTTTGTTGGGTCGATGCCAACCACGCCAAGGCATGAATGGAAAAGTATGTAGAAAAAGACGTGGAAATTTTCGGCATGAATGGAAAATCCAAATCGTTTACCAAGCGACTTTAATAATTTATACTCATACAATAATTACTTTGGATACATTAAATGTTTAAAAGTAGTATTCTGTTCATTTAAGAAATAATATAATCTACATATTATATGAATAATATAATGATATATTTTAAAATATACAGTTAGTGGCAAATATTTTCAATAAACTCAGTATTGAATGAATACGATTACATTATTTGAAAAACGTTCGAACCCATCAATCTTTTAGTTCAGCTTAATGTATATGACCAGATATACCCACACCAGATGCGAAATTCTATATTATCTAACACGTTAACTCGAATTTATTTGAAGCTCAACCCACCTGGGATGGCCAGCCATCTCAGGATATAGTCGGCGTACCCCTGTAACAGTTCAATTGTATTTTAGATTCGGGTGGAGTGGTGTCTTTCTATTTAGTGCGAGAGGTTATGTCGTTTCACTTTCAACGTTCAATCAAAATAATATTTAATTTTTATTAAAGAATTGACTTTTTTTAAATGTCTGATTATAAGTGCATTTATTTGCATTGTTCTAATAAAAGTGGAGGCGACAAATTATTATCTAAGGGACTTCAAGTCCTGTATGGTATGTAGGTTTTACTATTCAGAGTGGCAAAAAGGTCGCGCATAATGCCTGTACCTTTTGAATTACTTCGTATACGAAAAAGTGACCTTTATGAAAGTTGTTCAGTAAATTATTCCCCACATTTCTACCTGCATAAATTTTTCCTGTCATTTCTGGTTTGGTTGCCATAGGGACCAACTTACTTTTCTTAAATGGAACACCCTGCATATGATTGCTTATTTGGATTCTACTGGGAAAACTCTGAAGCTTTTGTATTTAAAATTTTTATTTATTTAAAATTGTCACAAACTTTATAATAACAAAACAAATAGCCTAGAGAATTGAACAACTTAGCATCGGAATAATAAACAAGTGAAACCTGTTCAGTGGATCAGGTGTTCAAAATGACCACCATTTTCTGCTAAGCAGAGCGCCAGTCGATCCCTGAACCCGTCTACAACGTTTAAGAGGAAGCCCTCTGGCATGGCCCGAATTTCAGCACACACTTTAAAACTTCATGATTTTTGAAAATTCGCTGTACGATGCTGAGGTATTCTAAAGTACGATTAGGGTGATTATATGACTAAAAATGCGTTATTAAATAGAAAGGTTCTCCATTATTTAACAGTCGAAATATAAATTAATACATTTGGTATTTTCTGCGGTTTTTCATATTTAAAATAGAATCGTCATTTAGATAAGGAGTTGTATGAATTGTAAAAAGAATATTAAATGAATATCGCATACCAGAATTCTAAATCTTTTGTATAGAGTAAGATATTTTTTTGTTAATAAGTCGCCATATACTACATCTCCATAATTAAATAAAGACAAGACAAGTGTATTGCGCAGATAATATTTAGTCCTAGAAGGCAAAAAATGTTTGAGATAGTACAATTTTTTCAAGCGCATGTACGCAATTTTAAGTTTATTTTTTACACGTGCCTGAAATGTGTGGCCAATATCAAAATAAAGACCCGAATTTCCTGCCCCCTTGACTATTGGTAGGGGCCATTACTAGTACTTATGTTAAAATTGTCGGAGATGAAAGGAAGAGCATTGCTATTATTATTGAAAAAAATAATGCAAGACTTGGCAGCATTCAACTTTAAATTATGTTATTTTGCTTAGGAGTTCACACTCACCAAATTCTCATTAAATTGTATTTGAGCAGTCTGCAAATTTTGAGTGGGAGAAGATATAAGGGTGTTTCAGAACATGTGTGCAATCTCTCGGATTCATATAGATTAAGTGAAAATAACATCCCGAATTCATATAATTTTTTTTCCTAAGAGCCCCCCTTGAGGAGATATATACCCTTAAAGGCCGGTCCTGAAAACTAGTTTTTTATTGATAGCCTTTGAATTGCCCTGTATATTATAAATAAAATTTAGTATGATATACACCAAGGAGAGATTCATTAAATAAGCCTAATATTAAAATGTATAGTTCATTCTGTGGGCCAGGGACGGACTAGCTTGGGCATAAATAACCTTACATTTTTGGCAGGTGTCATGCTACCGGAATTTTAATTATATTTTTGCATAGCTTACGCATTTTAACGCAAAATAGATACTCTTTGTATATTTTGATAAGTTATACCGTTTTCGAGAAAAATCCACTTAACCGTTAATTTGCTTTAAAACGTTTAATTATACTCTCGATCCTACTTGGACCCGTTTAATGTTTTTTCGTAACAGAAGTCTTTGTTAAATTGTCACGTCATAATATGATTTTAAGATTAGTTGTTTACATCTTACCAATTTTATTTAAATTTAATTAAAATATACAGGACGATTCAAAAGGTTATCAATACAAAACTAGTTTTTAGGGGCATATACATATCTCCTCGAGGGGGGCTCTTAGGAAAAAAAAGTATAATATGAACTTACGATGTTATTTTCCCCTGATCTATATAAATCCGAGAGATTGTCCACATGTTCTGAAATAACCCTGTATAAAACGGAATCGTCAGCATATTGCTGTAGTTTTTTGTATTTTAAAATGTCAATCATATTCGCAACATATAAAGAAAATAAAAATGCCCTAAGATGGAACCCTGTGAACTTTTGTGTAGTAGATTCTAATTTAAGAATAACACAGTGAGCTCGATCATTGAGACATGATTCAAGAAATTTTACTGCATTTTGTGACAGTCCGAAATAGTGAAGGGGCTTCATTAAGTAGATGAACAAGACTAGTAGTTGTACTAAAATTTTAAACGAAAACCTAATTGAATTAATCTGGAATTACTTTAATTGAGTTAGCAAAGCCACATATTTCTTGATAGATATGTTGCTCTATAATTTTGGATTCTACTGGTAGGATGCTAATAGGTTCGAAGTCCTTAAGTTCTTTAGGACTAGAAATTTTGCTTAATGGTTTTATAAATTGCCCGTTTCCATAGTGTAGGATAAAAAATTTTTAGAATGCAACTATTTATTATGTTTAATAATGGCTTTAGACAAAAGGTAGACATAATCTGACGTCTCTTATTGATAACCAAAGCCCCACAAAAAAAAAATTGAAACTGCTATCGAGACAACTATATCCCTATGTAATTCTCGACGCTGAATCAGAATCAGAGATCAAGAAAAATCTTACACTCCCAAAATCAACCCCTAGCTCTAATAAACACCTCCTCAACAGGATAAAAATGACTTAACGCTCCACGAATAGTCTTAAATCGAATTAAATATTTAACGAATAAAGCTTACGATGCCCAGGTTTTTTGAAAAGAGTGAGTAACTGCATTAGTTCCGATGCGATGCTCAAGATCTACCCCCATAGAGTGGCGGAAACCACCTCTAGATTAAATTTGCAAGGAAAATTGGGAAAAAAATTTTGTCATCGTAATTTCTATTTTAACCGATGCTAAAGTCGGCTAAATATTAGGTTGGGAACGGGTATACCCTCGGGAGAATTTCCTACCCCAGTTCCCCAACCTGCATGCATTTAACAAGTTCCGGAATACGCGGACGAACTGGCACTCGCTCGAAGCAGTAAGGTCTCCGACATCGGTACCCATGGCGCACTTCCTGATCAAGGCTCGAAGGGACTGGCTTTAGGAAGCTTACGATAGCGACAACCTCGGCAGAGCGAACTCACAGCAGCTTATGGACTTACTGACCAAATGAGTCATCCATAAGACCCACTAGCAAGACCAGCAGTGCTCTCATATGTCCAATCATAACAAAAAAAAAACTTAGCAACATAACAGAGAAAAAGAGGTAATAACAGAAACAATGAACGCCCCAATAAAGAGCTAAACTTGACTTATACTTAATCACCAGACCTTTAACACTGTTATGCGATTGTCAATACGCCACCTACCGGCTGGTCAAAAAACTGTATAGTCAGAAAATTATATAGGTGTTCTTTCTGAATTTTTAGACGACTCTTTTTAGAGGCCATTAAAATAAGTAATAGTATTTTCAAAGAATTCTTTTTAGGAGTCATCTAAGCAACTTTAATTTAAATTTAGGGGTGGTTTCCGGCACTCTATGAGGGTAGTCTTTGAGCATCGCATCGAGACTAATGCAGTTACATACTGTTTCTAAAATAAATGGGATCGTTACCTTTTCTTGCAATCACTGTAGTTTTTTTAAGTTTCCTTTTGTGTGAGGGGTAGTTTTCACCCACTCATGCGGGTGATTTTGAATGGAAAGTTGTGTTAACTCTGTATTAATGCATTATATACTTGAATGTGTATATTTAATTCGATTTATTCAGATTTAAGACTATTCGTGGAGCGTTAAGTCATTTTTACCCTGTTGATGGAGTGGTTTTTAGCGCTAGAGGCTGATTTTGGGGGTATATAATTTTTTTGACCTTGTATTCGGATTCAGCGTCAAAAATTTCATAGGGATACAGTTGTCTCGATAGCACTTTTTTTTTGTGGGGCTGTGTAATGAATCCTCACCGATAGCACTCGTATTTATGGTATTTAAAAGTTTTCTGAAATCTAACTCATCCAGTAATTCAAAATTTAGTGTGATGTTGCATTTGTATGCCTACTTAATTTATAAAATTCTATTGTTTCCTCTGATGTAGAGTCTAATACATCATTATATTGAAATATGATATTCTTTCCCTAGTAATAGCGTGTTTAGTAAAATTTCGAATTTGTCTATAATACTGGCGTAGTTCTGTAGTAGTCCACTATACGTTTGTTAATGTGTTTTGTTATTGTTGATATTTGTAAATCGTTGTGTAGTACGTGCGTCGGTGTGTATCTTGATGCATTCCCAATGATTTTGAGTGCTTTGTTTTGGAATACCTAAAGTTTCTGTAGCACGTCTTCTTGATTATGCATCATGTCTGTATGCTATAATTGCTATATGTCAGGACTGGTCTTGTATAAATTTGTCTTCGTCTGTATGTTGATTCTACTGTGTCGATATATGGCGCCTGGCTGTCGGTTCGCCTTTTAAGCTTTGATCCGCATTATTATTCCTGGCCATCTTTCTGTCGCCAGATCCCTGATATTTGATGATTCTGCCACGACGAATGCAGTCGACAAATGCATTTCGAAGGATTTGGTAGTAAAATGTCAGGGTTTTGAGCATTCATTTTAATATTGTGTTGAATTTGAATTATCATTGTTTCTAGCGCTTTTAAAATTAGGCAAGCTAATAGAAATTGTCAAAATACGTTAATAATATACAGGGTGTTTTTTTTTTTAATATCAAAGCAGCTACTACTTTTGGAGCGTTCCATTAACTAATTCGCCATAAACATCTAATGTTCCATCCAACGTGAATCAGCCTGTATTATGTACAGGGTGTTTTTTTTTCGTTGATATTATAGGGTATAGGCTAAGCGGTAAGAGATACAAAAAAACTAAGATACGTGTCCCGTTCTCTTTTTAGTGTTTAGTTTAATGGCGCAAAGAGCTACGCTAACTAAATTGGTTTAGAAGATACAGAGTGATTCTCAAAATCGGCGGTTTTTATTATCTCTCATGACTCGGTTATTTATGGAGATAAAAAGAAACTTTCAATACGAAAGTTTTATAACTTTTTACGTAGAATCCAGTGGCGTAAAAAAAATGTAGATGTGTTAATTTTTGAGATATTACCAAAATTACCATTTTCTTAAATAGAAATCTGGGTGTCTCAAAAAATTGTATTTTTCTTGCGATTGCAACAATATATAATACTTAATATTTTGCGTTGTTTTAAATAGCTAAAATACCAAGACACAAAATTTTTTTTAGGTGGCCATGGATTGAATCATTATTCTTTATTATTCTTCATTATTCTTAAAAATCCAGTTAACAGGGATATTAAAATATTGATAAACTCAAACAACAACTACAAAAAAACAAACAAAAATTTATAATAACAACTCAACAATTATTTCATATGCTTATATACATATAACAATTAGCATAGGAGCTCAATCACGAAATGTGCTTAAATTGTCTTCCATTCTGCTCGATGCATTTTTGGACTCGGCTTGTAACTGAATGAGTCGCGTTATAGATGTGAATATTTGGCACTCTTCCAATGCAATTAATAAAATTTGCTCTAAGTTCTTCTATAGTATTACTTCGGGTTTTATATATTTCATTTGTGATAAATCCCCAAAAATAAAAGTCGAGTGGTGTCAGGTCGGGGGAATCCGGAGGCCATCTGTTTGGTCCATGTGTACCAAGCCAATTTTCGCCAAAATTGGCAGTTAGTAAGTGCCTTACCATATGGCTATTATATGCTGGAGCACCATCTTGTTGTAAATAAACATTGTTTCTTGCAGCCAATGGCATGTTATCCAACTCGATTACTACACATTCTTCCAAAATTTGGATGAATCCTTCAGCATTCAAATGTTCATTAAAAATCCTGTAGTTAAGGACCCTGTTTTGATATAGCGCCATCCATACATGGAACTCAAACCGTCCTTGTTGTACCCTGGCGACCGTCTGATGAGGATTTATGTTTGACCAATATCGATTGTTATGTCGATTAAAAATTCCTTCGCTAGATATAAAAGTCTCGTCAGTCCATACCATATTTTGAAAAAATTGGGATTCCGATTAACCTATTGCAAATAGGTACCAATGACAAAATTCTAAACGCCGCTCTTCATCTCCAGAATGTAAGTTATGAACCTTTCTTATTTTATACGGTTGATACTTATGCTTTCTTAACGTTTTTAAAACTTTACATGTACTTGTGCCACTATCTTATTAAATATTACGGCTGGATACCGTCGGATCAGCAGCAACACAAGCTAATGTATTAATATAATCTCTTTCTCTATTTTCCTTATTGTAAATCTTACCTCTTGGTTTTCCAAATGATCCATACTCACTTAAATTGTGATATAATCTTTGAAATATTTGTTTTTCTGATTGTCGTTGTTCCGGGTAACGCTGAAAATATAGGTCTAAAGCTGCGTCTTTATTTTTATTACTCTCAATATAGCACTCAAACATGTTTAATTTCTCATAGTTTTGAAAAATATTCATTTTGGACTCTAAAAAAAAAATATAATCGAAAATATTTCATTAACAACAAGTGTCAAAACCAATACTTAATTGATAATGAATTTTATGACATGTGAACAAACAAAAACAACCACTTAGAAAATTCAATCCATGGCCAACTAAAAAAAACTTTGTTTTTTAGGATTTTAGCTATTTAGAACAAAGCAAAATATTAAGTGTTATATATTGTTGCAACCGCAAGAAAAAAATCAATTTCTTGAGACACCCAGAATCATTTAAGAAAATGCTAGTTTTGATAATACCTCAAAAATTAACACATCTATATTTTTTTTTTTAAATACGCCACTGGATTGTACGTAGAATGTCATACAACTTTTGTATTAAAAGTTTCTTTTTATCTATTATTTTATATAAAATATATTATAAATAACCGAATCATAAGAGATAATAAAAACCGCCGATTTTGAGAATCACCCTGTATCTTCTAAACCAATCTAGTTAGCGTAGATCTGATTGCGCCATTAAACTAAACACTAAAAAAGATAACGGGACACATATCTTAGTTTTAGGCCCCAATGGGCTGACGCTACTTATTTCTGAGTTCAGTATTGGTTGAAGGCGAAGTCGGTTCTTGTTTCTGATTATTTTATAATTTGCATTGTTGCGTTTTTCTCCATGTTCTAGTCTCTAGTGTTTCACCCGTAAGTATTTCTATTACTGAAGAATCTTCAACAACCTTAAAGAGATTAGATCCCACACAATGGGCCAGAAGGGTACAATCACTACTAGCTGTAAAACTCAGATACGAGTTTTTATAACAATAAAGCACACATTTCAAAATGACAACTTTATTTGACAGTCATCTTTTACCTTGACTGGTGCCCGCAAATACGGGGCCATAAAAAGGAGAAATAGTTAAAAAGAAATCGGCGATAACCCGTAAACGGGCTCATCAAAAATATCTAAAGTTATTCCTTTGAATGTGGGTTTTAGTGCTCTTTAATAAAGCTAGGTAAATAGAATTTTTCTCTAAAATAATTAGGGAAGCCAATTGACCCCATTTAAAATTACATGGGATTTCCTATGTCCCGCTCGACGATGCAACACCCGGTATAGAAGTAACCCCAGCTTGGTTGTTACTTTTACCACTACCAGATAGCGCTGCATCTGCAGAGATCTCTTTTTCAAAGTTAATAAATTATTTAAGAAAAAGCTCCTCTTAGCGAAGATTAAGTAATTTGTATCTACTTTCCATAGAGGCAGAAGAAGCTCTCATTATGGACAAACAACAATTTATTAAATTATTTACAGAAGCAAGGCCCGAAAAAATTCGTGTTTCTAATGATTTCAACTTTTCTTTATATTTGGACAGTAAGACTCCTGGAATAAGTAGTTCCGCGGAACGTGAAACGAATATAACTAATCCCTAATTTTTTCGTTCCTCTTTCTCTTAGTTTGTAAGAATTCATTTTTTTATTTCTTCGTAACGTTCCTATTTTCTTCTTTTCGTCATGTTACTTTCTAAGTTGAGCTGCTTTTTATAAATAAGTTTTTAAAATAGTTTCTCCACGACCATTACTGAATGCAATAATTCCAAAATCATTTTTGATAATAGAATGTCAAAATTCTCGCTCTTGAGTTGGAATATTTATTCTGAACACTTGCTTCTTATGCGTTTTGCGTGTATTTTCATTCCATAAGAAGATACGGAATGAATATTCTGTAATTGATCTAAACGACATAGGTTGCCATGAATTTCGAAACTGTCAGTGTCAGATAAAAATGGTCGCGTTGTAATAATTATTTGCAGACAAATTTTAGTGCAAGTCAAAAAATGAGTGAAAAATCGGATGAATCAGATATGGAACTGGATAATACTCCACCTGAAATTACGAATATTGCGAATAAATAACTTAATTGCTTTGTACAGATTTTATTTGTTTTTATTCGTACTTTTTGGTCGTGGAGAAAATATAGTCTGCTACTCGGTTAGAATGAAAATTCGATACTCGTGGTTGCATTGTTGCGTTTTTCTCCATGTTCGGAATCTTCCACTCAGATAGGATTTTCATTCCAACCTCGTTACAGAATCTACTAATATATAACGGACAACATACGTATACATATATGTATGTATGACTGCTTTTCCTGCTGATTTGATGTGTTATAGATAAAATAACTATAGTAGGCACCTACTTTTTTTCATGCATTTTTATCATTAAAACGTTTTGCTTCTTTTAGTTTTTATACAAAGAGCTATTTTTAAAATAAATAAAAATATTAAAAATATCATGCCACTCGACTCAAAAATACGTAAAAATTGCATAATAGGTACAGGGGGGGGGGGGGCAAATAAATTTTCTCGTGGGGGGCCACAATTTGTCGCTACGCCACTGAGTGCACCCTATATACATAACCTCATATAAAAACCATAAGAGCTGCTAAATCATCAGTACTAAGTACTAAGCATGTCAAACAAAAACGACAATTCTTTATACTTGTAGGTATCGTTATAGTAATTAATACACTTCCCACCCAAAATAAAATTGGTCGAGTGTTGTACAGGGTGAGGATTTTAAAGTGTTACAGTACAAATTTTGAAAGACAACTGAAAATATTTTATTTAAATTTTAGGACGTCAATAGTGAGGTTGGTGGACAAATTTTAAAACATTTTGGACTTTTCCACCCCTCTAGATTTTATCTGGCTGGTGCCAAATTTGAAATATCAAATAGAAAGGTGTTTCTGTTCCTCGATAATTCGATTCTCTGTCAACAACTGCGTAAGTAGGCAGAGAATTGTTACATTTACTCCACTGGTTGATTAGTTACGAAATTTTGAATAAACAAAACTTAACGACAATCGTTCCTTAAAAGATGTTCGAAATGACCCCCGTCTACTTCAAAAATTTTTTTTTTGACATGAGTAGCGCATACTATTTTAACATTTAAGGAGTTACTAAATTACATGCTTATAGAATATAGAATACGATGTTTTATATTTTTTGATGTGGTCGGTGGTATAGCCATTAAATCTTTTATAAAACCCCACAAAAAATGTCCAATGGGGTTAAATCCGATGTCCTTGTCACAGGACCACCACGACCAATTCATCTGCTTCCAAACATTTTATTTATGTATCTCGAGCTTGTCGTGCAAAGTGTGATGGGCACCATGCTAGTTCTCTTGCTGATTTGCATTATTATCTAGAAGTTGTGGCAAATCGTTCCTTAAAGAATATTGTATATTTCTCCAAATAGGTGGCGGTCAAGAACATATTATATTGCCCAATGACTCGATATCCGACTATACCACACCAGGTATTAGGTACCAAGGATATTGATTCAGCATAATTCACTCAATACAATATGTTGGTAAATGCTGTGTGCGTGCGATTTCAACCTCTGCTATTTTTGTTTGTAAATTACATAAGGGTTATAATTTGTTCACGCATTTGTTTTCTGGTTATTGGAAAATGTTGGAAGATTACACTGATGTGGATGGAGTCTTGTAGATATTCTATGAGACTCTCTTCGGTGCCTTCGAAAAGTATGTTCCCAAACGAAAAAAGAAAAAGAAGAAATATCTGAAATGGTACATAGGGGAAACAACAAGAGTTTTGCAAAGGAAAACAGAGCATATCAAAAATATTATAAGTCCTCGCTAGGCTGCTGGGCATTACTGGGTCATACACCAGATGGATTGCATCCTATCTCACAGAGTGAAAACAGTGTGTCAGGATTGGAAAAGTGATTTCTCGCGAAATAAACGTTTCTTCTGGTGTGCCACAGGGATCTCATTTGGGACTCGTTCAATTAATTAATAGCGTTCAATCTGTATTTCAAAAGGTTGACATCGTCGGCTTTATCACGAAGTGACCTATCTCATTTCTTGCGATTTTGAGATAAGCTGTTTAACAGTTTTACTAGTTTTCAGATGCACGCTACATTGATGATATTTGTTCTTTATTAATTTTTTTTGCTTATATTTATGTATATTTGCGTATACATATTTATGGATACCGCTAATACAAATGGCAGAAGACTTTTCAAACTTTAATTAAATTACTAAAAGTGATATACGTCAGTTCGTGAGACAGAATAAAAAATGTTCTACGATAGTTATTCAGTTACGATAGTGTGTGTGATAATTTTAATATTCAGTCACGTAGCTAGTCAAAGGCGCGTCGCGACGGTACTTGTAAAACATCAACATTGGGACACTAGCTTCCTATTGGGTGAATGATAGGTTGGAACATGAGAATTTATAGCTACTACAAAGAGTAACACAACCAGCTACTACATCCAAAACTCCAACGACCAAATATCGTCATTGGGTGGTTTGTCTTTGAACTCTGTTCTTATTTCAAAGGTTTCCGGCACTGCGTCTACGATCTTCCAATCGTTTAAATGCCATGTGAGATTTTTGAATGGCGGGAAACTTAATAGCACATAGTTCCTTCTACATTCTCCCCGAATTAATGTCTATTTCAATGTCGCGTGATTGTTCCATGATTGCATTGAATAACAGACTTTATCAAACTAATGTGAATTTGATAGTGAACATAATAGAATCAAATTCACATTAGAAACAGCACAAAATAATTTTATAAATTTTCTTGATCTAACTATTAATAAAATTAATAATAAATTGGATTTTAGCATTTTTTATAAACCATCTCATACTGATATAACAATACATAACACTTCTACACATCCCTATATACATAAATTAGCCGCGTACAATAGTTATATATATAGATTGTTAAATGTTCCTTTATTCAAAGAGAATTATGATAAAGAACTAAATATCATTAAACAAATGGCTGTAAACAATGGTTTTCAACCCTGCTTAATTGATAAAAATAAAAAAAAGGAATATAAAATGGCAATAAAAGCTGCTTACCCGGATAAAGTAAATGACACAAATAATTTCGAAACCCTTACTTATATCGGTAAACCGACGGAGACAATATCAAGACATCTAAGGAAGCGTGTTACAAAATTAGCGTTTAAAACTAGGAATGCTTTAGGTAAATTAATTAAAAACAATAAAAGTAAAGTTAAACAACAGGATAAATCTGGCGTATATAAATTAAAATGTGGTTTTTATGATAAGGTGTATATAGGACAAACAGGAAGACCGTTTAAAAAACGTATACAGGAACATAAAAGATATTTTTTGAAAAATAAAAGGGATTCTAATTACGCGAATCATTTATTAGAAGAATCACATAATTTTGATGATGAATATACAATTTTACATGTAGAAAACAAAGGTCGAAATTTAAATACCCTAGAGACGTTAGAAATAAATAAACTTAAAAATTCCAACATATTACTAAACGATCAATTAGATTTAAATAGATCACCATTATAAAATTTGTATACACGTATTTTCCCATAATAATTTAGCAGGTAGTTTGAGCTTTATTCTCGTTGTCCTAATATTGGTAATTTTAGTATTAAAGTACTCACATCTGAAGAAGGTACAGTGTACCGAAACAGCTGTTATGTGTTTATTTATTAAAATATAAGTAGTGAAAATCGAAAAATTTTTTTTTCTTAAGTGTTTTTTAATAAATTAGTTTTTATTTTATTTTCTTTAACCGGGCGGCTATCGGCGCCCCTTTGACTTGCCGCCCGTGTGTCCCGCACCCCTGACACCCCCAGGTTAGAACGGCCCTGCATAAATATCCCGGTATACGCGGATACTTTCAGTTATATTTAAGTTTAGATGACTGGTTCTATGTAAACTATGCATTGATGTATTCAACAAAAGCTATACAATGATCTTTAGTAATAAAACTATCCATTGTTTTGAAAATGTGGGTCAGACCACGAAGTGACCGTAAAATATTCCTTTATTTCCCCATAGACGCATCAGCTTGTCAGCAGACCTTGTTCCATTTTGAACTAACACACCATAAATATCAAAACAATGCAACTCTACACGAGCTTTAAACAATTTATACTCATAGGAAAGTAACCCTGACATGAACTGTATCTAGACTACTACGCTTGAAAAACTTTATACTTGTTGGATAAAACATATTGTGCATAAAGGCTACAGGCTAGTTTCAGGTTTTTAAAGTATTCTACATTGTAACTGTTTTAAAACTTTGATTTAGGTGGGCAAAATTATATTATTTGAACTTTATGCCCGGTAAGTCAACAAATGATGCAATTGCCTGTCTCGTGGATAGGGTATATAAATGTATAGATGAAAATGAACCACGTGCAGGCGTTTTCATCCATCTGGCAAGGGCATTTGACACGGTGTGCCATAGGGCGTTGTTGTCAAGGCTACATGCAGTTGGTACAGGCGGACAAACATATTCTCTTTTTTTAAAAGCTTTTTAAAGGACAGGACACAAAGAGTAGATATATAAGGCACTTTAAGTGAGCAACAAGTTATAACCTACGGAATACCGCAAGGCACACAGTTTAAGGTCCAATTCTATTTATAATTTACTTAAACCCTTTACTGAACCTGGAGCTAATAGGTAATATATAATAATATTTGCTGATGATACAGCGTTCTTTGTGCAAGGAAAATATTGGGTTGATGTTGAGCAAAAAATTTCTAAAGGAATAACACAAATAATTGAATGGTTTGATAAATATTTTCTAACAATAAATATAATCAAGACATTCTACCTACCCCTTTCTTCTTACGAAACAAAGGACCCCGCACGGAACATATGGGAATCGGCCCCGGTTAAAAACTTTTATACTCGGGGATGTTATCCAAAAATCGATGTTGATCAAAAGTCTCCCTGATCACGAAGTCCGAAAATGCGACCCCGGGGAGTTACCTTCATCGCAATCAAAATAGTGAAAATGAGCAAATGCACCCCCCTCCTTGTGATTTTCATTATACATGAAGATTGAATGAGAACCGCTTATTTTGGACTTGTACAGTCCCGGCTCTCGTATGGTGTCATTGGATGGCGTGGACTGTATGAAAATACATTACGACCATTAGAATCGGTTCACAAAATTTTCTAAGTTGGTGGGGGCTCGCCCATCTGTGACAAACCTCTTTGCGTATATCAATTTCATACCGGATGCATTAGGCAATAGATATGAGGTACACTCTATTTACTCCTACTTTAGTCAGGCTGTCGACGTTTTGAATCAGGATATCTGGTTGGAGAAGATAAAGAATATTGAAATTGGTGAGTTGTTTTTGTCATGGCTCAGTTCTTATTTAGGAGATCGCACGATGCAGGTAAAAATGGGTGCTGTGCTTTCATCTGGTTTTGAGGTGACGTCGAGTGTCCCTCATTTCAGACCTAAATTATTTCTGCTACTGGTAAATGATATAGGAGAGCATTTTAAGTCGAATTACTTACTTTTTGCAAATGATCTTAAGTTGTCTCGCTGTAATAAATCACACCATGATTGTGTGGGTCTGCAAGAAGATCTAAACAACTTAGTGAAATGGTGAGATATTAACAACATTCACTTAAATGTGTTAAAGTACTCTTAAATTCGTCTTTCCAGAGGTAGATCACCAAGTGAATATAGCTATAAATTGGGTAATGCAGAACTGCCAAGGGTAACACTTTGACTGCATGGTTCGCTTTACTGGTCATGTTCAGCACATTATGGATAGAGCTAATAGAGTTCTGGGGATGGTTTTAAGAATGTCATGTGACTTTGAAAATCTGATATGTGTTGTTATGCTTTATACATCATATGTCAGAATATAGTTTTACAATTGGGAATCCATACTATAGAACTCACAAGAGTCACATTGCATCTATTTAACGCATATTTCTGTCTCGTCTTAAATGTCGAATGGGGAAGGGTGATCATATAAATAGTGACCAGGTGGGAAGGCGTTCTGGGTTGCATATACGTTGGAGGAGCGCGGGAAGTACCTGAATTTGTGCTTTATTTTTAAGGTAATTAATTCATTTATTGATGTACAACATATCTTGAGAACTGTAAATTTTCATGTTTCAAGACGCAATTTGAAAAGGTGCTCTCTGCTGTCCTCTAATATGTGCAATACGCACCATACACAAAATATGCCTATATCAAGAAAAACATATTATTATGAAATAAAAATGGACGGGCCCGAACGTTTTTCCAAAAAACACTGAGTTATAGATGAATTTAGACATTACTTTTGGGACTCACTGTAGGTATATCTAAATGTGGTATTCGTAGGACTTTTTAACATTAAATTTGCTTTTTGTAGAATAATTTAGCTTCAATTCATAATATATTAAAATAATTCTGCTAGAAGGAAATTTGGTGACGTTTTATAATGGGCTTTGGCTAACAGAACATATAAAAATAAAATAAAATAATATTTATTTCCTTTGAGATTTACAACAAGTAAATTTATGGGATATTGTCATTATCAATAGTACAAAATATAAAACACAAAACCAAATAAAAACATCATACTATAGCAATACAATTCCAATTGGAATAATCAGAACAAATTAAAATCCAAAGTCCAATGGATCAGTCGATTTTCCTAAAGAAACCCAAAAGAAAAGAAGAAAAATAGCCTGCTTTAAGAAATTAAAAATAAGTTTTCAGATATTCCGTTACAGAATAAACTGCTTTACTGATTAGTGTTACATTAAATCTTTTTAGGGAATTTATCTGTTTAATTTGAAAGGGTAATTTGTTATATAATTTGATCGTCAGAGCCAATGGCCACCGCCGACAGTCTATGATAAGGAACATCAATAGTTTGAATATCAAATTGTTGTTATCAGTAATAGTTTGCTATATTTGCCGTCACTAGTATTTATCGTAATCGAAAAGTTTAAAATTATGAAAAATATGATGCAATAAATAATTTCTTCTTGCTGGAAAGCTGCGCAAGTGCTCAACTGAGGTTACCATTCCATTTTCCATTTTAAAATTCTTTATTTCCTATTATTTGACAAATCTACCTTACAACTAATTAATAACTAGCTAGCCTAATTCCTAAAACCAAACTTAACTAATTATTTACTTGACTTGGGCGCATATGAGCCGTAAGCATACGGCCCAAAATGCGGCCAAAAAACCTGGCAAGCCAGGCGGCCGTTATTATGGCCTTTATGGTTGTTCGCGTAGATTTTAGATAATTGTACTATTTCACTCCCGTTCCGGCAAGTGCCATGACGAGGTGTTGAGGGCGTGTATTTCGCACAGGCGAATAATATAGTTCTCAAACTATCACACTTGATTTTACAATAATTTTTAGGTATGGAAAGCAATGGAAGCACTCTGGGAAAAATTGCAAAAAAAAACCAGTCAGAACTGAGGTTACCAAGTTGATTCCACCCAGAGCGGTGCATAGTAAAAATACACAACGAACCACGGCAGCCAACCCGTACGTGGTTCAGCTTAGTGTCCCTCGAACGACACTGTTTAAGAAATCTTTCATATGGAGAACGTCATCGTCCTGAAACGACCTCCCTGAGGCCTTGTTCCAGATCAACTATAATCTGCAAAGATTCAAGACCAAACTAAATCGTTTTCTGCGAACACGCGCCGCTTGTAGAGGGCCATAGAGGTTTTATACTGCAGTGCTGTGCCTGATCATACAAGTAGAAAAATGCAGTACTTTTATTTTAAGAACTAAATTATTATTATAACTGGTAACCTTAAAATATACTCTCTTTCACAAAGAATATGATAAAGTCGGTATAGAAAATAAGCAAAATACCTATAAAAATAATAATTTACCACTCAAAATATACTTCTGATGCTTCATTGCTACTTTCATTTTATCATATTTTTCATAATTTTCAAACTTCAGGATTACATCCAAATTATGATAAATGGTAACCATACGCGCCGACTTAATAGGGGCGGTGGAGCAAAAGCCCGTAAGAGAGAGTCCATGTGGGGCGCAGCCCCATATGAAATTCGCCTCGCCTTTATTTAAAAAATAATTATTTTTGACGGGATTTAAAGCTGTTTTAGAAAACGTGCACACAAATTACACTAATGAAATATAGTCTAAGCTTTGCTCGATTTGTGACAATTAAGAAGAAATAATAGGAAACTAATTTTTATAGTGTTTTGACAAATTCCACATTTAGGCATATTTTTACCTCAAGGAATTTATAACTAGTAAAATATCTTTGGATTCTCCAAAGTTTGAGTGCTTTATTTTGCCGTCATTCTGAAAAATTTAATTTGCCGTTTTGTTAAAGACAAATAATCATAGATTAGTTTCAGACTAGGGCAGATCTGCTGACATCATTCCAAATGATAAAGAATAGAAGCGATGATGAACTCCAAGCTTTTCTGCATCACATGAATAACTTGGCACCAACCAGTTTACCATGGAGAAGAAGGAAAACAATAAACTACCGTTTCTGGGCGTCATAGTACAGAAGAACAGGGACACCATCCAAATATCGGTATACAGAAAGAAAACTTACACTGGTCAATACCTTAATTACGCCTCAAACCACTCAAATCCCACAAAACATGGAATAGTCAAAACACTTGTTGACAGAGCATTTACTCTCTGTAACTCCGAGGAAGCTCTTTCTAAAGAACTCAACACCATCAAAAAAGACCTGAACACAAATGGCTACCCACGAGACTAGTAGACCAGATTATCAAAAAGCGTCAGAATCACATGAATAGACAGAAGGATGACGTCGAAACTGGACCCACCATAAAGGTACCATATGTCAAAGGAATCTCCGAGAAAATTCGAAGATTAGGACAGCAATATAAAATTCGAACAGTTTTCAGCTTCAAAAAGCCACCTGACAAAGACAAAGCTAACCAGCCAAAGGGACACGAAGAACTGCATATATAGAATACCTGCGAGTACAGACGATCCTATGTTGGGGAAACCCTAAGCCCCCTTGAAACAAGAATCAAGGAACACCGAAACCACACAAATAAGGGAGAAACAAACAGATCCGGTGCGGCAGAACATGCTTGGATACACGGCCACCACTAGCAATGGTCAGAGGCAAGAATAATACCAAAAGACGAACACTGGCGAAAGAGGAAATTCAAAGAAGCGGCCGTCATAACCCAAAATCCAAATTGCTTTAGTAAGCCCTCTTTAGACATAAGAAATATTTGGAAACCCTTGTTAAGTAGGTGTAAGCTTAGTTTAGGACCACACAGTAATGCATGACTACATCAATATCGGTCATGCGCTGCTAACCATGAGGTAGTATAAATACCCTTGTAGTTTCGTAGCTTATTCATTATTCACCTGAAGACGAGTGAAGATACTCACCAGTTGAAACGTTGTGATATACACAAATAATGACAATGGAAGTCCAAAACATGTCAATTATTCACGATACATCATTGTCTCAATCCTTCAAACAAGTACCAGACCTTGTATCACATCATATTTTTGATACGTCACTGGATATAGCAACTTTAATAAGCATCTCTATATACCAAATCTTTTAGTAAAATCTAAATCTCTAAATGAAACACCTTACTGCTCTTGTGGTAATCAATCTATGGACGATATACAACAGAAGATTTTTAATTGCAACCTTAACAGAACATCAACAGACTTCCTCTGTTCAGAACTCGCAAAGCATAATTTATTGCCTCTCAATATTACCTCCCTAAAGACGAGGCTAATATAAAGACAGATATAGAAAGTATATTTATTAATTACATCAAACTGTCCATATTTAAAGTATAAATCAATATACCTTAAAAATTCCCTACATAGTCCTTGCTTACCCTTCTTATATGTTTTTCTTTCCTTTTTAAGTGGTCTTTACTGTCCCGTGTAAACCAAAAGTCGCCCTGATAGGCCCCAGTGGCTTAAAGCGAGTGTGTTTGTGCATGTTTCTATGTCATGTACCCTTAACTATTTTATTTCAATATAAGCATTTGAGTTATCATATTTTAACTCTAATATTATAATAATAATATAACCTGCTGTGGCTAAATGAGCTATGCTCAAGGTCTAAAGAAGAGGAAAAAGAAATAGTTTCGGACTAATAAATTATTAAAATAAATATTTGGAAATAAGCATCAACTTTAAGCAAGGCTATAAATTCCTTACAAATCAATAACAATTTCATTTGTTAGAAACTATTTTGATCACAATATTTAATATTGTCGAGACCTTTTCCTCAACAAAGTTGAACATGACATAAATATGATTTTATTACGCAACACTCACAAACATACATATTTATCAACTGTCTAAAAATGACCGTTTTAATAAATCTGTCGATAAAATTTATTTTCATGGGTTTCCTAGTGCCTATTAACTTATAGTTTTATGATTTTTTTATAGGGTTCCTCTAATTTCTGGTAAGCGACAAGCAAGTAATTAAATCTTATAACATATTTCACGCTCTTTCAGGACATATGTTACTAATTATAATATTTTTGATTCTATTAAATCATGACGTACTTAGAACAGATTCAAAACTTTTTCCCGAACACTATTGTTGACGATTCTATTTTAAAAAATAAAAGATCTATGTGCCAAAATGCATTTTTGTTAAAAAAATTGAAAAATAATTTATAGTTTTTTCTATATAAAAAATATTTTCTGAGAAAAAACGAGCCACAATAAAACCAAGGAGCCGACAACACAGCCTACTAATATCGCACAGAGATGTATTCCATAAATTTAATAAAACAGTATATTTTTATTTTTATTTATTTTTTATTAGAATTTTAATTTATAAATTTGGCTACCTTTAAATATTGGCTAACCTATTAATTTTACATCAAAACTTTATTAGACTTTTTTGAGGGTTCATGTATGATGCTGAAGCCCCCGCCCCCCCCTGGAGCTTACTTACTGAATACTTGCTTTCTACGAAATTGATAAATGTCAAATTTTTTGAATACTGTTTAGTTTTAGCCAGCCAAGGCAGACTGAATGGTCCTTATACAGTAAACGTAAAGGTTGGAACAAATTCATTTGTTTTTTTTTTCGAAAAAAAGCATTTTTTTGAAGCTTACTTCATGTATACAGGTTGTCCCAAAAACAAGTTATGTCGGTTTACTTTATTTTTTTAAATGGATGCCCCTATTTTATAAAGTTTTTTTGGATTCTGCATAAAATTCTAATATTTCATGAAATATGCCATATACTTTAATTAAGCAATTTGCGAAAAAATCGATATTTGGATTTTAACAGATGATTTTTTTATTATTACTTAATCATGAACACTGTTGTAATTAAAGCCTTTGGTTGTTAGGTTGTCACACTGACTGTGACGATTATTCTCTGATTTGAGTAGTTTTGCCTCAAGTCAAAGTGTCTGGCAAGAGATATTTTGATAATCTTGTAATTCTAAACAATGGTACGCTTAAGTGAAAGAGAGCGAATAGAAATATTATTAATGATTGGTTATGGAGATAGAATGCATACGCAAATGAAAGTTTGCGAACTCTTCAATAACAAGTATCCTCGCAGAGAACCGATATCTCGATCTACTCTCAGTAAAATAGAGAAAAGATATAGATATTTAGGTCACGTTAGGGACAATTATATAAAAGGTCGACATCGGAAAACATCTGTCCTAAAGTATTTAGACAAAAATAAATTATATCCTTACAAAGTCCAATTGGTTCATGAACTCAATGAAGATGATCCAGACAGAAGAGTCCAACTTTGCGAGATAATGATGAATATGTGCAAGATCATCCACAGTATTCGAAACAAACTTTATTTTCGAATGAGGTAACGTTTTGTTTAAATAAGAGTGTAAACAAACAAAACTGTGTTGGGCTACAGAAAATCCACGCTGGATTATAGAATGTCACACCCAATATCCTCAAAAAGTTAATGTTTGGGCCGGCATTGTTGAAAATAGAACTTCGGGACCCCTTTCTATTGACGGAAATTTAAAAAAATAATCTAGTACCATGCCTTGCCACATCCTGATGCACTGAACAATTTTTGTGGCATCAGCAAGAGGGAGCTCCGGCCCATTACACCCGCCTTGTGCGTGAGTACCTGAAAACAGTTTTTCCCGAACGATGGATTGGCCGACGAGGTCCAATTAAATGGCCGGCCAGATTTCTAGATTTAACCCCTTTAGATTTCTTTTTGTGGGATTATCTTAATTCTAAGGTATATGTTAACCGACCAAATAATATTGAAGATTTAAAGAACGGAATAAGAGGCGAAATAAGATTGATAGAACCTTACGTCTTTAATAACGTTTTGCAAGAATTTGAAGATCGTCTCGGGTACTGCCAGACAGTTGGTGGAGGTCATTTCCAACATTTAATAAAGTGACTTGTAGTTTCTTTTTAATTATCTTTTCATTTCGCTAGTACATAATGTGTTGTTGTTTTAAGTTAAAACGCAATTTTCGCAAACGGCTGAATTTTATTCAGAATCCAAAAAAATATTATAAAATGGGGTATCCATTTAAAAAAAAATAAAGTAAACATTTATAACTTGTTTTTGGGACAACCTGTGTACATGAAATAAGCTTCAAGAAATACACAGCCAAAATAAAAACGATTTGGAAAAACGTCACCTAAATAAGTACGAACAGGTAAAGTTTAATGTGGTGGAGCTCCATCTTGTTGAAAAGAGGTCACGCTGGTGAGCATTAGGTTCTTCTAAATCCGGATACAAAGTTATTAGAGCGGGGGTGCTCAATTCGAACGTCTTCTTTAGATACAAATTTTCTTATTTTTAACTTTTAAGAAAATTTTTCTTCAAAATTTCCTTATGTAACCACTCCCCTTTTTCTAATTCTGCAACTTAAAATTTAGGTTTCCATTAAACAAAAACGAAGACGTCAAATCTCTTTTTCGATATACCCTGTATATTTCGGTGCAACGTTAAAAAACTCTAAACTGAAAATATAAATCGACGGGTCCGAGCGTTTGTTTTACAAACTCCCCTTTTAATTTTTATTGAATTTATTCGCTACTTTACGAATGCACTGTAGTGTACATATAATCAATATATTTAAACTTACCATATATAATAGATAGGTTTGCAAGACATGCAGAAACGAAATTTGTACTTTATTTTATAATCAAACCTATTCTTTGAAACTTCAATTCATTTTTGGCTTCGTTCTTTAAACTCAACTATTGATCTAAATAAATTTGGGCGTGGTCCAAAAAAAAATATTTTATTGAGCTTTGTATCAGAGCCGTGCCTATATATTTTTCAAGAATTTTACCAAGAGTTTTCTTTTGTTTGTTTCAATGGTTTCAATACCTCCTACCCTGACTTTCCAAATTTTCCGATTTGTGCGTTTATGATAAATAATTACGATCAACCAATATATTTTTGGAAAGCTTAGAATAAGCCTTATCAAGTATTGGAAAATATACAAGGTGTCCCATTTAAAAAATCATGTATTTGCTTGAAATCTCGGAAATTCAGGGGGTGATTAATAAGCAACATCCTGTAGCTTAAACAACTAAGTGGCAGTTTTGATTGTGGCATCTTAGTTACTGAGATACCCTGCAAATACGTCGAAAAATGGGCACCCTGTACATCTATCAATTAGTAATGAAGCACATCTTTATTTTTTAACATTGAAACTATTGAAATATGTAACTACATTGTTTAATTAAAAATATTTTTGCAGAAAACTATAACAAGAGAAGCACAAAATCAAAATAAAATTGAAAATGATCTAGGTAAGTTCGCAGTCAACAAGCACTTACGAAAACTCTCAAAATATCCCCACCCCTAATGATTTTCATTTTTTGTCCTCATGAGTAAAAACACTTGAATCCATATACCAACTCCCTTATTATAAAATATAGAAAGATGGGGTTTGCGGATTACTGTTCTATTATTCTATAAAACTTTCATTGCCGCAAACGAAATTTTCATAGCCCTCTCAGATTCTGATGCGATATTGAAAATTTGTCATTTTTGACGCTTCCCTCTATCTCGATTATTTGATAACTTATCAATAAGGTAGAAATGGGTTATTATGGAGTATTATTGTAGAATTCAGTGGCGTAGTTAGTATTTTTCAAAAAAGTTTTGTATATAGCCATGACAGAAAAAAATTTTTGTTTCTCTGAAAAATTGTTCGATCTAACACAAGATATTAAATATGAAAATTACGAAAACCGGAAAGCACGATATGAATGAAGACGCGAACGCAGCCTCGGAGCTGTATTTTAATAGGTAAGTTTTAAAATGATTTGTTAGGTACCATTAATATTCATAATAAAAATAAAAAAGTTTTAATCATTATTGTTATTTATTATTAGCTTTTTGTTACATATTTAAATTGTTCGTAGATATCCAGAAAGACAACAAGCTGATAAAAAAATCCAAGCCAATCTCATTGAGCACGGATCTTTTAAAAACCGAAGGAAAACAGGGAAGAAGAATGAATAAATGTTTTGGCGTCTGTCATGGTATAACTATCCATATCATGCATAAAAGTGTATGATGAAGTTGGGATTAAAAAATCAAGAAAGCAGTTAATTAAAAAAAAAACATAAATTTAAACCATACAAATACCATCTCGTCCAATATTTGCATCCCGGTGACGCAGAATGTAGGATAGTTTTTTGCAACTGGTACCTAAAAACGTTGCAGGAAAACCCAAATTTTGAAAAAAATGTTGTATGGTTCGACGAGGCTTATTTCACGAGTTCTGGTATCTTAAACCGAAACAATTCAAGGTACTGGTCCCAAGAGAACCAGCAGGTAATATTTCCACGAGAACTTCATGGTCGGTTTGGATTTAGCGTGTCATGTTTACTTTTGACACTAAATTAAGTATTTTATCTATGAAGGAGCTTTAACTGGAAATATATACCTAGATATAATGCGAGGTGCACTAATGGAAATATTAGAGGATGTTTATTTGGCTGAATTAAATAATTTTGATTACCAGCAAGATGGCGCTCGGAGTCACAATTCTCATATGTTAAGAGAATATTTAGAAACCACATTTCCCGATAAATGGATTGGTACCAATGGACCTGCCAGGTGGCCTCCAAGATCACCTGATCTTTCTGTGTTCGATTTTTTTTTATGGAGGTTCAGTTCATCAACTATACAAAGGACAATACCACAATATTGATCAACTTTGAGAAGCTACCCATCAAACCTTTAGGCTTTTGCAGGGAATGACGATTATTTTATTAAATGCATTGCGTAGAAACGAAACGGTGTGTCAAAAGTGTATAGAACAGAACGGAGTTCTATTCGAACAATTTTTGTAATTTAATAAAATAATATATTTGTTTTATTGTTGGTTTAAAGTTATGTAATAATATAAAGTTGTATAATAAAAATAATATTGTTAATTTTGTTTTTTATTTGCGGGCATGGTCTTTTATACGAAAAATAATTAATTTTAGAAGAACATGTTATATAATTTTGAAAAGCTCTTAAAAAGAGGGATAAGACAAAAAAATAATATATAGGGTGTCCCATTTAAAAAACACAAGTTTGGGTCATAACTCAAAAGCAAGTCAAATAATCGAGATATAGAAGAGCGTCAGAAATGACAAATTATCAAAATCGCCCTGTATATCAGAAACTGAAAGGGTTACAAAATTTTGTTTGGAGCAATAAAAAATGATTTCATAAAATGATAGAACAGTAAGCTGCAAACCCCATCCTTCTATCTTTAATAATAAGGCAGCTGGTACATGGAAACACACGCAAACTGGACACCCTGTACATGGTTATTCCTTACAATTTGCCATCCCTTTAAAATGTTTAGTTCTTGAGATGGAAAAAAAGTTAATACAATAATTGCAGAATTTTTAATGATGATATTTAATATGTTAACCAGAAGAACGAAAGACAATTGGAACATGGTATTATATGAGTTTTTTAATGAAACACCGTATATATTGTTACATCTTTAAGATCAGCCTAATTTCCACATTCCAAAAATTTATAATCCATCTTTGTTTATATCAGCCGTTTTGACTTTAAATAGTTGCGTCTAGATAGCCGTGGCTTGGCGATTCAAAACAAAAATGTGAAGTTTTATCACACTGCCTATATAAACAAACCAAGTAAAAGTAAATTAAATGGCAGTTAATATTTATTTGCGTTTGACGTGAAAATGCTTTTCACCAAGGAAGAAACACCTCGTGTAATTCAACTTTATTTTTCAATTAGGAACAAGGCTGCAGAAGCCATGCATCAGTACAGAATTAATTATCCAGGTAATTGAGTGACATTTAGAAAAATAGTAGCATATTATATTATAAAAATCATGATGTGCATGACATATTAAAAAATAAAGTTATAGAACCAATTATTTTTAAATCACTTTTGATAAACAACACAATTTAGAGTTCCCTCAGAGCTTCCAATTTACGAGTATAACCAGATTATTTGGCATCAAGACGGTGCACCGCGCCAAGGCGTTCGAATGGTTACACGTTATCTAAATAATCTGTACGTTTTATGGATTGGAAGACACGGGCCCATTCAATGGCCAGCAAATTGCCTGGATCTCATATCACGTGACATTGTTTTGTGTTTTTGCATACAATATTATTTTCACAGCGCAATTGTAAGTTGACATATTTGTTTTGATTTTGCGATCGTATTTTGTTCTTCTGGTTAACACTTTTTAAAGGGGTGCTAAATTATAAGGAAATTTGATGTACGCGCAACTGTAATTAAAATGACTAAAATGGCGACGTGTCTCTTGGATCCGTCAGGCCCGTCAACAGTAAGAGTAGGGACTTAAAACTGGCGCCTTTTGGAATACGCATTTAAAGCACCTCTACGGAAAGAAGATGAATAATTATTGGATATAAGAGCATATACCTAGTACTGCATTGGCGCATGGGCTGGTACAGAGAGCATTGTAACTGAAAAATATAAAATTTTATTTTGACACTTTATTTTTTTACCTTGCCACTCTACAAATATTAAAAATAATATTTTATTTTATTTCATAAACCATTTTGCTAAAAAAGCATACTTTTTCATGTCTGTATCTTGGGTAACAGATAATATTGTACGCATTTAATAATTCAGTGCAAATTTAACTTTTTACGCATTTTCCTTTGTCAATGACGAAGTTTATTTTGTCAATTCAATTGGTTTATCGTCGTGTTCATTTTTCAGACAGGGGACAGACAGGCTACTTACGGATTTATTTATTTATGAAAATTTAGTTATTCATATTTGAGCTCTCATTTAAAAATTTTAACGTGTTATACAGTGACCGGCAGAAAGTACGCACCAAAGGGAATTTTTTTTTATTTCAAAACTTACCAAATTTCTTTGACGGTGGAAATGTTCTGCATGTTCTTAAACAAAGAAGAGCATAAACAAAGCTAGTAAATATTGCGTCGTATATGAGGGAGAGGTAAAAACGTTAAATTGACTCAAGAATAAAATACCCTTATTTTTCACCGTAGAAAAAAATTTTGTTAGGAAATGTTGTTTGCACTTAAAAGTTATCCATAAACACTAAATTTTAGCTCGGTAGCACAAAAAAAATGTTTTTACTTAGAATAGAAGCTATGCAACCTATAAATTCAGGTTAGTGAACAAGTAAAAATAGCATAAAGAACACAGTAACTTAACGTTCTACATGCCCTCCGCCGTTTTCTATACACTTCATGGTTTTATGAATAAGCTCCCTTGTAACATTTCGTAGAATGATAGGATTGATTTGTCTAACGCATTGCCTGATGACTTCTAAGTGATCTTGATTTCGAAATGGACGAAAACTTTATTTTTAAGGTAACCCCAAAAAAGAAGTCCATTGGTGTGATATCGGGCGATCTTGCGGGCCAAGGGTTTTCAAAAAAGCAACCAATCCACCGATTAGGGAAGTAGTAATCTAACCATTCCCTTACTGCAATAGTACTATGGATTGACGCGCCATTTTGTTGAAAATAAAATTCCTGACGGACATTTAGTGGCAGATTCTCTGTAGTAATATATTAAGGGATAGGGAAATTATCGAAAATCATTCCGAAGATTTTTTGCCGTGGAAATCGCTCGAGGGCTTGCCCGAGAGCGATTTCCTAATGGCAAAAAATCTGAGAATGATTTTCTGATTATTTCCCAATCCCGAAATGTATTTTGAAGATTATTTTCCAAATAAAAAACTAACGATTTCTGACGGGTGAGATTTTCACTTTTGACAAGGGTGATTTTCACCGGAGAGCGGGAGATTATCGCTGGATTTCTGACGGGTGAGATTTTCACTTTTGACAAGGGTGATTTTCACCGGAGAGCGGGAGATTATCGCTGAATAATCAGGTGAAAATCAACCCGCTTTTATAATGGATGAGGTAAATAATCAATGAAATCACTCACAACGGTTTGCAAAAAGTCCAAGTACATTGCAGCACTTAGATTTCCACGGAAAAAAAATGGTCCTAAAATACGATTGTCTACTATCCCGCACCAAACATTCGTCTTGAACGAATATTTATTCCTATATTCGTTCACAAAGTGGGGGTTCTCGTTTGACCACCAGCGGCAATTTTGTGAACTTACTGTACAGTTACTAGAAAAAGTTGCTGAGTCGGTAAAGAGAACATGCCTACCAAAGTACGGGCTATCTTCTATCATACCTTGAAACCAAAAACAGAAGTCTAGGCGAGCATCAAAATCCCGTGCCTAAAGGGTATGTACAAATTTTGGCTTATAGGCTCTGTAATTATGTTTCTTAAAAATCCTTCGTATTGACCTTTCAGAGACACTTACATCATGTCTCTGAGACAATGGCATTTTTGGAGCTACGGCTGCAGACAGCAACACATTTAAACTTGTGTCTTCATTAGTTAGGTTTTTCTTGTGCGGCTGTTTGAATTTATTTTCGACTGATCTTGTTTGTTTAAATTTAGTGACAATTCTTAAAACGGTTAAATGAATTATATTTCTATGGGAATGTTTCTGATTAAAAATATCTGCCGTTTCGCCAGAAGAATGGTGATTTTTCCCAAAAATCAAAACGACTTGAATTTTTTCTTGTAAAGACAATTTTGGTTATGCCATTTTGTACAACTAAAACAAGAACTGACGCTTACCGTCAGCTTGAATCCTAAACATTTTTTCATGGCAACTAGATTTCAATGAAAACGAATTTTATTATGTAAGGGTTTGAACTTTAATTCATGAACCAATGGGTTTAAGAGTTTTTGAAAAATTTGGGACGGCAAAATATTGTTAAATGTATGAAGTAAACCCTCATTTGTTTTACGTAAAGTTATTTTGCTTATCCATAGAATAATGTACGGTGTGCACCAGAAAAATGAGATTATTTTTGACGTTATTTTATTAAACGTCCAGTTTTCGCGTATTTAAACAAATTTAAGTAAGTTATGTGTCTAATTGCCCACGAGCTGTTAAAAAACTGAATTTATAGGTTGCATAGCTTCTATCGATTCGTTATATGAGAAGGCGTCAAAAAAAAAGTAAAAACGTTTTTTTTGTGCTTCCGAGCTGAAATTTGGTATTTATGGATAACCTTTAAGTGCAAACAACATTTCCTAATAAAAAATTTTTCTACGGTGAAAAACAAGGGCACTTTAATCTTGAGTGAATTTAATGTTTTCACCTCTTCCTCGGTGGTGCGTACTTTCTGCCGGCCATGTATATATATTTTTTTTGAAGTTCTGCAGGCAGAAGCTATGTGATTGTTTGTTTACTCGAATAATGATACTTACCTAATTATAAGACACATCTTCTGATTAAACTCAAAGGAATTTCAAAATCACTTTTGGAGTTGCCGAAAAAGTATAGTGTACAACACGTTTAAAACTGCTTTTTCAGGCTCACTCTCTTACTCGTGTAAAATGGGACATTTTCAAAACTTGTTGTATCTACAATAACTCACTATTTTATTTTCGCCACCTCTCATATTCTACGAATTTGTATTATTATTGAAATCCTGCTACCCGTTTATTTCTATTCCTAAGAAAGTAATATTAAAGGAGTTTACCATTATATTATATTGGACGCTGTTCCGTTAATAGTTATGCTTTATAATAGATATAAAATCTAGTTTATATCAATAACACTATTAACCAACTTAGTTACTAAAGGTTGTTTTAAATTTACATCAGGAATTGTGCTCAGTAAGGTTAGCATAAATAAATTCTGTAATTTTGTAGGACTATGGTTATAACTAGCTGGAACAATTACGAAAGTTCTACAAACTAAAAGGCCAACACAGTTAAATATAGTTTATGGTTGGGTTTGGGTTTATACAGGGAGTTTCAAAACAAATGCGAAAAGCTTAAGAGGGCGATTCCTCGTTTTAAATAAAGGGTAACTTGATAAAATGTTGGGTTAAAAGTCAACCATTAGGGAGATATCGCGGTACAAATACGGCGGTAAAATAATGTTTTTATTTCTTATCTTGAAAACGAAAAGCGATAGAATAATAAAATTCTGTGGAAGTATTACACTTTCTGCATATTTTTGGACATTTTTAAAATGAGTGGAAGAGGTTGAAATAGACTAAGTACCCCTTTCAATCTTGTTAACTAAATTTAAAGAAAAACTTACACAACGACTTGAGAAAAAATAGATTTGGATAGCCTGGTTTATTTAGAAACTTTTTTTTATCTCTGCACGAAACTTGCCGATTTAAAATAAAGGAAAAATAAAATGTAAAGCATTTCATGTCGGGACAGGGAAATTTTTTAGAAAAAAAATCTAGTTTACCGTTATCAACTACAGTTTTATTTTGTACTAATATTGTTAAATTTCCTTCTCAACAGTCACATTTTAAAAATAATTTATTAACAAACATTTTCGAAACTATTAATGCAAATTAAATCGTTTTTTAAGAAAAAATAATATATAAATATGCAGCTCAAATAAAAACACAAAGTCCTGCACAGAAGCAACTACAATTTTTCTATAGCAAGTGTTGAAAATGCCTACCTTGCGATGTAATGCATGCATTTATCCTACGCATCATTGAATCCCTAATCCGCTGAAATACGCCAGGATTATTTTATGTAACATCACATGATGCAATTTTGTGATTTTTCAGGTCATCGATATCCTGTACTGGGGTACTATAATACTAATTCTTTCAATTATCCCCAGATACAATAAGCCAAAGAATTTGAATCTGGGGATCGAGGCGGCCAAAGATGAGGTCCACCTTTTCCTATCCAGCGGTTTTCATAGGTAAGATTTAAATACGTTGGCACTTTTAAGCTGAAATATACTGGAGCACCATCATGCATGTAATACATGTCTCTTCTAATTCGCAGGGGTAAATATTCTAGTAGAGGAGGCAATTATTTTTGTAAAAAATGGAGATATGACTCACCAGTTAATTTTAAAGGTAGAAAATGTGGCCCAAATAAATGTTCATCAACAATTCCTATCAAAGCGTTAACGGAAAACTGATATTGATATCTAGATTCTGTTATTGAATGTTGATTATCTGCAGCCCATACATGCTTATTATGATAGTTTTGAATAGCATCGCGTGAGAAACTAGCTTCGTCCGAAAAGAGAATTTTAGAACAAAAAAATAAGGAGCATCGGTATTTATTTGCTAACACCATTTGGAAAAAATCATTTTAGGTTCGAAATCTCTTGGTAAGAGAGCATGTACAGCATTTTCGTTTATATTTAGACCCTTGTCTAGAGCGAAAACAATTAGAGATAGAAAAGAAAACTTCAAATAAAAAGTTTTAGGATTTTTACTGAATTATCAGAACCTTAGCAAGAAATTTTCAAAATATGATTACAGTGCCGAAAAGAATAAGCAACTTATGTTTTTTTAAATGGAACATCCTGTAACCGTTTTTAAGATATTAGCAATCAAAATTTTTAAAAGTTTTATTTTCGTTTATAAGTCTAGAATGCCTTGAAAATCTATTGGCCTCTATTGGTGATGCTTCTCTTACTATTAAAATAACATTTAAGAGGCAACAAGTTTAATTCCATTTGATATCTATTATTTTGTAGTTTGCTATCAAAATTTTTATTTAATCAATAAGTATTAATATTTTAGTAACAACAATTAATGAAAATAAAAAATTTACTTTTATGATTGTTATTTAAATTTTAAAAGAAATTAATAGAATGTTAAAAAGGCAAATAATTTAACATAAACAAAAAATTACTGATTTTCAACGTAATTCCCTTGATTTATTATACATTTTTGAATATTTCCTAATAATTTATGATTTATTGAGTTCATAATGGACCCTCGATAGTCTCTATTTAGCACTAAAATTTCTTCTCGAATTCTTTGTTCCAAAACTTGAATGTTCTCTGGCCTATTGTAATAAACTTCTTTTTTTTTAAATAGCCCCAAAGAAAAATATCCAGCACCGTCAAATCGGGGCTGTTTGCCGGCCACTGGATGAAGTTCATGCTTGAGTAGGCACGTGCAGATCGGCTCCGGAAAATTTATTCAAATTAGCAATAGTTTCGCTATTCTTTTTTCTCAGTTGGACGTGACGGTAGTTTCTGGGGTTCCCCCTGCTGGTGTTAGTGTCTTTGCACCCCTGGGTGGTAACTATCTTCCTTTTTTTCTGTATAATCCGGATTTCTTCAATTTGAGGTTGGAACCTAGTAGTGCCGGGACGATAAAGTTGTATTAATAGTGATCAGTAGAAATCCATAATTATCTGAGATGGGTGGTAATAGAACCAGAAGTGGTAGCCAGGCGGATAATGTGGACGATATTCAAGAAAGAATTATTCTCAAGGTATGTACCAGCTTAATGAAACAGATGGAAACTAAGTTGAACGATCATTTTGATAAAATTGAGCGTAAATTAACTGAAGTATCAGATACACTGAAAAGTTTAAATAAAAAAGTGGCTGCTAATTCCAGTTCCATTCAAATGCTTGATACTAAGGTTGATAATATGGAACAGTTATCAAAAAAAAATTCATTAAGAATTACTGGCCTTGCTGATGAGGAAACTGAAAATTTGGTGGATTTAGTGGTTAGTCTTATTAACGAAAAGCTACGCGTACCTTGCAGTAGTAGGGATATCGATACTGCCTTTCGATTGCGTCGGATTGGGGAAGATGATCCTATTAAACCACGTGCTATCCTGGTAAACTTTGTTCAAAATCTCAAAAGAAATGAAATATTTAACGCTAAGAAGTTATTAAAGGACACTGATGTTGCACTGTTCGAGGACTTGACGAAACCAAGATACGAACTTCTTCAAGCAGCCAAAAGTAAATATGGTAAAAATAAAGTTTGGTCTTCAACAGGTAGAATCTATAGATGGGACATGGACTGTAACAAAAAACTTTTAGTGAAACGGGACGAAGTCGGTATATGAGATTAAGGTTTTTCTTTCTTCTGTTTTTTACTAGGTAGTTTATAGTATTTTCTAAGGTCAATATATGTTCTCCAAATTATTAAAATTATAATCGTCACTTCGAATCCTTTAGCATCGTGGTAGGACTATAATAGTTATAATAAGGATGTTTATTGCCTTGCACATAGGTATCTCTTTTTTGTTCGGTGGTATTTTTTCTGCGGTGCTATACATTGGATATCTTACAGAATATATTTGTTTACAGGTAGAATATGTTTTGGTTTGTAGATTATTGCAAGATTATGGTAAGCGATAACTACAAATATATGAATGAGTGACCTTTACGATGTTTATTCCTTAACTTTTAAACAAGATTTACCATATTAGAGGAAAAATTTATTTATAGATTATTATATATCAATATATTGGTAGGTACCTATAATTGGTAAATGTATTTTAATTTAAAAAAGTTAACATCTATCATCATTTCACTTATCTCTGTTCACGGCCGGGAGCTGTCTGGTTCTGGGTGTGCTGGATGCGTGTGTCGCACGTTGAGTTCGCTCATTTTAACGTCCGGTCTCTGCTTTCCAGGTTTGGTTTATTCGCTGATGTTTTAGTTGATCTATCGTTGGATGTTATAGGGTTGTCGGAAACTTGGCTGAAGCCTCAGTTTTTAGATCAGGGGATTGCTGTCGACGGTTATAACCTAAAGGCCCCCATACATTTCGTTCTTTTTCATCGGTTCGAAGCGCCGCGATTCGGAACGTCGTTCCAAAATCAGCAAAAACCGAAGTGTATGGTAGAAAAACGTCGTTTCGAATCGTCGGTTTGAATATCTGCCGGGGCTTGATTTTTGGAACGACGGTTCGCCGGTTGATGGCCCAAACTGATAGTGTGTGGGGATTTCCTTCCGAATCGTCGCGTTTTTTACACGAGCGGAGAGCGGAGAGTTAGCCAGACAGCGTAACAAGTTCACACATGTTTCTAAATTTTTAACTTTTATATTAGTTAATATGGATCAAGAAGCCATTAATAAAATTTTTTTAATAGAGTTTATTGAAATGTATAGACAATTTCCTTGTTTATGGCGCATAAAGTCGTTAGAATATAGAGACAGGGACAAGAAAAATAAAGCATACGAAGTTCTTTTAAAAAAATATAAAGAAATAGATATAAACGCAACAAGACAAACAATAAAAAATAAAATAGATTCACTGCGAGGGTCGTTTAGGAAGGAACTGAAAAAAGTTAAGGATTCGCAAAGATCTGGATCTGGAACAGACGATATTTATAAGCCACACTTGTGGTATTTTCAATATCTGTCATTTTTAACTGATCAAGAAACTGCCCGGACAAGCATCTCCAGTATGGACAAAATTGGGTAAGATTCTTTATCAGAATGTGGTACGGTAAGTTAGAAATCAAGTTATTGTATTTATTTTAGTTTTTATTAACAATATAATATGATAACTCAAGAAAAAATATATTAACGCTTAAATTTTTTATTTTTCTGGGTAGAATCGCAGCTTGCAGAAAATGTGATGTCTCCTATAGCAACAACAGAAGATGAAGATACTTATTCCCTTACAAATTTAGATGAACCCCAGTCTTCCCCACCACATTCAAGTTCTTCAGGCGCACCAGCGATGGTGGTAAGCAATAAACAATTAAAAAGAAAATATGAAAAGCCAAAAAGTAAGGCAGATGAGGTGTTGGAAAAAGTATCCAAGCAACTTGATCATGTGGATAGTACATTTGACATAACTGGTAAAAACATAGCTAATAAATTAAAAACTTTATCGCCTGAAATGGCTATTATAACTGAAAAACTTTTGATTGATATTTTATTTGAAACTCAAATGGGAAATGTAACAAGGTATTCGAAAGTTGTTCTCCAAGATTCCCGTCAACAAAATATTCCTAATTCATCATCAGGTTTACAGACATCTGCTTATAATAGCCAACAATATTACGACACATTCGGCAGCGATTTGCAACAGTCCTATCATTACGACGGCGACGTTACGAAGTAATAAATACCTTCAATAAAAAAAGAAAATAATTAAGGTTTAATTTATTATTCTTCTACATGTTTATTTTGTTATAATTGCGTTAAGATTTTGTATATTATTTGTTTGTTAAATGTCTGTTTTTTTTTATGTTACAGGTTTATCCTTTTGTTTATGAACAGAATAAAAGTTTTGTTTTATATTCGTGTTTTTTTTATTAAGAAATGAATCAAATGTGTCCAGGAAATCATTATTTCTAAGCAAACACAAAATTTTTTTAAAAAATAATTGAATGTTTTAAATTCGATAATTTTGCCATGGTACGGCGCCCTCATTACAAAAATAGGTTTTGTATAATTCACGAACTGATTTTGCAGCATCTGACACATGTCTGTTGTGACCTTTTTGTAAACTTAGAAAATCCTTTGCAGCAGCAACCTCTGCCTCTGCTGGGTCAAGCTGAGGTGTATAATAATTGTCGCCTCTTTTTTTTCTTAAATAGTTATGTAAAACAGAAGCAGCCATGACAACTTTCTCAATATTTTCCAATTTTAAATTTCTAACATGGAGAAAGATTCTAAATCTTGCAGCCTTTATTCCAAACGTATTTTCCACTGTGCGACGTGCTCGTGATAATCTATAATTAAATAAACGTCTTTCTCGGTCAAGTTCTTTCTGACTAAACGGCTTTAGGAAATCATTCCTCAGACATAATGCTTCATCTTCAATAAAAACATAGGGAAATAACTTGTCACTATTATGCGGTTTAGATGGTTGGGGTATTTTTAACTCATTATTTATAAGTTTTCTGTAAAATTCAGTATTCTCAATAACTCCGCCATCAGATACTCTGCCGTTTGTTCCAAAATCAACCATAATAAACTCGTTTTTTGCATTAGTAATTGCCATTAACACAAGACTGTTAGTTCCTTTGTAATTATAATAGAAAGAACCACTATTTGGGGGAGGAGTTATTTGGACATGTTTCCTATCTACGCTACCCAAGCAGTTGGGAAAATTCCACTTTTCTTCAAATTCTGTACCAATTTCTCTCCATTCTAATTCTGACTGCGGAAACTAAAACAAAAGACACCTTTAAAATCCTTTTAGAGCATTATTTAAATTATTGTTTCCAATAGATGACCTGACCTAACCTTATCATGCTTGAAAAAAATAAGCGTCACGAATATTCTAAAACTACATACCTTTAAATAACTGTTTCTTAAAACTTTATATAGTGCGTCGCATGTTTCGGGAATAATTTTTCCTATGCATTGTGGGGAAATAACTGCCGAAAATTTTAAATCTTAATAACATCTTCCAGTTGCTAGGTACCGCAAAGTAACTGTTAGTCTTTCATGTGGAGTAACTGCTTCTCTTAACTGAGTGCTCTTTTTTAGAATATAAGGGGTCACCAGCTGTAACAAATCCAGATATGTTTGTTCGTCCATTCTTAGGTAGTTAAACCAATCGGCCGGATGTACCTTTAGCTCATTTAAAATATTAACATGCGAATATGCTTTTCGCTTTAAAAGCCATTGCTTAGTCCATATTGAGCGTGGGCGCTTCTTTTTCGTATTTTGACTACATAAAACAGAAACTGCCGCTGTCACTGCTAATAACTGATTTCTGTCCATCGTACATAAACGACTGAAGATTACTGTTGTTGGATCGACAGTGTGTGGGAGAAACAGTTCCACGATTTAACACGACGTTCCGAATCGCGGCGCTTCGAACCGATGAAAAAGAACGAAATGTATGGGGGCCTTAATACGGAGGGATCGGGAGGGTAGGGGAGGAGGTGTGGCTTTTTATGTGAGGAACTCTATTAAATATTCATTACTTAAATTTGACGCCGACCATCAGTCCCCTCTCGAATCACTTTGGATATCTTTAAGACTCGGGGGGAAAAAGTTTGTTTTGGTACTCTCTACAGGCCACCGAATACTAATTTGGGCTTATGCTTGGAACACTTAGAAGAGCATCTTGTAAGGTTGCTCCCTGAGTTTGACTGTGTTTTATTTGGAGGCGATTTTAATGTAGACATTCTTAATAAAAATACTAACTCCCTACTTTTTGAAACTTATTTAAATAAATACGGACTGAGTCAATATGTTCAACAACCTACTCGAGTCACTGATAATTCACAGAGTATTCTTGATTTACTTATCTGTTCGGTTCCCGATGTTGTTTCTAATGTCAGTACTCTGAATCAGGATGAAATTTCAGACCATAAAATGGTTGCCTGTACTCTTAACATACCTAAACCTAAACAGAAACCAATCTTTAAAACTTACAGGGATTTTTCTAATTTTTCTAATGAAGAGTTCGTATCGGACTTAAATAGAATTAATTGGAATTTTATATTTGAATTGCGTGATGTGGACGAAATGCTGAATTTCTTTTATAATAATCAGACCTATGATCAAACTCACAAGTTAACGCGAGCCGTTAATTTCAAAATTAAAGTGAGTGGGTTAAAATCCAATGCTATTTTCCATTTTGGTATGATGCAACTACAGTTAACGGTCGTGTTAATTCTCGATCTCGTCATCCTAAACAGGAGTGACGCAATCCTTAAAGTGAGTACTTTAGCATATTTGACCCAATCAGGGACGAGTTCGGTTATCAATCGCGGAAATTTTGAAGATTGTTTGGAAATGTCAAGTTGTCAAGCGGTCAATGAACTTTTGTGAGCGGGTGACGGCCACAGCTGGGTTTTATTCACATATTTGTTGATTTTGGGCGATTTTTGCTTCAAAAATTAGTAATCGAAGAGTTTTTGGTGAAAAAGGCAACGTTTGTTAGATGCATTAGCTCGTTTTTTATAAAGAAATGGAAATATATTTATACGGTAAGTTAAAAACCCCATTTTAAGTACATTGTTGGTATAGATTTTTACAAAGGATTTTACTTTCAGATTATTTTACTTTAAAAATCTTGAAATTACTGAACAAAGTTGATTTGATTTGATTTACAACTCCCTTATAGTGACTTTTATACCTTTTAGATCATAACAAAACATGAGTGGAGAGAATTTCGAGGAGATTTCCTTCTATTTACCTAAATCCGTACCAGCTACTGAATTACACGTAGAAGTGAATAAAATATAAGAATTATACCATTTTTTAATATTTATTGAAGCCTTCAAATAGTTTCCTATAATTTACAAGCTGAAAAATACATGATGTTAAAGTTAAATTCAGTTTTGGCAACAATTTATACCTAATAGAGGTAAGTTTTTAAACTAGGTAGCTAGATACTAGATAATTATTAAAACCTGGATCAACCAAGTATTGTTTCGTACAAATTACACAACTTGTGTTGTATTTATAGATCTTTTAGTAGGTACCTAATGTTTATAAAAAATTGAACCACTAGGGTCACAATTCAAAAGCCCAGGTAGGAATACAAAAGTGAGAGTAAGGGCTTTGTCCCTTGGTATTCGTTGGGCTTTGATCCATTTTTCTAAAATATTTACAACAGTTTTAAAGTTAGAAATAGAATAGAGAGTAGATATTTTTGTTGTTTACTTACCTAAGTGCTTGTAAAAATATCTCATAAGGTAAGGATTCAGGTTAGTTATCCTATCTATCCTATGCAGAGCATTCCTTTGTTTATTTTTAATAAAAATATCAACATTCTATCTTATTAAACCTTTTTTTTACCATTTTATTAATAATTTGATTAGATCGAGATGATGTCTACTAGTATTAAAAAAACATTCAGTCCTATTTTTATACCTACCAGTATCCTAACAAAGAACATATGCACCTGTAAAATTCAGAAACTAAAATATTACTATCGAGGAATGGTAGCCTAGAGCAAAGTTAATACTAGAAATATTTAAATAAGTTCGAATGTTATTTTACTATTTTTTGTTTGTAGGCAAATGAGGCAGAAGCAGCTGGATGCAATACGAAGAACTAGTATAGAATGGGCAGGATTAGAAATTGAGATGTAGAAGAAAAGAATGCCAGTAAAGTCGCGACAGGAACAGGGTACAGCCCCATATTTATAATAAAAATATTAAATTATAGAAATTACTTTTAGATAACTTTAGGTATACTAAAATTCTAAAAGAATCGCTTAACATAACAGCATTGTTTAAAAACATGACTCTTTTTATATTTCCTGTATGAAGGTATCTCTGAGACTTCCTTAAAATTTTATCGCAAAAACAGTAGGTATAGTATCTGTTGAAACGCCGGGCTTTATTTCCTCTTACGTTCAATCAAGTTTGTGGTATATTTCCACAGGCGTGTGACTCACTGGTCGATTTTATTATGATTGGAAATTAAACTCGTGTTAAAGCAAAATAACTTTATTTAATTTACTGGCGAACTTAACACATTATAACTTCTGGCGAAATTAACACATTATAACTCTTTGCGCAGAGCTATGCACACTTAGTACCCGTAATTAGGGTGAAACTTCCACTTTTTACATAGAAATTAGTACACTAACATTTCTGCAGATTTACCACTTGGTACAAATAGTAAAATGACCGCCAACAACCAACTTTGGCTATTCCTTTTTGACGGGACGTGTTGCTAGCTTGTCTGCTCACTCAACAGTTACTCTAAATTGATACACTAACATTCGTAAAGATTTACCACTTGGTACAAATAGTAAAATGACCGCCAACAACCAACTTTGGCTATTCCTTTTTGACGGGACGTGTTGCTAGCTTGTCTGCTCACTCAACAGTAACTCTTAAGACTTAATTAGCGCCGAACGCAGCGGCTGGATCCGCTGCACGAATACCCTATGACGCGACTCATTCATCTTTTGTGGCCGACGCCAAGCTTCCGCCAATCCAGTTAGCGCATTTTACAGAGAACAAAAGTGGAGCGTGGCAGTGGTCTCCAGCCGCTTCCATGGCGCGACTTTAAAATACATCATTTCTTATACCTACTATGTTATGAACGAGATCGTAAATTTGACATGTTACGCCTACTATGTTACAACTAAACTAAACAGTCCATCTTTGGACAACTCATTTCAACTCTTAGGGCTGTTCCCCAACAGTATCTTTCGGTTTAGAAAGAAGTTAGTTGAGGTTACATTTTTATGGCATGTATCACGTTCTAGTTACTTTTATTTTAGGTGGAGATATATGTTGATTTAGGACCGGATTTAATATATTTTTTTTTTATATTAATTAAAATGCGACGAGGTCAGTAACGAACAAGGTCAACTCTAAATTATTAAAGACATGTTAAGGGGTTTTAAAATATTAATTGGTTAAATTATCACGTTTTTCCGGAGGTACAGGGAACAGTATACTTATGATTTCCTGATCGAAAATTTTCTAGTTTTCACACTAATTTTAATATTACATAAAGAAGCTGTCTCAAAACATCACCAAAAGGATTAAACAATTAAGGTTACAGTTTTATAATAATTATCAAATAATAAATAAAATACTCCCTAATACGATTTTGTTTTGAACAAGTTTCTTTTGAGTTTTGGGTTACTTTTTTTAGTAAGCAGAAAGTGACACATATAAAATTCTAACGTTAACTAACTTCTTTTTAAACTGAAAAATATTATAGCTTTGTCGTGAAACCAAAATACAAAAAAAATTTAGCAAGTTCTTGATACGATATTATTTTAGTCTTGACAATCGTGTTGAATATTATTAGCAGTACCTACCTACCAGATTTTGTTAAAATTGTAAATGTGATTTTGCTCGCTAATAAATAAATAAGTAACAACGAAAATAGTTTATATAATGGTTTTACTAAATTAATATCTAAAATTACAGGAGTAACTTAATTGTTAAACCAAATTTACATTTTATAACGTAAAATTACAACTGGAAGCAGCAAACTAGTGTCATGTCTCATGGCTTTGTGTTTCATGTGGTGGGGTTTTCTCTATCTACTGCAACTAGATATTCCAAAAACCTAAAATTGTTAACAGCTTTTTACAAATTAATTTTTTACCTAGCTACAGGGCATCCTGGAATGTCACTCCTGAAGTTTCCCATTTGACAAACCTACTTTTATGATTGCTCAAAAAAGGTTTGTTGAATGAGAATTTTGGAATGAAATTCAAAAATAAATCAAGTTTATTTTAACATATTTTTAAATTGTATAGTAATTATCCCCATGGCAGAAAGCAAAAACTAAAATGTCTACACATTACTAACGTCGAATAAGATACTATGTAGTTTATAGTAGATGAAAGCGAGACCTTTTATGTAGGGTTGTAACAGGCACTTTAATATGTACTGAGATAGAAAAGTGGGAATTTTTAGCTGTATAAATGCCTATCTGCAGTTTTTTCTCCAGCCTAGTCCTAGAGTTATTCAAACTACTATCCTCTGCAGACCAAAAACTTGCCCTGACTGGCTTGCACAGCCTCATGTCAGGACTGCATAGGACATCACTGAGTGGAAGATGGCAAATATATACCATCCTCATTGTAACCTCTGACACACAATTTTTGGCCATGGCTTTTATATATAAGTTATTAAATGGTCTTCTCCCATCTTACCTTGGTGGATTTATTGCCCATAACAGTGATGTACATAATTACCCTACTCGAAATAGAAATGATTTTTATATCAAGAGGACTAATTCCAGGAGAGCTATGAATTCTTTATTTTTCAAAGGTCTTAAAGAGTACAATGATCTACCGAGATATGTCAAGGAGTGTTCATCGATTAATAGTTTTAAAAGAGGGCTTAGGACATTTTTTAGAAGTTAAGATAGGCTTTTCCGATATGATGATGTTTTGTAGCCTGAAATATAGATTTTATTTGAGTTTCTAGTGTTATATCTGAAGTATATTAAAACTTGTAGGAGTGTTTTTTAACAAACATCAGTGCACTAAGAATCAGAATACCTGGAAGTGTGAGAATCTAATGCTGCCGAAAGGTTTCTTTGCATGACTCAAGTGGGCTTAAGGAGTAGATTTTACGAATAATTTTTTTTTGAAGAATAAATAATCTTTGAAGTTCTGAGTAGTTTGTCCTCAGTAAAGCACAAAAAGAGTTAAGTGGCTGTGGGCCAAAAAATAATATATATTTAACAATTGTTTGGGGTTCATAAAGGTTTTTAAGTTGACAAAGGCATAATAAGCAGTTTAGTTTTGCAGCAACATTGTCTACATGGGCTGTTTACTTTAATTGTGAGTCTAGGTGAAGACCCAGAAACTTGCATTGTTCTACTCTTGTAATAAAATTATTATTTAATTTTAAGTATAAATCAGGAACCTGCTGCTTTTTATAGAATGCCATGTAATGGGTTTTATTTGTGTTAACAACTAGATGATTTGTTTGGCACCAAACAGAAAATCTAAGCAGAATTGTATAAGTTATTTCAAGTAGTTGATAAAGTGTAGAAGCAGGTATGACTACTGTTGCATCATTTTTTCAAATCGTTTATAAATAATGCAAAAAGCAAGGGAGAGATTACGCCTCTTTAGGGAACGCCCTATCTGATATTTAGTTTCTCCGAATAGGAGCCCTAAAGTTTTACTCTTATTTGGCGATTAGAGAAAAATGATTCCAGCCAGTCAGAAATATTACCACGTATTCCCATAGCATGCAACTTTCTGAGCAAGATGGCAGTGTCGACGCAGTCAAACGCTGGGCTAAGATATGGAGTGATATTTTGGGGTAGTTCAACGGAAATACACAGAATTATAGTCATGCAAAAAAGGTGCATCCGAAATATTTTTAGGATGAAACAGCAGGAAAGTTGTAGATCTGTTTTTGTAGAAAAAAATATTCTGACGGTAATAGGTATGTACATTTTGGACTCTGTAATATTTGTATTTGATAATAGGGATCTTTTCCTCGATTTTAATGTGAAACATGATTATGACACTCGCCATAAAAGTAATTTAGTACCAGAAAATTATAACTATACTTACATACCTCCAAAAAAATGTAAAATACTGCATCATAAAAATTTTTAATTGTTTCTCAGACGAAATTAGAAACCTGCCAAAGAATAAACTAAAATATACCTTAACAAAATATCTAGTCAGTAAGGCCTTCTACAACCTTAATGAATTCTTTGATGATCCTGATAAAGGAATAATTCAGTGTTAAATTTTAAATGTTTGTTACAATTTTAAGCATGTGTAATTTTATCAAAATTGTCATTGTCTAAATGTAATGTAATTACAAATTTAAAATGGTTATTTACAAAAATCTCTCCAGACATTGTTCAACAGCCCCTATTGGTTTTTTTTTTTATTATGTTTATAGTAAATGTAAGCATCTTATTATTGAACAAATAAATACTATTGTATTGTATTGTATTAAATCCAAAAACAGAGCTATAGTATAGTAATTAGAATCTATTGTTTTATAAATATATTCCAAGAGATCGTAAGCAGCTGTGCTAGTAGAGAAGTTTGAGCAATACTAATAAAAAATCAGGTAGGTACTATATTTTAAGACGGGACCTACCTTCACATTATTAGATAATGATCCTTTTATTAGTGAATAAAATTGAATCGAGTTTAATCACATTGGAATCTTCATGAGTCCTGATATGTGCTGGTAATTTTAGGTTGGTCATATCCTATAACATCACATTATATCACTGAGAAAAAGGCTAAAATAAAAAAAAACTAAAATTATACAATACATACTTTGCTTTCACTGCGAATAATCTCTTGAGTTATCTGTCTAGTTGAAAAGCATCTCATACCATAATCTCTTTTTTTCTAAGTGAGTTTTCTGACACAAGTTGTTCTAAATTTCTGTTAAGCAGATAAATTATTGAGTACCTACTTTAATTTTCATGCAGCAACCACATTCTACTGATGTTAATACATAAGTGTAAGCCGGACTACAAATACAAATACTAATAATCTTTATTCCCACTAGGAGCCCTAAAGTAATTAAAAGTATATTTAATATGAAGTACCTAGTAGGTAAATACAAATAATTGTTTAGTAACTAACCTCTTTACGTATCAAATATTTTCTTTTACCATTTTCTTGGTGAAAACTTGTCACAGTTACCAATTGAAATAAACTTTGTCTTGTGTCTGTGTTCTTTACTGGTTAATACTTTGATTCCAATCCATATTCTAAAAAAAACAGCTGTAATAATTTAAATATGTAAACAAGCATTCAATTGAAATATATAAATAGGTACTTACGACATAAAATAATGTATCTCGAACGCACACTATAAAACTTTCTCTCTAAAATCTAAAATCTATACTATTTTTAGGTTAAGAATTCTGACACTTAAATCTGACAATCACATCCGATAACTTTAACAGCTCAGCTGTTTCTTCACCACAGTGAAAAATCAACAAGTAGGCTGTTTTCGGTTGTTGTCATGGAAACACTCACGTTAAAAGTTAAAGTGAGCATTTGATCATAGGGCTGAATATCAACTATCTATTCGATATCCACGCACCCTATAGAACTTCTAGAATTACAAAACCCCCTGCCCCTTGGTTGACACCGAATATTAAATTGATGATCAATGAAAAAAGAAAAGCACTCTCAAAATATAAGAAATTAAAAACGGATGACTCCTGGCGTGAGTATAAATCATTACGAAATTTTGTTAATCTGGCAGTAAAAAATGAAAAAAAAGCGTTTTTACAATATTCATTTAAACATAATCCTAAAAAATTTTGGAATACCTTAAAATATTTAAATATAACCTCTAACAAACACAATTTTGACTTTGTGGCTGACTCAGATGACTTCAATACTTTCTTTTTTAACAGTTTGCCTATGTCTACTCCAGATAGGGAGTTCATTGAGAGCCAGTACAAGAACAAATCATTCAGTCAAGATAACTTTACCAAATTTAATTTTAAGCATGTCACATCCCAGCAGGTTGAAAACATTATTCTTAAGCTTAAATCTAATGCAATGGGGTCAGACAAACTAAACTCAAGTATGTTGTGTTACTTAATTCCCCACTTAAGTGAGCATCTGACTTTTATTTACAATAAGTGCCTCGAATCGTCGAAGTTTCCCGTTGCATGGAAAGTTGCGAATATCAAACCGATTTCAAAAGTTACCAATCCTACTACTCTTTCTGACTACAGACCTGTTAGTATTTTACCTACCTTATCGAAAGTCTTAGAAAAAATTGTGGATATCCAGCTGAATGAATTCTTAAAGTCTAATAACGTCTTACCATTAACTCAATCTGGGTTTAGGGCCAATCATAGCACAACGACTGCATTATTAAAAATACCTGACGACTTTTTTAGGGCATGTGATGGCGACCTTAATACAATCCTTATATTATTAGATTATAGCAAGGCCTTTGACACTATAAATCATGAGACATTATTTCTGAAACTTGAGTATTTTGGTTTTGATGAATCTACTATAAATTTCTTTAAAAGCTATTTTTATGACCGGAAGCAGCGGGTTGTTTTGAGGGACGATGTGTCAGAGATTCTGCCAGTAAATAGAGGTGTCGCTCAGGGTAGTATTCTTGGTCCTATAATATTTTCTCTTTATACAGCCGATTTCTGCAATTTTTTAAAATTTTGTAATTCTCATCAATACGCTGACGACACTCAAATTTACATTTCATTTCATAAATCATCTTTAGTTCCAGCTGTTAATAAAATAAACGAAGACCTAGCTATCATATCTAAGATCTCAAATGCTCATAGCCTGGTTCTTAACGAATCAAAAACTCAATTAATGATTATAGGTAAAAACACAACTGAACTTTCAGCCAGCCCATCCGTTCAAATTGTGTTTAATGGAGTTACTTTAAAACCTGTACATACTTGCAAGAACCTAGGCTTATATATAGATGCCGACTTGAAGTTTAACTCTCACGTCAATAACTTGATAAAGAAATCGTTTTTCAAGTTAAAACTTTTGTATATGCATAAAGATATATTTAGTACAGACTTGAAAATAAGATTAACTGACTCTCTGGTATTGTCTCAAATTATATATTGCAATATTGTGTACTGGGCCGCTTTACTTAAACGAAATAAGAATAGCTTACAAAAAGTCCAGAATTCTTGTCTCAGATTTTGTTATAATCTCCGCAAATTCGACCACATCACGCAAAGCCTAGTTAGGTCCGGCTGGCTCAACTTAGAAGAGCGGTTTAAGTTACAACTAACAAAAATGGTTTTTAATATTATTACGAAAGGTCAACCATCTTATCTGTATGAACTTTTTATTAGGGGTACTGACACTCATAATGTAAATACCAGAAATAGGGATCTTTTTAATATTCCACGTCATAATACTGAACTTTTTAAGCGGTCATTTTCATACAATGCAATCACATTATTCAACTCTCTTCCGTTTGAGGTTAGGTCGGCCCAAACGATTATGTTGTTTGCTGGGGGAGTAAGGGCGCGTATACTGGAGGGCAGAGACTGGGCATAATTAGATAAGTCATAGATTTAAGTGTATATTATTAAGACTATTTAGATTGAATAAAATTTAAAAAAGCATATATATTAACTATTGGTCAATCAAAATTTTATAAATTCAGTGTAAAAATAGTTCTTTCATACAATAAGTGTCTTTAAATTTAACTAAGTCAGGGTGGTTGTATGGAGCAACCTGGTTGGATACCGCCACCCATTTTTAGTTTTTTATTTGTAATGTAATTCTCTGGTTATAAAAATAAAGGCATTTTTGATTTGATTTGATTTGATTATTGGCCCGTTTCTTCCAATCCACAAATTATATCTCTCTATATAAGCTCTTCTAAAAAGTTTTCAATCTTATTCTCAAGAAATTCCAAATATCTTAGGCCAGTTAAAGTCCTATTATAAATTATTGGATCAATGACTTTGTTTCCTATAATGCTGCACTAAACATTTATAGACCTACGGCCCTGAATTCTAACAGGCCGAGTTTTCTGGGGATTAGAACTTGCCCAAAAATGTATTTTTTCGATTAAACATACCAGCTGAGCTGAAAGTTGCCTCGTCGGTGAATAAAATTTTGTTTAAAAGATTTCCATCAATTTCACGCCTTCTTGAAATATTTAAACAAAACTCTAACCGCTGTCTCTTGTGATCTTCTGTTAATTTTTGGACTGGTTAAAATTTATAGGGATAATAACAGTATTTTTTTATATTTCGTGAATTTTTGATAAAGATTTGCCGTGGCCCGCCGCATCTGGTACAGAATACTCAGGATTATAAGTAGTATAAATAATCACCTTCATAGAACAGCAAGACATTTAAGTCTAATTTCTCATCCCCCCTTGCTGTCCTGTTTTTCCATTTTAAGCTTTTGGTCTCTTAAAAGTTTTTTACAACATATTTAATAGTGCTTTTGAAAGGTAAAAATCTATTGGGAAATAACCTGTGGTATTCATTACGAGTTGTAAATGAATTTCTATTATCTGAATAATATAGACGGATAACATCGAATTTTTCTGCGGCAGAATATCCCATTTTATTATTATAAATACGAAGAAAAATGTTAGTTTATTACAAGCAAACAAGTAAGCAATGCCAAAAATGTCATAATAACATTTGTTTTCCATGGCTTTCTAGACGTAATAATTGCAATAAGAAAAGGCCGGCAGACTTTATCATTTGATTTTCAAGGCATTCTAGACTTTTAAACGAAAATAAATACAACTTTTTAAGATTTTGATTGCTAATATCTTAAAAACGGTTTGAGGTAATATAGATATACTATATACTTTTGGAATCAGGAAATAAATATCTATAATTTTAATAAAATAGATACAGGGTGTTCCATTTAAAAAAACATAAATTGCTTATTTTTTTCGGCATTGTAATCACCTTTTGAAAATTTTTTGCTAAGATTTTGGTGATTCAATAAATATCCTAAAACTTGCGTATGTTAAAGTTTTTTGTATCTCTTATTGTTTTCGCTCTAGAAAGGGGTCTAAATATAAGCGAAAACCCTGTACCCTCTGTACATGGCAAGGATATAATTGTTGTTCTTTTAATATCCTCCATACAGTAAATGCATCAGTATTTAATTTCTTTAGTTCTTGTCTCAGGTTTCGCTTCAATAATATTAGGACAACTTCTATTTCGGGTGTTCGAACTTCGCGGTGTCGGCCGCTATCATAACTTTTTTTTCGAAAGTTCCAGATTCATGTAGCCTTTGATGAAACCTGTTAAACATGCTGTGATGAGGAGGTCTATGATTAGAATAAGCTTGTGTATAAAGACGCTTCCAAGGGATTCTCGTTTGCATGCCCATACATAAAATGCATATCTGCCATTTCTGCATTAGTGTATTTTTTATTAGTATTAGAGATGATAGATGTTGGCTCACCCGACATCGCTCGGTAAAATGACATCGCATCGGCTTAGGTGGCATGAAGTTGCTCTTTGAGCTAACGTTTCGTCGCTATGCCGATGTCTCCGGTTTCCAGGGTGAGAAATATATGAAAAATGCTTTGACGATCGTTCCAAGATCAAAATGCTCCGAAGATAAAATCGCCCCCCGATCGGATCTCCGGGTGGGGGCTGGTCTTGGTGCCTCATCAAGCGAAGGTATCCGAACATCCACCGTTTCCAATACCCAGGCAAGTCCTTCGAACAACTTCCGACTTGAACACTATCACCGTGAAGCCTCCGTTAGGAACGTATGACCACAACCTTATTACAGCACTAAACAAACTACCAATTAGTGTCTAACAGCCTTCTAAACCACGCAAGATCTGGCATGTACATCAGCTAAGTGGGATGACCCAAAGGACCATTTTCGAATCTTTCCTTGGCGGAACGTTTGTTTTACCTCTGATGATCCATCCATCTGTGCTAGAGAAGTATCGGAGGTTATCCTTACTGGCCTTTATCCCTTACTCAAAAAAGTGCCCTTCTAATGATAAGCCTTTGTTTACCAAAAATTGCGAACGGGCTGTTAAATCAGAAAACTATTTCTAGCGACAATGGCGTCAAAACCCTACGGCCGAAAATCGTACCAGCTTTGTTAACGCTCGAAACCAATGCAAGTAAACGATAAACAAAAGCGAGGAAGCACACATCCAGAGGATCAACGACAAACTTCTTAAATTTCCTAACGGCTCAAGATCATTTTGATCGGTAGCTAAGGCCGTCAGTCAGACAGAACTTTCCCAAGTCAACCATCCCTTCTCTAACACGTTCTGATGGTACCATTGCGACCAAAGCACAGGAAAAAGCAAACTTACTGGCGGAACTATTCTCTTCGCGTTCAACGGTTAATTTTCAAATAAAAACTCCACCGAGCATTCCCCGTGTAGAATCGAGAATGCCTGAGATTATTATCCGGCACCGCCATGTTAAACGAATCTTAAGAAGTCTTGACACCAAAAAAGCTTCTGGTCTTGACCATATTCCAGTCATCGTAATTAGGACATGCGCTGACGAATTGACTAGGGTATCTTGTAGGCTTTTTAACTTATCTTACAAAAAGGGAATATTTCCTGGAAAACTGCGCGATTCCCGCCCATACCCAAGAAAGACAAGAAGACCTTGCCAAACAACTATTGTCCAGTCGCATTACTTTCGGTTATATCAGAAGTCATGGAGAAGGCTATCAATAAGAAATTATTAAAGTACCGGAAAGCTTCAACATTATTAGTGACGGTCAGTATGGATTCCGTAAGTCTAAATCAACAGGAAACCTTCTCGCTTATGTTACTCATGTTTCGAACAATGCAACAGAACATCATGGGGAGTCCCGGGCGGTAGCTCTGGACATTTCCAAGGCCTTTGACCGAGTATGACATGAAGGGCTTCTAACTAAAGTAAGAGCATACGAAATGCCGGTTCAATTTTGTTAATGGCTGTTAAGCTTCCTTAAAAACCGTTCTCTGCGTGAGGCAATGAACGGATTTCTTTCAGACACATTAAACATCAACGCCGGAGTCCCTCAAGGTTTGTCGCCAACCCTCTTTTCACTATACATTAACGATCTTCTGGAAAAAACTAAAAATCCTATATATACTCGGACATCGGCTGCCAATGCACATCTCAATAGGCAGCAAGAGGTCTCACATCTAAACAAAGGCCTGGAAGAAATTCTGTCTTCGGGTGATAGTAACCAAGTAGAATTTGAGGCTAAAAAAAACCCAAGCGGCAGTTTTTTCTGAAAGAACCGGATATAGTGATGGCGGGACACTCGATTCCCTTGGCTTCATCAATTCATTTATTGGGCATTAATTTGGATAGTCATATGTCTTGGCACAGTCACGTTGCCGCCATTGCTAAGGCAACCTGGCAGAAGCTTGGAATATTTTTCCGAACTAAAAACTTCTGTACACCCGAACAACTTCTGATGTTCTATAAAGCCCAAATTCGACCATAGCTGGAGTTCTGTTGGCATATTTGGGGCTCTGCCCCTAAACATACCCTAAGATTGATAGATTATATTCAAAGAAGAGCCATTCGCTTGATCGGTGACCATGATCTGACAAACAACCTGGAAAGCCTGGAACATCGAAGGCTTAATTGAGGTTGACCGCTTGATTCCACCCAGAGCGGTGCATGGTAGAAATACATGACGGGCCACTGCAGCCGACCCGTACGTGGTTCTGCTTATTATCCCTCGAACAACACTATTTAAAAATTCTTTCATATGGAGAACGTCATCACTCTCGAGCGACCTGCCTGAGGCCGTGTTCCCCAGAGCGCCATAAAGGACTAATCCTGCAGTGCTGTGCCTTATCATAAAAAAAGAAAGTGTAATTAACCTATATTGTTCTATTGATTTAATTAAAACTCTTATTACTGCACAATTAAACAGATCAGATAACACATTTTTGATTAAATTAATCGTAATATGTTATATTCAAAATAACTGAGCAATGTCAAATAAAGCAATATTAGAAACGTCATAAAAAGTGACAACGGTCAACTAGATTTTTTTTCTAATAATTTTCTACGTCCCGACATCTAATGCTTTATATTTTATTTTTTTTTATTTCAGATCGGTAAGTTTTATGCAAAAAATGCAAGAGATAAAAGAAGTTTCTAAATAAACCAGGCTTTCCAAATTAATTTTTTTCCGAGTCGTTGCGTTTATCTTTAAATTTAGTTAACAAGAATGATGGGGGTAGCCTATTTCAACCCTTTCACTCGTTTTAAAAAGTGAAGAAATATGCAGAAAGTGTGTTTTCATCATTGTAATACTTCCACAGAATTTCATTATTCTATCGCTTTTCGTTTTTAAGATAAAAAAAAATAAAAACAATACTTTACCGCCATCTTTGTACCGCGATATTTCCCTATTGGTTGACTTTTGACCCAACGTTTAAATAATAAACAACCCTTAATTTTAAACAAGAAACCGCCCCCTTAAGTTTTTCGCATTTGTCTTAAAACGCACTGTATTTGTTTATATTAAATTTTTATTTTTACTTCAAGTTAACTATAATAGCAAAGAAGTAGGTGTAATAAATAAAATATTACCTTGCCAATATAAATAAAAATTTGTTTAAACTTCTAGTAAAGGAAGTCAAGAACTTCTCGAAAAAAAAATGATTTATTTATTAACAATATAACAGTTGGCCTGGTTAAAAACAAAAATTTCTAGAATTATGGTAATGAAAACTATTCTTAGTTTTAATTTTTGACCAAAACGATTAAAAAAATACTCATTTAGAATAACTTTTAATTTAACGTAAAATTTTAAATATTCTTTAAAAAATGTACCTAATGTACAGAGTGTCCCATTTTCGACGCTTTTAGGGAGATATTGAGTTATTATGAAACCAGAACCAAACGAAAGACTCCGGTGTCAAATTTGTTATGGCTATATTAGTTTTTAATCTACTGGGTGACTTTGCAAAATTTTTACTTTTTAAGCACACCTTGTACTTCTGTTATGCATTATCAAAATGATTAAAACCCTTTGATTGATTTTTTACGTGGAATTCATTGGTGTAGTCAGTTTTTCTTTCTAAAAAAAAATAGTTTTTGAGATATTAAACAATTCTATAATTTAATAATACATTATTCTTTACATTGATTAACCACAATTTGGGCTTTTCTAAAATATAGTAGTTGTTTAAATTTATTTAAAAAAAAGACAAGCTCAAAATGAACAATTTTTAATGGTTTATTTTAATTTATAACAGTTGGTCATGGCCAAATGCAAAATTCTGACGATGATAATTTCTCTAAACACCAAATACTTAATAAATGAGTTTTAATGTTTTTCGATATTTTCAAATAAGTATTAACATTTAATTATTAAATTTTTTACTTTAAACAATATTGTTATTATAATATCCATATTGAAATTTAATTGAAAAGAAACAAAGACAACATTATTACAGAAGATTAAAGTAAGGAAAAAAAACAGTACAACCATAAAATTTATTTAAGATGGTTTTCTAAATTACGGCTTCTTTACTGCAATATTGGCACATTTTTATTAGGTGTCCTTCTAAATTGTATTTAATGGAATCATATGGGTCTATTATCAATAACTTAAAAGGTGAAACCAATTTGCCTTACGACATTCCGAAACAGTGGTGTCTAAAGTAAAGTTGTTGTAATAATAATTAAGTTTGAATTGAAAATATAGAAAAACTTTTAAATTAATTATTGAAAAATCTTGATTGTACATTTGTGTCAAATAAATCAACTATGGCCTACAAACCAACAAAAGGGAAATAATTGGTATTAATTAATTAATAAATTAATTAATAAAAATAATTCTTAAAAGTGTCGAATTTTGAGCTTGATTTTTAAAATAAATATAAACAACTATCTATTTTTAGAAAGCCCAAATTATGCTTAATCAGTATAAAGGATAATATATAGGGTGTCCGGTTTCATAAATTATAGGTTTAATTAATACCTCAAAAAAATTATTTTGAGAAAAAAACGCCACTACACGCCAAAGATCAGTTTTTACGTGGTTGATACGTTAACGCCTAATGAAAATACGAGGTGTGCCTAGAAAGCTAAAGTGAGAACCCCAACGCTCCATCTTGATAATAACTCCAATGTCCCCTAAATGTAGCGAAAATGTTACACCCTGCACATTGTATATGCTAATGGCAGTTAAACCGATATTGTAATTTTATTGGTCTTGAATGCTGTTTTATTCCTGATTCCAGTGCACAGTAAATTAGATATTAATCTAATGATCATTGACTTTTGAATTGGCACCAACGCAATGGCTGTTCTCCTTTTACGATATAGTAGACATTATTGATTGATTCATCTTCTATAATATCAAATTGATATTACATTATAATATTATGTTAATTTTCATAACACCAATTATTTCTTTTTATTAACCAGCACGTTTTTTAAAAAGAATGAATTTTTTTTAAATCAAAAATAAAATAAATCTATTGTTTACAACCCATATATGATTAATTGGTTTGTCCAAATTCAATTAATTTTAGTAATAAATCAATTTCTTATAGCTTTAATCTCATCAATAAATATGCAACACCAATTTGAAATTTCGATCATTTATATAATACTGAATATTATTCTGAAAAATGTAACATAACAGCACGTTAGTATACTAAATTATGTATTACCAAAAATACACGAATATTTATTCGGCTTTCATTAAAGTAAATACAGACCTAAACAAACACTGATTTCTAACTTTTGCTGTATAACACACAAGTCGCACCCAAAAAGAACCATACTACATTATTTCAACTTATTTCCGAAGGCTTTCCTTTCTTTTTTAAGTCGTACATGATTAAGCAAGCATGGTTTCAGGAAAACAAAATTAAAAAGTAATTTAAAAGTGGTTTTATTATATTTTGACCTAATACCACATTCGAGCCTACTTTTTAAATACTTAATATCATCTACTTTTGGTACAAAACATATACTAAATGCACTTATTAATTTAAAAAAATACAAATACAAGTTTAAATAAACCGCAACTGAGTACTTCTTCAATATACATTGATATTTGGTACTGATACATTTGTAGATAAGCGCAGAAGTAAACAAAAAACGTACCTAACCCCAATCCGCATAAAATACAATAATTATATTTAAATTTAAGCAATCTAAACTTACTGTTTTTGTGGCAACTATCCTGTGGGGGTGGAGGACCACGCGACATGCACAACGCAAACATGTTAAGCATCAAAGCAGAACTGAATGAACGTGAAACTCCTGCTTTGCCAGAGAGCGTTCGCGATTGAGCAAAGAGTTGAGATGGAGCATTTTGGGAGAAGATGACGCCCCTCGACAACTCATGCGTTTGTCATGCCGGTAAACTGACCAGACAGACTCATGGAAAAGTCAAGCCGTTAATCGTTGGGGTAGATCCCTAATTTCCATGTGTTGTGATATCCTAATGTAATAAATATTAATTATTTTAAAAGGGGAACTTAATCATATGATATTACACTATTTACTATTTTTGTCACAATATGATAAAATATGATACATGGTTATCTATTGTAAATTTATCTTAACACTATAATAATTGCAATATACTAAAATATGATACACAGGGTGTTACTTAATGTTATGGGCTTATTTTAATTAGTGATTCCTGGACGAATTTTAACTCAAAAAATCCCAATATAATGAAAATAATTTATTTAACCACATACATGGATTCTTACATGGAAAATCCATCCACCCGAATGGCATGAATAATACTTGCAAAATCACTAATTATGCTGATGACACTAATGTTCTGTTGACTAATAGAGATGTGACCACACTTGGGTAGGATGTTCAAGTGTTTATGACTAGAGCTAAGAATTAAGTTAAATAAGGTATTCTATAGATTTCGAGTATTAGGCAGATGCGTCCCCTTAGAACCTAAAAAAAGGTTGTATCATGCCAATTTTAAATCTCATGTTCAATACGGAATTATCATGTATGAGAATTGCAGAAATGTTGTAAAAGTTTTCGTCTGCGAAAAATGAGCACTTAGAATAATGATGAATTTAAATTATAAAGAGTCATGTCGAAAAAAATTTATAGAAGTTAAAATCTTCACCGTAACTGCAATTTTTTTCTTTAAAAACAGATATTTTTATAAATAAAGATTTTTTTTTCATTTGGTACTGAAAATAGAACTACATAAAATAGAAGATCATTACAAATATATTGATAATTATTGATAAATAGGATTTATTATTATTAATACTTATTAGATAGATAGATAGATAGATAATGTTTTATTTGTTTCTAAGAAAAAGCCAAAAGGCGTAAAACAATTGTCGCAGTACAATGATTACAAAAGTTACATTATAACTGTTAAAATTTATAATAATATATAAAAAAATAAATACATATAACTGACACATACGTCCTAACATACACACAGGTAGTAGTGATTGTAGATTTAACAAGATTTAACAAGAGAAGAAAATACACAGAAGAAAGTCAGGCAAAAATGTAATTTACAATCCAAGATAACGTTCAGAAAATAGCAGATCTATCAGAATCACTATAAAATTCATTTAGACTATAATATGCCTTTTTAATTAAAAATTTAGTTATAATTGTTTTGGCTTGGCCATGAGGTAGGTTGCGTATGCTCTCTGGAAAATTATTGTATATTTTTATAATAGTGTAAGAAACATTTTTTTGTATATAGCTAAAATTACATTTTTCCGGTAAAAGGTTGGCCTTATGTCGGGTAAGATATTGGTGGTTATTAATAGTATCTTGAAATAAGTCTTTATTATTATGGACAAACATAAAAGAATCTAATATATACATACTAATTAGAGTTAAAATTTTGTTACTACTAAATATTCCCTTGCAACTTTCGCGTTTCTCCATTCTAAAGATAAACCTAATGCACTTTTTTTGAAGTCTTAAAACTCTCTCTATTTCTATTGAATTCCCCCAATAAATGAGGCCATACCTTATCCTAGATTGAATGAAGGCATGATATGCTGAAATCGCAGCATCAACACCAACGTTCTCAGCAACAACCCTTAAAGCATAACAGTACCTAGACGTAGCCACTGCCACGTGCTCGACATGCGCTCTCCAATCCAATCTTTTGTCTATTATAAGTCCAAGAAAAGATAAGTGCTCTGAAGTTTGGATATCCGAATTATTATAAGTGAAAGCAAATGCATTATCAGATCTATTGCCAAAAACAATACACTGCGTCTTTGACACATTTAAGAGGAGATCGTGAGCAGAGAAGTACCTGTCCAGCACGCCACAAGCTCTCTGAATGTCGATCAGCACCGCCTCAGGGCTATCGTTACCGAAAATTAGAGTAGTATCATCAGCATACAGAACTGTATATTCGCCAGTTACATCTGACAGCTCATTTGTATATAAAATATACAACAGCGGTCCCAAGATGGATCCCTGAGGGACACCCCGAGCAATGCTGATCTTATCAGACTTAATGGGTCTGCCATAAATGTCATACTCACATACCTGTTGTGTGCGATTCGCCAAGTAAGATTTGATCAACCTAAGGCCGTTTCCCCTTATACCGTAATTATCCAACTTTGCACAAAGAGTCTTATGATTAACGCTGTCAAAAGCTTTTGACAGGTCCATACACATAGCCACAGTAAATTTCTTATTATTAAGAGAGTCTAAAACATTTGAAATAGCTTGGTAAATCGCTCTTATAGTAGATTTCCCCTTTCTGAACCCATTCTGACTATCAGATATTAGTGAGTGCTTTTCCAGAAAACCCGACAAACGATCATAAATTGATCTTTCAAAGATTTTACCAATGTTAGAAAGAAGAGAGATAGGCCTATAATTTTTTTCTTCGTCAACTTCGCCTTTTTTATATATTGCTTTTACAAGGGCATTTTTTAAAAGATCGGGATAGACGCCTGTTTTAAAACAAAGATTGACTATGTATGACAGAGGCTCGGAGATACGATCTGCAATTTCCTTGATGATTCTGACCGGCAGGTTGTCATCCCCAACCGATTTTTTGTTTTTTAGACTTTTAATTATTTTGAATATCTCATGTGGGCTTGTTGGTCTCAGGTAAATGGACTGCAAACAATCAGTGGAAGGAAATACTTGTTGAGTCGTTGAGTTCAAATTTGGACAAGCATTGATAAAATATTTGTTCAAGCTATTAACAGTTGTGAAAGGATCACTACATTTATGTGAAAAGTTTTCAAGGGCCCCTTTTTTATTATTGCTGTTGGTGATCTTTTTTACTAGTTGCCAGGTAGCTGTAACCTTGTTTTCCGATTTATTTAGAAAATCTCTGTTTGACATTTTTTTGGCCTCTTTTATTACTTGTTTTAAAATTTTACAGTATTGTTTAAAAAGATTATCCGTAACAATCCCTTTGATTTTCTTAAAATATAGCACTCGCTTATGCCGGCAGCAAATTTTGATACCCGTTGTTATCCAATGACTGCTGTTTTTTGTCAGAGAGACCTTCTTTACAACAAAAATTTTATTGAAATAATTTAAGATTAAGTTTATAAAGACAGAATAAGCCCCATTCACCGTTTCCAATCCATACACCGGCGACCAATCAATCCTGTCAACCTCATGCTTAAAATCTATTACTTTATTCTCTGGATAAACCCTCCTATAGACATACTCAGATTTATTTCCACCACTGTATAGACCCTTGATATTGATAACCTGCGCATGATGATCAGATAGTGCAGAGTTTAGTACATAGCTTGAGAAGCCCCCCTGAAAGCTACAGAATATGTTGTCCAATAGAGTCGATGAATGAACTGTTTCACGGGTGGCTTTAAAGATACATTGGTTCATACTATAAGAATTCAAAACATCTTGCAGCTGCTTAATTCGAATATTCTGATGATCAAAAAAATTAAGGTTAAAATCACCAGCCAAAACTACTTTATATCTCGAATAGTTATTATATATGAAATCCAATACCTGCTCAAGCCTTTTTAAAAATATTTCGTATATTCCCAATCCTCGACGGTACAAACATACTATCACTATTTTCAAAGTCTCCTCAAAGACAGCAGCAAGCTCGATGTCACCCTCAATGCTCATATCACATATAGTAATTTCGTTCTTGAAAGCACCACACTGATCACAATAAATGCAAACACCTCCATGCTTCATATCACTCCTAGTATAGAAAGACACCATCTCGTACCCTTCAAGCTTTATGAATGAAGCCTCCTCCTGTTCAAGCCAATGTTCACTGAGAAGTAGAACCTGGGGCTTACACACAAGTCCTTCCAAATAGCTGTCAATTTCCAAGGTTTTATGCCTGAGAGACTGTATGTTCTGATGCATAATTGTCAGGCTATGTTTGTTTGGGTTATCACCAGATACAGAACACTCTGATTGCTATTTATCTGTATGACCACTATACTGAATCCTTTGTTTCTCCTTCTCTTGATGCCATAAATATGTCGGACATTTAATATCATAGACTTTATGGTTAGCATCCAAGTTAAGCTTATATTTGTGATTGCTCAACTTACAATTAACGCATTCAAACTTGTCCTTATCACAATCTCTCGTTTCATGATCGTTTCTCCCGCATCCACCACAAGATCTCTGATTTGTGCAATCCTTTGCTGTATGGTTGTATTGATTACAATTATAACACCGAATTACGCCTATATATTCAAAGCATCTACATGATCTACAATCCAAAAACAATCTACCATCTCCATCATGCATCACTCTTTGAAAAGTCTTTGCATCACACTCAATAATGGTAAAGAAAGTTGTAACCATTTTCTTTGTAATCACTATTTGTATATGGCTCTCGGAGGATATAATATCTGGATTTTGTTGCTTTAATTTTTGGATAAGCTTATCTTCACTATATTGGTCTTCAATACCCACTATTTTTATTCGAGGATTTTTCTTAACCGGGACCGTCGTCACATAATTTTGCCTAATCTTCGGTTCAAGATTGTCCTTTAATTTTTTTGCATCTGCTTCACTACGACATTGAATGATTACCGCTCCTTCTCTCGCTTCCCTTATTCCTCTTATACCGATGCCCAACTTTGCAGGGTTCACCTGTTGTTTCACTATCTTTTTTGTTTCTTTGCTTTCACAAACTTTAGTTGGTTTAACAACCACTACACCCTGCTTGAGTGCCGTGGCGTAATTTAAAAATTCTGTGCTTTTTTGAGGAGGTTCCCCCGACTTCATATCCTCTATTGCCTTCATCACGGCATCCGTTTTTTGCTCTATTTCGCCAATCTTTTTAGCAACCATGATGTTTTGGGCCACTATTCCTACACAATTATCACAAAACCACAGGATATTTTTAGATTCTTAGATTATTATTACTAATTAGAAATTGAACTAATATGGACAAGAGATAAATTATGTTTGTAACAATGTTGGTGGTTGAGGGAAACAGGAAGGTTTGAGAAAGTTACTCATCTGTCGGGTGCACATCGGATGGTAAGAACCCAAGAAACCGAGGAAGCAGTTCTTAATCTGGTAGGAGAACACCCGGAAACAAGCACCAGAAGAATAGCTCTGACGTTAACATTTCTCATGTTCTAGTATGGACAATTTTAATTGATAATTTGTTATATCCCTACCACATTTAAAGAGTTCAGGCACTCCTTCCTCGTGATTTTTCATTACGTATCAACTTCTGTCGTTGGTTTCGCCAATGCCTTATTCAAAATCCTTTATTTAAAAAATCGAATAATTAACCTACACGATTCAAAATACTTCAGGAATTTTTCAAAGAGAGCGCGAATCAATGAGAAGAAGATTGTATGCGTGCCTACAGCAAGGAGGTGTACATTTCCAACATTTATTGTAATTTTAATTTTGTTTTATATCTAGGGTTTTGTTGTTTATTATTGTTTAAAAATTACCGTTTGTAATGTTTCTATGTTGATTAAAAAAAAAGTTTTTAAAATTGTTTCACATCTTGATAAACCCATGCATCGATCACTTTAAATTAATATATCTCGAAAACGGCTGCCTGTAGTGACTTTTGACAAGCATATCATTTTCACGTAAAGATGATAGAGGAATCGATTTTTCTTCTAGACAATGTGATACATACATGCACGAAAAAGTTGTGACTCCCCAAAATAGAAAAAGGTGTAGGTAGCGCCCCCTGCAATTAAGGGCCATCAAATTAGAATTTCTCATAATAAAATATCACCAAATACCAATTTTCGTGTCAATATAGACATTATTTCAAAAAGTTTGTACGAAAAACAAAAATAAAAATAAATATTTAACACCCTGTATCTCAAAGAGCTTGCGGACCCATGCTTATATGAACTTTTCACCTTATAAATAACTGAGGAATCGTCCTGTAAAATATCGGACACTTATTAAATAATACCCTGTATATAGTTACAATATAGGCTTCTTCTACCTATGGTAATGTATTCTATAATGTATGGTATAATTATACGCTTGAAGAAATAAAATATTACAAACGCTAATCAATCCTTGGATATATGTAGTTAAGTTTATTTGAATGTTCGTCTTAAAATTAGTCTAGGAATCGCACATTAAAGAAAGTAGATAACTTTAATTAACACATTCTATGGTTCTTCTTATTAATGACAAAATTGCAGGTATCTATTGGCTTTACTAAACAAAATGTTCGAGAAAAAACACAATGTCCTAAACTGCTTTGCTTTTCAGATATAGGAGATTGTTCACATTTTTTTGGAGTTTTTAATCTGTTTCGGTTGCCTCTCTAGTGAAATCTGGACTTGACTTAATAATTTTGTAACAACTCGTTCTATGCAGGGTGTTTCAGAAGTACGATACGTAACTTAAGGGGGTGATTCCTTATGATATTCTAAGAGTAAAAGTTTATATCAACATGTGTCCGGTGTTGCCCCGTTCTTGATATACAGGATGTTAAAGTTTAAAAAAAAATTGTTTTTTATAATATCTTTAAATATCCTTTTTGCGATTTAATTGAAGTTTGGTTTCGTTATTCATAATTATAAGGGGCTTAATTAGCCCTACCTAGATTGAATTTATCAAGTCTATTGCCGTCTCGGGGAGCACCTTAACGAATATTATTGACAAAAGAAATGTACGCCACTGACCTTTTTCTATTTTAAATTTTTTTCTCGCATTTACCAATTAATAATACAACTTTTTGTTCCTTGAGTTGTTTTCGACTCATGTTTCGCTTGGGAGAGAAAAAATAAAAACCTCTTTATTGAATGTGAATTTTTTTTAAGTGTCTCACCCGATTGGCGATTTTCCTGCTAACCATAATAAAAACCAAATCGTATATTCCTTAATGATTTTTGACAACGAAGCCAAATTTATTGTAAAAAAATATATAGGTTCACAAACTTGACAGATACGAAGCAATTTTGAATTTTTTTAAATGGCAACCTTCATTAATAAATAGCCACACGAGTGAATTGCATTTCGCGATACGATTTCAAAAACCGATAGTTGTTGATATTTATTTTCAGCCGTTTCGGAAATACGGAGGTTCCTAAATTGCCTTCATCGATTTTGTCTTTTAAGTATTTCACCCCTTTAATAAATAGACCTTTTAAGCTAAAAGCCCCAATTTCTTTCATAGTAACATAATTTCCCGTGACCAAGCTGTTTACGCTATAATCAGATTCGACAGATGTCAAAAAGTGACAATTACGACGCCATTTTGATTTTTTTATAGCAACCCTCATTAATAACCACACGACCGAACTGCATTTCGTGGTCCGATTTCAAAAACCTAAAGTTGTTTATTTTCAACCGTTTCAGAAATACGTAAAAATGCCAAATATCTGTTACCATTTAAACTTTTACTAAAGAAAAAAGACGAACTATTTTATTATCTCACAAACCCAGCGACACGGTCATCAAAAAATTGTGCAGTGCTCGATTTTTTTAAAATAATTAACGATTTCAGAGGCCCAAAAATGATAATTTTCCGTTTTTGCCAAATGTCGATTCATGGCTAATTAAAATTGTTATTATAATTTCGGAATCAATTTCTATACTTTCTACTATCCAATTACAAAATTCAGTTCTTCTTTTCCCCGGCCTTCAATAATAAAATAAATAAATTAATAAAATTGGGGTTTTCAGCTTAAAAGGTCTATTTATTAAAGGGGTGAGACACTTAAAAGGCAAAATCCACGAAGGCAAATTAGGAACCCCGTATTTCCGCAACGGCTGAAAATAAGTATCAACAACTATAGGTTTTTGACATCGAATCGCCAAATGCAGTTTACCCGTGTGTCTATTTAAGAGGGTTGACATTTAAATAAATTCAAAATGACGTCGTATCTGTCACTTTTTGACATCTGTCGTATTTGATTATAGCTAAATAGCTTGGTCACGGGAAATTATGTTACTGTGTAAAGACTTGAGGTTTTTAGCTTAGAAAGTAGGTTTATTAAAGGGGTGAGACACTTAAAAGGCAAAATCCACTAAGGCAAATTAGGAACCCCGTATTTCCGAAACAGCTGAAAATAAGTATCAAGAACTATATGTTTTTGACATCGAATCGCCAAATGGAGTTTAACCGTGTCTCTATTTAAGAGGGTTGACTTTTAAACAAATTCAAAATGACGTCGTATCTGTCACTTTTTGACATTTGTCGTATTTGATTATAGCGTAAATAGCTTGGTCACGGGAAATTATGTTACTGTGTAAAGACTTGAGGTTTTTAGCTTAGAAGGTATGTTTATTAAAGGGGTGAGACACTTAAAAGGCAAAATCCACGAAGGCAAATTAGGAACCCCGTATTTCCGAAACGGCTGAAAATAAATATTAATAACTATCGGATCGCCAAATGCAATTCACTCGTGTGGTTATTTATGAGGGTTGCCATTTAAAATAATTTAAAATGGCGTCGTATCTGTCAAATTTGTAAACCTACATATTTTTTAACATTAAATAATATGGCTTCCTTGTCCACAATCATTGAGAAATATGCGATTTGTTTTTTATTACAGTCAGCAGGAAGATCGTTAATCGGGTGAGACACTTAAAAAAATGTCCCTGTACCAAAAAAAATACCTATATGTATTTTCAAAGGTAATTGAAACATTTAAATTAAAAATAAAATTATTTTTTAAAATATGATTATGAATAACGGTGCCAAATTTCAATTAAATCCGGAGAAGGATATTTAAGAAAATTATAAAAAACCGATGTTTTCTTAAAATAACTTTAACACCCATATATATCAAAAACGGGACAACTGTTGACACATGTTCATATTAACTTTTTCTCTTGGATTATTTTACTTCACCAAATCACCCCCTTAACTTACGTACCGCATTTCTGAAACACCCTTTATAGTAAAAACTAGAATTTCCTAATAAATATTTAGGATGTTATTTTAAGTTAGTTTTAATAAAACATTTTTAATTCTGGTTAGTTTATTATTTCATAAAATAATAATCTAACCTTAATTAGTTTCGAAATACTTTTAACTAATTATTTTGGCTACAATATGATAAAATATGATAAACAGGTCGTTTTTCTTACATAAACAAGAAATTTTATGATTTTAATTATACTAATAAATATTTAAAATATTAGTTTAAACTAATTTTAACTATCAAATATTTTAGTTGGAACTGGCATTTACCAATGACTTTCAGGGTATATAAACTAATCTGAGATTATTTCAAAACACTTTTAACTGTTATTTTAGTTACAACTAGATTTCCGCCGTTAAAACTAGTTTAAAACGAATGTTCTATTTAAAAAGTAAACTATAGTTTTCACTAGGTAAAAGAAGTTGTAACAAAAGTATTAAGTCCAATATAGTTTTAAGTTAGTTGAGGTTTAACTGTAACATTATTTTAAATTTACACTTCTAATATTATCTACTATAAAAATAATTATTTTAGTATCTATTATTAAACAATGATAAATCAAAATATAGTAAAGTGAGAAAATAGTACATAGTTTGTAGTTCAATGTTAATTTATCGTTAATTCGTCGCCAACGTATGAAGCAAAGGCAAGGAGTAGATGAGTCTTTACAGAAGGATTTCAACCAGATATGACTCTCACTATTCATTGGGATGGAAAATTGATAGAAGACATTACAGGACACGAAACAGTGGATCGTCTACCCATTTTAGTGTCAGGACAAGGTATCGATCAGTTTCCAAACGTAGCCATGGAGCAGGGGAGGCAAGTGCTTCAGCTGTGTATGATACTATTACTTAATTGACAAAATAAAATGTTTGTGCTTCGACACCACTTCAGTCTGCGGTCAACACTGGTTTAAAAGGTGGTGCTTGCATTCTATTAGAGCAGAAGATGGAAAAATATTTGCTTTGGTTGGCGTGTCGCCACCACATATTGGAAATAATATTAGAATCAGTCGCAATTCAAGCACTAGAACCATCAAGTGGGCCAGTAATATTGATTTTCAAACGTTTTAGAACTGCTTGGCCTAATATCGACCAGAAGAAATTCAGCAAAGTTTTTACAGGCCCAGATACGTAGAAGATGTAGCAAGTAGTACAATTTTATTCGCTGAGAAACAGTTAAACGATTACTAGCATCAAAATGATTACATGGAGTTGTTGAAACTTGCAATAATATTTTTGAAAGGTGCGCCTAACAAAGGAATATCATTCAGGACCCCAGCAGGTCTTTATCGTGCACAATGGACGGCAAAAGCAATTTATTGCCTTAAGCTTTTCTTGTTTAAAGACCAGTTTCAACTGACAAAACATGACTCAAAGCAATAACTGAAATTTGTGTTTTCGTTGTCGTAGTTTACGTCCAATACTGGTTTCAAGCTCCTGCGGCAAGTTTAGCACCAAGAAACGACCTGTGGCTTTTAAAAAGCTTAAGAGCTTTAAAAATATAAACCAAACTATATCAAAAAAAGCCCTAACGAAGTTCTTAAGCCATTTGTGGTACCTTTCTGAAGAACTTGTTGCACTCGCTTTCGTCGATGACGAAATTTCTTTGGAAGCCAAACAGACAATGGCGACCGCGCTGAATAGGGAAGGTTTAGATTACAGTCCAAGCGCATTAGTTTTGATGTAGGTCACATTGCTGGAAACATATTGAGGATTTTGTTTCCAGCAACACATTAAATACATTAAGAGTATAATTATTTTTTTTTAATTAAAAAATTAAAACTCCTACCAGAGTGATGTATCGCCAATGGGACACGAGAGCATTTTTTTTTGGAATAACCTAAATACGTAATTACAATATTTTACAATTTTTAATTTTGTCGAAAAGAAGTAAAAAGAAAATGATTAATTTTACGAAAAAGTTAAAATTATTCCTTTTTAAAGATAACAAATATAGACTATTATATATTTTTCGAAAGCTCATAAAAAGAGGGATAAGACAAAAAAATAATATACATATAGCGTGTCCCATTTAAAGAAGCACAAAATTTGGGCCCTAACTCAAAAACAAAATTTTTTAGAAAAAAAACTAACTACGTCATTAAATTCTCTATGATAGCCAATTTTTACCTTATTGATAAAGGTGGATTTATAAACTCGAAAAGTTGGTGAGGTTGAAGTTATGATCAAGTTTGTGAGGTTAGATATTCCGAATTCCGAGCATAAAAATTGGTTATCTCGAACTACCCGGAAAGTTTTCGAACCTTACATGAGCTTTACATGAACAACATGAACGAGTGTATAAATGGAACTGAGTGTTCCCTTTAGTTTAAATTAAACTCCTATTTCCAACATCAACTGAACCTCAACCTCGCCAACTTTTCGAGTTTATAAATCCAGCTTAAGTTATCAAATAATCGAGATAAGTAGAGCGTCAATAATGACAAATTTCAAAAATCGCCCTGTTTGTCAGAAACTGAGAGGGCTATGAAAATTTCGTTGGCGGCAATGAAAGTTTCATTAAATAATAGAATGGTAAACCGCAAACCCCATCTTTCTATATTTTATAATAAGGAAGCTGGTATATCAAAACACACCAAAAATTGGACACCCTGTACACTGTATTTCTAATATCCTAAATTGTACCTATCTCAACTTTAAGCTCTTTACTTGTAATAGGACAGCTCGTCTTAAAAGGAATTCACTGTATATCTATCTCGTAAAATAGGCATTAGCCAAGGGTTATCACTCTCTAAGGGCGCTAAACATTATGACTGAGATGTATTCACCTAAAATAGCTAAAAATATTTAATTAAATAATTACATAAATGCCAGTGTTGGTGTAAATAAATGTTGTCCTTTTTAATCAGAGCAAGCAGGAAAATAACTGTATTGCCCATGGGTGCTAAAATGTACCTTTATGTCCGTACTTATACAAAATGTTTCTTAATAAGTGTCCGATATTTCACAGGACAATTACTCAATTATTGCTAAGATGAAAAGTTCATAATCTATACCCGCCCAGAACCAAACTATGTTAAGTCACAAAACCTTCTTTTCTCAAGCAAATTTTTCCAGTACCTTAAACAAATTGGATTTTTCCTAAAGTGACTTAACGTAGTTTGTCTCATAGAAAACGAAATCAATACCGGACTTGAAATATACTACTCCACTAAAGATTAAACTATCTAAAATGCAAATAAAGTTAAGTACCAAATTAAAATTTGTTTTTGATACAAAAATGTAAAAAAGTTATACCTATAATAGGAATTGTATTAATAAAAGAAAGAGTCGGATTCTTTACCACCGTGAGGCAAATTGCGATGAAAATCATGCAAGGTTTTTGGTATCCAAGGTAGTTAGTAATTTTTGTAAGTATTCATATTTTTTGGACTTTTCCGTTCTTCTCGAATTTTGGGCGAAATCTCAGGAATGAGAAATGCGGTTTTGGTGTTTCTTGTAATTATAAAGGTGAAATATCCATCAGTAAATTTGTATTTATAAAAGAGGACTTCTGGATTTTCTTTTGACAAGTGTGAGTAAACACATCGAGAGATTAAGAAATTTTCTACCGAAACTGATTTTTTTCTTAAAACGAATGGAGAACTATTGCCCTCGCAAAGACTTTCAAAATTGATAGAGTCATCTGTTTTCATCGCAGTCATATCAATGTTGCCAGTCCCATGGAGTGACGATTATTAGTTGGGTGAAAAGAAAGACTTGCAATGAGGGGCGTTTGAAGTCTACCGGCATACCTACTGATAGAGATGGTTGAAACAGGGATTACATTTTAAAAAATATCTGCTTTAAAAAACCTGCGTCAATTCCGAGCTGTTCCAAAACGTAATTGTGCCTACTTGTTTTGCGCTGGCGGCTGACGCTGTTCTCATTCTGTTGCATCGCGATCACGCGGTGTTCGTTGTTTCAGACAAGGTTGCCGGCATGATACAACTACAGGGTTGCCGGTTGTCGGGTTAATAGCAGAGAAGCGTTTAGAGTAGAATTAAAATATTGGCTTTTAGGGACTCCGCTATTTTCTATTTAATTTCATGTTGTTGTATTTACTATTTATGTTTCATACGTCATACGTAGTAAATCGTGTTGTGTCGACTGTCTATATTAATGTCGCCGATTTAAGTAACTAAGTAAGTACAACAGTTTTTTTTCTGAAATAAAATTTACAATGAGTTTAATAAAAAGTTTAACAATGCGAAATAAATGTAGCCCAGTGTGAAAGTTTTTTACAGTTATCGATAAGACAAATGCACAGTGTATATGTGCAAATTGCAAATATCTTATAAATCTTCGATAACAATCTTAAAAAAGCACCATTCTTCTGGGTTTTTCGGCCAACGAATGCCTTCAAATGGCATACATCAACTCCCCTGCTCCCATCAGCCCATTATTCTTATTTTTTGTATTGGTTAGAGTGTTATGTACCATTCTACGCTTATATTATATGAGCACAGAACTACCGGTTTTTACATAATCGCGGTACAGTCCAATTTTGTCATAAAAGTCATTATTTGACAAATAAATGCTTTTATTTCTGACCGGTATATTATTAGCTTATAACGTCTTAGTTACGCGGGAATTATAAGGGTCATAACTCCCTTGGGATATTAAGAAAAATTTGACATAAAATCAAACGATTGACATCTAATGTCAATTTGATTGTCATCTATTGAAACATTTATTCCACTTTAAAAAGGAACAAAATGTTACTAAAATCGGTCAGAAATAAAATTATCTATGTATCACTGAAATTATAAGGGTCTCAATTACCTCGGGCAATTGCTGTCCCTCGGGCCAAAGGCCCTCGGGACGTAAACTTTGCCCTCGGTAATTAAGACCATTATAATTCCCTAGATACATAAATAACTATTTGATTTGATTTGTTTTGATTTGATTTTTGGGTAATTTGGTATACTGTATTTAGTTATTTATTATAAATTTTGAGAAATTTAAGTTCCTATACTTGCTACTTTTCGTTGTTCATTCTACTTAGTTCATGAATCTGTGTTTTTATCATTACGGTACAATCTAATGTACTTAATAGTTTTATTGTTACAGGGATGATTTTTTTATTTCAATGTTATTTTTATTAATATTTCTATTGTGTAGGTACTAATGTGTACTGATACTATGGGCTTTATCCAAATAGTTTTATTTTATATTTATTTAATATTTTTGTTATGAAAAGTAATAAATATGTTTCTATTTTTTTGTATTTTCTAAAATGTAATGAACATCGACAACACCGCGCGGGCCAAGCCACGGGTTCCCGTTTATGTACCGAGCGCCGCAGCAAACAAGGTAAAAGATCCGAGCCGTAAAACAGAAACAGATAAGAGGTTATCCGACTGCTGCAACAGAACAGTACAGCTGGAACGGCAACAAGTAAACGAGACGACTGAGAACCGCGATCGCAGTTAGTTCAGTTAGTCAGCAAGTGTTTCATCGGAACAGGAAAACCTATCGATTCATACCTGTTTCAACCTGTTCCATATTAAAACCTGTTTAAAAAAAAAACAGATCCTGTTCCAAAGCTTCATCCCTACCTACTGATAAAAATATAAAAATTGGATTAGGTTATGTATACTATACTTATTCCACCGGCCACTATCTTCGAAGTAAACGATGATAAGGTAACCTAACACGGTTTTACTTTAAGGAGACTATGGGCATAATTTTTATTCATAGAGGTCTAATTCCGTGTTAAAGCAGGTAACTGAATATTAAAAATGGCATAATTAAGTTAAAGTAGTTTTCATTCACTTAAGGCTATATTGGAGATATTGCAATACATATTGAGTATATTATGCCAAATTTCGCTTTTGTTAAAGAATCAGAAAAACAGATCTAAAAATGAAAATGACAATAAATATAAATTTTAACACCGTGTATGTGAATTTTTATCTTAGAAATAATTGAGGAATTATCCTGTGACATATCGGACACTTATTAAGAAACACCCTGTATATTTTTAAAACTCTCCGACCTTTTTATTTATTGAACTGAACAAATTACAAGAGCATCTCTGTATTTTTTTTACTTTGCAGGTATTTACTCATTTCTTTCATCCGCTATCTGCGCAAAATAAGCTTGTACTCTAAAAAAGGTCATTAACAACGAAGATAAAAAAAAAACGTTTTAATACCTTTCGTCTTTTAAAGTTGATTATCTCGCAAATTGAGGTTTTAGACTTCGAAAGATATGCTTCGGTAAAAGTGTAGTAAAAGTAAATGTCGTAAAACAGTAATGACTTTAAAACTGAAAGTTATTACATACCAGTTTTGTTACATAAACTTAATTTTTCAAATGGATAAAATAAGGCATCAGCGTAAGGCCAGGAGGTCTGGGTGGTCATTCTATTTGACCCCAAGTGAATACCTTCTCTGACTAATTCTGGTTAGATTGATCCAGATGATGCCGACATGACCCATCGAAGGTAATTAAAAAGTCTCATGGATACGATTCCACCCTTAACGGTTGTTATGCTGGTATCCGTTTTTATATTCGCACGTAAATTTTCTTGGTCGTCCATGCACTCTGCAATAACGTGTCACTATGCTTACTGCTTTTCAAAGGTGACGGCCTGGTCGCGTGGCAGCATTATCGCTTCCCATACTAAGTAGTGCTGCGCAACACACCGGCAAATTCTCAAAGGCACTCTAGTATTCTAGAAACGGCATGTTGTCGTGGGAAAGACCCTTGAGTCAAATGATGGATTTATCAATGGTGCGGATGGTAGATCTCGGACACTCTCTGATATTCGTATGGTTGAGGAAAAAACCTTGACCAGAGAATTGACGTCGGAGTCTCGAGTACACGGGTCTGATGCTGTTCCGGATGGTTCGAGGGTCCGCGACATACATTACTCTTTTAGCACACAAGGATGTTTAAGGGCTGGCTCGTCGAGGTTTGTGGTGAGTAAAGAGACGTTAATAATAATAAGACCGTAAAAAAACTGTGCCGAGAATACCCTGAACTAGCCAAAGAGGCTATAATAACTTTGCTCCCATTTATCACAACGTACCGTTATGAAACAGTTTTTTCAGCTTACCCTTACACAAAAAACAAATTCAGGTCGAGATTGGATGCTACCCCAGATATGCGTATACAACTGTCGGACATAGTACCGAACTATAAAGCAATTATTAATAAAACAGTGAAACAATTTCATTCTTCACATTATGTGTTTTTTTAATTCAAGTGTATAAAATACTGTAAAATATTATATTATACGTATACACCTTAAAAAAATTAATGTTTAAAAAAAAATATATTGGCGTTTATATTTTACAATTTCTTAATTTCTACATTTTTTTGGTTGAGCTATCGAAACGTATAATTTCAGAGTTATGATAGTCCAAAAAAGGGCGTGGCACTCAAAAATTTTTCGCCTGCGCCGCATTTTCTAACGGAGAAAGGGAGAAAGAAAGAAAGAGAGAAAGATATGGAGTTCCACAAACTAAAAAGTACTTACTGGGTGTTCCGTTATCTTTAATGTTTGGGAACCCCTGGTTTAGAAGGATCATTCTCGGCGGCATCCGAACATGAATTTCTGCCTAGCCACGGCGCGGCGCTCCGGCGAATTTGAGCAAGATAGCCAGGCGCGATACACGGTAGGTCCTTCGGCGCACCGACGAAGTGCGAGAGCTCTTGGAATTTTCGCGGTAAAACCTCTTACAAAGGGAATCAAAAACTGAGAGAAATGTGTTCCTTCTAATCGTTAGTTGATGTTCGGTGGTATAGTACCCGATGCATAGCAACTTACAAAAAGTGTCTGTGCTTCAAACTCCTTCTACGACTGCAGTCATTTCTTTAGCTGGTAGAGCTCTTCTGCTGTCCCAGTGCAATGTTTTGTATGAGCAGTGTTTGCACATTGATGTGTATTGGGGCGAGGTATTCTGACCTGCCTTTATATTACCTGTATTTCCGAGAGTATACCGATGGTTTGTGAAATATTGCCTTATTTAATAAAATACATTTTTACTTTAAGATGTTTCGTTTATTCCACGATTTGGTAACTTATGATGTTTGCATCAATTTAACCTTGTACTATTCTTATCTTGCGACTGAGGTCAGTTTAAATGCCCTTGGGATTTAGTTCCATTTAGCTTAGACAATCGAATCAACACGTCTTTGTTTTATTTATAACTTATTAGAACTGAACGAAAACCTCAATTTTACTTTGATGCTGGAGTAACTTGTTTATTGAAATATAGAATCAGCATGCTTTTGTATTATTGGTTGTGAGAACTAAACTACATCTTCCTTTTACTAAGATGCCAGACTACCTAATCACTGCCGTCGGGAAACTGCAATCCTGATACACAAGCCCTTTAAGAAAGAATTTTGATATGCAAGCTCATTGCATACCCAAGCACACACGACGTAATTGCCCTTTTAGCTGAAAGAGGACTTTTTAAAGAATATCACTTTACTGTGAGCGAACTAGAGCGACACCTTGCTTCAGAAACACACGTGGATCCCGCTACCCGACCACATGGAGCAGCTTCTCTCCTCGAGTCTTGGACGCTACTACTGTTTGCTTCCCTCGCGCTGAATCTTTAAACCAATCAGCACGCGGTCGCGCGATTCGTTGAACCAATCAAAATTATTTGGCTGTTGCTATGCTAGACAAGTCAGTTGAAATAAGGATGGCGGGCGGTATTTTTCTTTTGTTACAGCGTTGCCGATTTACACTTTGTTTTAAAATTAGCATATCGCATTGCGACGTTAACTAATTGATTTGTATTTATTCATTTGAATTTTAGAAAACGTGTTTTCTAAATAATGTGTACTGAAGATCTATTTTTAAATACTTGCATATCGCCAGCGCTCGTTGTGAGCTATAAAATCGCGGCCGGGGCTGGAGCATGGTGAATCTGAACTCGTCCAAGCTGTAAATCTACCTTGATGCCTCTCTGAATTCTCTCTCACCTGCGCAATCCATTTCCTTGTAAGCCGCTCGTTGTATGGAGAATTAAATCGACTCCTTGCAACAAGAAAAAGCCTACCCCTATATTGGAAAAAGTGCTAAATACGATTTTATGCAGATCATTTTTGTCCAGTAGCTAAAATCTCGAAATCGCGACCGTTTCACGGTAAAATGTGAATGGTTTTTGGGAGGTCACAGAATTTTGAAACCCACCACTTTCCGTGTCGGATGCCAAAACGGCACGGTTCTTGAATTTATTTTCCTTAATAGCCCGTTGTTCCTCTAATTTAATTATACTAGTTTGCAAGAAATTTACTGTTTAAAATGTAAATTATTAAAAAATAACTGCTCAGGAAAGGTAAAAAAAACCTACTATAATCAATTTTGGTAAAAAATATAATAGGTATCTGCCTTAACCCTTTCAGCGGATTATGCTACAAACGAACTTGTGTTTTGTTCTCGATTTTATTACAAATTCTTAGAGAATTAAAAATTAAAAAGTTTAAGCAAAGTCAAAAATCTGGTCCCACCACGAGGGCAACATTTTGTTTCAATTTCTGTTCGTATTATGGCCTATCCAATTAGTCATGTAGGTGTAGGTACATAGTAAGATAGTGGCGGCTTGTGGCTTTACGGAAGGGTGGGGCCCAAATTAGAGGATATAATTTTTCCAACGCATTAACCATTTTAATCAAAAAAAAAACTTTCCAGAAATTTTAGTTTTACCATTGACAATTCGGTCTCATCATAACCTTCTAAAGCCAATAGATCTTGAAATTTTCATGTGTGTTAATTTTTTCATAAGCATTGAATAACTCTCTGACACCATTTTAGTCCATGAAAGATCCTGTTTATTTTCTTCGTCAAATCCAGAAATCCAATTATTTTTAGACTAAACATTAGATTTTCTTACACGACCTCTGAAATTCAGCGCACTGGAGCTAGAAGCATTCTGTTCTTTTGTAATTTTGAAATCTGAAAAAGGGCATTGCAGTTCTTTAATACAGATATCTTCCTCGAGGGGATATGTGAAGAAGACTTCACCAATAAGTTGCTTATTTTATTTATTGTCTTCAAATCAAACTAAATCATTTTTTACTTTTCACACAAGTTGAAACTCGAAAGACGAATACTGTGCGTACGCAGACAGCCGTCTCAGCTGCAAACGAAATCTCCGTCGTCGCATGCGATTTCGTGGCCTTATTTAACCTTTCTATGTGGTATTATAAGACTGGAAAAGGGCGCATAGTTTTCAGAATGAATATGGTCTGGGGTCCGGAAAATTATATTTCGTCAGTTTCTTCGATTGACTATTGCGAGGACGGTGAATGAGAACTTAAAAATGAAATTTCATAAGGGATTCATTTATTGCGGTAGTGCCATGGTCTCGTGATCCCTTTAGACGATAAGACGCCACTGTAGTAAGGCAAAAAAGAAACAGGTTAGTTTCAGGTTAGCCTATATTTTACAATAGATTTTATTATAATAAATTATCATATAACAGAATAAAACACCAAAAATTGATTGAAACGCAACCCTTTCCACTAAGTAGAATCAGTAAACAGATTGAAACCTGATTGTGGCCAAAAACTTATAAAGGATCGAAAAAGTTTGTAAAGCCGGTTTGTTTATGTCGCCAATATCGAAACTTCAACGTTTTACAGCACAACTTGGCAACGTCGCCAATTTAAAACATCTAGTTATATATAAAGTAAATTGAAAAATATTTTCGTTACATTTTTTTCCATAATACTATCTAAATTTAACTAATTCTTAATTAGAAATCGTCTACCGGAAAAACGTTAATTTCCCCTTTTTTACCCAGCGTAGAATTTTCATATTACATGGATCATAAAATTTGCCATCAATATTTTCCATTAAAAAAAAGCTCATATTTCGCTACTAAAAAGTTACCCCAATGAACGTGTTCGAACCGGTGCTGACTTTGCAAAATATAAGAATGGCCTTTTCTCAGGAGGTTTGAAAGACGGACATTATTAATTAATAATTAAAAAGCATCGATTTGGGGTATGTTTATTTAGTTACACTGTCTTACTAATTTTTTTCGGCTATCGAACAGGAAAATTTCCTGCATCAATCTGTTTTCTGTTCGAAAAATTCATCATTCCAAGATTTTCTCGACTGTCGGATCACAGTTTCTGAACCGATGCATACAGAAACAATCAGCCAAGTAGTGGTAGAATAAGTACGGATTTGGTTTAAACCAATTGCCTAAAATGTAAAAACAATGTGGTTTATACCTAGGTAGATATATTATGAATCATCTACTCGTGTATTTTCTTTATACTTATTCTTTGCTTGCGTGAATACGTAATAATTGTTTTTTCTATACAAATTGTAAGTTTTATCTACATGAAAAATGAACACCTACTAACAATAGGCAACTTGCATAAAAATAAGAATAGGAAAATAATACTAAAAAACATAAGATAACAAAGTAACAAAATATACATTTCACAAAAAAACAACTGTTGTTTCATTCCGCCTCTAAGATATAAGCAATTGAAATTGTTTCGAAATTTAAAATACGTCACGCGAAGAAGAACGCGCCCTTACGTCAGTTGTCCGAATTTTTACCTCGGCTGACGCGGGACTATGCATTTTAGCGGGTTTTAAGGTGATTAGATGCTTGTGTTTTTGATTTCTGGTATATTTTTAATAAAAATATTATATTACCTGGTTCATTAGGTACGCCTAAAAAAGAGGTATTAAAGGGTCACAGTCTGATAATTTACCGAATACAGCTACATAGGTTCCAAGTAGTTATCACTGAAAGTCTTTCACTTAGAGCAGCCATACTCAACCTGTGGCCCGCGGGCCGCATGCGGCCCACCGAGCTTTTGTGAGTGGCCCACCTAGCATAGTAGTCATATAAATAAATTATCAACCATTTTAAATTCCTCGCGGATCCAGCGAAAGTGTGGACGCAGTGAGTAAAATAGGTACCTAGATAAACCTACCGTGCGTTGCGTTCCAGTGGGCGAGTCGCGGAAACGAAAAATATCTGATGAAAATCGATCGTTTCAAGACGAGTGGGAAACAGAATATTTTGTTGTGCCCAAGAAAAGAACGCAGCTACTTGTTCAATATGCCGCGAAAGTGTTATATTAAAGAAATTTAATATTTCTTGTCATTTTACTACAAAACACAAATCTTTCAACGAAACTTTTCCTCCTGGATCATCCTTAGGAAGTGAGAAGTTGACTTTTTTTAAGAGGTGATTGCAACAACAAAAAAATGTTATGTCCGTGGCATTATCACAAAACTCCGCGATAACTCAGGCATCTTTTGAAATTTGTTACATTTTTGATAAGCATATGAAACCGTTTACCGATACAGAAATTGTAAAATAATGTTTTGTTAGCGCTGCCAATGTACGGTTTGATAAATCTAGTAACAAAAACAAATACTGTCTGAAATAAAAAAAAACTGCAGCTCTCCGATTCAACCTGTGTGAGGCGTGAGGCGTATTGAAGACATTTCCAAATATATTCGTGATAACATAATAGACAACCTAAGAAACTGCAAGTTTTTTAGCTTAGCTTTCGATTCCAGCACCGACATTTCAGCAACATCACAATGCTCGGTGTTTGTTAGATATTGCACCGAACAGAATTCAATCTTTGAGGACTTTTTGAAATTCCTTCCAATGAAAGGTCAAACCCGAGGCACAGATTACCTTGATACTATTTCCAATTCTCTTAAGCAGAATGAAATCGACATACAAAAAACCGTGTGTGTGTGTGCACCGATGGCTGTCCTTTAATGATTGGATCCAAAAATGGATTTATTACGTTGTTTAAAAAAAAATACTTTAACAAATTTAATAATTAAATTTCACTGCATTATCCACCAAGAGAACTTGGCGGCGCGTACTGTCAATCCAGAAATAGAAGCTGTGATGAAGACTGTTATCAATATTGTCAATTATATTCGAGCGAGGAAATTGAACCACAAAAAATTTAAAAGCCTTTTGCAAGAACTGGGAAGCGAACATGACGACGTTCTTTTGCATACGTCGGTGCGTTGACTGAGCAGACGAAAGGTTTTGGAAAGGTTTTTGTCTTTACGCCATGAAATAATACTGTTTTTACAAAATAATAAAGTTTACCCTGAATTGCAAAATGATGGATAGTGGTGTCTTTTAGCCTTTCTATGCGATATCACAGAAAAACTGAATATCCTCAATCGGAGTTTAAAAGATGAAAATAACATAATCTCACAGATGGCGAATAAAATATTTGCTTTTGAGAAAAAGCTAAGTATTTATCATGAAGAAATACAAAATAAGCAGCTGCAAAATTTTCCGACTGTGATGAAGGCTACCGACTACCGTATCAACATTTCCGAGGAAAACTGCTCGACAATTTCAAATTATATAACTGCGCAGTTAGAAGAATTTTAAAAATGTTCCAAGATTTAAGATTATTAAAAAAATGTTTTTTGCTTGTAGAAAACCCATGGCATCTGAAAACGACGACCAGCTCACAGCTGGCTTCAGTTTTAAATTGTAATTACGCAGAGCTGTTCGATGAGTTCATCGATTTCAAGACCAATACCAACCTAGAAGTTCTATTGAAGGAAAAAAGGGAAAAAGGGGAATGCGTGGAATTTTGGAGCATTGTCCCGCAAAAATATAAAACCGTTCAAAGAAGTGCCCAAATTATATTAACATTATTTGGATCTACATACGTTTGCGAATCATCGTTTTCGCGAAAGAAATACGCAAAGAATGTGTATGGAAACAAACTTACGGACTCCCATCTGGATGATGTAATAAGGTTAGCATGCAGCAACAAGCCAGATCTTGACAAAGTTTTGAAAAAGTGTGCACAATTTCAGAAATCTCATTAAAACTAAAGTTTTTGATTGTAAAAGCTCTTATTATAAGATTTATAAGATCATCTTTTTTATTAAAATAAATAAACGATTAGATTTAAATTACGTTTTTTATTAACACCTAAATAAATTTATGTTGTGGCCCCTATCAAGAAAATGTTGAGTATGGTTGACTTAGAGCAAGTTCGCTAAGTAAAGGCAGATAAGTATGTGTAAGTATCTTATTATTAAAATTAATATTGGTCTCTGTAAATATTGGGTACGAAGTAGGCAATGAAGTGAATTATGCCTAATAAAACAAAAACTTTCTGCGCATTTTAAAAGTTAATTGTAATTTATTTAGCCAGTTAATAAATTACTGCCTATGTATAAATACTTTTTTTTACATAGGGAAATTAAATTATTAGTGAAAAGTATGCAAGCCTCGAAATTTAAGGAAATTATTCAAAAACCGCCCACTAAGCATAAAACATCTTTGTGACGATAAACAACGTTAATTTAAAGGAACTTAGAAAACCCAAACATTCCATTGATGTGTCACTAACGATTTTCTTTGACGTTTAATAATATCGTCATGCACATGTTAATTTTTAAGTATGTTATTATTACGTTATTTGCGGAAATTGTTAGCAACGTAGCATTAACGTCTTTTGACGACGTTTTGTTTTTACCATTACGGTCATGTTGATATATTAATTTCTATGTTACGGTATGTATTGAACGTTGTGCCCAATGACGACAATTTTGTCCGTTCACATTACCATTCAAACAGATTGTAGCTTCTTCGGAAAAAATAATATTTTTTACTAAATTATTATCTACATTGCACATATTTTGCATGCGTTTCCAAACCTCATTTCTCCTTATCGAAATCATCTTCAAATAACCCATACACAGGAATAACTTTGTATGGTAATATTTGTGATTTTAAACTATTCGATGAACAACAGATTTCCGCATGTGTAAATTGACCCCATTGCAATGTGTGACAGAGGAGTACATGAATTTTCTTCCAAAGAAAGCAAAACATCAAGTTGTTCATTTTCATCTCGAGCATGACGACCAGATTTAGACAAATCTTTAATATGACCGAATTCTTTAAACTTAGCTTCTATTCTACTCACCACCTTCTGACATATGGGAGGACGGTCAGGATGGATTTCATTGAACAATTGAGCTGTTACTATTTGAGTATGTGTTCTATCACCAAACCTAACCATATATAGAATTTCAATTTTTTCTCGTTCCGTTAACTTTACCATTGTGAAAACCGCAACTTTGCAACTACGCTTGACAATTACTTATTTGAAGTAACATTGTTATACGGTTTCTATGGGACTAAAACGGTGACAAGTCAACATTCAGAAATACCAGAATTGAAAAAAATGCAAAATAAACACACAGCGGAATGTTTTGCTCGATTTACAAATATATTCTCAGAAATACGGTCTTACGTATTGATATGTTTAATCGTAATTTCTTCGATAACTGTTGAGTTTATGTATAGGACATGGTACATGAAACATACGTAGAACTCGAGCAAAATTCAAAAATGAAATTAAAAATAGATGTTTTCATTCGAAAAAATGAACTTGATGGTCGTAACTTATTTTTGGGCTACCCTGTATACACCATCACTGTATAAATTTAGCATAAAAAAATTCATTAAGAAATAAAAATCGACGGGTCCGAGTATTTTTCCAAAAAAACACACCGCTGAGTTTTAAATGAATTTAGACCTTACTTCTGGGACCCACTGAAAACAGTTGGGTATTTCACATTTTATTCTTGTTTAATCATTGTATTATAGAGCTTTAAGGGTAGGCAGCCTAGTGTATGTACACAAAACTTCCGTATATTGATTAGGTAAGTATAAATATGGGTAGGTATACAGGTACCGCTATCTACTGGGGAATATTATGAAGCGTTTTGTGGCGCCTACATTTTCCAATAAAATCAATATAAATGGTGCTGAAAGATTCATCCAATTCCCGATTTGTCAATTGAAGTTTGAACGATTTTTACTAACAATAGGTAGAATACATTTTTTCGAATCTCTGATGGAATCAAAATTAAATCAATATTTATATTAACGTGTGAGGACATCAAATTGGTAAAAAATGGATTATTATAATTCTGAACAAAATTGAAATTTAGAAAAACTTTGAGAGAGATACCTACAGCGTGCTGATAAAGTTTGGGATAATGGATTTTCCAGGACGTAAACGAATCACCTAAGCAAAAACTCTCGGACACCTCGATTTTATTTAAGAAGACTGAACAGCTGTCAACTTCATTTAAAATCGTTATTTTTTCTCAGATTTTAAGATTCCTCTTAAAATTCTATGCCCAATGTTCACAAATAATTCTGTCAGTGACTCATTTAATACCAACCATCAAATCTAAGAAGCGGGAGAATAAAACTATTGTAGCAGTAAATGTTTTTTATGTATTTAATAGACATTTCTGTTACAATAGCAGTGAACGTAAGAAGCGACGTTGTCATACAAGCCGCAATCAGTTAAAATGTATTTAAAATAGCACGGCGATTCCGATACTGGGATTCTGATCGCGGAGAAAATAAATGTGGCAACACACAGAGACCGAATCCACAACTTCAAAGTTTTGAAAATAAGCGTTCCGGCAGGGTTTTCGCACTGCTTGATTTATTTGTGGTTTTAATATTAATTTATCGGTAGATTAGTGTTTGGCCTGGGCTTTTCCAGATCAATGGCTTTGAGGGATTGATGAATCGAGTACAAATGTACACAAAGTAATGTTAATAATTTTTATTTAGGAACATTAAAATGAGAACTGTAAGTATAACATGACACACAAGTTAAAAAAATCAAAAAATACAATTTTTTCACGACCCTCACTGTCAGTTGTGTTTCCCCGGCGACGGATATTGTTGCAAAATATCAGATAGTTACAGTGAAAAATAAAAGTCTAAACATATCGCCCCCTTTGAAAGGCTTGACTTTCAACAAATAGTAGCACAGCAAGAGACTACATAACAAAACGAACTATGAGTTAATTGTCTGTCTCAGGTAGTACACAAATTTTAGACACTGGCCTTTTAAAAACACCATGTATGGTTTTTACGTTAACAACGCGTGTAACACCATCGGAGCCAGGAAAAACTTCTGTGATACGGCCGACCTTCCAATTTAACGGAGCGGAATTTTCGTCCTTTAATAACACCATGGAGTCTATTTTCACATTTGGAAAATTCTTCATCCATTTGCTGCGTTCTTGTAGATTAGATATATACTGTTGAGACCAGCGCTGCCAGAAGTGTTGTACTTGTTGTTGTAATCTCTGGTGTATATTAAGTCTGTTTGGATTTAATTCTCTAATGTCATCTTGAGGTAATGCACTAAGAGGTTGACCAATAAGAAAGTGTGAGGGTGTGAGTACGGATAAATCATTAGGATCGTTGGACATGAGAAAGAGGGGTCTGGAGTTTAGGACCGCTTCAATTTGTATAAATACTGTACTTAAACTCTCATACGTTAAATGAGCATTTCCAACGATTCGTTTCAAGTGGTACTTGGCTTCCCATAGGCCGCCAAAATTAGGGCCATATGGTGGCGAAAAATGCCATGATATATTGTTTATAGATAAAAACTCGTTAAATTTATCGTTCTTTTTAATCTGAGTAAGAATCTTGCGGAGTGTACTTTCTCCAGCAACGAAATTTGTACCGTTGTCAGTATAAATATCACTGAATGACTCGGTGGACAAATCACCAACTAATTCAAGGTGTACAGCCTTTGTAGCGAAGCATACATAAACACATAAATAACATTTTACTAAGAGTCTGTTTTTTGTTTTACCGTCCTTCACCAAAAATGGTCCAGCAAAGTCAATGCCGGTTGTTTGAAAAGGACGTTGAGGTGTGAGGCGTTTTTTGGGTAGATTGCCCATTTGGTAAATGGTGTCAATTGGTTTTGCTCTGAAACAAGTTACACAAGAGCGCAAAATTTTTTGAGTTACATTGCGACCATTGATTGGCCAAAATGTCATACTAATAGCAGACAATGTCATTTGAGCACCTGCATGTAAATTGCGTATATGCTCATATAGAATTATTAATTTCGTACAATTTCCAGAACTTGGTAACAAGATTGGATGTTTTTGATCAAAATTGTAATTTGAATGCCTTAATCTACCACCCACTCTAATCAGGTCATTTTCGTCTAAGAAAGGATTTAGTTTTAATATTTTGCTGGTGGCAGGTAATGGTTTTGATCCTTTTAACAAGGTATATTCTTCCATAAAGTAGTGAGATTGAACTAATTTACATATAATAATAACAGATTGAGCAAGTTCGTATCTTGAAAGAGGCCCGGTTAAGCGTGATTTAGTAGATTTTGTTTTAATGTTTTTTATGAATCGTAGGCAATATGCTGTAACTCTTTTTAGACGTGTAAATGAAGAAAACTTGTCGCATATAGAGATATCAAATGACGTTTGAGCTGCCATAATAACAGAGTTTGTTTTAAACTCGGGAATTTCTCTATCTACAGTTTTACTTTCATTATGTAAAATCTCATTTTGCATCAAGAATGATGGACCATTCCACCAAAGATGTGATGATTTCAAATTTTGTGGATCTAATCCCCGTGATATAATGTCCGCAGGATTGTGCTCACTAAGAACATGCGACCATTGATTTAACTTTGAAAATTGCTGTATTTCTGAGATGCGATTAGCAACGAATGTTTGAAGTTGATTCGGCTGTAAAGCGAGCCATGATAATAATATTGTAAAATCTGTGTAGTAGTAAATATTATTTATATCAAGTTTGAGAGCATTAATGACCTTTTGAGTCAATCGAGTAAGCAATAGAGCACCACAAAGCTCTAATCGAGGAAGTGTGATCGTTTTGAGAGGTGCTACGCGAGATTTAGCACAAAGAAGGTTTACGTTTATTCCTCCTGTTACATCAATACTACGCAAGTAGCAACAACAACCATAAGCCTTTTGTGAGGCATCACTGAAACAATGTAGTTCAATCTTAACGGGGTTTGTACATAAAATATGTCGTGATATGTGAATTTCATTTAATTGTGGAATTTGTTGAGCAAATTGCATCCAAGATCTATGTAGTTCCATAGGAATACTTTCATCCCAATCCAAACCTAATTGCCAAAGTTGCTGAAGAATTAGTTTGGCCTGAATAATTGAAGGACCTACTAACCCAAGCGGATCAAAAATTTGAGCTGTTATTAACAGAATTGTTCTCTTGGTAACGCGTGCAAGGGAGGTTATATTAACTATGTACTGAAGGGTGTCCTGGCTGGAATTCCAGGTTAAACCTAATGTTTTGATTGTCTTGTCATCTGAAATTGTTTTATGATTTAATTCAGATTTGTCAGCGGAAATGTCAGTCAACACAGAATCGTGATTTGCGACAAATTTACGCAAATAGAATCCACAAGATTGTAGAATCTTATTGAGATCAGAAATTAAACTTCGCGCGTGTTCAATTGAGTCAGATCCTGATAAAAATCATCAACATAGAAACTTGATAAAATTACTTCGGAAGCTTGAGGATAAGAATATTTGTTGTCTATAGCCGCCTGCTGTAAAGATCTGATAGCTAAAAATGATGCGCAAGACGTTCCGTAAGTTACAGTGTTCAATTGATAATGAGAAACTTCATCTGCTGGATTAAAACGATATAAAATACGCTGAGAATCGCGATCGTGCTCATTGACCATGATGCATCTATACATCTTTTCTATGTCAGCGGTGAATGCAATTTTATGAATTCTGAAACGAATAACAATATCAATTAAGTCATCTTGTAGTTTTGGACCGACCTTGAGAGTGTCATTGAGTGAGATTCCACTAGAAGTTTTGGCGGATCCGTCAAAAACAACGCGTAACTTGGTAGTAGTACTGGATTCCTTTACTACTCCATGATGTGGCAAATAAAACTTAGTACTTTCTGAATCCACATTCGCTGAATTTATTTTAGACATATGCCCCAATTTTTTGTATTCCGACATAAAATTAATGTATTGTTCTTTGAATTCGGGATTATTACATAATTTTTTCTCAGTAGTATAGAAACGCTTGAGTGCTGTTTCGTACGAGTCACCAAGGTCAATTGAATTGTTTCTGAATGGTAAACGTACAACGAATCTACCCGATTCATCGCGTGTAGTAGTACGTGAAAAAAGATTTTCACAATCAATTTCATCTTGTGAAAGCTTGGCTGAAGAAGGAAACTCTTCGATTTGCCAGAAGCGTTGCAACTGTTCTTGAATAAGATAACCTAGAGGTACGTCAACAGACAGATTACAAATGGAATTGTTTACAAAATTGAATGGCAATGGACCAGATAGTATCCAACCTAGTTTAGTTTTTTGTAATACTGTACCTGTGTGTGGTAATTGAATTTGTCCGATACATAATAAATTCCAAAATACTGAAGCACCAAGAAGCATATCGATTGGGCCTGGTTGACTGAAAGAACTGTCAGCCAAGATTATGTTTTGTGGTATCTGTAAATTTGTGGCGTCAAATGAAAAATTTGGTAAATGTTTAGAAATTTTATCAGTGACTAAAAATGATAAGCTTTCCAGTGTGAAAGAGTTAATTTGAGATTTTATTGTAATTTGAGATTTTTTAAAGATTGTAGTTACACCACTACCGAATCCTTCTACAGAATGAGATATTTTAGTTGATGATAGTCCAAGTTTATTAAACATTTCGTTTGTTATAAAGTTTGACTGAGAACAGTTATCCAATAGGACTCTGCATGAATGTTGTTGGGCATTCCTATCCAGAACAGACACAATTGCAGTAGAAAGTAGAATATATGGTTCAAGAGAAATTGAGTTTGTGACAGAGAGAGCTTGCGATTCATTGATATGTGAATTATTTGAGATTGGATTATTGCGATGATTGGCTAAAAGCGCATGAGTATTAGATGTAATAGGACGTGCCTGAGATTGGCTTGAGTTAGTATTATTTGAGTTTTGAGAAGTGTCACCATTTGACGAATGTGCTGAATTATTTTGTGATATGTTTTGAGCAGTGCTATTGCTTCTAAGTTGATGGGAGTTTTGAGTTGTGAATAAGTGTAGTAAAGTATTATGTCTTTGGGAACATTTCTTACAAGAATATTGATTGCGACATTCCTTTGAGGAATGCCCTTGACGTAAACAGTTAGTGCAGGCATTAAGTTGCCTGATTTGGTTTAATCTTTCATGTGTGGTCAATTTTAAAAATTTTCCACACGTAAAGATAAAGTGGTCTTGTTTACAGAACAGACATTTTACTTGATTTGTGGAAACGTGTGTCATGCTTGAATGTAGATTATTTGACTTTTGAAAAGTGTTTTTTTGTATCACTGGATTTGACGGATGTAAATTTTCCAATAGTTGACAACGTTTATTTAAAAATGATGTAAAGTCATCAGTAGAGGGTGTAGCTGTTGCCAGTTTTAATGAATATTCCTCCCATTCACGTTTAGTAAGAGGGTCTAATTTTGATGACATGAGGAAAATTATGATGGTGTCCCAAGAATCGACAGGAAGTCCCAACGATTCTAAGGAACGCAGATGTTGATTAAATGTATCAATTAGATTTCTTAGATGACAATGAGATTCTTTTGTAATGCCTGGTATGTCAAAAATGGCCTTTAAATGTGTGTGAATGATCACTTTTTTATTTTTAAAGCGTTCGCGCAAAAGATCCCACGCCTTGTCATAATTTGTTTCAGACACTTCCAATGCATTTAAAACACTGGCGGCATCGCCTTTTATGCACGACTTGAGATACCAAAATTTTTGTATTTTAGTTAAATTTTGATTATCATGTATGAGAGACTTGTAAGTATTTGAAAATTGTAACCATTTATCATATGAACCAAAAAATTCAGGTAAATTAAGTTTAGGCAAGTTGGCGTTAATAATTGGTGAATTAAAATTTGCGGTGTTTAAATTTGATGAAGGAGTAGATTTATTAGACGTCTGAGATAAATGCTGTTCTATGATATATTTTGCCTCACCTGAGTGTTCAAAGAATTTGTTTTCAAACATTTCTCTTTCATTAGAATGATCGGTATTTAAATCAATTAGCTCTAATTCGGACTGAACAAGTTCAAAATCATGCCAAGTAGTTTGTACTTTTTCTAAACGTGTTTGTAATTCACAAATTTTATTTTTATCGTCAAATTTTTTAATATAGCTGCCGAAACGTGTAAGTGTAGCCTTAATTAAGCCACGTTTTTGAATTAACACCGTTATTTTAGTTTTTAATTCGTCTTCAGACATTTTGTTTAAATTATAAAAAATTAACTAAAATGTACGATTTCAAGTAATATAAACAGTATTTAAACAAATCAAACGTATAGGATATAGGTAAATGAAAAGGAAAGGATGGGTGCAAACCTCAAATTATTACTTTAATCCTGTTCTTGTCCAAACAAAATCGGGATCAAATCATCATTTGCTGTCAGTTTGATGTCCAAAATTAAACGTCAATAATTATTATGGCACCTGTTCATCAGCAGACTACCTGGATTTACGGTTTGACTTCCTTCAAAATACTTAAATCATAAGTACTTACACCTTCCTGGATATCCTCTTTTTTGTATAATGAGTCTTTATGAAATGTATATCAAAGAACCTGATTATTGATTGTTAGTGGTGAATTCCATAGGATTGCTGCAATATCCGGCTCGAAGGACCACAATGTTTGGCCTGGGCTTTTCCAGATCAATGGCTTTGAGGGATTGATGAATCGAGTAAAAATGTACACAAAGTAATGTTAATAATTTTTATTTAGGAACATTAAAATGAGAACTGTAAGTATAACATGACAGACAAGTTAAAAAATCAAAAAATACAATTTTTTCACGACCCTCACTGTCAGTTGTGTTTCCCCAGCGACGGATATTGTTGCAAAATATCAGATAGTTACAGTGAAAAATAAAAGTCTAAACAATTAGTTTTTTTTTCGTAGTATATGAGTAATTCACATAAATATTGTTTCGTCTAAATACCCGAACAGCACACACGTATCCATTGGACATCTTATGGGTCTCTGAAATCGGATATACGTGTATCCAGTGGATGTCCAGTTTTTTGCCGAAAAATATCCAGTGAATATCCAAAGGATGATACGATGTTCACAAATTTGGATATTCGATGGATGTCCAACAAAGACGTCCAATAGATGTCCTTACTGGTTGTCCAGTGGACAACGCATTAATACAATAAAATACGTTCAGTAAACATCCTTGCTGGACATCCATTGGATACTACAGCGGTACAAATTTTGGACATTCGATGGATAATCATATCACCATAGAAGTAAAATTTAGAACGTCCAGTGGACATCCGGTGGATGTCCGTTTCCATTTTTTGGACCCTTAATGAACCCTGCCAAACTGAAGTTACTTTCAGATGTTTTGCAAACGATTGCACGTGGCATTTCTAGAGATCTTAATTCCTAGAGTCGAGATTCCTGGAGATGCACGTGCAATCGTTGGCGAAACGCCGGAAATAGAGGTGCGTCGTTCACGAACGATTTGTTCAAAACGAACGAATCACTTCACTGACTCGAAAGAATTAATTCATCGTTCCTAAAAGATTCGATTCTTTTTTGATTCACCAAGTCAGGAATAATTTAAAGAATTGATGAATCAAAGTCGCATTTCGTTCACTTTACCCGAAACTCGAAAAGGCAATTCACCAGTTCAGTAATTCACTTGTTCGCAAGTCCGCAGTTCGAACGGTCGAGCTCGAGAGTTGGCCTGACGGCCGTCGCTCGGCGATGCGGGATGCCATCTTCCATTTTCATGATGTAGAGGAAGACAGCAGTTTAATTAGATACGCAAAGTACAGTAGAAGGAAAAGAGATAAATATATGGGATGAAATATTTGATTTGTTTGGTATTTATTTTATTATTTTTTTATAGTGTAACTGTACAAATGGTTGAACAAATTTAAATAAACAAGAGAATAATACTATTTTTGGATAGGAATCTATTATTCATTGAAGACATTTCAAGAACGTAAACATTGGGCTCAACATTTGGGTATTTTGTTTATTTGTTACCACTTATGGCAACAATCTTCATAACAAACGACTGGCTGTTATTTAAACAAACATCGATTTAGCATTTTCGCGTTTAAAACGTAAAATTATTTAAAAGTAGGTAAGTGAATCATTTAAGAACGAATCTTTCTGAACGAATCTTTTTAACTGAATGAATCAAATGAATTGAGTCACCAAAAAGAATCGAACTTCCCACCTCTAGCCGGAAAGTAGTTCCAGCATCGTAGATAAGTACTTAATAATTTAAATCAAACCAAATAAGTAGGATAATTCCAAAAGTTAGTTGCTTTCCTTTGCCGGATTCATCTTCAGACGCGTTTCGCTGTATAACAGCTCGTCAGTCAAGCTATAGAATCCGACGAAGGAAAGCAACTTTAAGAGCCTACTTGACCCTAAAAGATCGATGAAAAATGGCGGATGTAGCCTTTAAGCGACATCTAGTGGCAATCACATGCATCAACCTGGCCCGTCTAACAAAATCATTCAGAGTCGGAGAAGCAAACTACTGTAAAAATCCGTGAGGATACCGGCTCGCCAGATTTTTACAGTAGTTTGCTGCTTCTCCGACTCTGACTGATTTTGTTAGACGGGCCAGGTTGATGCATGTGATTGCCACTAGATGTCGCTTAAAGGCTACATCTGCCATTTTTCAAGTAGGATAATGTTTAACTTAAACTTTATTATTAAACTCCAACTATAATTATAATATAAACTTAACACTCTACTCTAACATATTCCTTAAAGTCCTTACTTATATTCCTTACTGGATATACACAAAAACAAAACCACACCAAAGTAGTTTATAATTCTTGTTGAATTTTACTATTATTTTAAACCAGTGTTTTATACCCAAAAACGATTAATATATCACACCCAACCTGCGACAAAACGCAAATGAGAAACCGAATCCATATCACGCCACACACGTCACGTCACAAATGGTGCCAGATCGCCAATTCAAAGGTTTTCTTTCCTTTTATACTCGTTTGTGCCTCAAAGCTACTTGTCTGATCTTTCTAATATTCCCTTTGCTAGTGGGACTAAAAAGAGAAAGAACTATATTCCAGTAATGGTGATTAACTTATTAAAAATAAAAAAGAACACACAACAGTAGTTCCGAAACATCCGCCAGTAGCGATAGACATGTCAATTTCTGGCGGCAATTTCAAAAATATTTGAAATGTGAGTCGATGTCCTCTGAAACAGACATCCAGTGGATGTTCAATGTTACGATGTCCAATGGATTCAGGGCAATGTATATCCATAGGACATAGGTACGATAAAGTACAGGATATCCCGTACTTCTTTTGGTCTATTTTGGGATGTTCACTATTGCGTGCTGTCTGGGTATATAGTTATTAAACTTTATTTAGTGTTGTTAACTGCTTCTAATTCAGTAAACTATGGATATTAACGAAATTTCAACTAGTTGTCCGGTTACAAAAAAGAAATAATAATTAAAAACGTATACCATGGAATTCGGAAATGAAATCCCCGAACTAACCACATTGTATGCTGCAGTGACATGTGTCGCTTTAACGAAACTATCTCCATGCACTGTGTTCAGGGTTTGAGAGGTCTTTATCATGAGAATGACGAAAAAGAAAATAGTTGAGGAGCCCAGATAAGAGGACGGCAAAAATAATCCTGGATGATGCCACAAAATACGACATTCGTCGCAAAATCCATGGATTTCTTTCCTAAATGAAATATTCATAATAAAAAGAAGTAATGGCTAAAATTAAGAAGGACACAGATATCTAAAATATCATTAAGAGTTTTCAAAAGAAACTTAAAAGAAATTAATTTTAGGTTTAATAAACGAATTTGAAAAAGCCTGCCTACTAATTGAAAAAAATTAAATTATTGTGTCGCCGAAAATATTTTTAAAAAAATATGGGAGTTTTGCAGGGCGGTTCGTGGGTTGGCAGCCAGGGTCGGCAGTTCTCGGTACCATCGTGGGTCCAGGACAAAATGCTGGGGAAGCTCAAGGAGCGCAGCAGGCGAAAATTTTGGAGACCACGCCCAAATCTCGGTTTTGTTTACTATTCTAATATTTCCATTGAACAGTATGATAAATTGTTTAATTTCACTTCCAAATCACACATTCTAACTCATGATACTATTAACATATTTTTAAACTTAAAATACATTAAATCAGATCACTTTTTACCTCGGCTTCAATTTGGTTTTTCATGTCATTGCGTGCTGAGTGCGTGAAAACAAAATATTTTATTTAAATTTTAAACACTGCTTACCTGAGGTCCTTATCCTAAACAAACCTATAAACCAAACCTCACTGACTTATTTTACACTAATTAAGTCCTTATTTTCAAGAATAATAACCAACAACCGATAATTAATTAGTATAATAACAATAACTAGGTAACTCCTTACTTTTCCTGAAGGTTTGTTCCAACGCCTCATTCTATGCCCTAACGATAATTTGCCGCCTGTCAATTACATTTCAAACTTGGCAGTCTACTGTTGCAGCAGTAAATTAGTTCAGGTTAGTTTAGTGCGACTATTCGGGAATTGTTAGTACTGGTACGGTTTTTGGTCGGGTTCGAACAGACCTTAAATTTACCGGCAAATCCGTTCTTGCCGAGTGTGACGGTGTGTGAAGTCTTCAAATATATAGTGTTGTATGTTTGGTTGCCTATCCTAAAGCCTATTTGGAAGTTCTTTCTAATGGTAGGGTAGGCTTGCCGAACCTGGTTATGGTTACAAAGGCGATTTGAAAAGTAAAAAAATAATTTGATGGCAGCGTAGTTTGCGAGTCGTTAAAAATTCAAATTGATTTAGATAAATAGTATATACTCTCCGTTGCCCCTTTAACATTAGCCCTGCCGCCCCTCAAAAGCTACTGGAGTTTCGGAAAAAGATTGTATTACATCGACGAAACAGAGGGCTCAATGATGGGCACACACTTGAAAAGGTATGGAAAGATCCAAATATTAAAAATTCAAGGCATGCATTTATGAATAGATTTTCGCAAGGACTAAGAAATGCCAGTTTAAAAGGTATATTATGTTTTATATGATCGGGTTTTAAGGGATAATGAAATTACTTTAACTATTAAAAAATTATATGACGTTCCGACGAAATTTCATCATTTATTATTTTTTGAAATGCACACGGCACTGGAAAATCATTTCCCTGACGTCGCACAACCCGGAGCTCTCTATATGCTTGTGATGAGTCACTGACAGAAAATTTGGACTTCGAGTATAGGATCAGCATTCAATTACGAAATATCTGTATACAGGGTATTCGATTCAAATTTCTGCAACTTTGGCCTGTAACTTTTTTTTAAAAGAACCCTGCATATTTCAAAATAAGTAAGTGATGCCCCGCCCTGTTTTGCCTCAACGTAATAAGCATTTTATCGTTTGTATATCCATGCAAACAAGAAAATAATAATATGTGTGTCCAGTTTTCGTGTGTTTTCATATACCAGCTGCCTTATTATAAAAGATAGAAAGATGTGGACTGCGGCTTACTGCCCCCTCCAGTTTTTGACATACAGGGCGATTTTGAAATTTTTTTTCTAAAAAGTTTTGTTTTTGAGTTATGATCCAAACTTGTGTTTCTTTAAATGGGACACCCTATATATTATTTTTTTGTCTCATCCCTCTTTTTAAGAGCTTTTCAAAAATATATAATAGTCTATATTTATTTCTTTTAAATAGGGATAATTTTAACATTTTTTGTAAAATTAATTATTTTTCGTATATTTTCTTTTTGCTTTTTTTCGACAAGACGCCTTACTAGAAACGTACTTCAGGTTACTTTATTGATGAGCATTGTTTTTTACAGGAAAAATGTAATTGAATCATATTTTGTATAAGCCTAAAGGGTAGGTGAGGGCGGGGCAAAGCGGAATGGGGGCAAAGCGGAATTTGATGATCCTGCAACGTCATCTATCCGCCACTACTCAAATCTGACTAAATGTATAGAATAAAGCAGGTCTATAAAATGAGGGATTTCATAAGTTTAAGACATTTTGTAAGAAAATGTGAGATTGGGGCAAAGTGGAATGCTGTATTCCACTTTGCCCCATCATCTATCTTTATATGCTTTGGAATGATTTCTTAAAAATAATTATATAAATCTAATGGTATCTTTGTGGCTTTGACCAAAAAAAATCTGGGATTAAATTAGTGATAATTTAATATTTCAGATTTGATTTTGAGTTAGTATTTAAAATATTTATTTATTTCTTACAGGCGTTTGGTAAAATGGTTAGGAATAACGCAAATCCAAGCAACATTCTTGGGATGAAGACGATATGGCTGATGAAATTACGGCTGCTAGAACAAATAATTTAAGTTATGAAACAGCTGCAGCCACCTACAACGTGCCTCAAACTACTTTATCTCGCAGAGCAAAAAGACATTGCGAAGTTGAAGAGGCTGCAAATAAACTTTTCGGAAGATTTGTAAAATGTTTTACTATCGAGGAAGAGAAGTAACTTGTTCAATATTGTGTTTTATGGAAAATAGATATTTTGGCCTAAGAATTAAAGACCTAAGATATCTAGCATTTGAATTCGCTTCACGAAATAGCATACCTAACTCCTTTAATAAAGAAAAAGGTTTAGCTGGAAAGGATTGGGTGATGTCATTTTTACAACGCAACCCAGAGCTTGCACCTCGAAGACCAGAGAAAACTTCAATAGCTAGGGCTATATCTTTTAATAAGCATAATGTCTCTTCCTTTTTCGGTTTCCTAACTGAATTATATGACCTGTATAAATTTGCAGCAAGCCAAATCTACAACATAGATGAAACAGGGATCACAACTGTTCCAAATAAACCTCAGTAAACATCCTTGCTGGACATCCATTGGATACTACAGCGGTACAAATTTTGGACATTCGATGGATAATCATATCACCATAGAAGTAAAATTTAGAACGTCCAGTGGACATCCGGTGGATGTCCGTTTCCATTTTTTGGACCCTTAATGAACCCTGCCAAACTGAAGTTACTTTCAGATGTTTTGCAAACGATTGCACGTGGCATTTCTAGAGATCTTAATTCCTAGAGTCGAAATTCCTGGAGATGCACGTGCAATCGTTGGCGAAACCCCGGAAATAGAGGTGTGTCGTTCACGAACGATTCGTTCAAAACGAACGAATCACTTCACTGACTCGAAAGAATTAATTCATCGTTCCTAAAAGATTCGATTCTTTTTTGATTCACCAAGTCAGGAATAATTTAAAGAATTGATGAATCAAAGTCGCATTTCGTTCACTTTACCCGAAACTCGAAAAGGCAATTCACCAGTTCAGTAATTCACTTGTTCGCAAGTCCGCAGTTCGAACGGTCGAGCTCGAGAGTTGGCCTGACGGCCGTCGCTCGGCGATGCGGGATGCCATCTTCCATTTTCATGATGTAGAGGAAGACAGCAGTTTAATTAGATACGCAAAGTACAGTAGAAGGAAAAGAGATAAATATATGGGATGAAATATTTGATTTGTTTGGTATTTATTTTATTATTTTTTTATAGTGTAACTGTACAAATGGTTGAACAAATTTAAATAAACAAGAGAATAATACTATTTTTGGATAGGAATCTATTATTCATTGAAGACATTTCAAGAACGTAAACATTGGGCTCAACATTTGGGTATTTTGTTTATTTGTTACCACTTATGGCAACAATCTTCATAACAAACGACTGGCTGTTATTTAAACAAACATCGATTTAGCATTTTCGCGTTTAAAACGTAAAATTATTTAAAAGTAGGTAAGTGAATCATTTAAGAACGAATCTTTCTGAACGAATCTTTTTAACTGAATGAATCAAATGAATTGAGTCACCAAAAAGAATCGAACTTCCCACCTCTAGCCGGAAAGTAGTTCCAGCATCGTAGATAAGTACTTAATAATTTAAATCAAACCAAATAAGTAGGATAATTCCAAAAGTTAGTTGCTTTCCTTTGCCGGATTCATCTTCAGACGCGTTTCGCTGTATAACAGCTCGTCAGTCAAGCTATAGAATCCGACGAAGGAAAGCAACTTTAAGAGCCTACTTGACCCTAAAAGATCGATGAAAAATGGCGGATGTAGCCTTTAAGCGACATCTAGTGGCAATCACATGCATCAACCTGGCCCGTCTAACAAAATCATTCAGAGTCGGAGAAGCAAACTACTGTAAAAATCCGTGAGGATACCGGCTCGCCAGATTTTTACAGTAGTTTGCTGCTTCTCCGACTCTGACTGATTTTGTTAGACGGGCCAGGTTGATGCATGTGATTGCCACTAGATGTCGCTTAAAGGCTACATCTGCCATTTTTCAAGTAGGATAATGTTTAACTTAAACTTTATTATTAAACTCCAACTATAATTATAATATAAACTTAACACTCTACTCTAACATATTCCTTAAAGTCCTTACTTATATTCCTTACTGGATATACACAAAAACAAAACCACACCAAAGTAGTTTATAATTCTTGTTGAATTTTACTATTATTTTAAACCAGTGTTTTATACCCAAAAACGATTAATATATCACACCCAACCTGCGACAAAACGCAAATGAGAAACCGAATCCATATCACGCCACACACGTCACGTCACAAATGGTGCCAGATCGCCAATTCAAAGGTTTTCTTTCCTTTTATACTCGTTTGTGCCTCAAAGCTACTTGTCTGATCTTTCTAATATTCCCTTTGCTAGTGGGACTAAAAAGAGAAAGAACTATATTCCAGTAATGGTGATTAACTTATTAAAAATAAAAAAGAACACACAACAGTAGTTCCGAAACATCCGCCAGTAGCGATAGACATGTCAATTTCTGGCGGCAATTTCAAAAATATTTGAAATGTGAGTCGATGTCCTCTGAAACAGACATCCAGTGGATGTTCAATGTTACGATGTCCAATGGATTCAGGGCAATGTATATCCATAGGACATAGGTACGATAAAGTACAGGATATCCCGTACTTCTTTTGGTCTATTTTGGGATGTTCACTATTGCGTGCTGTCTGGGTATATAGTTATTAAACTTTATTTAGTGTTGTTAACTGCTTTTAATTCAGTAAACTATGGATATTAACGAAATTTCAACTAGTTGTCCGGTTACAAAAAAGAAATAATAATTAAAAACGTATACCATGGAATTCGGAAATGAAATCCCCGAACTAACCACATTGTATGCTGCAGTGACATGTGTCGCTTTAACGAAACTTTCTCCATGCACTGTGTTCAGGGTTTGAGAGGTCTTTATCATGAGAATGACGAAAAAGAAAATAGCTGAGGAGCCCAGATAAGAGGACGGCAAAAATAATCCTGGATGATGCCACAAAATACGACATTCGTCGCAAAATCCATGGATTTCTTTCCTAAATGAAATATTCATAATAAAAAGAAGTAATGGCTAAAATTAAGAAGGACACAGATATCTAAAATATCATTAAGAGTTTTCAAAAGAAACTTAAAAGAAATTAATTTTAGGTTTAATAAACGAATTTGAAAAAGCCTGCCTACTAATTGAAAAAAATTAAATTATTGTGTCGCCGAAAATATTTTTAAAAAAATATGGGAGTTTTGCAGGGCGGTTCGTGGGTTGGCAGCCAGGGTCGGCAGTTCTCGGTACCATCGTGGGTCCAGGACAAAATGCTGGGGAAGCTCAAGGAGCGCAGCAGGCGAAAATTTTGGAGACCACGCCCAAATCTCGGTTTTGTTTACTATTCTAATATTTCCATTGAACAGTATGATAAATTGTTTAATTTCACTTCCAAATCACACATTCTTACTCATGATACTATTAACATATTTTTAAACTTAAAATACATTAAATCAGATCACTTTTTACCTCGGCTTCAATTTGGTTTTTCATGTCATTGCGTGCTGAGTGCGTCAAAACAAAATATTTTATTTAAATTTTAAACACTGCTTACCTGAGGTCCTTATTAGAGATGGGACCGAAGCCGAATATTTATTCGGTATTCGGCCTATTCGGCCACTTTTTGACTATTCGGTATTCGGCCGAATATTCGGTTTAAGACCCCGAATATTCGAATTTTTTTTTAAGGTTGCGATAAAATGGGAAAAGGCTGATTTTAATGATTTTTTATTTTCAAATAAAAATTGCAATAGGTACGTATTTATAAAAACATAACTGCAAAAAAATCTTTACAAACTTAAAAATAATTAATACTTATAGTTAATAAGTGGTAGATTATGGTGCAAAAACACCAAGCTCTCAGCTCTCTCAGGTAATAAACGACTCCTCTTTTTCTCATAAACATTTCCAGCTTCGGAGAACAAGCGTTCACTGTAAACAGTACTTGCAGGAGCTGATAAATAAACCTTTGCCATCTGGCTCATATTTGGAAATTTGAGGGAGTATTTTTTCCACCATGCAAACGGGCAGCGGTCTTTGTGCAGTATTTCTTCTGACAAGTAAGCATCTAACTCAACTGCGATCCTGTTTTTATTAGGGGGGTTGTAGAGAGCACTAGTCGATGCTATTTCCTTATAACATTCCCAGAAAGTGGCGTGTGATTGATTAGTGTTTGTTTCAGACGATGCAGTTAAGTTTATGTTTATATTGTCATCATCGCTGCTGCTGTCAGAGTCAGCAGAACTCAATTCTCTTCGAAGCGATTCCACAAAAAATTTATGCCGTATTAAACAGACTTTGTCAAACGTAAAGAATTGCATGCGGTAACGGGGGTCCAGTAAAGTGGCTAGGAAATAATTCTCATTTATTTCTAATTCCTTAAATCGGACTTTCAAGCCACTAATTAAAGAAAGTCGCATTGCACTAATATTTTCTGAGAAAATATTTGCTCTGGCTAAGTATTTTAGCAGAGTGGTAACATTTGGAATCACTTCCGAAATACTCGCGACAGAACTGCTTATTCTTTTGGTAACTTCTTCAAATGGTTTAAGCAGCATTAGACAGTCCTCTAGTAGTTGCCATTGAGTTGAAGACAAGTTTTGGAACGTCACATCATTTTCAGAAATGTATAATGTAATCGGTCTTTTTTGTTCTAATAGTCTTTCGAGCATATAAAATGTGCTATTCCACCTTGTTTTGACATCTTCAATTAGCTGATGGAAAGGCAAATCAAGTTCTTGTTGATATAACTTTAATTTTTCCTGGCTGCTCTCAGAATGATGAAAATGCGTGATAATGCGCCTGGCAGCAGATATCATTTCGATGACGTTTTCCTGTACATTTATTGAATCATTAACCACCAACTGTAGCGTGTGGATAAAACACGGAATGGGGGTAAAATTGGATTCATTAAGCGCTTTTACTACATTTGAACCATTATCGCGTAAAATAGTATGAATTTTTTCATTGGGTATCTCCCAAAAAGTCGTTATTTCTAATAACATTTTACGAATGTTGTCACCTGAGTGGCGTCCAGTAAAGTGTTTCATTTGCAAGACACAATGTTTTGGTACAAAATCGTCTGTTAACCAATGTGCGGTAAAACTCATAAAGCTATGAGTACTGTTGTCGCTGGTCCACATATCAGTAGTAGCTGAGATCGCTACAGCATGTAACAGATCATTTTTCAATGCATCTTTGGTTCTTTTGTAAATATCTGGAATTATTACATCAGCCATATATTTCCGACTAGGCAGCTTATATCTTGGCTTCATTTTGTTCATCAGCCTAGCAAAACCACTATCTTCGACAATAGACATCGGCTGATTGTCAACTGCAATCATTTCAGCGATAGAATAGTGCAGTTCTTTTGCCCGCGCATCATTTACAGACCACTGCAATTCAAACGATTCTTTAATATTTAGTTGTATTTTAGGATCATTTAAGCATTTAGGCGTATCCTCGGGCATATCACACTGTGGATTATGTATTGGTCCGGTCATTTCTGTGTATGACCCAGGATGTTTGCCTGAAATAAAAACACCAGTCTTCAGTTAGGAAAAGGGTACAACAAATGTACGGAATTTTAAATAAGTTGAATGTAAAATTAATGTAAAATTTTTTACTTGATCAATTCTTTTGTGATTTTCTTGAGGACCTTGTGTATTTTATATTTTTTCTACTTGAACATCAGGCAACATCATTGAAAAAAGGGCGTAGCACCCAATTTTTGCCTGCGGCGCTATTTTTTTTCCCGCTCTTTTACCCCCCCTCATGAAAAATAAATATCTACGACCTTGGTACGTGCGTGTTTCGTTCTTGCTTTGACCCCTCCATAATGTGGAAAACAATAAAAAAAATGCGAGAATTATTCTAATCCAAACTACAATAATACCTAATTAGGCAAGCCGATTTATTTTACCCACCTTTAATATGATTTATAAGCGAAGTGGTAGTAGCTCCTTTTCCTTTGCCCCCTCTTGAAATTAAAACATTACACAATGTACACTGGGCTTTTTTATCGTCCTCGGTATCTTTAAAGAAGATCCAAACTTTTGACTTTTTGTTTTTGTTCGTTTTATTAATATAAATATTATAAATCGATAATAATCTATAACATCAACCACCCTTAGCAACAGAGTACCTTACACTAAATAGGCTTGCACGGCGCGACCGTCGACACGTACCAATACAGGTCGTAACCCGCAAAACTCGAATAAATCTTGGCGGCTACGCGTTCAGATCAATCAAAACTGTATTATTCGGTATGGCCGAATATTCGGTTTCAATTTGGCCGAATATTCGGTATTCGGCTATTCGGCAAAAGCACTATTCGTCACATCTCTAGTCCTTATCCTAAACAAACCTATAAACCAAACCTCACTGACTTATTTTACACTAATTAAGTCCTTATTTTCAAGAATAATAACCAACAACCGATAATTAATTATTATAATAACAATAACTAGGTAACTAGCCTTACTTTTCCTGAAGGTTTGTTTCAACGCCTCATTCTATGCCCTAACGATAATTTGCCGCCTGTCAATTACATTTCAAACTTGGCAGTCTACTGTTGCAGCAGTAAATTAGTTCAGGTTAGTTTAGTGCGACTATTCGGGAATTGTTAGTACTGGTACGGTTTTTGGTCGGGTTCGAACAGACCTTAAATTTACCGGCAAATCCGTTCTTGCCGAGTGTGACGGTGTGTGAAGTCTTCAAATATATAGTGTTGTATGTTTGGTTGCCTATCCTAAAGCCTATTTGGAAGTTCTTTCTAATGGTAGGGTAGGCTTGCCGAACCTGGTTATGGTTACAAAGGCGATTTGAAAAGTAAAAAAATAATTTGATGGCAGCGTAGTTTGCGAGTCGTTAAAAATTCAAATTGATTTAGATAAATAGTATATACTCTCCGTTGCCCCTTTAACATTAGCCCTGCCGCCCCTCAAAAGCTACTGGAGTTTCGGAAAAAGATTGTATTACATCGACGAAACAGAGGGCTCAATGATGGGCACACACTTGAGAAGGTATGGAAAGATCCAAATATTAAAAATTCAAGGCATGCATTTATGAATAGATTTTCGCAAGGACTAAGAAATGCCAGTTTAAAAGGTATATTATGTTTTATATGATCGGGTTTTAAGGGATAATGAAATTACTTTAACTATTAAAAAATTATATGACGTTCCGACGAAATTTCATCATTTATTATTTTTTGAAATGCACACGCCACTGGAAAATCATTTCCCTGACGTCGCACAACCCGGAGCTCTCTATATGCTTGTGATGAGTCACTGACAGAAAATTTGGACTTCGAGTATAGGATCAGCATTCAATTATGAAATATCTGTATACAGGGTATTCGATTCAAATTTCTGCAACTTTGGCCTGTAACTTTTTTTTAAAAAACCCTGCATATTTCAAAATAAGTAAGTGATGCCCCGCCCTGTTTTGCCTCAACGTAATAAGCATTTTATCGTTTGTATATCCATGCAAACAAGAAAATAATAATATGTGTGTCCAGTTTTCGTGTGTTTTCATATACCAGCTGACTTATTATAAAAGATAGAAAGATGGGGACTGCGGCTTACTGCCCCCTCCAGTTTTTGACATACAGGGCGATTTTGAAATTTTTTTTCTAAAAAGTTTTGTTTTTGAGTTATGATCCAAACTTGTGTTTCTTTAAATGGGACACCCTATATATTATTTTTTTGTCTCATCCCTCTTTTTAAGAGCTTTTCAAAAATATATAATAGTCTATATTTATTTCTTTTAAATAGGGATAATTTTAACATTTTTTGTAAAATTAATTATTTTTCGTATATTTTCTTTTTGCTTTTTTTCGACAAGACGCCTTACTAGAAACGTACTTCAGGTTACTTTATTGATGAGCATTGTTTTTTACAGGAAAAATGTAATTGAATCATATTTTGTATAAGCCTAACGGGTAGGTGAGGGCGGGGCAAAGCGGAATGGGGGCAAAGCGGAATTTGATAGATCCTGCAACGTCATCTATCCGCCACTACTCAAATCTGACTAAATGTATAGAATAAAGCAGGTCTATAAAATGAGGGATTTCATAAGTTTCAGACATTTTGTAAGAAAATGTGAGATTGGGGCAAAGTGGAATGCTGTATTCCACTTTGCCCCATCATCTATCTTTATATGCTTTGGAATGATTTCTTAAAATTAATTATATAAATCTAATGGTATCTTTGTGGCTTTGACCAAAAAAAATCTGGGATTAAATTAGTGATAATTTAATATTTCAGATTTGATTTTGAGTTAGTATTTAAAATATTTATTTATTTCTTACAGGCGTTTGGTAAAATGGTTAGGAATTACGCAAATCCAAGCAACATTCTTGGGATGAAGACGATATGGCTGATGAAATTACGGCTGCTAGAACAAATAATTTAAGTTATGAAACAGCTGCAGCCACCTACAACGTGCCTCAAACTACTTTATCTCGCAGAGCAAAAATACATTGCGAAGTTGAAGAGGCTGCAAATAAACTTTTCGGAAGATTTGTAAAATGTTTTACTATCGAGGAAGAGAAGTAACTTGTTCAATATTGTGTTTTTATGGAAAATAGATATTTTGGCCTAAGAATTAAAGACCTAAGATATCTAGCATTTGAATTCGCTTCACGAAATAGCATACCTAACTCCTTTAATAAAGAAAAAGGTTTAGCTGGAAAGGATTGGGTGATGTCATTTTTGCAACGCAACCCAGAGCTTGCACCTCGAAGACCAGAGAAAACTTCAATAGCTAGGGCTATATCTTTTAATAAGCATAATGTCTCTTCCTTTTTCGGTTTCCTAACTGAATTATATGACCTGTATAAATTTGCAGCAAGCCAAATCTACAATATAGATGAAACAGGGATCACAACTGTTCCAAATAAACCTTGAAAAATAATTGCAACCAAAGGAAAAAACAAGTTGGCACGCTCTCATCAGCAGAAAAAGGCACCACCACAACATCGGCAGTTTGTTTCAATGCAGCTGGAAGGTATGTGCCACCACTAATGATATTTCCAAGGGCTCGGCTAAACTTAGAATAATTAGAGGGAACTCCACCAGATACTGAGCTTGTCTGTAATCCATCAGGCTGGATAAATTCGGATATATTTTGTCCTACATGGTTCGACCACTTCCTGAAACATGCAAAGCCCACTGCTAACGAGCCACTGCTGCTTATACTGGATGGACATGCAAGCCATACTAAAAATATTCTATTGCTGGAAAGAGCTCGACAAAGTCATGTGTATATTCTCTGCATCCCGCCCCATACGTCGCATCGTCTCCAACCTCTGGATGTTTCATTTATGTTTCCCCTGAGCACATTTTACACAGGAATGTGAATTATGGTTAAGAAATCATCCTGGGAGACCAATAACTATAAGACAGGTTGGGCACTTATTTGGAAAAGCATATCTAAAGGCTGCAACTCCTAAAAATACTATAAGTTGTTTTGAAAAACTAGTATATGGCCGCTGAATCCAAACATATTTTCCGATGAAGCATTTGCAGCGAATGAGACAACCAATAGGTAACGTCCTAATATCTTCTCACCAAACATGCATCTATTACTGTTATTATTTTTAGGTCTGTCCCAAGAACCAAACCAACAACTGAAATCAGCAACAGGTAGTTATTAACTATTGACTTAATTGCACTTCAAAGTTACTAAACTTTTCTCCTCTGATGAAGACGATGTCCCTTTAATAAAAATAAAACAATATCAAAATAAAAAAGTTTTCTCATGTAAGCAATGACTTCCCAGTAAAAATGTGCACAAGCGCTAAGATCACAGAGAAGGCCGTTCCGTCATGTAGTGGACTACACCTAAAAAGATTATCATCCAATCAAGGGGCAATAATGTGCAGTCCCCAAGAGATCATACCGCTACCGCAATCCATGCACAGTCAAGAAGATAAACCACGTCGCAATAGGGGTAAAACGGCAGTGCTTACCGCAAGTCCGTATTAAAACGAATTACAACATAAAAATAAAAATATGCCCAACAAAAATGTTAAGTCTGTAAAAAGAAATGTATTTGAGGCAAGAGGGGACAAAAAGAAGCAAGCCCCAAAAATACGCAAAAAGTTAGCTAAAGAGTTGACGTCTGAATCAGGAAATGAACTGCAGCGATGATGATAACACACATTTTGTGTGGAGGGGACTTCTAAAAATCCAAGCCGGGAGAGGGATGGCTTTCATGTACTCAATGCAAAGGATGGGCCCATGAGGAATGCACTTCCTATGAATCTGATAATGAAAACGCATATATTTGTGATTTGTGCCAATAAATATGATACATTTACCATTTTTCTTTATTTTTAGCATAAATAAAATTATTTTCCACTTTGCCCCATAAGAGGGGTAAAGTGGAGGGAATGTAGGACATTCTAAAAAGCTATGTTTAAGTATAGACGTCACCAGGCAATATCATTTTTTTGTAACATAACAAACTTTCGATTAATACAAAATATTCTTTCATTGTCGAGAAGGATTGGTCATTAACTGTAAAAAAATCAAATTTCATTCCGCTTGACCCCACCCTCCCCTACTTATTATATTATACCCACTGAGCAAAAATATACTTGGTATGTTTTGTAACGTTTTTGAAATGAACCTTAGAAACCGTTTTCCATTTAACGTGCTAGTGTCATGCGCGTTTTTTTGCCTTTTCAAACGTTATGTTCAATTACTATTTTTGAAACGTAATTTTGATTATGTACCGTCACGCTATAAAAATCACGTTTCAGTGCTGGTAATTTTATGTATTTGTGTTGCAATGTTAATAAGTTTACGTTTCGAAAGCATTATTTGGTGTACAGTTAGGTATGATACGTTCTGTAATAAACGTTGCAGATTCAAAACTAAGCCGTCCGAGAAAATTACGGTAAACCCGCCCCCACATGTAACGACTCCGAAAAACAGAATCACTACATTTAAATAAATGTCTTGCACGCAACTCCAGAAAAGGAAAATACTCACAGGGAACGGGTAGGTACGTTTTCTAAATGAAATATTTGTTATAGGGCTTAGCTAAACCATATTGTGCCCACTCAAAAAGACACATGGGAAAAAAAAATGGACGAAATGGAATTTTTTGCTAGTAGGTATTAATTTATAAACTCAAAGTTTTAAACAGAAAACTGTTCGGAATGGTTACCCACAGACCAATATTAATTTAGCCGACTGTTGAATAAAACAATAAATAAATGGAACGGCTAAGGCGTCACTAGCCTTTCGTAAAGCGCATCGTATACCACCAAAAATACCATCTTCAGAACGTTAGTAAAATAACGTAAATGTTACAGAACTATATTTACTAATCAAAATACCAGCTATCTAATGCTCCATAACATCCTCTTTTTTACGTTAACTGCATAACGAAAATGGCACGTTAAGTACGTTCGTTATCACTAATGCAAGATACGTAAGAGGGCTGTTTAAATTACATGACCAAAACGTCATTTTTTTTAACGTAACAGCAATTTTGTTGATTTGAAGGACATATAACGGGTATAGGAAGTACAAGGCGCTGTTATTTTTTTGCTTAGTGGGTAGTACATAGGTAGTCATTTTTTCCTCGTTTCAGGAGACTGGTATAGACCAATCTGAATATGCCTAGCAGACTGAGATATCAGCGACAGCTACCTAAAATGACGTACACTTTACTAGAAATTTACATTTATGTAGAAATATGTTTGTTTGTTTCTATACGAGGGCTGCACAAAGATTAATATAATATACACTATCGTGATACTGAACAATATTAAATGGTACGTACTGAACGTCAAGATGCATATCTTACTGATATTTGCGCAGCCCTTAGCTTACTATGTGCTAAAACTAAGGCCCTCACTACTTTCATAAATGTTAATTGTATAAACTATTTTAAAATATTTAGTTACCTACTTATTGTGCATTTTCGTTTATAACAATCTATTAATATCGCTAATATGTAAGTTAGATTTATAGATTTTTTTATTATGTTTCATTATTTAAATTCTTTAATTTTTAGTATTTAAGTTATTTTTACCCTCAGGGCGCATTTTAATTACATTTTTGCTGATGGTATCAACAACAATGAATTAAAATGCGACCTGAGGGTAAAAATAACTATAACAATAAAAATTAAGGAATTTCAAATTTCCCGCTGTGCTTTTACACTCCTATCCCGCTTCCGCCAACAATCCGACCGATCGAGACAGTAGTTCATGGAGCCGGACGACCAGATATAGATGCGCTGTCATCGAAACAAACTAACCTGACCCGCTTTTCTTTAATTATTGAGTTCTGTGTGTAAAACTGGCTGGTGTCATTGGTTGTCTATTGACCATTTTTAAACACGTGGCTTTGACAGGTCTGCCATTTTGTCTGGTGGACAAACAAAGGTTCATGACCATTTATGCTAATGACTTATTAGACTCCGTTGGTGTAATTTAATAAGTTCCCCAGTAATTTTAGGATTCATTTGTGATCATTTCTAAAAAGTATCAATACCTATGCTACCTGGACTTAATACTTTTTCATGTTCCAACTGTATTCCTATAGTAATACTTATTTGAACTTCCTGTGTGTGCTTCGATCTTTTGTTAATATTCTGTAGTGTAAACTTTAAAAATATGGAAAGAATTGAATATTTAAGACTAAGGGCACGGCCAGGTTTGCGACTTGGTCGCGGTATACGCCCAGACGGCACTATATTCTTGGAATATTCCCCGATCTGCCAATAGGCCATAATATTTGGCAATACTCCTGGAACATGCACTGAATATCTCAAATGTATCTTATCTCATAAGAATATTCCATATCTATGCCATTGTGGATATGCCTGGAATATGCCGCGGGTATATTTATAGGATATGCATTGTGGAATATATTCAATTATTTTTTTTAATACTTATTAATAATAATATATATAACATAAACATCTATACAGAGTGATTGCGGTCTTAAATTCTATTTTTACATAACTTGATATAGGTATATAGGAACTATTTATTTATAGATAATATAAAGGAAGGTCCATATACCTATGTATGCACCTAATTAAAAAACAAATTTAAATATGAAAATGTTTTAGACTTCATAAAGTTTTTGGGTAAGCATTTTCTGCATTTTATTAGTAGTGGTAATAAAGAACTCGGTGAAAGAGTCTCTGACCTGCTTTGCGCTTTTACCTGCACCACCTGTGCCTATAACTGGTATATCTAGCATCGCACAAGTCAGTGCATGTGTCTTCAAATTTGAAACCATCCCTTAACCTAACAAAATTATGTAAATTGCAGGCAGCTAAAACAATAACAATTGCAAAATCGGGATGCAGGTGTATAGCAGTATGAAATATTCGCCATTTGTTTGATAAAATGCCAAAAGCGCACTCTACAAATCTTCGTGCCCTGGACAATATACAGGGTGTAATTTAATTGAGTGCCGATACTTAAGGGTGATAATCTATGAATGATTCTAAGATAAAAAGTTCATATGGACATATGTCCTAAACCTCTTCATTTTTGAGCTACAGGGTGTTAACATTTTAAGAAAAATATAACCTTTTTATATAAATCACTCTTAGATATTTTTATGAAATTTTGTACATACCTTTTAATCAATAAGGAGCATTTTTTGACCTAACAGATTTATAAAAATTTTTACCAGTGACGTCTGTACGGGGTTTGAACTGAATATTTTTAAAGAAAAAATGGATACGCCACTGCTTTTTCTAAAAACGAAACTTACTTTTGAAATTCTCATTTATTTTAAAGCAAATTTCGTTTATAGACTTACTTTTGTACGACGCACCGTTTTCGCGTAAAAAATAAAAACAAAAAAAAAATAAAAAATTTTATTTCAAAAATCGCGATTAATTTAAAAGGAAAAATTCCAAACCTTAAATCGAAAGCGAAATGACAAGAGAAGATAAACAGAATAAAGAACCCACATTATTTACAGTAGTTGTTCGAAGTGTCGTCCACCCACACGTATGCAAGCATGGACTCTTCTTCCCATAGACTGACGCACATTTTCGAAGATTTCCGGGGTGTTTCTTATGGTTTGGCAGCATACTAATATACGATTTCGTAACTCTTCTTCGGTATGAATCGGCACTTGGTACACTAAGCTTTTCAGATGCCCCCAGAAAAAATAGTCTAAACTGTTAAGGTCCGGAGATCTAGGTGGCCATGGCTGCGTTCCTCCGCGACCTATCCACCGATTGCGATAGGTGTGATTTAAAAATTCACGCACTCGTAAGCTAAAATGTGGAGGCGCACCATCGTGCATTAGCCACATCTGGTTTCTTAATAATAATGGAAGGTCTTCAAGCATTGGCGGCAGATCTTCTTCAAGAAAGTGTAAATATGATTGTCCATCAAGTCTTCTTGGGAGAAAAAATGGGCCTATCAAATAATCATCAATAATGCCAGCCCAAACATTTATTGAGAACTGTTCTTGATGATTTGATTCTACAATTGCATAAGGGTTTTCATCCGCCCATAAATGGTTATTATGGAAATTTCTTATTGAGTTTCGAGAAAAATTAGCTTCGTCGGTAAAAAGAATGTGCCTGTCAAATAACGGATTTTCCATCAGGTTTTGAAGAAACCACACACAGAAATTAATGCGCATCGGGAAATCTCTAGGGAGTAATGCCTGGACTCTTTGAATGTGAAATGGGTATAATAAATTTTCGATGAGAATTTTCCAAACAAGAAAATGTGAAACATTAAATGTTGCCGCGATTTTCCTCGTGCTACTTTCGGGGTTCTCCTCAATTTCGTGTAAAATTCCTTCTTCAAGTTCCGGTGTTCTTACTGTTTGATGGACTCCTTTAGCACTGTGGTCTACTTTTAAAGTTCCGGTCTCGTGGAGACGTCTATGAATCCTAGAAAATGTTCTCGGATCGGGTACTACGCGATTTGGATACCGCTCTTGGTATATCCGCCTGGCTTCGTATGCATTACCGTCTGCAAGCCCATAAATAAAATGCATGTCAGTTAATTCACTGTTTGTAAAATTTACCATTCTTTTATTATAATTTAACGTCTTACTGTAATAATAATTATTTAATAATGCAAAATCAATGCCAGGCCTTTTGTCTTTATGAAAAGAAACGTCAAAATTGATGTAGCTTTACCCAGCCTACTGATTTTTATTTGATTTGCTTTAAGAGGGCATTTAGTATCGTTACCGTTTTTTTCTTTTCAAACGTTCAGTTGAATGTCACTGGTGAGTAGAAAATAAATTGTTGTCCCAAAAAAAGTGTTTCCACTCATGGTGGGTGCCAACCAAATTCAACAAAATAAATAAAAGCAGTCTCAATGAACCGAAGAAAAAAATGTTTTTTTTGTTTTTATTTTTTTACGCGAAAACGGTGCGTCGTACAAAAGTAAGTCCATAAACGAAATTTGCTTTAAAATAAATGGGAATTTCAAAAGTAAGTTTCGTTTTTAGAAAAAGCAGTGGCGTATCCATTTTTTCTTTAAAAATATTCAGTTCAAACCCCGTACGGACGTCACTGGTAAAAGTTTTTATAAATCTGTTAGGTCAAAAAATGCTCCTTATTGATTAAAAGGTATGTACAAAATTTCATAAAAATATCTAAGAGTGATTTATATAAAAAGGTTATATTTTTCTTAAAATGTTAACACCCTGTAGCTCAAAAATGAAGAGGTTTAGGACATATGTCCATATGAACTTTTTATCTTAGAATCATTCATAGATTATCACCCTTAAGTATCGGCACTCAATTAAATTACACCCTGTATATAATTAAATATGCGTTTTTTGTTATCCAGGTCGTTTCTGGCATATATGGTCTCATCATATTTTCACTCATAGCGAAAGCCTCATCAGCTACGAAAGTGAATGGCCTTGGTGTGTTTGAATTAGAGTTATGAAGCGGTCTTTTACCTGTTAGAATCTGCTGACTTGCCGTATGCTCCTACATCAACAGCGATGAAACAATAATTTGAATCAGTTACACCAAGTAAAACAATAGAACAATAATTCTTATAACTTATAATTAAAAAACTGTGTTCCAGACTTCTCAGGTTTAACTAATCCCACATGTTTCCCGTCAATAGCTCCGAGACAATTTGGAAAGTTGGCACGATTATCAAAATCTTCGGCGATTTTTATCCAATCTTCTGTGGTTGGTTGCGGCATAAATTTATCCTTCATAGAAATCCATATCTCCCGACACGTTTCCCAAACTATTGTAGAAATTGTGCTTCTTCCCAGACAAAATTCAAATGACATGATCTATATGTACTTTCAGTGGCAAGGAATCTGTAAATAAAAGAAATCACTATTTTTGGCTGCGTGTAATATTATTGCAAACACATATTATAATAAAACACTTTTAGTAAAATAGCTTTAAAAAAAATGAAAGTCCATACGAGATGCTTTTACGAGAGAAGTACGTCTACAAAAACAAACCCAGTGGAAGTGGCAAGCGAACGAGGAAACGCTACATATATTTCGATCAATTGCTGTTTTTGCTTGATACCTTAGAAGAACGGTCGTAAGTGTTTAACTTAAGAGTATGCCTAGATTAACAAATACTTATATAAATTATTTCTGGTTCATGCTTATTTATTGTTATTTTCAGGACCCTTACAAACTTTAAGAATGGGGAGAGAGACAGTGGTGATGAAAGTTACAACGACGAGCATGAATCTGTAGACACCATGCCCGTGACAGGTGATGTAGCTACTCCAACATCACCTAGTCAGCATCTGCCTCCAATTTGACGAACTCTAAAAAGAAAGGCAAACACTTTTGAACAAGAAGTTCTTCAGCAAATTGCTTAGAGAGTATTATATTCTCATCAAGAATTATAAAAAACAGTATAAAACCGCAATAAGCAATGCCAGAAAGAGGCCAATGACAATCTTATCAAAAGGGCCTTATATCCGACTAAGTGTATGTGGAACATAATAAATGAACATCGAAATAGACCAGAAGAAAAAAATTCTGAAATGAAGGTTTCGCCTAACCAATTTAATGAGTTCTTTGTGAATATAGCCCTTGATTTGCATGGTCAGATTGGACCCCCTATCTTGGATCCTCTGAGACCGGTGGAGGTATTTACTTTCCGGGAGGTTACCCATATTGAGGTGCGTGATATACTGACTGGGCTCGTAAACAAGAAGAGTATAGATCGGTTTGGACTCACTGTAGATATTATAAAGAGCATTAAAAATCTAATTGTTAGTCCATTAACTAAACTAATAAACTTTTCTCTAAATGAGTGCATTTTTCCCGATATACTTAAGCAGGCAGTGGTGGTACCGATCTTTAAGAAGGGGGATCCTGAAGATCCCTCAAATTATAGACCGATATCACTACTTCCTATATCATTATATCAAAGGTTTTTGAAAAATGTTTGGCTGTTAGAATTGTGAGTAATTTCGAATCCACCAATCTCTTTTCAGATAGCCAGTTTGGTTTCAGGGAGGGCCGCAGTACCGCTCTGGGCGTTTTGGATCTTGTCTCCAGGATACAGGAGGCTTTTGAAAACCACAGCTACTTGTCGAGTACGTTTTGTGACCTAAGTAAAGCCTTCGACTGCGTCTTACACGAGTTGCTTCTTAAAAAACTAGAAATATATAATTTCAGTAATGAAAGCCTTAAGATTATTTCGAGTTATCTGTCAAATAGGACTCAAAGGGTGATTTTGAATGGGGTGGAATCTGCAGAGAGGGTAGTAAGAGTGGGAATACCCCAAGGGTCAATACTTGGTCCCCTTTTATTTCTAATCTATATCAATGACCTACCACAAATTGATCCAATTAACTCGTATACCCTCTTTGCAGATGATACCACTATCACCTGCACAAATCACGATCTTGCTGGAGCAATGGAGGCATCTCGTGGGGCGCAGGAGAGGGCTGAACAATGGTTTTCTGCCAATATGTTATTTTTAAATATAGATAAAACCCAAAAGATGGTCTTCTCGACAAGACAACTCCCTCCTGATGAGAAGGGCGGACATGTAAAGTTTTTGGGAGTTCATCTGGAGCCCGGACTACATTGGACTGTCCATACAAAATCCCTAATGAGTAAGCTGGGGTCTGCTACTTTTCTTTTGAGGAGACTCTCTGAGTGTGTCTCGCGGCCTACACTGAGGCAGGCATATTTTGCGCTGTGCCATTCTCATATTGGTTATGCCATCCTGGTATGGGGCCACAGTGCGGGTGCTATGGGGGTCTTTCGTGTGCAGAGAAGGATAGTGAGAGTGATTGCTGGGCTGTCCTATCGTGCGGACTATCGGCGTGCTTTTGTATCCCTTGGTATCTTAAACCTACCTTGCCTGTTCATATTAGAGAGCGTTACCTTCATTAAGCGAAATCTCGACGGACATCTAAGGCATGAGGAGATAGACCATCATGACACCCGTAATAAACATGGATTGGTGCCTTCATATAGACGGCTCCAGAGATGTCGCGATGGCCCTAGCTCTTTAGGCATATCCTTCTTTAATAAATTACCCAGGGTAATGAGTGACTTAACACTAAATGTAATTAGGAAGAGGGTTAAGGATTTTCTCATCAGTCAGGCTTTTTATAATACTGACGAGTTCTTACATTTTTAATTTTAAAGACTTTGAATTTGCATTTTAACTTAAACTGAATTTTAAAATATTTTAAATGTAACTAGTCTTATGCAATTTTTAGTAAGTTAAAACTATAGTCTGTGTAAATTGTGTGGCCTATGCTGTGTGATTTTTTAGCTAAACGGTTTACCACGTATTTTTGTGTATAATGTATTTGTTATTATTACTATTTTTACATTTTATTCAGTCCTGTCATTTTATTTTTTTGTTATATTTTAAAATCTTAAATTGTGACCTGTCTATGTCTGGACTTTTATTTATCATAATTTTAGCATAGCTCATAGAATAACATAGAATAGACTTACAATATATTGACTTGTGTAAATACATAATATGTATATTAACACAAATAAACTATTTTGATTTTGATTTTTGATTTTGAAATTAAGTCACGAAAAGTTACTGCAGAAAATGATGACCAGTTATTTATTTTATCCCTTTTGCCCATGTTCATGAAGCTAGATGATCGGACAAAACTATGGGCCCGCATGAAATTCATGGAAACGATGCAGCAAGCGATCACTTTTGGAATACCCATGCTATCACTATCTAATTCGAGTAGTATTCCCTCATTGAGTAGTAACAATTCTACACATCCCACATTCAGTAATAACACTCCTGCATGTCACCCATCAAGCAATAACCCTGCACATTTACAATTTGCTAATAATAATATTCCCACCTATACACAAATGACTAATACTATTCCTGAATAAAAACGCCTGATACACCCTTTGTACATAATTACCGGTCGAAATCATCTATGTTTTTAAAGCCAGTTGATGAAAGTGAAATAATTAAACAAATAAACTCTCTTAAGAACAATAGTGATCCTGGCGCAGATGGTGTTGGCACTGCTATCATAAAACATTGTCATTCTCATTTTCTAAAACCACTTGTAAAGTCAAATCTGGTCTTATCCGGCGGGTCCAAAGGTCACCGATTATATGAATCAATTCGAAAATTCCAGAGCTCATCAAAATGTTGTAAATAAAAACCAATATGGCCGTATATGGACAGCTGATTTTCCATAAAATTGAATGTTAATAGGTTAACCGTTAACTTGAAACTATCAGTCATAATAAAAATGACGGATCTCGTTCCAAAATTAATTTCTCAGGGGTGCGTTCGTATTATTGCAGACGGTTAACACAATAGTTTTACATTTAGCAAATTTAATAACCAAAATGATGGTGGAAAATTAGATAAACAATATACAGTAAAACCCCTGACTAGCGACCACCAAAAATGTCGATGAAATGTTAAATAAATTAAACAAATTTTAGTTTATTTCAGCAGATAATAATAAATTAAATATAAAAAAAAATCAAATTACACATTGGCTAAATTTTTGTTGTGTAATATCAGGCTAAAAAAATATTTCCAATTTAATAGGTTACCTACATCAAAAGTCAACGAGAAAAAGCTACTAGAGCCGGTGAGGTATCAAATCCCAAATTTATTTTACACGTATTTTGCCCCTGTTAAGCCAATATGCGCCCCGCTAAAAATAAGTGGGAGAAAGAAACGTATAAAGTCTAAACCGGTCTCAAAATGCGGGTCCGAAGGTCACGGATCATATAAATCAATTCGAAAATTCCAAGATACATAGTTTTATTATTTTAACTGTCGTGAAGTCGTGAAGATAGCCAGATATAATATTATTATTTTTGCAAAAATTATATACATAATAGTACAGGGGTGGCGAATCTTTATGTATTAACGTGCATTTTTTCTAAAGAAATGTTTAATGAGGCCATAGACGTGCCGTCGCAATTCGTAATATAATAATTCATAGTAAACTTTGTGATCGGTGGCGAAAATGAAAGAAAAAGTGGAAATTGGCCAACCAATATGCAGGAAACCGTAGCGAAAGCACTGGGAATTAGTTTAAGGACTGTGCATGAAAGAAAGCATAATATAATACCGAAGAATACTAAAAAATGTAAACAAAGAAAACCGTTTATAAACTAATTATAGACTAAAAACTGTCATCGTCACTTATAAAATCTGAAAAGTCCTCGTCGTCTTCGAATGGAGCAATTATCATTGGCGCTACTTCTAGTTGACTGTCAAATAAAGTTGTCATTTTGAAATGTGTGCTTTATTGTTATAAAAACTCGTACATCGAAAATATTAAAGGTGTATTTATGAGTACAAATTAATCTGAATAAAACTAAAATAAAGTATCCAATTACAAGGTTAATTATGACATTTTACATGTTTCAATATTTTACTAATTAATAGGTAGGTACTATTAAATTGTTAGAACTTTAGGATTTAAGAAGATGTTCAAATATTCCTCAAAATGACAACTTTATTTGACAGTCATCTTTTACCTTGACTGATGCCCGCAAATACGGGGCCATAAAAAGGAGAAATAGTTAAAAAGAAATCGGCGATAACCCGTAAACGGGCTCATCAAAAATATCTAAAGTTATTCTTTTGAATGTGGGTTTTAGTGCTCTTTAATAAACCTAAATAGAATTTTTCTCTAAAATAATTAGGGAAGCCAATAATTGACCCCATTTAAAATTACATGGGATTTCCTATGTCCCGCTCGACGATGCAACACCCGGTATACAAATATTGTTACATTGTTAAAGTTTGAAAAATAAATGAGTATGAGTATGAGTATATCCGCCATACGCTTCAATAATAATCGTACCTATCAGCCACATCCCCTCATGTCTAACAATATTTCTGCATCATATCCCCAACAAAATATTACTATTATTCCCCTACCTTCACCTTCTTCGACCCGACCATCTTCTGCAGTCGAATCACCAGCAGAATATCCCACATATACAGATTTGTCATCATCGCATTCGCAAGACTCTTCCATTTTTGATATATATGAGTGATTTTTTGTTATATATACTTGTGTTATATACACCGTGTAAACTTAACAATAAAAATATAGAACAAGTAGACTTACCTTAAAGTTTTCTTTCTTCGTGGTTTCTGAGAAAAATAAACAATGTATGAAACTGGCCATATGTAAGTCTCTGTGCGTTAATTGGGTGAATACTATATTTTCTTTTCCTACGCTTTTTTTTTAAATACCTCGAAACAATAATTGCGACCAATATATCGTCTTCCATGGTTTCATTTGAACTGGAATAGAAAAACGCCATCGTGAACTTTTTAAGCGTGGCCATGTGCAAAGAATTTACAAGCCAGCGTTCGAAACGCAGCGTATGTGTCGCGGCGTCCGGATCGCAAGCTTGGCCGTGCCCTTAGTGGCGATGTTAAATGTAGATACGAAGCAAAACTTAGTAGCAACGATGGACTTGTTAAACTACCTTATTTTAACACATAGTTTCTACACTGGCCAGCAGCTAAAGGCATACAAAGGCTTGCTGGAAGCGTCCAAATTTTATGAATCTGGCTTAGTGCAAAATGCTAATGCAAAGGAAGTAAATCTCAATGCTTATGTTATAGGTTGTAGGCTGCAAGGTAAGATTAAGTTTATAATAAGGTTTGGGTTTTGGATAACTCTATTACCATTTCATTGGGGTCTAAACCCGCAGTTTTGAAATAGTAAACAGTACACACAATTGTAACAAATTAAAATGTTATATAAAATCAAGTTCATCATATGGCAAAAATTTGTCAGGCGAGTAGGTAGCTTTTGATGCCAGAGAATGTTTCACTCTTATTTACTTCACCCATACTGCCACATTGACAGATCATGTACTGTCTTTTAGAGAGAGAAACATTAATGAATAAATAAGAAATCACAATAAGTAGACAGAGTTTTCATTTATTTCACATTCTTTTAACCGATTCTCCAAACTGTATATCCTAACATTACCTACTGTTGGGGAACAGCCCTAAAAGTTGCAATGAGTTGTCCAAAGATGGACTGTTTAGTTTAGTTGCAACATAGTAGGCGTAACATGTCAAATTTACGATTTCACTCATAACATAGTAAGTATAAGAGATGATGTAATTTGGATCGGCGCCAGGGAAGCGGCTGGCTACCACTGTCACGCTCCAATTTTGTTCACTGTAAAATGCGCCCACTGGGTTGGCGGAAGCTTGGCGTCGGCCAAGAAAGATGAATGAATCGTGTCATAGGGTGTGCGTGCAGCGGCTCCAGCCGCTGCATTGGGCGCTGATCAAGAATTAAAAGGGACTGTTGATTGAGCAAGAAAGCTAGCAACACGTCCCGTCAAAAAGGAATAACAAAAGTTGGTTGTTGGCGGTCATTTTACTGTTTGTACCAAGTGGTAAATCTTTAGGAATGTTAGTGTACTAATTTCTATGTAAAAAGTGGAAGTTTCACCCTAAGTACGGGTACTAAGTGTGCACATCTCTGTGCAAAAAGTTATAATGTGTTAATTCGCCAGTATGTTAAATAGAGTTATTTTGCTTTACCACGAGTTTAATTTCCAATCGCAATAAAAACGACCAGTGAGTCACACGCCTGTGGAAATATACCACAAAATTGATTGAACGTAAGAGGAAATAAAGCCCTGCGTGTCAACATGGTCCTTCGAATCCGGATGTTGGAAAATTGAATAAGTGGGAAAGTAAAATTAAAGTAAAAAAGTAGCAGGAAGAGGCAGTAAGAGACTTCCAAACCAGTGAAAGTAGTGAAGTGAAAGTTAAGTGAGTGTCGACAGAGAGACAGCGGAAGGTAAAAACGTTACATGTAGAAATTGTAGTAGTATTGTTGTTGATTGATTCTAGATTTGTTAGTAGCATTACACTTTGGTAGCCAACATTAAGGTAGTGTTGTGTTCGACTTCACCTCTGTGTAAGTTGTGTTGCTAGTTAGAGAGCAAAAGTCATTAAAAAAATAAAAAATGGAGCCTTCAGACGAGGCAGTTAATATAAGTGAATTAAGCGAGTTAAAAACGTGGGGTGGCAAAGGCTGCGATCACGAGGATTCAAACATGGTATAATACTAATAAAAAAGACAAAGAGGTACTGAAGCAAGTTATATCGCGAGAGGAGACGTTGAGAAAAGCGTACGGGACGTACTCTGATTTACAGGATAGTATTGAATATTTAGATTCAGACGATTTAGATAGGGATGAAGTCGAGGGCAAATACCATTCTTTGGTGGCGGCGTTTAATGAGATGTTAAGCGCAGATAATGCACAAGGTAGTGTAATGAGTAGTAATCAGGGGCAACATTATATTTCTTCGGGTGTTAGATTGCCAGATTTGAAGGTTCCATCGTTCGATGGCAGTGTTTCGGATTGGCGGTCTTTTGCAGAAATTTTTAAAGTTTTAATTATAGAGAACGCAGTTCTTTCGGATGTACAACGATTAATGTACCTAAAATCTGCACTCAAGGGCGAGGCTTTGAAGCTAATAGATTCTCTTGAATTAATAGGAAGTAACTTTCAGATTGCTTTTGATATTTTGCAAAATAGATTCGAGAATTTGACATGTGTGGTAAATAACCACTTCAAAACTATTTTAGGTGCGCCGGTGCTAACTAAGCCAAATTCAAATAATTTAAGGGAGTTCATAGCGAATAATACAAAGACAGTGGAGTCGTTAAAACAATTGCCGGTATCTCAGACCCAAGTTCTTGAATATTTGTTAGTATATATTATGGAAAATAAATTAGATTACGCCACAAAAAAGGCATTTGAGCTGGATCGTAATTTAAATAACTTACCAAGGTTAACAGATTTCTTTGAATTCTTACAACGTAGGTGTTTAGTGTTCGAAAATCTTTCTAGTAGTAGTGAACAACAAAGTTCACAGCCCAGAGGCACAACTAATAATAACAGAGTATCGTTTTTTGCTAGTCAACAGCAGAGCGATCAATATTGTTGTATTTGTGGCATTCCAGATCATAGAACATATGCGTGTCAAAAATATTTGGATTTAACATTATATGGAAGGCAACAGATCGTACAATCGAAGCGATTGTGTTTTAATTGTCTGGGTGCACACTCTGTCGCTCAGTGCAAATCACAAAGTAGATGTAAATATTGTAATTTATCGCACCATTCAACGTTGCATAGAAATGTGCCAAGAGGTAGTCCTGATGCAAGTTCGGACACCGCACAACAACAAAATTCTACGCGAAATGCAAGATTAGGTACCGTGCGAAACGGGCGATATTCCCAGAATAATAACGACAAAACCTCGTACAACGCGAACAGTTCAAATAATCAATCGTTCTTAAGGCCATCCGGGCAGTACAACGAGTCTGGGAATCGAACTGTAGTAATATAATTAGTGATAAACAATTAGTTTTAAGTAGGTTAAGAGTTTGCTAGATTATTAAACCATGTCATATAAACATACAATATTTATACTGTCAGCAGATAATTATATGGACATGTAAATTTATGCAATTAGAAAATAGATTGATTTTATTCACAAAAGTAAAAGGTTCTTTGATTTGGGCTCTGCCCGAGCTTAAGTTATCACATGGCGATCCTGCCGAAAAACTTGGCATGAAGAACAATAAAAAATAAATAAAATGGGCAAAAACCAAAGCAAGGAAAAATAATGATTGCACAAGCTGGAAACAGTGGAGGCCAGACGACTTCAACAAAATTTGGTTCAATTCAAGACATTTTAAGTATTATATTGGTTATATTGGGAATTGTCGTCGTCCTATGGATTGTATATATTCGTTGTAAAAAAAATTTGGAAAGGAAAATTAGAAGAGAAATAGCAAAAAGTACGGAAAAAGTTTAACAGGCAAATATGGATTATTATGTTGAAATTATGGTATATTAATGGAAAGTAGTATATAATGGTAATGGTATGGGAAATGGTTATTATAATGACGAAAGTTATGGAATGGAATGTCGAAAGAAACAGAGAATTTTAGATACCTATTGGAGGAACTAAGAGTGTTTCATAGGAATTTGGGAAAAGATAATAAAGAACGAAGAAATAATAGTAAGATATTAAATAATAGGTTAAGGAAATTAGATAAGTTTAGGAAAAATTCTAATGGTATTAAGGAAATATTTAATAGTGGATTTCATGATTCAAGTTTAATAGAGAAAGTAAAATTATATGTCATCGAGATAGATAAGTATATTGGAAGTATAAGTAAGATTCTGAACGACAGATTAACGGGAATACAACAGGAGCTGGCACAACCTGATGTAGATTTTGATTCCGATTCATCAGATTCTGAGATAGAAATCAAAATGTCTGAAAAATTTGACTTGAAAACTGCAGCAGGTTTGGTACCTATCATGGACGGCTCGGAAGCGGTTACAAAACAAATTATTCATGCTATCGAGTGGTACGATTCTCTATTAAACGATGATGGCAAGAAACTACTAACCACTTATGTTTTAAGGACTAGACTTTCTGAAAATGCTAAAATTCGACTTAAACAAACATATGTGAATAATGCTACTTTAATTGCTGATCTTAAGACTTATTTTATTGCGAAAAAATCCGTTTCCGCGTTATCTTTACAACTTAATGGTGCAAAACAAAATTCTAGGTATATTGAACAGTTTGGTAGCACTATCGAGGACTTATTAGTTAATTTAACACTAACGCAGGCCGACGGAAACGATCAACACGTAAATATTTTAAGACCAGTTAACGAGAAAATTGCCGTAAATTCATTTGCTAATGGATTAAATAACGCTGATTTAAGAACAATCATTAAAGCAAGGAACTATATAAATTTAAATGACGCGATTAGGGGAGCAAAGGACGAGGAGTTGTCGTTGGGAAACGCGAAACAATTTTTCCGCATGCAACCAAATATGAATACAACTCGCAGAGGCTCATATAGTAGGGGCAATTTTAGAAGTAGTACTTCATCAAGAGGCACATACGCTAACGCGCATAGGGGCAATCATTATAATCGAGGTCACTTTACTAGTAATACTTCATTTAATCGAACAAATCAAGGAAATTATAATGTAAATAACAACCGCCGAGGCAGTCGTAATGGTCATCGCGGATATTTCATGGGAAATTCAGGTTCTAGGAATTTTGATTCAGATAGAAATGAGGCCCAATCAGAACAAAATAAAACGTTTTTTCGAGACTAAAGTAAATGTTTTAAAATTACTTCAATTAAATGGGTTAAATTTTATAACAGTTAAATATGAGGGAACTAGTATTAATCTTTTAGTAGACACAGGGGCATCAGTAAGCGTAATTTTTAAAAAACATATAAATAAATTTCAAAAAATTGATTATTCGGAAACAACTAAAATAGATGGTATTTCAGGGTCAGTAGTGTCGCAAGGCTCAGCAAATGTATGTTTACAAATAAATACTGTACGATTGTATCATACATTTTTGATGATTAATAGTTTCGACGATAATTACCACGGAGTAATTGGGTCGGACTTCTTCATAAACATTTTGCGACAATAGATTTTGAAAAATCTAATTTTACATTTTACTATCACAATGAAAAAATTATAGTGCCTATGCAGGCGAAAAGTGAGTTGTTTACTTTAATCCCTAAAAGGAGCGAAATAATTAAGTATTTTAAAGTAGAAACTAATAATGATTGTGTTGTTCTTGCAAATGAAATATGTGAAGGTGTTTTCACTGCGGCAGCGATAGTGAGGCCTAAATCACAAATGATTCCAGTAAAAATTTTAAATGTAAAGGATCACGATATTACTATAAAAAATTTTAAACCTAAAGTCGATTTATTTGACAACTATGAGTTTTGTAATTTTGGCCCTAGTAACAATTGTTCAATAAACAGAATCGATAAATTATTTAAATTACTAAATTTTGAACATTTAAACACTCAGGAAAAATATTCTATACAGAAGGTGTGTGCTAAATATTCCGATGTTTTTCTCTTAAATAATGACCCTTTAACCACAACAAATATCTATAAACAAAAAATTAATTTAAAACCAGGCGCATCTCCAATTTACGTAAACCAATATAGGCTTCCACATTCGCAAAAAGAGGAGATAAATAAACAGGTAGACAAACTGTTAAATGACGGAATAATCGAAGAAGCTAGGTCAGAATGGTCTTCGCCACTTTTAATAGTCCCAAAAAGAGCTGATAACAATGGGAACAAGCATTTTAGAGTTGTAACGGATTACAGATTTATCAATACTAGGGTACAGGATGACAAATTTCCTTTGCCATGCATAGCAGAAATTTTAGACTCTCTATCAGGGGCAATCTACTTTTCACATTTGGACTTATCGCAAAGCTATTATCAAGTAGAACTAGATAAAGCTAGTAGACCAATTACGGCATTTACTGTAGGTAGTAGAGGTCAATTTCAAATGACTCGACTACCTATGGGCCTAAAGATAAGCCCTAATGCATTTTCGAGAGCTATGACAATTGCAATGTCAGGTCTTAACTATGAACGTTGTTTCGTTTATTTAGACGACCTTATTGTCTTTGGAAATAATTTAATTAATCACAATAAAAATTTAGTAACAGTTTTACAGCGGCTTAGGGATGTCAACTTGAAGCTAAATCCTAACAAGTGTGAGTTTTTAAAAAGGGAACTTTTATATTTGGGACATGTGGTTTCCGCAGAGGGTGTTTTACCTGATCCAGGAAAAATTAAAACCGTTCAAGAATATCCTGTACCTATAAACGGTGATGAGGTAAAAAGGTTTGTGGCATTTGCCAATTATTACAGAAAATATATAAAGAATTTTGCGAAATTGCTGCACCTTTAAATTATTTATCAAGAAAAAATATAAAATTTTGTTGGACATCAGATTGTCAGCAAGCCTTTGAGACCTTAAAAGCCGCACTGGTTAGCCCTCCTGTCCTACAGTATCCTAATTTCTCTCTGGATAATACTTTTATTTTAAAAACAGACGCTTCAGGGCATAGTGTGGGTGCTGTACTTTTAAATAGCGACGACAGGCCTATCGCTTACGCTAGTAGAGCGTTAAATGGGGCAGAAAAGCGGTACGCAACTATTGAAAAAGAGTTGTTAGCTATAGTTTTTGGCATAAAACACTTTTCTTGTTATTTACACGGAAGAAAATTTATTATCTATACTGACCATCGTCCTCTTATTTATTTGTTTGGTATGGCAAATCCCTCGAGTAGACTAACAAAATTTAGATTACTTATAGAGGAATATGACTTTGACATAAGATACATAAAGGGTAAAGATAACGTGACGGCGGATGCGCTCTCACGAATACCCGTTTCCTCGGACGAGTTAAAAAATATGTCTAATATGGTTTCGCAAACAATATTCGCGATAACTAGGCAACAAAGTAAGGAAAAGGAAGAAGAAGTAGAGAATAGTACAAGTTCTAATAATTTACAGAATAACAGGCTTGATCACCCTGGAGTTGTTGAATTGTTAAAACGTCCTATTAACTCTTGCGAACTTTGTCCGCTTTTACCGATAAAATTTGAAAACATTATTAACGAACGAAATTATGATTTTCACATAGGAGAATTAATTTATGTTAAAAATAAAAATACAATATTTCTGAAGCAGGATCCTCGATCGGCGTTCGTACTAGGTACATCGTTGAGAGACCTGAATTCAATATGTATGAAATATAATATTCCGGATCTAATAATTCTAAAAAATAAGGAAAACGCGCGATTAATAAAATATATTATAAGTAATGTACAAGATTTCAAAAATAAACATTTTAAAGTAACTATTATTAAAGATGTAAACAAGATAACCGATTTAGAAAGCCAAAGGGTAGTATTGAATGACTTTCATATTTTACCAACAGGTGGGCATGCCGGGGTAAACCGAATGTACAATAACATTAGGAAATATTATTATTGGACAAATCTACATAGGGATGTTGAAGATTTTGTCAGGCGATGTGATGACTGTCAACGGTATAAACATTCTAGGCCTAACTTACAGCCAATGTCAATCACAACGACTGCATCTTCAGCGTTCCAAAATATATATTTAGATCTAGTTGGTCCTATAGAAGTAGATAATGAAAATAATAAATATATTTTAACGTTACAATGTGAACTTTCTAAGTTTATAGAGTGCTATCCTTTGCCAAATAAGGAATCAACAACAGTAGCCAGAAGCTTTGTAAATAACTTTATTTTGAGATATGGTATTCCAAAGTGTATAATTTCGGATAAAGGTTCTGAATTTTTGTGTTCCACATTAAAGGATACTTGCAAAATTTTAAATATTAAACAAATGTCTTCAACAGCATATCATCACGAAACACTGGGTGCTCTCGAAAATTCGCATAAGCATTTAAATGCGTATTTACGTATACAAACAGCCAAAAATCAAGAAACTTGGAGTTCTTGGTTACCCTTTTGGTGTTTTTCGTATAACACTAGTGTTCATACGGAGACACGATATACTCCTTATGAGTTGGTATTTGGGAAAACTTGTAGTTTACCCTCGAACGTTCTCAATAACATCGATCCGCTATACAATTTTGATGATTACCCATGTGAATTAAAATATCGCTTGCAAAGCGCTTGGTTCGATGCAAGAGATAATTTGTTAAATTCAAAAGAAAAAAGGAAACAACACTTTGATAAAAGAACAAAATTAGTTAATTACAAGGCTGGTGAAAGAATTTTATTAAGAAACGATTCCGGTAGCAAAAGAGATGCTATTTACAACGGCCCTTATCTGGTGGTTGAAGATAAGTCGCCGAATGTGGTAATAAAATTAGACAATAGATTATTAGAAGTACATAAAAATAGAACTAAACTGTATTTTGATACGTAGATTTATCATTTTTTTTTAATTGTTTTTTTTTTTCGTTCGGAGAAGGTGTAGTAATATAATTAGTGATAAACAATTAGTTTTAAGTAGGTTAAGAGTTTGCTAGATTATTAAACCATGTCATATAAACATACAATATTTATACTGTCAGCAGATAATTATATGGACATGTAAATTTATGCAATTAGAAAATAGATTGATTTTATTCACAAAAGTAAAAGGTTCTTTGATTTGGGCTCTGCCCGAGCTTAAGTTATCACAGAACACACAACGTGTCAAGTTTAAATACGAGTACGGAGACGCCTAGTCCTCAAAATATCGGTGTACAAAATTTACAGGGTGAGTCAAGTAGGGATGCCCAAATAAGTTCCACCAAACCAGTGTCTCTTTCAGCATTGGCAAATGAACATTCTAACGTATTATTGGCAACCGCGCAGGTAAATCTTGTGAGTAAGAATGGGGATGTGATAACAGCGAAAGTATTGTTGGATAATGGAAGCCAAAGCTCGTTTATTACTAAATCATTAGTAGAGCAGCTACAGTGTGATATTATTAATTGTAAATTAAATATTTCAAGCGTTTCACAAAACAGTTTTGTATGTACTAAATTGGCGAACGTTACTATATATTCGAAAACGCAGGATATCTGTTATCCAGTGGCATCGTGTATCATTTTGGATAATATCACGTACAAATTGCCGCAAATCCCTATCAAAGTAGAAACTTTGGATATTCCGTATAATTTACAAAGCCGGCTGGCTGATCCAACTTTTAATATTCCATCCGATATCGACATGTTGTTGGGCGCTGATGTTTACTATTCGATTTTGAGCCAGGGGCAGTGTATTTTAGGCTCTAACAAACCTACTTTGGTAAATACCACACTTGGGTGGATTATAGCAGGGAAGGTACCTGCACATTGTACATCGCCGGTGAAAGGGCACGCTACGCAGGCAGGCGGAAGTAGTGCGTAATTTTTTTTGCAAACTCAAGACGTGGATAAGTTGTTGACAAAATTTTGGACAGTCGAAGAAGTGTCTTCAAAACCTATAATGTCAACTGACGATCAGTTGGCAGAAAGTATCTTTATTAATACTACAAAACGTGTAGAAAACGGTTCGTTTCAGGTCAATATGCCGTTTAAAACTCCGAGTGAGTATACGAAACTTGGTGATTCGTTTAACATGGCTGAAAAGCGGTTCTCCTCGTTGGAAAAAAGATTTCAAAACGACCCTGCTCTGTTCAGGGAGTACAAGCACTTCATCGATGAATACGTGAACCTCGGACATGCGAAGTATGTGCCGCTTGCATTGAAAACAAAAAATAATGATATATGAAATAAAACAATGCAGTCTTCCTCCACAGTTTAATTTTTAACATAAAAATTATTAGATTCCCGACATGTTTCGAGCACTTAAGTACTCATCTTCAGGGGATACTGAAAGGATAATATAAATTTGAGAATAAAAAGAAAAAGATAAAAAAGGACTTACCCAACATCGAGTTTAACTTCGAAATAATAAGTTGTCTCAAATAAATGAGTACAACAGAAAGGCTGGAGACTTGGTGCATTAAATGGTTAAATAAATTGAATGAGAAGTAAAGTTAAGATTAAGTTTCGTAATATAAATAAGTGTAACATATTTAAGTATGATAATAGAAGATTATGACATCTGAAGGTAATTAAAGGAAAGTTTGTTTAAAAAATTAGGAATCATGAGCTTGAATGGTTAAGTTTAGAGGAGTAACACATATTATGTTAAGTTAAATAAAGAAGTAATGTGGACTCTGGAGGAGAGAAGTTTTCATTTTTATTTTATCAAATCATAGGTTTTATTTTAAGAGAAAAAAATTTTTTATATTATAAGAATTGTGTAAAAACTAATGAAAGATTTTTTTTTTTATATTAAATGAGGTGTTTGTCTAATTTAACTTATGTGATAATACGGGGCTTTGCCCCATATTTTAGAAGGATGATAAAACATAATCATTTTTTCAGAAGGTTTTTTAAAAATATGAAAAAACTTTTTTAAAAATTTCAAAAACTTTCAAAAGTTAAAAAATTCAATATAACCTTAGTGCGAACACAACCGCGGTACTTCCGCAAAACGTGGGAAATGAAAAGAGGTTAAAATTTAAAAATCAAGTCATGCAATCCAGTATTACCATAAGAGATGTCAAAATTAAGATTGATTTTTTAAAAAAGGAAAAGAAGATTCGTACCAGCTCGATGTTAGGTTTACAAAATCCATACAAGATCTAACATACTCAAATGTTGTCATCACTAAATAAATAAAGTGCTTAAGAATGGTAAAATCAGACATCTGTCAACGAATGACAAATATATGGTTATGTCGAAAAGGGGTTTTTTTTCTTTAAATGTTTATCGGAGGGAAATTTAATATTGCACCAAAAATACACTTGTGAGGGTAGGTGAAGACACTAACACTTATTGACACTGTAAAATATAGTAGATGTGGATATTATTGTATACGTTGAAAAATGAAAAATATCGAATATCAACCCTGTATAATGTTGGGTATAATGGGATTTTATAAGGGTTGTTAAAGGTTGAAGAGGTATGAGCAGAGATAGAAAGAGGTATATATTATGAGAAGTGAATATTATTGTAGTTATAGACTATCCAGATTCAAAGCATTAAAAAAGTTGGTACTGTTATGAATAATTTGGTCGTTAACACAATCTATGCTTGGATTTTTAATTATTTTGTTGATCTCAAGTATCTCAAGGAGATCTAATTTATTCCCCTTAGAACAGAAATGCAGGAATTTAGTATCTGTGTCTGGATTAAAATTGTGTTTATTTGTAGATACATGTCTAGAAAAATTGGATTTAATTTTAGAAGGGGATAAGTTAAGATTAGAAGCTCTTACTATCTCTTTACAATGCTCAGTTATACGGGTTTTGAACTTTCTCCCTGTTTGGCCGACATAGGAAGTAGAACAACCCTCGGTCGAACAACTTATCTGATAAACACCTGACCTGTCAGACGGGGGTATGTGGTCTTTGGAATTACAAATAAACGAGCCCAATGAGTGTTTAGTTTTAAAACTAATGTTAAAATTAAAAGATTGGAAAATGTTTTTTAATTTATATGAGATAGGACCCCAAAAAGAAAGAGAATAGAATTTCTTATTTGTTTGTTCTTTATGTATAAGTTGTTTGTTAATGTATTTATTTAGATGTTTGTGATACATTTTATTAATTAGTCTTATGGGGTATCCATTAGCAGTGCCAATCTGGTTTATTATGTGTAATTCAGAATTGAAGTTAGTTTGATTGAGTGGTATTGAAAAAAGACCTGAAAATAGAGAGTGAAAAGATGCAAACTTCTGAGTGTGAGGATGGTTGGACGTATATGGAATTATAGAATCAGTGTTAGTAGGTTTGCGATATATGCTGAATTCAATCTTGTTGTTAGATCGGGTAAGTCTCAAATCTAAGAAGGGAAGTGATTTATTTAGTTCCATTTCTGTGGTAAACGTAATAGAGGGGTGTAATGAATTGAGGTAATTAGTGAAATCAGTAAGAACCTGTTGAGTACCATCAAAAACAGCAAAGATGTCATCAACATATCTCTTGAAGACTAAAATATGTGAGAAGAGAGGGTTTAATTTTATTTTGGTTTCTAGGTTAGACATGAACAGGTCAGCTAAGAGAGGAGAGAGAGCTGATCCCATGGCCAAGCCTGAGTTTTGTATAAAGAATTTGTCATTAAAGGGAAGAAATTTTGTTCTAATACAAGATTAACTAAGTGACAAATGTTGTTTATGTGTTCATCAGGTAAAATGGTGAATCTGAAAGTAATGTTCTGATAAGTGGGATACATTCGTTTGAAGGGATACTGGGAAACAAATTTGTCACGTCAAAGGATACGAAAAAAGCAGAGTCAGGTATATGTAGATTTTGTAGTTCATTTGCTAGTTGTGTGTAATTACTGACTGAAAAGCAGCCGTGAAAGTTTGTCAAAGAAAGGATAATGTGATTAAGCCAATTACTCAGTTTATAGCATGGTGAATCGCAGTATGAAACAACAGGTCTGATAGGAATGTCTGGTTTATGAATTTTTGGTAGACCATATAGACGGGGTGTGGTTGGGTTTATTGGGGTTAATTTAAATTTATTGGTGTTGAAAAATGAAAGTGTGTCATACGTTCTTTTTAGGGTGTTTCTAAATTTGATCATGAATTTTTCAGTGGGATTGGTATGGATTAATGTGAAGTCTGGAGTGGATAAAAATAGTTCAACTTTGTCCACATACTGCGACCTGTCAAGGACAACGAGACAAGTACCCTTATCTGCTCTCGAGACTACTAAATTATTCAGTGTGATCTTTTCTCTAACCGACTTGAGGGTTTTTGTGTATGGATTATGGTGTGACCGAGGGCCGTTCTTGTGATAAAGGTTATTACAAGTTGCAGACTGGGACCTCACAGCCTCCCTTAGAGTCACATCATTATAGAAAGAGATGTTATTTTCGCATTCTACGGCTATTACCTCAAGATCCTCAGTCTTTGGATATATGAGAAAATTAAATTTAAGTCCCAAGTCGAGCAACCGAAGCTCATCATGATTAAACTGAGTATTACTGAGGTTCAGTGTGCGGTCATGGAACTCAAAATCATTTAAATTAGTGTTATTCGTATCTGAAATGTTCAGTTCATTTTTAAAAAGAGAGTTATCAAAGTTGAGGTCTTGGAGTGAGCCATTTGTCGTTTGGAAATTAGTTGTAGAGTTTAATATATTTGAATTATTAAAATGTGTTGAAAAATTAGAATTTTCTTTATTTTGTGGATTATTAGAGTTATTGTATAAAATGTGGTTGTTTTGTTGTGACGATAGAGTATTGATCTTATTTTTTAGTCTTATAAATTTAATATTTTTATGATATGAAACTAGACTCAAAAGGGAATCGCTAAGAGTGTCCCACTCTACAGGGTGTAAAATGGAATTAATTTTAAAAAACAAGAATTTAAGTTTAAGATCAATAATGTTAAGTTTAAAATAGTGTTTTTTCACCTCTTCTCTTATCCATGTAGTTGTAGCAGCATTCATGGCTCTTCTGGCTGATGAAGTGTTGTGGTTATAGTTTTGAGTTTCATATAGTGCGGACGAAAACCTCTTCTTAAACATTCATTATTAAACCAAATGTCCAATTCCACCAGTCTTCTCCTTATAAAGATCCTTTTGTATTCACGAACTAATGTAGCCTGACCAGCTGATTTAAAGTTGAAAAAATAGTCCATACTTTCAGTGGAGTCAATGTAATATGAAATAAAACTAATGCAGTCTTCCTCCACAGTTTAATTTTTAACATAAGAATTATTAGATTCCCGACATGTTTCGAGCACTTAAGTACTCATCTTCAGGGGATACTGAAAGGATAATATAAATTTGAGAATGGCACCTGGCAGCCTGAGTTGTTCGATATTTTATGTAGGTTTCGGTATCATCAGTACGTTTTAATTTCAGATATCAAGAAAATGTATCGGCAAATAGCTGTTAATCCAGATCATGTCTTTTTGCAAAACATTCTTTGGCGTAAGGCTCCGCACGAGGACCTCAAATGTTTGGAACTCCAAACAGTGACATACGGGACAAATTTTGCGCCATTCGCGGCCACAAGAACAATCAATGAAGTGGCAATCTCGGGCGCAACAACGCATCCAGTGGCAGCACAAGCGTTACTGTCGCAGTGTTACGTGGATGATATTTTGGCAGGGTGTGAAAAGTTTGAGCAGTTAGGTCAGCTATATTCACAGTTGAACAGTTTGTTAGGTAACGCTGGATTTATGTTGCACAAATGGTGTTCAAATTCTAAAGAATTCCTAGTGTCGATAGCAGAAAAACAGCAGAGCGAGTACGATTTAAATTTTGACAACGCGCCAAATAAAGTTTTGGGCTTAAAGTGGCGTCCTGAGGAAGATGTGTTAAAAATTTCAATACCTACAGATGCAAGACCGATAACGGTAACTAAGCGAATTATTCTTTCAACATTGGCACAATGTTTCGACCCTCTAGGGCTCATCAATCCTGTAGTTGTCAAAGGAAAAATACTGATGCAGAAATTATGGATAAAAAAATTGGATTGGGATACGGAAATCACAAGTGACGAGTTGCTGGCTGAGTGGACTGCTTTTCTGAATATGGTTTCGCTTCTTGAGTCATTGGAAATTCCAAGAAAATTGTGTAGCAATAAAGAGGTTTCTAGTATAGAAGTCCATGGGTTTGCAGACGCCAGTACAGTGGCGTACGGGGCGTGCGTGTATTTCCGTATTATATATGACGATGGCTCAGTAACAAGCACATTAGTTTCATCTAAATCTAGAGTAGCACCTATCAAGACAATAACCGTGCCAAGGCTTGAGCTTTGCGCTTTGGTAATTTTGGTTCAATTAGTAACGAAAGTGACAATTTTTCAGGATATTTTGAGTTTTGCCTCAATAAATTTATGGTCAGATTCTAAAATCGTTCTAGCTTGGTGTAACGATCATCCAATGAGGTGGTCCACGTTCGTGTCTCATAGAGTCTCACTAATTCAAAGTTTGACGGAGAACAGCAAATTACGATATGTCAAATCTGCAGACAATCCTGCAGATATTTTGTCGCGCGGAAATTTCTCAAACGAAGTAATTGCTTCAGGATTCTGGTTTCAAGGGCCTAAGTTCTTACTTGACGATAACTTGGATTTGAATTTATATGATCAGCAGATCAACATTGCTAATCTGCCGGAGCAAAAGAAGGTGGCACTTCCAACGGTGTGCCAGGAGCAACCTTGTGATTTTTGGATAAATTATTTTTCTCGGTTTTCTAACTTTTCACGTCTGATACGTATGTTAGCCTTTATGTTCCGGTTTATACATAACCTTCAGAATAAAGATAATAAGATTCAGGATGCAACTGTCACGGTTGGTGAGCTTGATAGGTCATACCAGTTCGTGGTAAAAAATCTGCAACGCCAGAGTTTTCCAAAGCAACTTTCAGAATTAAAGAACAATCAAATAATTTCAGATAAGCAATTGAAGCATCTTAAACTTTTTTTGGATTCGAGCCAGTTAATTAGAGTGGGAGGCAGACTTGAAAATGGGGATATATCATTTGATCATAAGCACCCGTATTTATTGCCTTCACATAACGCGACAGTAAAGATCATGCCTAAGTACGAACATTTGAGGTTAGGACACGCTGGCGCTCAGTCAGTGCTGTCAAATTTTAGGCTACGGTTCTGGCCACTTAACGGTTTGAGAGAAACGAAGCAAGTTATAAGGAATTGTATCACGTGTACGCGATTTAGAGCTCTTCCAGCTCAGCAGATCATGGCAGATCTTCCTACAGATAGGGTGCAAGCAGCACGTGCATTTCAAAAAGTGGGGATTGATTACGGGGGCCCATTCCTAATAAGATCGTCTAGATTACGGAAAGCGCCGTACATTAAAGCATACATTGCAATTTTCGTGTGTATGTCAACAAAGGCTATTCACATCGAACTAGTGACTGGTCTGTCAACTGAAGCATTCATGATGACGTTGAAACGTTTCATCGCTCGTAGAGGTAATCCTACTATTATTTACAGCAATAATGCAACAAACTTTCAGGGGACGAGTAATCAATTGTACGATGTTTACAAGTTTTTCAGTAATGCGCAAAATTGTAAGCCTTTTTTAGAATATCTCGCCCAAAATGAAATTCAGTGGAAATTCATCCCCCCCAGGTCTCCTCATTGGGGCGGATTGTGGGAAGCTGCTGTAAAAAGCACGAAGCATCATATTTTTAGACTAATGGGTACTTCAAAATTCACATTCGAAGACTTTTATACGATTTTGACGCAAATCGAGGCGGTGTTAAATTCACGACCATTATGCCCATTGACAAACGACCCTTCAGATTTCGGGTATCTAACACCAGGGCACTTTTTTATAGGGGAAAGTTTAACCGCATACCCTGAGCGCGATTTGACAGAAATCCACGATAATAGGCTAAAATTTTGGCAACAATGTACCAAAATTCAACAGATCTTTTAGAAGCGATGGTCGGTAGATTATCTCAATCGTCTGCAACAGTGTCCTAAATGGTTAAAAGTTAGTAGAAATATAGTCCCAAACGACGTGGTGCTATTACGAGAGGATAACGTACCTCCGTTGCAATGGCCGCTAGCGAGAGTGCTGGAAGTGTATCCTGGAAAGGATGGTAACGTGAGGGTTGTAAAACTAAAAACAGCTGACAGCATTTTCACTAGGTCTATAGCAAAAGTGTCTCCTCTCATTTATGACCAGGCACATGTAAATACTGAACTTCATCACGACTAAGACAAACTACTTTTGATTATAGGTTACCGCACCTCGTGCGTGTGGCCATATTTTAAGTCTTAATCTACTCGATTACTAGTTTGTTGAATAATAAGTTTCAACGTACGTTTCATTTATAGTGGTTTATTTTACACAAGGTGTCAGTCCTTTTTTGGCGTGGTGGCCTGCCTTAAGTCCACTGGGGGTCGAAGGCTAAGACTCCCTGGGAAACCTAAACGGTTACATGATTTTTGCATTTTTTTTGTCGTTTTTGTTGGCCCTTCGCTCGGAAGGAGCGTCGTATGAGTTCGCACAGTTGGAAACTTCTGGCAGCTTTTTCAAGAACACACTAGGAGCGTCCCTGGTGTCAAAAGACTAAAAACGTGGACTACCCTGACAGTATCGCACTGCCCTTTCGGTTCTGGGTTCCGGCGGAATCTGGTCCAACCTTTCGCTCTGCGGAGCATCTGTCACTCTGTTACTTCTCCTTCTTCCATTTCTTTCTATCTACTTTGCGGGTTCGGCACTACAAGACACGAGTAGTGCTGTCTATCACTACCAAGTGTCATTTCTCTGGGTTGGGTGCGGGTAAGGGGTTGTTGAGCCCAGTCCAGGGGAATTATCAGGTCTTCTTCGGGTGGGGATTCGGGAAAATTGTGAGTGTGTGACGTGGGGTGCAGATTTACGCCTTGTGCTTCATGTTACTCAAGTTAGGGGTGACTCACAGTAGCGCCAGTTCAAAGTTTAGGGGTGTCTCATCAGTAGCGCCATTCGCAGTATTCGACTCCAATGTCAATACTCAAAATTAGGGGTGTCTCACAGTAGCGCCAGTTCAAGAAAGTTAGGGGTGTCTCATCAGTAGCGCATTCACAGTATTCGACTCCAATGTCAATACTTAAAGATAGAGGTATCTCTCAGAAGCACCGTTCTTTAGTTTTTTAGTTTTTTTTTTATTATTATTTTATATTACAAGGGAAGTAGTTAGGGGTGTCGCTGCGGAATGCCAACGGTTATGTGCAGCTCAAAAGGAGCTTGCTATCTGGACCTCGTGTGTTCAGTTTTAAAATGAATTTTATGACAGTGCTCGAAGCGAGCTTTCAAAGTAAATTTCGAATATATTCTTCCAAGAATATCAAAGTCATTTAACACAATATATGATTCGGTAAAAATGTGCCAGTTATGAAAAATAGGACATTCAATCTGTGCAATACGGACGGGTAGGACGGCTGTACAGAACTTTAGGTTCTTTTCAATATTAAGGTTGTTGTGAAACCCATTGTACAGGGTTCAATAGGATACGTCTCACTTACGTTCATATTAAGTGACAAAATTATGTATGTAGGTAAGTAAAGGTATGCTCTACAGCTTAGTGCATTTGTGCATCCGATGTCCAGGATGGAAAAAAAAAAAAAAAGAAAAGAAATACCTACTTTATTTTTCTTTGGGACTTTATACACTTAGGTCAAGATTATGTTCACAGAACAAAACAGGACTTCAACAAGTGGACAATTGAGCATTGGCTTGTGTACGATTATGTCAAGTGGGTCCAGTAAAAGACAATGAACATTTGCGGAGTCGAGATAACTTTGACAGTGTTTGGAAATACGAGGGGCATGTGATACATGAAATCGTGTGTCATGCTGAACAATTTTGTGTGACCTTCGGTCATATTGTAAATATTTTAGTATAAGTTATGAAGTTAAAACAAAAAGAAAAATGGTTATAGTTAGAGCTGCATGGTTGCGTTGCACGTGGCACATGCGCAGCTCTCTTTCTGAACATGGGGTATTTGACTCAGATCATGAGACGATGTAGAGTCTACAACCATATTGATGGTCATGGCTGTTAACGTTTATGTAATGTTGGTTGTCGTTGTTAGGTTAGGTATAATGTTGGATACCAGAGTGTACTACATAATGTTCGATTAAATTGAATTGAATCACAAGTGCTTCAATGTGGGGGAGAATGTTGGGGAACAGCCCTAAAAGTTGCAATGAGTTGTCCAAAGATGGACTGTTTAGTTTAGTTGCAACATAAGGCGAGTTCGGTTAATCCTCTGTGAGGGCTCCGATCCGTCGGATTGTCAAAATGTCGTTCGTTTAATCGTTCCAGAGCTGACGGCCCCCAAAGATCTGCGTTCGTTTAAAGCGGGGCAGATGACTCGGAGCGTCATCTTTTTCATCGGAGGTTTTTGAGCGAGGAAACCGAGGATACAATCAGCTGATTGACAAATGCTACACTTTCTCGAACTGATTTATTTGTTCGGCATCATGATCTTTCATAATCATATCGTAGTCGATTTGAACCATAGGGATTAATAATTGAGTATAAATTTTTATTTACGAAAAGAAAAACTCAAAAATTAAGGTTATCGTGGCTGTCAAATACGGGAGACCGTTCTTTAAATACCGGCAGTGACCGGCACCTCGGAGTAATTTGCGAATCAGCTGTTTTAAATTTGCCGTCTATTTCATCTCATCTGCGAGGATTAACCGAACTCGACTATAGTAGGCGTAACATGTCAAATTTACGATTTCATTCATAACATAGTAGGTATAAGAGATGATGTAATTTGGATCGGCGCCAGGGAAGCGGCTGGCTACCACTGTCACGCTCCAATTTTGTTCACTGTAAAATGCGCCCACTGGGTTGGCGGAAGCTTGGCGTCGGCCAAGAAAGATGAATGAATCGTGTCATAGGGTGTGCGTGCAGCGGCTCCAGCCGCTGCATTGGGCGCTGATCAAGAATTAAGAGGGACTGTTGATTGAGCAAGAAAGCTAGCAACACGTCCCGTCAAAAAGGAATAACAAAAGTTGGTTGTTGGCGGTCATTTTACTGTTTGTACCAAGTGGTAAATCTTTAGGAATGTTAGTGTACTAATTTCTATGTAAAAAGTGGAAGTTTCACCCTAAGTACGGGTACTAAGTGTGCACATCTCTGTGCAAAAAGTTATAATGTGTTAATTCGCCAGTATGTTAAATAGAGTTATTTTGCTTTAGGTACCACGAGTTTAATTTCCAATCGCAATAAAAACGACCAGTGAGTCACACGCCTGTGGAAATATACCACAAAATTCATTGAACGTAAGAGGAAATAAAGCCCTGCGTGTCAACACCTACTATAAGTAAAACTGTAAAGAAAACTTGAATGTGTAACCCAAACGCTTGTGTCTATTTACTTTGTTTGTCCTCCAAGCAAAATGGCCGCCCACTCTGACGTCATATAAAAATGATCAAATTGCAGGTGACGAGATGCTATAGGTTATCAAAAATGGTATCCATTGGTGTGGGGTTAACAAAATAAAGAAAAAAAATATATTTCAAAAATCATAACAGAGTAGTGCAAAAGTTTAAACAAAAAAGCATTAACGAAAACGATCAAAATAAAATCTAATATTTGGTCGTATGGCCCTGTTTTTCTATAACTTTACTCTTCAATCTATTCCGCATCGACTGAGTTATATTGGCATCAAGTTCATCCATAATTTATTTAAATTTTGTGACCTAAGATTTTGTTTATACATTTTTTTTACAATGATGCCCCAAACATTATTTTCGATGGGGTTCATACCGGGACTATAAAAAGACAATAACAGCGCGTCCACATTATTAGTTTGAAGCCAATTCTTTACAGTTGGCCATGTGACAGGACAATTATCTTTTTATTATGAGGATAAACTTGTTCAGTGGATGAGAGCATTATATTTTCCAAAATGTGAATATAGTTTTCGGTGTTGAACCTTCCTTCTATTCTCCAGCAAGCACCAGGTCTATGGATAATTTACTCTAGTCCCATGCGTTAACAGAAAAACGTCCCGATCTAACAGCAAGGGAGCTCGTGTAGCGTTCATCAAACCTGGTATTATCTGGACGGTAAACACGGATTTGGCCATTATAATAAAACCGATCGTGTTCCAAAATTCGGGACCGCGGTAAATATAATTTATTGCAAAAATTACTCTTGCCCACAGTGGGGACATTTTTTTCGCTACTGGTCGGTTTTTTAATTCTAATTCCCTGACCCTACTGCCAGATGTAGACTGTGAGCCAAGAAATTATGTTTAAATAACAGCATCCTGGCCGTTTCAAATGGATTTTCCCTTAAGTACCCCAAAAAACCTGCGTCCTGTACAGGATTTGAAAGTCTGAGACGACCTAAACCAACTTTTATTTTCACTGATTCCTCTTGCTCCCAGCGTTGCCTAATTTTCTTTATCGTTTTTTTATTTCTATTGTAGAACTGCGCAACTTCAATGATTTTCCAACCTTCTTCAATTATTCTGGCCATTATTTGAGCTTTCTTCATTACAGATAACTGACGTGGCATTTTTATTTTTTAAGCGTGTTAAACACTGCCAACATGCACCTTAAAAATTTATGGCGGTAATGCCAATGCATGACATTTTTGACAAACTCCGGTACCAAATAATTGGTAGTTTACCGGGGTGTGCAAGACGTAAGGAGAACGCCAATTCCAGAGGCGTGTTATTTTAAACAATAATAATTTAAAAATATATGAATTTTTTGTTTATTATTATAATAAATTTACATTTAAGTACTATAATAAATATAATATTATAAATTAAACTGAATAATGAAGTAATTAGAGAAACTAAATTACGCAGGTATAAAATCCAAAAAGAATAATAAAGCAACGTTGTGAAAATGTTATTTTCATAATGTTTTTATTATACTATATAATAATAGAAACATAATAGTGGATTAAGGGCAAAACCTAAACCTAAATTATAGGTGTTTATAATACGTTACAATTTAAATTCATTATTACCATTACAGCGATTATTCACTATCTGACGATGAAAACATTTCATGACTGTCGCTACTGCTTTCATTTGCAGGATTTGTAATAATAGGTTCTACTTCAACGCGTACATTTAAGTCGCACATTTTTTTTTTCTACGCCCTCGACATGTAATACGCACTTATGCCAATCTGCTGCTTGTACATTCGCTATTGCCGTTTTTAACAGTTCCTTAACATCTTTTAATTTAAAAGTTTTATTTTCACGCGCCACTTGGATTTAGTTCACAATGGTAAGGCGGTAAACGTAATATTGTAACACCTCGTTCACAAGCCATTTCATCCACTACATATTTCGTATATTTTTTTTTGTGAAGTCTTGCAAGATCGAACAACTGCACTTTTAGCATTTTTTCGTTAAATGCAATATTTTTTTCTTTGAGCCAGTCAACAATGTTTCCTTTTCGCCACGCAGAAGTTGACAAAGCTGTGGTATGGTTCATTATTCATCACGATTACCGACCCACGTTCAATACGCGGTAAGATGGATTTAAACCAATCTTCAAACATTCCCGAGTTCATATCCTCATGATAATCACCGGTTTTACGAGATTCAAACACGTTTAACCCACCTTCAAGAAAACCAGAATCACTCCCGATGTGGGTTACAATTACCCGACGACCTTTTCCTGAAGGAGCTTTCAATCCAGTGGACAGTCCATTGATAAAAACGTTACGTGCATCTTTAATGTTGAAATCTTGCCAAATGTAATTCACAGTATGCCCTTTATTTAACCATGTCTCGTCCGTAAAATAAATTCTTTTCCCTGCACAACGATTTTGTTGTATTTTTTCTAGATGCTTTCTACGCCACACAACGATTTCTTCCTTTTCCACCAAAAGATTTTTGCGGTTTCGTTTTAAGAATCGAAAATGCAATTCTCGTAGTGTACGCATTAGAATTCTTCGTGAAATTTTTTGCATATTTTCATCCCTTTCAATTTCGGCAAATTTTTTTTTAAATTCGGAAGTTTATTTCGAAAAAAAAATGCATGCACTTTCCGACGAATGGCTAACTTTGTTTGCTGATCAATAAAAATCTTTTCCGTCCACTTGTTTCCTTCTGATCGGACACTTTAGTATTCCCATTGTCCTTGATAGTTCTATAAACAGTACGGAAAGATGTCTTAGTCAATGTGGCACAAAGTTCTGCTGCATCAGTGAATGATATTCCACTGTGTGTACTTAGAATTCCCTCATACACATCTTTACAATTGTACGCTCCCCAGGTTTTAAATGACGTCGTTTTGTAACTTGTTGGTTACTATCACTTCAAGAACTCGCCTGCATTATAATATTTGCTGTTTTGAATAACCACCAAAATAACACTAAAATAATAAAACTGAATTGCTAATATCCTCTTGATTGAAACTTGTCTACGACACTGAACGTTGGTTACAGGCGATAAGAAAGCGTGCGAGCGCCTTTTGACATGGGTTTTTCCTACCTGCGTTGCCAAATTAAGTATAAAAGTTACCGTAAGGTGAAAAGGCCCTTAATGACATGCCGATTTTGGTACATTTTATGAGAATTTAAATAGAATATTTTAAAACCTGGCAACATGTAACGACTTATTAATGCACAATCTTCCCAAGCGGTTTTGAATGCTTTTATTTCAGTTAAAAGTGTGTAAATCTATGTTAATTATTTTCTCCGCACACCGTCAATGGTGATAAGAACAGTTTTGCCAATTATTTTGGGATCGTAGTGTATGTCATCTGACAACTTCCAATAGATGCCAGAGCCCCCTGTACGCAAATGTGTCTAGTTATAGTTCTTGTACGACTTTCTTATAAATACGACAGTACTTAAATTAAAAAAAAAATACGATTTTATTTAAAAAATATATATATTATGACAATTAAAAAAAATAAAATGTAAGGCCTTATAGAATATACAGCATTAAAAAAACACACTTACTAACTAACGAACGACTCACAAAATAAAAAAACAAAACGAAACAAAACCTATACACAACTAAAAATTAAATATCGGTAAAATAAATTATTCTGGTCCTCGTTCACCTTCTGTTTTTAAATATACTTAACTTCTTTGCCCTTGGTGTTACATTCTGTAAAATAAACATTATTTTTTTCATATCGGAATTGTTAAGATTAAAGATTAAAAAGCCTAAGACAAATTTATATACACAAAATTCTTAAGTCGAGAAGCTCAATAAAAAAGTAGATGTTTAATTTAAAACAATATACTGGGTGATACATGGCTTAGTTAAACATAGGAAATCCCATGTAAATTTTGAGGTGGCTAATATTGGCTCACCTGTACATTTTAGACAAAAATTGTATTATAATTTTTTTAATTATTTTATTTATGTTCTACGTCCATGTTATTTAAATTTCTTGAATACCGGCATAAACTGATATGTCCAGATAAAATTCCAATTTCTATAGATTCACTAGTCCTAATGCATGCTGTATAGGCGTACGCATAACGTAATAGTACGCAATAGATTTTTTTAAATTTTGTATTTTTTTTTAAGTTTGTGAATTTACCTATAAAAAAAATGTAGCTTCACTGCTAAAATATCTCGACTTAAAAAATTTTGAGTAAATAAATCTCAAATTATTCAACGCAAGCAGAAAAAAATTTAACCCTTTATTTATTTATACATACTAGATATTTTCTGAAGTTTTTTTTTTAAATTTGTGACATTGCAGTAAACTGACAAACTAACAAATCGATTCAACTTTGTTTGCATTTTAAGGTGTTACATTTTCCAAATTAAGAAAAAGTTTTTATTATTGATTTTATTCTCTAGTTCGCAAATTATTAAATTCAACGTATAAATAAGCTCCCAATAAAGATGAATATACATATTATAATGATAAATGTGAGCGCGCCTTAGGGGGTTCGGTTGCCTGTCGCTAAAAATTTAGGAACACCTGCATCTTAACTACTTTCGTGTACAAACATTTATACTTGGGTGCCTGTATGCAAGTACCGGTCGCCGAAATGGCAGATTAAACGTAATTTTACCAGAAAATAAAATATTAATAAAATTTAAATGTTGCAAACTTTAAGTTTATTAATGAATAACATATTAACATATTTATTATATTATAACTATTTGAAATAAACCTATTATTATATTATTATTATTATTATTATTATTATTTAAAATTCAGCGATGGTTTTTGTAAAGACGCTCGGGCCCGTCGATTTTTATTCCTTAATGTAGTTTTTGTCGAATATTTCCCTCATATATAAAAAATCTCATAAGAAGTGTGGTCTTTCGCAAGAATTACAGCGAATATTTCCCTCATATATAAAAAATCTCATAAGAAGTGTGGTCTTTCGCAAGAATTACAGCGAATATTTCCCTCATATATAAAAAATCTCATAAGAAGTGTGGTCTTTCGCAAGAATTACAGCGAATATTTCCCTCATATATAAAAAATCTCATAAGAAGTGTGGTCTTTCGCAAGAATTACAGCGAATATTTCACTCATGTATAAATTTTCCCATAAGAAACGTTAAAAATAAAAAAATATCAGCGGATATACAACGTTGCCTAGACAACGTTGTATATCCAACACACAACAATCGAACCTATTTGACGAGACAGTTTTTTTTTTACCTTTTTACTGCGAACGTGATCGTTATTGTTATGAGTTCCCTTCGGGAAATTCATTGCTTTTGAAAAACAAACCCTCTCAACAGATAACGACAAAGATATAATTATGGCATAAATGAAAAAATAATATATATTTCATTCTAGAAATATTCTCCCTAAATACCGCTCGTGCATAAAAATTAACCAGATAATTTTCATTCAAGCTTGTTATACTAATTCCACTCGTTCTTCGAACTCGTGGAATTATAAATAACAAGCTTTCATGAAAATTATCGGTAATTTTTAAGCACTCGTGGTATTACCCCCGATAATTCCACAGTAGAAGCGATAATCCCCCAGTAGGTAGCTATCAATCATAATCAAGTTTTTACTACTACTGTGTACTAACAATCATACAAATCCATAATTTTTGACTGTTTATAAATATATTATTTATTATGTACTTTTTTTAATTTTAATACTAACTTAATACTTTACATTATATTTATAAATATATTTAAAAAATAATAATAATAATATTATATTTTCTTTACCAACATTGGAGGCGTCTTTTGCATATCCTGGTATATGGGTATTTAAGTGTAACCACGGTTACCGCAAAAACTTTTATTATTGAACTTACTTATGTCAATCTGCGACATTGAAAAAGTGAATTGATTACAAATCAAGATTTCTTTAAAGATATGGAACGTTTTGGTAGTCACTCTATAAAAGAAATTTATACAAGCATTATCAACAGCACAATACAATTTTTCGGGAAATATTCCACCGAATACCACTCGTGCATCAAAAATAACCAGATAATTCTGCTTTCAAGCGTGTTGTAGTATTGTAACTGCATTCGGTTATTTTCATTTTTGATTAAATCTCGAAAAAGCCCTCCTTCTTCGAAGTCGAGCTCTTTCGGATTTAATCAAAAATGAAAATAAACTCATTCAGTTACAATACAACACGCTTTCAATCAGAATTTTTACCCGATAATTCCACAGTAGAAGCGATAACCACGGTTACCGCAATAGCTATTTTCCTAACAAGTGCAGAAAATCGATTTTTCCGCACGCAAATGCCGTTGACAGCACGACGCGTAGCGGAGTGGTGTCAAGCATTTAAGTGCGGAAAAATAGGTTTCTGCACGTGTTAGGAACAATAGTTTTTCTACTAGCGTGAGGAAACAAATTGAAAATAATTTAAAAAACGGAGTTTTTTTTTAAATTTTTATTACAATGAACAAAATTTTACAATATTAATTCGTTCATCTCTTCATCGGAAATCATTTTGCGTGCCGAAGAATTCAGCAAAACTCCAGTAGAAAAACTGATAAACTAGTTTAAATTTATAATATTCTGTTGACAGTGACATACAAATCAACAACTGGTTATATACACCATAGCAACTAAGATATTTCAAAGGTAATATGATGAACAGTGACTTCAAATCGTACAGCATTTAATTTAATTAAATTTAATTTCAAAATATAACAGTGCGGAAAAATCTTTGCCGCACGGTGCGGAAAAGTGGATTTTCCGCACTAAAACATGTGCGGAAAATGCGTTTTTCCGCACGCTAGTAGAAAAAAACTTTTATTATTGAACTTACTTATGTCAATCTGCGACATTTAAAAAGTGAATTGATTACAAATCAAGATTTAATTTAATTTTAAGTATATTTTTAATAAATTTGTTACTTATTACGTAATTTATTGTACAATAATGTTTTTTTTTTAATATGAAATACAATTTTTCGGGAAATATTCCACCGAATACCACTCGTGCATCAAAAATAACCAGATAATTCTGCTTTCAAGCGTGTTGTAGTATTGTAACTGCATTCGGTTATTTTCATTTTTGATTAAATCTCGAAAAAGCCCTCCTTCTTCGAAGTCGGGCTCTTTCGGATTTAATCAAAAATGAAAATAAACTCATTCAGTTACAATACAACACGCTTTTAATCAGAATTATCGGTAATTTTGATGCACTAGTGGTATTATACCCGATAACTTCATGTATACAGGGTAGCCCAAAAATAAGTTACGACCATCGACTTTATTTCTCGAAATGAAAACATTTATTTTTTATTACATTTTTGAATTCTGCTCGAGTTCTAAGTATGATTCCTATACCTAAACTTAACAGTTATCGAAAAAATTACGAATGAACATATCAATAAGTAAGACCGTATTTCTGAGGATTTATTTGTAAATCGAGCAAAACATTCCATTGTGTGTTTATTTTGTTTTTTTTTTCACATTTGGTATTTCTGAATGTTGACTTGTCACCGTTTAGTCCCATAGAAACTGTATGACAATTTTACTTCAAATAAGTACAGTTGACGACATTTAATTTCGTACACTAAACTTTGACACTGTAAATGCAACATTTTTACCTTTATTACCTTTGTAACGTGTTAATTGTTATCATGATATCTGTCAAAGTATTGTCATCATCTTATTTGATTGAAGAAATGCCTTATTTAAGTATTATTGAAACAGCAAGAATAATACGTTTAGAAGAAATAGGGTGGTCTTATGGAAGAATAGCTGATCATTTTAGAGTACCTAGAAGTACTGTTCAAGGAATTGTAAAAAAATGGCGCTATCATCAAACACTTGAAAGGTCTGTTGGGTCAGGTTTAAAACAGTGGCGGCTTTAGGGGGGGCGCCCCCCCCCCCAAGGGCTCTTCTTCTCCAGTCTCGCAGCAGAAACCCGAACCACGGGCCTTACTACTAAACATATTTAACATATTAATTATACTTGTTGTTGTTTTTTAGTTCTCTAAGTTTGGAAGAAAAATTAGAATTAGGTATTTTACCTAAAAAAAGGGCGTGGCACCCAAAAAATTTTCGCCTGCGGCGCAAAGGGGCGCCTTCGGCGCAACAGACCATTTTTGCGCCCCCCCCCCCCCCAAGACCAAATTCAAAAGCCGCCACTGGTTTAAAAAATAGAAAATCATCAAATGAAGAAGACCGAAATTTGGTAGAGTATTTAAGGCACAATCCATTTGAAACTGCAGTATCCGCTATGCACAGAACAGGGTTCCCGGCTTCATCTAGAACTGCGCAACGCCGAGTAAGACAATGTTCCGAATTAAGAAATCGAGCAGCTGCATCCAAACCGTTTTTAAAAAATAGTGATAAGGAACAAAGAATTGGTTTTGCTATGCAATATTTACCAGAAAATGATTTTTTTTGGCAAAATGTTATCTTTTCCTATGAGAAACTTTTCAGTCAACATATAATGAAAGGATCCGAGTATATAGACCACCAAATTCCCGATATGAAAAAAAAAGCAAACCAATGGACGTTTCTCGGTTAATGTGTGGGCATGGATAAGTGTTCACGGTGCAGGTGTATGCTGGAATATTGGTGGAACATTAAACAGCAATATATATCTTCAGATTTTGGAAAATGTTTTTCTTCCTTCTGCCGCTATAGTTTTTGAAGGAAATAACTTTATATTTCAGCAGGATAACTGCCCTGTGCATACTGCAAGAAATGTAGGTAACTGGTTTAGAGAAAACAACGTAACATGTCTGCCTTGGTGCTCAAGAAGTCCTGATTTAAATCCAATTGAAAATGTTTGGGGATTCATGGTAAAAGAAATGTATAAAATAAATTTTAAACCACAGAATGAAATAGAGTTATTTGATAAAATAGAAGAAATTTTGGAAGGGCTAACTCCGGATTACACCAGAAGTATTATTTTGTCAATGCCAAGAAGATTACGATTAGTGTTAGACATCCAATGGCGCAGCAATTAAATATTAGTATTTTGTTTGTTGTTTGTTAATAAATTTACCCTTTTTGGCTTTATACTTCTGTAGTTTTCCTAGTATTGTTTTATAATTTTATAATTTCGCGGCTGTAATTTAAAGACAAAAATATTTAGAAATATCCATTATTAGTTATGGTAAAAAATCGTACATACAATTATTTACAGCTATGTATATAGCTGGTGTTCTATCCAGGTATAAGCAGCAAGGTGAGAAACCCGTTTTACCCAATTTTGTTGTAATTGGGTTATGTATGGGTGGAGTGTATGAATTTATATGTCGTTAACTGTTAATTGTCAAGCGTAGTTGCGGTTTTCACAATGGTGAAGTTAACGGAACGAAAAAAAATTGATATTCCATGCACGGTTGGGTTTGGTGATAGAACACGTACCCTAATAGAAACAGCTTAATTATTCAATGAAATCCATTCTAATCGTCCTCCCATATGCCAATAGGTGGTGAGTAGAATAAAGGCTAAATTTAGAGAATTCGGTCATGTTAAAGATTTGCCTGAATCTGGTCGTCCTCCTCGAGATGAAAATGAACACTTTGACGTTTTGCTTTCCTTGGAAGAAAATCCATGTACTCCTCTATCGCACATTGGGGCAAATTTACATATGCGGATATATATTGTTCACCAAATAGTTCAAAAGCACAAATATCACCAATAGAAAGTTATTCCAGTCGAGTTAGATGTGAGATAATGCACGAAAGAGTATTTGGTACATTTTTCTTTAAACAATTTTTAACTGGACAAGCATACCTCGAATTTCTCCAAGTTGAATTAATTTCAGCATTAGTGGCTTTATTTCCGAGTCCATTGGACCTAGACTCCCCTGACGAAGAACTGATGTTCCAGCAAGATGGTGCCCCTCCGCACTATGCTGCCACTGTGCGTACATTTTTGGATGAAACCTTTCCCAACAGAACAGAAGTGCGTGCCATAACTCCGGAAATGGTTCAAAACGTGCAAAATAGTTTATTGATCGCCTTGGATATTATCAAACCGTAAATGGCGCACATTTTTAACATCTAATTTGATTTGTTGTTCTGTGCTTTTTAAATAAACAGGTCTTACTTATTGATATGTTCAAAAATAGATGTTTTCGTTTCAAAAAATCAAGTTGATGGTCGTAACTTATTTGTGGGCTACCCTGTATACGTGAATTTACCATAAAAGAAAAACACAATAAGAAATAAAAATCGACGGGTCCCAGCGTTTTTCCAAAAAACACACACCTGAATTTTAAATGAATTTAGACATTACTTCTGGGACTCACTATACAGGGTGTTATTTAATGATAGGCCGTAATTCCAAGGGCGCATTCCTGAACCAAATTTAAGTACAAAAGTTCATATAAACCTGTCTCCTAAAAAGTCTGCTTTTAAAGATACAGGGTGTCAAAATTAAAAAAAAAAGAATCGGTTCTTTATTAATATTTTAAAGATCCTTTTGCCGATTTTGGTAAAATTTGGCAGTATTGTTTTCGGGGTAAGCAGCTAAAAATACAACTTTCTTGTCTCTTGATATTTTTTCGTATCTTACTTCGTTTTCGAGAAAAAAAATAAAAGCCACTTCATTGCATGTCGAAAAATTTGTTTTCTCGAAAACGTAGTAAGATACGAAAAAATATCAAGAGACGAACAATAACCCGAAAACAATATGATATTTTTAAACAAGTCAGTGGCGTACATTTTTTTGTCAATATTATTCGTGAGACTGCCCCCCGGGACGCCACTGGAACTCAGAATTATCATCTAGTTAGTGCTAACTTAGCGTCTTATCACAACGAACAACACTGCCACATTTCACCAAAATCGGCAAAAGGATCTTTGAGATATTAATAAAAAACGATTTCTTTTTTTAATTTTGACACCCTGTATCTTGAAAAACCAGAATTTTTAGGACACATGTTAATATGAACTTTTCTATAACAATATAATACAATCAGCGTTTGTGCATAGACGAATTTCGCGAAAATTTTCCTACCGTCGCTTTTACTGCTGGGGATTTTTATCATTGCCTGAGAAGAACCGTGGCTCTGTCTAGGGAAAGGTTTTATACAACATAAAAAAGGAGCAAACGTTCGTAAAATACTGCAAAATACGCCAACAAAATGTGTAAGATGCCTGCCTCAAGAAGTGGGACTACTCTTAAAAAACCAGTTAAATTTGTTTCCTTATAGTGCAAGTATTCCAAGAAATGCGAACTGCAGATTTTGAAAGACGCAGGAATTACTGTGTGGTTTACCCAAAACTTATTTGAAGGAAATTATTTATTAGACCTGGCCTTTTTTTCTGATGAAGCCTGGTTCCACCTCACCGGTTATGTAAATTCTCAGAATACACGCATGTGAAGTAGAGTCCCCCATTGCACCCTCAAAAAATTGGTGTCTAGTTGGCTGTTTCCCGAAAAAGAATTGTTGGTCCTATTTTTTTCCATGACACAGTTACAGCACAGCGGTATAGGGGCAATATCTTGAATCCATTTGTGGAGCAATCACTTGCCAATAAAGTACGTTTTGGTTATTTTTAACAGGACGGTGCAACCGCCCACACATCCGCCGAGACTAATTACTACTTACACAATTTTTTCGACGCTTGCAAGATCCACTTTTCTTTGTTTTAATTACGACACTGACGTTTTGTTATAACATTAATCTTATCTTGTTCTAGAGTTCTAGAGTTCTTTAACAAAGTCCTTATCAGAGAAAACTTTCTTGCACATGCTTCTTGTCGTTTAATGCAAGTTTCAGCTTGTCTTGTTGCAATTTTTTTAGATGTGTTATACTTTTAAACCCTCCATCCAAGTCTTTTAGATTAATTGTCTTTTTTTAACTGTTGTGTCACCTCTTTTAAATCCGACATGTTTTCAATTCTAATTGCAGTCTCGAGTTTTCTATTGGTTGGTGGCGTAGTCCATTCTTTAGCGTTGTGTGTTGAATTTTGTTCTGTGGGAGTAACTACAGGGGTATATTTTATTGTTGTGGTAGCATATGTTTTTGGTTTATTCACTGGTGGATCTTTAAGTTCTGTATTTTTTTCATGCTGTTTTAAAGATGCCAATTGGTACTGCAGAGATGTATTTACCTTTTCTAAGTTACCAAGCTTATGAACTAATAATGTAAGACATTTGTGTATAGAAGTACTACGCCTTTTTAATTTCCTTTCGGAAAAATAAGACACTCTTCATCTTCATTTGTTAGCTACCGTATTTTTTCTAATGATGTACAAATTTCAAAAATTATTTTTTCTGTTGAAAATGGTTCTTGTTGGTTTATTTCACTATTGTGCATACTTTGGTTATCACTAGGACATTGTTTTTTATACATGTTAAGGATTCCAAGACTATTTTCTGATCTTGGTCTCTTATTACTATCATTCGTTGGTTCAATTTTTTTTCATTGGGGCGATTAAAGCTAATATTGGAGGTTGTAGGGGTAGTATGCTGTATCGATGATCTCGGCTTAAAAATGGCGTTTGGGTCAATAAATACATTATCTTTCTTATCCGTAATACTTTTTTCTTCTCGTCCATGTTTATATTCAATGCACCGGATTGATTACCATCACCTGAAGCGTCCATATCAATTTCACTAAATATTTCACACTAGCTAAATTTACTAAAATATAGAGAGATTGAAACACGATATTAACAAAACGAACCCTATTATCAAAATAAATGATAACGTTGGGGAGCAAGAAGGAAACTTCCCATCTTTTTGAAATTTTAGTGGTGTAACTTGAAGACCATAAACAAAGTAAGTTCAAAGTTTAGGAAATCATTTTTGAAAAAAAAAATTCAATGGATTTGGGCCGCGAAAAGGAATTTTTAGTATTTTTTTTTCTTATAAGAGAAGCTTATACATCCCAAGTCACAAGTTTTCCCGAAGTTTGAAATCAAAATTCGAAAATTCTTATTTTTCAATCCACCGAAGCATATACAAGTAAATGAGGAACACAATCGTTTGTTGAACATCAGTTTGGCTTTCCAGAAAAAAGATCGACGACTATGGCTATAAATCAACTAACTCGATATAATATACTGGATGGTTTTAATGGTTCCCTCGATACACATGCCTCTTTTTATGACCTTACCAAGGCTATTGATTGTGTGTCACATGACATCCTTATATCAAAGCTTGCCCATTAAAATTTTGGCAGTAAAGGTCGAGCATTAATCAGGTCATACCTCTCCGATAGCTGCCAATATGTCAGCTACAAGGATGTCTCTTTGAAAATCAGTGTAGTACACGGGGTTCCCCAGGGATCTGTACTGGGGCCCGTGCTGTTTATTATTTACATAAACGATCTAAAAAATTCTCAGACCAATATGGCTCTTCCAACTGAGTTGGGCCTTTTTGCCGATGACACATCGAGCTATTTTAAGTATTACCATTTCCAAGCAGTGTCGGGATTTGCGGATGATGTGCAGAGTGGTCTTCAGGGGAATGGTTCCTGGCCAATAAATTAAGTTTAAATACCACCAAAACTCAGACTCTAAATTTTACTCTGCGAAGAGTGGTTGGAGGCAACCATCAGGACGGCCTGGTGAAGTTCTTGGGAATAGTTCTGGATCCTAAACTTTCATGGGAGTGGCATGTAACGTAGCTTAGCAAGAACCTATCAAGAATGACTTTTCTTATTCGTAGCCTGTCGAGAAGTGTTGCACGCCATGTCCTTTTCATAGCGTATCATGGGTATTTCAGTTCCCCTATGTCCTATGCAGTATGCAGTCTTAAGCTGGGGTCACTCTGCCCATGCATCAAGGGTCTTTGGAGTCCACCGCAGGTGTATTAGGGTTCTGATGGGTATCGGTTATAGGGACTGCTGCCGTCAATGGTTTGTGAGGCTGTGGATTTTCACGTTTCCGTGTGTTTACATCTATCAGTGCCTCGTTTACATCAGATCAGACATTGACAACTTTGCAATGCATGAAAATATCCATGGTTACTCCACTCGAAACAATAAAAATGTTGTTGCGCTTTTTCACAGACTCTCGAGAGCCAGAGACGGTACTGGGTACATGCGTGTAGCATTTTTTAATGTGCTTCCTATTGCCATTAGGGAGTTGGAATTAAAGAACTTTAGAATAATAATAAAAACAAATTTAATTTCTAAAGCATTCTACTAACTGAACTAATAAATACTTGCAAAATAATTTTAGTAATGTTACTTTGTAATATTACCTGTTAAATTTTAGACTAATTGAATCGTTATATTTTAATGTGTTACTTGTGAAATGTTAATTTATTTTTAGTGCTATTTTAATTTTAAATTAATTTTTTTTTTCTTTGTATTCACTATTTTTACTTGACATGTAGAAGCACTTATGTGATATTATTACGAATAAAACTTATCTATCTATATCTATCTATCTATTTGGGTTTTTTTTTATTTGTCAAACAAAGATCTTTTAAATGCTCGACATGTTTAAAAGTTATCTAGATACTGGGTCCCTCGTAGGTATTTTTAGGATAAAAAGGGATAAAATTTCCAGTCTAGGTAAAATATACCGGGTGCTCTCATTTGAAATAACAAAGTTGTACTAACTCTGAAAATTAGCATTTCCACTTTTTTATCTTTCCCTGTATATTTGCAAATAACAAATTTACAAAAAAAACAAAACTTCAGAGCCACGTGAACTCCTCTGTGAAAACCGCAATTCAAAATATTTATTCCTATTTAACTTATAAACATTTCAACTGTGTCAAAATAACGACCCGGTATGCATTGTTTCATACCTGCTCGATGATGCAACATTGTAGCTGTGTGTAAAACTGGTAACACAAAATATAAAGATATTAGTATTTAAAAATACTTGTTCTTTAGTTTATATTGTTATTCTAGATAAATAAATAAATAATCGAGGCGATGGAAAATTCTGCTATGCGCCAAATTTGAGAGACAATGGCCCATCTTCTATGAAGAGGATAGTCTAACTGAACATCAAGCTCGAGAGTTTAATAAGCATATGTCTAAATAGGAACCCATTATGTTGGAGAAGCAGCAATGCATATTTAAAGTTATCAACAAAATCCATGGGAATATCAAACAATTTTTTTTACAGAACCCAGTAGATGGCTTAAAAGAAACCGCAACGTCGTCGACACCAAAATTTATTATTTACCTTTTTGAGTCACCATCTGTAGTCAAGTTTTATAAATTAATTCAAATAGAGCGCCGTTTTTTTTTTGCATCACTATTCTTTTAATATTGCGGGTTTTATTTTAATGTTCAATTCAACTATCTTCTCAGTAGAGTACGGGTCAGTATAATTCTCAATACATTATTAGGCTTCAAGTAACAAAACTACAAAAAACTAACTACCATTAAAGAAACAAGTTGACACCTCGACATATAGACGAGGCAAACAAGTTCAACAAATAAGCAGCCAACACAGAAGACAGGTAGTGAGAGGAAAGGCAGGCAGAAGAAAAAGTTTCAGCTAGGAAAGCTACAAAATTCGTTACCTCTGTGTTTTCTCGAGAGGCGGCACCCTCTTTACGACCCATAAATAATGCTCTGATTCGGCTTGGTGTAATCTGAAATGATAAAGTACTATTGTTATTGTCCGGCAAAGTATTATTTTTTAACCAGAAACTATTGTACAAATCAAAATTTAGTTAATAAAAAGTTTATGTATGTATGATATATTACAGGCATTATTGAATATACTATAATAGTAAACCATTTTCTTACCTTTTTGGGAGTGGCAGAGGTGGCAGCATTAACTTCTCTCAATGGTTGTATTTCATTTCCTTGAAGCGAGGCTCTCCCGCCGTTTTTACTCGGCGTTGGCGGCCCCGGCTTCTTATAGGACGTGGTCCCAAAATCTTTCTTTTGTCGCGGTTTTTCCCCTGGAAGTAGTTTGCAGAGGCTGTCGTCAAGTTCAACCTGGCCAGTCTGAAAAAATATAGAATGCTAAAGTCGAATGTTTAATGACTAAAAGTAAAAAATTTCATGTTGTAATTAACAGTGTTTACTAAATATTATGATACCATTTCTCATTATCCAACTGTTATAATAACCCAAACTTATATGAAGCTGTGGATTTGCTGGCATTTCCTACGTATGGTCCGTAGCCATTTTCAGTTTCTTGGTATTTCCATGGAGTATTCTTTGTGGAATCCTATTATATTCCTGTATACTTCTACATATTGGTGAGTCCTGTCCCTTTTTAGTTCTAGCATATGAATTTCTTAATTCATGGTTTGTTCTTATGTTGTATGTGTAGAATTGTCTGTTATTTTGTAGTTTTACACTGGTTTTAAGTTTATTATTTTGTATATCATGTATTAGTTTGGTTTGTTCAAATACTTTCAATTGATTTATTTTCAGGTATGTCACTTTTTTATATATTTCCTCACTGGGCGTGTAGTAATTCATCACGAATATCACTTTAATCGCTTTGTTTTGTAGTCTTTGGAGCTGATCCAACTGTCTAGTACATGTATTTCCCCAGCAGGGCATTAGGTATCGCATATGTGGCTCTATAAAACTGTTGTAGAGAAGCTGTCCAGATTTTTTATTGAGTTGGTGAGCACATTTTCTAATAGAGCCCAACATAGGAACTATTTTGTTTATCACACCATTTACGTGGTTTTTCCAGGATAGATTATCTGTGATAGTTAGTCCAAGGTATTTATATTCAGTAACCCTTTTGATATTTGTTTCATTAATTTTGATTTGGGGATTGCACGGTGGTTTACTTTTCTGCCTAATAACCATAAATACTGTTTTCTGGACGTTTAAAGAAAGTTTATTGTAACACAGCCAGTTAAAATACTTTACTAGATCACTATTGACAGTTTCTTCAAGTTGTTTTTCACTTTCTCCAGAATATATTAGCACTGTGTCATCTGCAAATTTGAAATATTTTGCTGTCAGGTTGGTGAATTTCAGATTGTGCACGTATAACAAGTATAACAGTGGTCCGAGAACAGATCCCTGTGGGACACCTGTATTTAGTATCTGTTCTTCGCTATGTTCACCATTTATTGCAGTGTAGTGTTTTCTACCGCTTGAGTATGTTTTCAGTAGTCTATGGCATGTACCTCGAAAGCCCATTTTGTATAGCTTGTTCATCAAAAGTTCAATATTCACTGTGTCAAATGCCTTCTGTAGATCAACAAATACTGCTAGTACATATTTGTTTTTGTCCATTTCACTCGTTATATGTTCTAGTGGGTCCACTGTTGTCCCTTGGGTACTACTTTTTTTTTGAAATCCATATTGTTGATGATCAAACTTAAATGTTGCTTCTATGAATGTTACTAGGATGAGTGGAACAATAAAACACCAGATACTCCTGGGGCAATAATCTGGTACACAGACGGCTCAAAAACCAAAGACGGTACCGGAGCAGGTATACACAGAGTAAGACCGAAGAGATATGCTTATTTCTCCCTGGATAAGTCTCCCACGGTGTTCCAAGTGGAAATCTACGCCATCCTACAGTGTGCGTATGAAAACAATAGGAGGACTTATCTTAACAAGCGGGCCCACATAGACTACGACGGCCAAGCAGCCATTAGAGCGCTAACATGCAATAAGGTGACATCAAGACTGGTATCGGAATGCCAAGAGGAACCAGTGGCCCTGGCAAAAGCCAACAAAGTAATACTACAATGGGTACCAGGACATGAAGGTATTACAGGAAACGAAGAAACATTCATTGATCCAGAACCGGCACTTGGAGTCCCAGGGTGTACGAGATGTCATAAAACGATGGACAAGGAATTAACACAAAATTTACTGGAACAACAGACAGGGTTAAACCATAGCAAATATTTCATTGGGGACCCAGACCCGAAACTAACAAAACAGCTAGTTCTGATGAGAAGAAATCAGCTGAGAATTACCACAGGAGTTCTGACAGGACAAATGGCCGTTAAGAAGCACCTGCACCGTATGCAACTGTACAACGGAGACATAAGCTGCAGGTTATGCGGGCAAGAAAGTAAAACGGTACAACATATTATCTGCCACTGCGAGTCATTGGATCGGAAAAGGCAACAAATACTCGGGCAACCAAGACTAGAACCAGAGGTTATTCCGACAATCTCCTCAGTGGCCCTACACAAACTAGTGCAAGGAACTGGAATAAATGAAAATTTTCGCGAAAATCGTCTATGCACAAACCCTGATTGTATTGCCACTCACTACTCCCCGTTTCAAAAATACGCTTCAAGCATGTATTTTTGGTGCTGTTCCGTAAAGCCCACTGCGTAAATTATTCAAGGAATTGGATAAATAAGCGATCAATCAAATTACTTGTAACGACTATTAAAGATGACGGATAACTGATTGATTGAAAAAAAAAGAAAAAATATAAAGAAATATAAACTACATTTTTTTGCCTTTCGGAATAACTTTATTTGAATGTTAATAATTATACCATACAATTTGTAGGCCTCGGTGCCAGTTTTATTGTAAACTGTTTTGAGGTCAATAATAAATTATTATTAAAAAAAAAAAAAAAAAAAATTGATAATGCTGGTACTTACTGACATTCAACAGATATTAAGCTCTACCGCTAAGCAGTACAGCCTTAGATGCTAAGCACACCTGCTCGCACGGTACAAAAACTTTTTAATAAACTGAAATTGATTAATGAGTTAGGGGTCATTTATCACGAGGAACAATTTAAAAAACTAAATATTGAATCTGTGTTAAAGATTTTCGTTAATAATGATTATTGTCAAGTTTTTCTAGAGGCCCACTTACAAACTTTTCGTTTAAATATCTAGAATTCCAGCAACAAGTACCTCAGTTGAGAGACACTTCTTCTATCAAAACATATTGGAGGAATTCTATGACAAATGGCCGTTTGTCATCCCCTGTGTGCATTTCAATTAAAAAAAAAATTGTTTCACTCTCTTCAGGAATCTAAAGATTTTACGGGACTTGGGATCTCTGTTTTTTTTTTTAAGTTAGGAATTCTCCTTCGACTTTAATTGGATCTTTGCAAACTGTTTAGGTTTTATCACTTGTAGAAATTTTGAAATTGACTTTTGCCTTGATTATTCGTATTTCTGCTTGTTTGATTTAAAAAGTTTTTACACTGCAAAATTTTGGCGCCTAGTCCATTGATTGTGAATTGATTGGGTGATTGGTGGTTGATTGATAGTGCCTCACTACTATTAGTGCCTCTCTACTATGGGATTGGACCAACAGGGAGCCAGTCTTTCGGTAGTTTGTACGTACTGTTTGGTCTAGATCTCGTGTGGGAGTCCGTGATTAATGGGTTTGTCGATACGTCCGTACGCCTGTAATAATTTTTGTGAAAAATTCATTTATTGTCTGCATACGAAAGTCTTGATGAAGTATGCGATTCATCGTGTACCTGGGTACATCCGCAATAATTTTTAGTGCCCTGTTTTGTATTACCTGGAATTTATTAAGCTCCGTTCTGCTTATGTTGCACCATGAAGGTGCACCATAAGTGAGAACCGGCCTGACTAACACCTTGTAGAGGTTGACCTTAGTCCTATTACCAAGTCTACTCCGCCTGTGAAGCAGGGGATAGATAGAGCGTAATTGATGCAATGCTAGCTTCACTCTATTAATTGAATTGCGCCTCCAGTTCAGTCGTTGATCAAATATAAGTCCCAGGTATTTGACCTCCTGGCACCAGTTCACCTGGACTCCGTTGACATGAAGCCTCGTCTCACGCCTACTAACATTGCTTTTCGAAAAATAAATAGCCTTCGTCTTGGAGGGATTCAAGCGAATCTTCCAATCCGACAGCCATTTCTCTAGCTTGATTATGTGGCGCTGCATCCGGCTGACGACAAGTCGCGGCTGTTTGGTAGTTGAAGTGATTGCGGTATCGTCAGCGAAAAGATAGAGCTGCGTAAAAGATTTTACGGAAATTATTATAAATAAATTTTCGTTAATAAAATACAGGCACATTAACTTAATTTATAAGAAATAAAATTTTTATTGATTTAAATACACGCGTTGTTAATATTTTTGTTAATGTCTTGTACCGGGTGAGTCAACGATTGCGCGGAGTAATTTTATGCCTTGAAGATAAGAATTGTCCATAATAAGCTTTTGTATTAAGGTATGGTTGGATATCTGGCACATTTTAAAAATATTTTTAATTATACAGGGTGTGTCCAAAAAGTAGGGTGTCATAAAGTTACATTTTTTTTAATGGGACACCCTATATCTTAGAATATTTTTGGATTTTGCATAAAATTACAATTATTTTTTATTAAGTGCATTATAAGTCTAAACCTAATAGTTTCCGAGATATCGACTTTTGAAAAATGACATTTTTGAATTTTGACAGCTTTTAGCTTTCTAACGGTACGTCTTAGAGTAAAACGGCTTACATGTCCCTATCTTAGTTTTCAACTATTTTTCTAAAATTGTCAACTTCCGGTTAAACCAGATGTAGCTCAAAATCCGGAAATATAGTACTAGTAAGTTGGTATTTTTGGAAAGATAATAAAAAAGTAGAGAGTTAGAGGGCTAGACGCTGTCAATTTTTCAAGAGTCGATATCTCGAAAGCTATTAGGTGTAGACCTATAATGAACTTAATGAAAAATAATTGTAATTTTATGTAAAATCCAAAAATATTCTAAGATATAGGGTGTTCTATATAAAAAAATATAACTTTATGATAAATACCCTACTTTTTGGGCGCACCAAACTTTGAAAATAATATCCAACGTTTTCCTCTTGCCGATACACCAATAAAGAAAATTTTCCTGAAAGTCTAGGACCCATACTTATTTCAGATATTGTAATGATGAAACCATGTTTATTGTATTAAAATCGCTGTGAATAAATTCATAATAATATGCAACAATATTAAGTAGGATTTAACTTAAAATTTATTAAATATAGAATATTACCTTAATGTCGTTCTCCTTAAACCTTGTCGGGCTGACAAACTGTATTTCTGCTGGATAAGAACTTTTCAAATGTGGCGGTAATAATGAATTTCTCCATGCCAATTCAGACATTCTACTGGCATTCGATTCTCGCCCTATAATATGAACACAACAACCTAAGATCATGAATTATAAGAGACCTATTTTTACCACCCTATAAACCCGGAATAAATATGTGTTAGATAAGTGCAAAATAGTACCTTCAAATCAAGAAATTATTACAAGAGCTCTAATAGAGCTGGTTAGAATGTTCAGTGAATTTTATTACAAAATAGTATAAAAAAATATTATATACAGGGTGTTACTTATTGATATACCGTAATTCCAAGGGCGCATTCCTGAACCAAATTCAAGTAGAAAAGTTCATATAAACATGTGTCCTAAAAAGTCTAAGTAGCACTAACTAGATGATAATTATGAGTTCTAGTGGTGTCCCGGGGACAGTCTCACGAATAAAATTGACAAAAAAAAAATTACGCCACTGACTTGTTTAAAAATTTCATATTGTTTTCGGGCCACTTCATTGTATGTCAAAAAAATGATAAAATAGTTAACTGGAACTCATAATTATCATCTAGTTAGTGCTAACAAATAAAGCTATGAAAATTATTTGAGGTATCCTTTGTTCCATAAAAAAAGTAGAGCCATGACATGCAAACCTCAACCTATTATCTTTACTAATAGCTGAGATAACCGCAAATACAGTTGATGCAAAACCAAAACCGATGCACGTCATCAATCAGTTGATAATTGTAAATCCGTAAGAAAACACGAGGAAATTAAATTTGGGCAATAAGTATTAAAACTTTATGCGATATTGAATTTACTACAAAAGTATTCTTCTTTGATACGAACCCACTTATAGCAAATATTTTGTTTATTTAAGCTTGTAAAAATTAATATGATTTAAATTTTATTGGCCGATAGTTGGCAACACAACTGTAAACGGTGCGGTAGCGCCAGCTCGTTCGTTGGCTTGGTTTGACGTTTCAATCAAAACTAACTTTAATTGTTCGTGGTTCCGTGTTGCTGTACGTCTATTTTTTAACAATCCAGATATTTTCATAAATAGCATTAAAAAACGGTTCTATTAAAAGAAACAATAGTGCACATTCATATCTCCGTCGATTACGTTGTTTACTATTTGTGAAAAATGCCGAAGCATTTAAATAGTCGGTGCAAAGAGCTAATACCTTCTCTAAGAAGCTATTTTCAGGAAGAACAATAATGGCCTATTGTTACCCTTGACAGCAGTACAGAGAAATTTAAAGAGTATGTTAAAGTCTAGATATTTTATTTTTACTTTACTAATTTTAAGCGTGTAGCAGCTGCCCTAAATTTGAATATCTCCATTGTAAGAGTAATTTCAACAACAGTTAAAAAAAATAAATTATTAGAATCACCTTAAAACAAACGTTCTAATTCAAAGAGGTAAATGTGTGAAGATTTGAAATAAGTTCTATCCGTGACACTATTTATGGAATGTATGAAACAAGTAAAGTGCAGGTTGTATTATATAAAAATTATAATATTTTACATCGGTTATTCATAAGCTGTAACTTTTTTTAGAACATCATGTAACTTTGACAACTTTAAGTTAGAAATTAAAAGACAGAGAACTGTTTGATGGTTGTCTTAACTCTTTAAGAAGCCTCTTCAAGAAAATAGGCTTCGGATTGTAAAAAGATGAACTGATGCGAGGGATTATGGAACTTTCCCCTTTAGCTTTCAAACGGCTGGTATTTTTCAAAGAATATGTTAAAGAAAAAGAAGCATTTTTATTTCTTGGATGAAGCATGGATTTTCCAGAATGGTACCATTGGTCGATCTTGGCAAGATGAAAATAAAAGAAGTGTTAGATCTACTAAAGTTGATGGTAAAAGGTATTATGCAGTAAACAAATATATAAACTATGGAAAACTTTTGTATATTTATCTTGTTTTTATGAAAAAAAAAACTGTGTAATTCCCTCACTCGGATATTTTGGTTACAAGCTGGCAACACTGTCGATAAATGACGTCACTCAAAGGGTATGCCGTGCATCGGTTTTTGTTTTGCATCAACTATACATCGAAATCCAGACACCATGTACGGAGTCTATTCATTGCAGTCGGTTTTTACACCTGCGATGATTAGTAGATGACAGTAATGTAGTAATGATAGTTAGCATGTGTAATAATTAAATGTTCTGTCTCATCTATAGTCACATGACTTAAAACCGCTGGTATCTGAGATCAAAAAACTTAGTATTTTGTTGCCAATCAGAATGATAATTAATCTTACCTGTTTGAGGCAAACAACGACCCTCTTTAAGATCCGTCAAATATTTGTTATTGAACATATCGTCTTCCTCATCTTCCATTTCTAAGTTGCGTCCTAAAAGGAGAAATACCGATTTGAAATATTTTTTACTAAATTAAAATTTCTTTTAAAAAACCATCAATCTCAAAAGAAAAAGTCTATTCTTACCCAGACTATTGATAGATGTTCGCCTAGACACAGTAATGGTTTCCTCAACAAAGTCCCCTGGCGTCAATCTAGGCGGCAAAGTTGACATTTTCCTATCGCGAAACATTAAGTCAAGCGATTCCTTTCCGTTTAAATTCGAAAAGCTTTTTACTTTCTGTAAGTGCTCCCTACAATAATTCATAGCATTTGTTAGATAAAGTAAAACCCTTCACCTGAGATTCACTCTCGACAGTCTGCCTAAAACAGTTGGTCATTACTGGATAAAGAATTTAAATAAGTGTAAAAGCAATAGAACCTCCCTTTTTAAGATATAAATAATTTTATTTTAGGTTAATTATTCCGTCATAATAATTATTAACTATTTTGAGCGAACAATAATGAAAGAAATCAATACAAAGAAAGCAAGGGGATTTAATTTGATCTCTCGATAAATCTTACAATTGTCAGAGAAATGCCTTAAGCTTAAAACATTCATATTCAATGCTATACTGCAAACAAATCACATTCCTGACACTTGGAAAGTCGTCCAGATTATTATGATCCTTAAACCTGTCTATGTTATCCAAAGTTTTTAAGAAGCTGTACATCAAGAGAAAATAAACCAATTTAATGTTTTGATTCTGTATCAAGCACGGAACAATTGCAACATCTGCCGATGGCATAGCATCCCAAACTGACCCAGCATCGGCCTCAAGGAACCTACAAACCAATGAACCATAAAAACTATTGAAACAAAGGACCTGCTAGCACTGCCAACTACCATAAATAGAAGATGCCAAATATAATATCTCGACATACATTTGGAACGACGCGGCGCCGACGTAGAAAAAACATACGAAAATGTCAAGTGAAAAAGTGCAAAATTTATCCTGATAAGTTTTGTTATATTTGTGAAGAATTTCTGGTGAAGTCACAAGCCAGATTATTTTCTGAAAATGTGAAAAAGGCCTATTTCATGTATTTTGCTCTTTTAATCGGAGATCAAGACAAGCAGTGGGCTCCCCATGTGTGATGTATCAGGTGTAGCGTGTTATTGGTGCAGTGGATGAAAGGGAAGAGAAAAAGTTTGCCTTTTGCAGTTCCAATGGTATAGCGAGAACCCACCAATCATTTTGACGATTGCTATTGTTGCATGATAAAGACTGAAGGTTATTCCAAAAAAGAAAAGGGCAAGGTTGAATATCCGAATTTGCCCTCTGCCATAAGACCTCTTCCTCACAATGCAGACTTGCCAGTACCGACTGCGTCTGTAGATTGGCAAGATATTATTGTTACAACAAAAAAAAATTTTTTGTCGCCCAGTGTTTTTGGAATTCTTGAGAAAAATTGTAAAAACATGAATCTGGAAATACCCCGAAACACAAAAACTAATAACGCTAAAGCAATTTGAATTTCAAAACTCTAAGGACACTCATGACGCCATCTTCAATTTCCTGGCGGAAGTTTAGCACTACCTCAATCGGAGAAAGGCGGCGGTAGCAGTGTTCTGTGACCTGTCAGAAGCATTTGATTGCATGGACGACGAGCTACTGCTGTCTAAGTTTGAAAAATACTGTTTTCGGGGCCAGTCTTTGGCATGGTTTTCCTCTTCTGGGATCGTAATCAGTCGGTGATTGTTCCTGGGGCACGCTCGACGTCATTGTGAGTGGGGTGCCGTAAGGATCAGTTCTGGGCCCACTTATTTTTTTTTTTTTTTGATCTACGTAGAAGTAAAGATCTCGGGTGAATTCACACTGTTTGCTGATGACCCCTCTATTGTCTGGTACGGCAGGGCATCTAAACAGCTTAAGAAGGATATCTCCGAAGATCTGCTGAGGATTAAACAATGGCGTGATGCTAATCGTCTTTCATTTAATATAGCCAAAACTAAATTGTAGGCTTTAAGGATGGGCTACTTCAGGTGAACTCTGTAACTAAATTCCTGGGAGTTTTATTGGTAATGAACTTCGATTTGAAGATCATGTTTTAGGTTTAGGCACGCTTTCCTCAGCTTGCTTTGCCATTAGAAAGACGCCCTTAGAGCTTGGCCCTGAGACGGCACGATCAGTCTATTTTGCACTTTTTGAGTCACACCTTAGGTATGGGATTCCATTCTGGGGTGCCAACATCTGCAGAATACTCTATTTATTTTGCAGAAGAAGGCTGTTCGTTTCATTTCTAATATTGACCAACGGGAATCTTGCCTACCCCTTTTTTCCTGTCGAGGGATTGTGACTCTTAGCTCGTTGTTTGTTCTTGAAACCGCTTCGCTAAGAAGTGTAACAACGCTTGTAGTACCCCGCGGCGGGTCACTCGGCGGGCCTTGTACTTGCCATTGCCGATTAAAGTTAGGAGCAAAATACTCTCTCTAGTCTTTTATAAAGTCTGTTAGAGCATTGCTGGTTGGGAAGGTGTGCTATAACTTAAATGATTTTTATTTATATCCGCTTACCTGATAATTGGTTGCTTCTTTTTTTTAATTGTAAAACAAATGTTAGCTTGGAGTATTTAAAATGACTACTATTTTAGATGCATGCAGTTCATTTCCAATTATAGTTTTACTTTCGTGTAACTTAGCGTTTTGTTTTCTGTATTTTTTAAGTCTGGTGTGCTTTGTTGCCGTGTTCTAAATAAGCAACAGTATGGGCCAATTGTTTCTTTTAGTTTTAGACCGCTTTGTTAACGAACAATAAAGCATTTTTGACTTAATTTGACTTTGACTACGTCAGAGGGCGCAGGCTTGCTTGAGAAAAGGTGTTTCTTACCAACACCGCGAGGTGGAGCCATTTGGTTTTATTCTGTTAAATAAAAATAAATTTAAAGTACGAAATTATTTTCCATCGTTGGTACAATGATTTATTGACAATTAAATTGTCAAAATATTCACTACATTTCAAGTCCCTAATATAAACACAGGGTGTCCGGTAACTACCTCCTAATTTTTGGAGGTCAAAATAACCCTAATTTGTCATTGAAAAAAAATTCTTAAAGTGCCCCTTAACGGAGATACAGAGCCCCAAAAGGGTACCCTGCGATTTACTTTTGTGGCTCTAACTTTTGAACCGACTTGTACAATTTAATGAAATTTTAATATTTTGTAGAGGCCTTAAAGAGTCATTAAACCATACTACAGTAGATGTTTTACATTGTCAGGGAAGTCAGGAACGGACTTGCCACCACACTCGTTGGTCCAAAATTTTGACTGGTGTCACTTAACAGAGCTGAAAACTGATTTTTTAAATACTCTGGTCATTCCTCTTTAAAAAAGGCACTCTGAATTTATTTCGATAAAACTGACGAATGTAGAGATAAGTCGGTTTTTATGCGAAACACTTCAAAAGTAACTAATTAATGCTAAACACAAACAGGTAAAAATAAAAACCCAGGGTATGCTGATGTGCATTTAATTTTTGAGAAGCGCTTTTAAACTCTCCGAAGGCAAGAAGACTTTATGCTGAAAGATTTTCAACTCAGACATTGTCAATTTACAATGCTATTAAAATACAAAAATAATGAAAACGTTTAAATGTTATTTTGGCAAATGTTCAATATGGACCCCACATACTTCACTACATTTTCTTAGTCTTCGAATATTTTCCCGCTGCACTGCAAATAATATCCCGGCAATATTACGGACTTCGTTAGAATGCTGTTTTATTTTCGCTAGTAGTTCTCTAGTATTTACTGGTGTTAAATAAGCTAGTTATTTTAGATGTCCCCAGAAGTAAAAGTCTAAGGGATTTAGGTCTGGAGTCCTCCTTGGTGGCCATAAAACAGGCCCACCACGACGTATCCACCGAGGGCCAAAAAGGCTCGTTTAGTATTGACGTACTATACGGTTATAATGAGGTGAAGCACCGCACATTTGCAATCTTCTATCAAGAGGCACTTCTTCCAATAAATTATTCAAGTTTTGCTGCAAAAATTGTAAATAAATCTCACCATCGAGTCTTTCTTCCAAAACAAATGTACCTATAAGGTTATGTCCGATAATGCCAGCCCACACATTTGCAATAAACCTTTGTTGGTGTTTGTTTTAAATTATGGCGTACAGATTTACTTCAGCCCAAAAATGAGATTATTATGCCATCTCTTGTAACACCGGCTTCATCGGTTAACAAAATAAGGTTAGAAAAATTTAGATTTACGTTATGTTGCTGTACCTATAAACCAGTTTGTGTATTGAAGTCTTGCTTGAGAATCATCCGGAGACATATCGTGTACTTTTTGAACATGGTACGGGTGAAGTAACCGGTCTTTTATAGTTTCATGTACATCCCATTTTGTAACATTGTTTTGTGTCGCAATCTTTCTTGTGCTGTTTGGAGGGTTGTCAGCAATATCTTGCAAAATTTGTTCCTCTACGTGAGGGTCTCGTGCACTCCTGGGAGATCCATCACCACCACGTCGCGGCAAAAATGACCCTGAATAAAAAAATTCATATAATCATTACTTGCTAATCATCTTTTACCTATTTCTCTTAGACTCCGATCAACCCTTTGAGAATGTTAGAGCTGGACATCTTTTAGAATAAACTATTCTTGCCTTTGAAGAGTTGGATAGCGCTTCACCATAAATTAAATGCATATCAACATAATCTGCGTAAGAATATTCTACCATTTTTTAAAATTATTTTTACTTACAGGCGGTTTTGACAAGTTCTGTCAATAGTAATTCATTATGTAGGTATTAACAATAACAACCTGATTTTTACCTGTTTGTGCTTAGCATCAATAACTTTCGAGTGTTTCGCATAAAAACCGATTTATCTCGAAAACTGCCAGTTTTCTAACATCAAGGACACTTGTGAACTTGAAACAATTTGCCTCTATTGACAACGATTTGCCAAGAGAAAGTGCAGAATTGACTATAATCGAATGTATTAAAGAGATCCAAGAAATGGATGAAAGTAGTCCCAACTCTAAGACAGAGGAACAGGAATCTGAATTTGCTCCAGTGTCGAAAATATCAAGCCTATCTGAAGCCTGCGCAAATTTAATAATAATAAAGAGTACATTTTTTGAAGAGAAATGACCAGAGTATTTAAGAAATCAGTTTTCAGCTCTGTCAAATGACACCGGTCAAAATTTTGGACCAACGAGTGTGGTGACAAGTCCGTTCCTGACTTCCCTGAGGATGTAAACCATCTACTGTAGTATGGTTTAATAACTCTTTATGGCTTCTAATAAATATTAAAATTTCATTAAATTATACAAGCCGGATCAAAAGCCATTGCATTGTCTTGCATTGCATATTCACAATCGAAGGATATAAGCAGCAGGCACACTGTTGATAAAATACTCTCTGAGAAAGCTCTAGCACGGCTCAGTATTGGTATTGGAGAAAAAGCGGCCGCGTTAGGTATTAGCGGTGCTATGAAAGTTAAAAGAAAGTTAGGCATGGGACTAAAAAGAAAAAAGACAAAGGGACGAGGAATAACGTTATCTCAAGCCATTGCTCAAGGTAGAAAGGGAAACAGGAAAACAGTTTAAAAGTTTACACGAGGGCATTAAAACAGCTGTGAAATCAGTTTAAAAAAAGTGGTAAGGTTTCGAGTATGTAAAAGAAGAGTAATACCTATTTCAAAGAGTGGTGGATTTTTACCACTTATACCATTATTTGCGGGCCTGTCAGCTTTAGGCGCCCTAGGGAGAGGCGCTGCAGGAAAAGCAAAAGCCATAAATGACACGAGATCAGTCAAACAAAAATTAGAAGAAGATAAGAGACACAATCAAATGATGGAGTCTATAACAATAGGACAAAAAGGAAGCGGGCTGTATTTAAAACCATATAAAACAGGATGCGGTTTGTATTTGAAACTCTATTCAAAAAACTGCTAAAACATATACCCCTAAAAACTCTTACTAATTATGATTTACTTAAATACATCAAATTTCAACAAATTCCCAAGTTTAAAAGACAATGAAAGTGGTATTATTAGTAGTATTAATAGTATTATTAATATAGTCATAATGGTGATGGGACTCATTGCACAGCCTACATAAAAAAAAAATAACAAACCTATGGTAATCTGCGACTTCCCGCTGAATTAATAACATGTTAGTCAAAAAAGTAAATCGCTGGGTACCCTTTTGTGGCTCTGTATCTCCGTTAAGGGGCACTTTAGGAATGTTTTTCTATGACAAAATATAGTTATTTTGACCTCCTTTGTATGCTCCCGAGAAATTAGGAGGTACTTACCGGACACCATGTATATAAAAAAAACTGCTGTTTTCTCCTAATTGTAAACATATCTGTTCCCAAACTTTGTCCTTTTTGCGTATATTTTAAAAATTTTCTTCATTTTGATCATCATAATGGAATGAAGTTCAACTATTCCAATAAGTTTTTCAGTCAACGCCATTTTCATCCACGCGAAACTACAGTCTCACGAAATAAACGCTGCAATGACGCTGCGGAACACAATCTAGTGGTGTGAATACGTCCGTAAGCCGCCTTACTTATAGTTCCGTCACAAGAATAGAAGTTCCGTTGCGAATTCGCATCGGTTGCCGCTAGCAAAAGTTTCGCGCCGATCCTTAGTCTGTTTTAGAAGAAATGCTCTCTCGTACCTAACGGAGTCGGCTACCTAGACCCTATATTTATGGAAATGTAAAAAAATGATAGGCGATACCACGCAGATTAAAGGAGCCGCCGTAAGTGATCCGTCTAGGTATTCTTTAGTCTATGCCTTGATCGAAAACTATCGATAGTTACCAAAAAAAACCTGACTGTTGTATCCTTAAATCCTGATCAATTAAAACGATGGAGGGAGAAATTTTATAAAAGCAATCAAATATAATGTATGCTCTTACCTTGAACAGTTATTTCTTAACGAAACCGCAGTGGCGCTGCTCATCACACTGTTTCTATCGCCAACTTTGTTGCCTCTGCCCCGTAAAGAAGAAACGCCATGTTTTGTACTATTTCTTTCCAATGGGACAGCTTGTAGTGATTCCCTTAAAATGCATTTTGTGTTAGTCTTTCACGCGCAAATACCCTACCAGGTCAAATTCCATAGTTAAAATGTTTCAAGTGTGCTAGCTTTGTCAAATCATATTAAATTTTAAATAATCTTAGTATTAGTACCTGGATAAGTAACTCTCTCTCGCCTTTAACATGTCTCGTTCTACTTCAAGCATATGCACCTTTTGTTCAGCGTCAAACAATTCATTTCTTATCTCGTCGATAGTATTCTGCAGATAAGCCTACAAAAGAAAAATAATTTCTATAATAGCTATTTACCTAACAAGTGCGGAATACACTTTCCGCATGTGTTAAGTACGATTTTTCTACAAGCGTACGGAAAATTGCGAGAATTGCAATGTAAAATAAAAAAAAATAACTAATCTGAGCTGTCAAATTTCTGAAGTTTTTATTTTTAAGAAAATTAAATATGGTATCACGGCAGAACAAAAAGCTTTTATGATTGAAAGGATTGATGGCCAGTGGGTTTATTCAACACGGAACGCTATTCAGGATTTCAAACAACGTCCCCACATAGTCATGGATTTCGAACAGTATGGCCAAGATGATCACTTTGTTTAGAGAAACAAGCCGTGTGAGTAGAAAGAAAGGCAATGCGAGACCCAAAGTTCGCAATGCACAAAAAGTAGAAGAATTGAGGCAAATTTAAGCCAGCTAAAAAATGTATCCTTCATACGCAAGTTTATCATCTAAGCTCATTTCAAGAATTGTTATCAATCAGCAGCGATGAGTAATTTGCACAGGTGCGGCTGGATCCATATAATGACCCACCTACTAATTTCTAATCTAATTTCTTTTTTTAAACCCAAAAGTAGGATAATTAAAAAAAGTGCATTTTCATACGAAAACTCCCCCAAATCGAGGTGCGTGCTTTCTCCAGGCTAGGTTCTATTTTAAATTGGCCTCTTAGGTTTATATAGCACGTTTAGAACAACGCAAAAGAACATCGTGAGGAGTCCCGGGCGGTAGCACTGGATATTTCAAGGCCTTTGACCGAGTATGGCATGAGGGGCTCCTAACTAAAGTGAGAGCATATGGAATGCCGGTTCAATTTTGTTCATGGCTGTCAAGCGTTCTTAAAGACCGTTCTCTGCGAGTGGCGATGGACGGATTTCTTTCAGACACATTTGAACTAACCTGAACTAACCTGGAAGAAATTCTGTCTTGGGGTGACAGTAACAAAGTAGAATTTAACGCTAAAAAAACCCAGGCGACACTTTTTTCTAAAAAAGTTAATGTTGAAGAACCGGATGTAGTCATGGCGGGACACTCGATTCCCTTGGCTTCATGAATTCATTTATTGGATGTCAATTTGGACAGTCATATGTCTTGGCATAGTCACGTTGCGGCCATTGCTAAGGCAGCCTCGAAGAAGCTTGGAATACTTTTCCGAACTAAGAACCTCTATACACCCCAACAACTTATGATGCTCTGTAAAGCCTAAATTCGACCATGGCATATTAGGGGCTCTGCTTCTAAACATACCCTGAGATTGCTAGATTCCACTCAAAGAAAAGCATTCGCTTGATCGGTGACCATGATCTGACAAACAACCTGGAAAGTCTTGAATATCGGAGCAAGGGCGGTTTTAACTTTTTAACATGGGGGGGGGGGGGTATTCTCAAATCCCAACTTTTTTAAAAAAATGGTATCAATTACTTATGCATTTAGATAGGTACATTTTTTTTTAAAGAAGCATGCAGTAATAAATAGGAAAGCTCTTATTAAGCTGAACTAATCAGAAAGTAAGTTTGGAGGGGGGGGGGGGAATAGCGCCGCAGACGAAAAATTTTTGGATGCCACGCCCTTTTTCAATGATGATGCTTAAAATTCTAAATTCATGGGGGGTAATTACCCTATTACCCCCCCCCCCCCGTAAAACCGCCCTTGCATCGGAGGCAGGTTGGCGACTTGAGCCTATTTTACAAATATTTTCATAGCAAATGCTCAACTGAGGTTGGCTTGATTCCACCCAGAGCGATGCTTGGTAGAAATACACGACGAGCCACTGCAGCCCACCCGTACGTGGTTCAGCTTAGTGTCCCTCGAACGACACTGTTTAAAAATTCTTTCATCTGGAGAACGTCATCACTCTAGAACGACCTCCCTGAGATCGTGTTCCCCAACGAGTATAATCTCCAAAGATTCAAGACAGCGCTAAGGATTAATCCTGCAGTGCTGTGCCTTATCATAAAAAAATAAAGTAGAAAACTATATTATAAATGCATTAAAATCAAGACCGGAACAAACATACGCGCTTTAAGAAAGTTAAAAAAAGAGACAAACTATTGAAAAACATTTGGGTTAGACAAAGAAAAACTAATTACCTAATAATTATTACGCATTGTATTTGCATAAATTTCTGTTTACGTTTCATTACACCAGCACTTCACTGATATTTATCAATTTAAATTTAAGATGTTTCGGCTTTCTTTATTTTCCCTTTTTTTTCGAATGTGTGTATTGTGTACCGTGTGTAGTAGTGTAGTACTTACTACTCATAGAACCTAGTACTTGTATTAACAATGGATTTAACTGACTGCGGTGGAAAATAAGCGGTGCAGGTTAGTTTAGAAAATATTATCTTATTAGGTGTGTTATTATTAGTTGCCCACAAAATTTGCCCTATCGAAAAAAAAACTCACGGATCGCATAATAATGTATGGCGACACATTAAAACCTCGGTTTTCAACCATTGCGAAACTTTAGAAGACCTACGAGCCAGCATTACAAATAAATTTCAGGAGATTAGCAAGGCCAAATATGTCCAAGGTTCTCGATTCTGAAGAATGAGAACATGTTTGGAAGCAAGGGGTGGCCCAATTTATATTGAAAAAAAAATAAGTTGTTTCTATCGACTGTCCACATGGCCTAGTTTTGTCCACTTTAATGTAGTAGTTTGTGTGTCAAATCTGAGCTTGATACGTTAAGAGCCAGAGGCCAAGAGGTGCCGCTTGAAAGCTACATCTACCATTCTACATCGACTTTTTAGGGTTAAGTAGGCTCTCAGTATTGCTTCCTTTCGTCGGATTCTATAACCTCACTGACGAGCCGTTATACGGCAAAACGTTAACATTTTAGTCACAAATAAATAAAAATGACAGCTAATTTGAGATCTGTACCGACTAAATGACTTCTTGCAATGCCAGTCTCCAGGTTGTCAACAGCTAGACTTCCCCGTGGTCTAGACGTCCTCGGAATGGTGCAGTTTTTATCATTTAGAAGAAGGCAGAACCTTGACATGCGAAGCACTTTTAAGTGTTTGGCAGCGTCAAAGGATAGCAACTCAGCGATATTATTAATTTGTGAGAAAACTGTCCAAATTGTAGGACCAGTATTTAGGTCTTAAAGCGCATCGTACTCGTCAAAGGGAACATGACGGAGCGCGTGAGGATATCTATTAAGGTAACCTGGAAGAATTGTTTCATATCGCCGGTAAACAAGCTATAATAAAAGTATAAACCAAAAAAGATTATACAGGGTGTCTCACGGTCGATGGTAGGTTAGACGTTTACGGAAAACGGGGCATAGAAAATTACTGAAAATTTGGCAACTTGGGTAACCGGCTTTGCTCTATCGATCTAAAATATTTTCAACAATGCAGCGTTGCCGCTTATACAAAAAAGTAGCAACATATTTGATATTTTAAATGGAACACCCTATATATAATTGCATCTTCCGCTTCATTATTGATTTCTAATTATTTTAGTATAATACGTTCCTATACCTATCTTTAGCGGTTTTCGAGAAATTAATTAATTTCCATATTTTTTGTTCAAAACATAGCTCTAATTATATGTTTATTACTGCGGTATTTGGATTTGTAGACAGCTGAAATTTTGGATGTAGTTTACCTTGTCCTGTGTATTAGTTATGCATAAAGAAATTTGTTCTGTGTTATACAGGGTCGTTCAAAATTCGTCATTTTACCGCTCGATACAAAAATGGTGAAAAGTGCATTTTTTCAAATAGAACACCCTGTATATTATTAAATATCCTGCAAGAAAATTAATGTCCCTTCCAAATGATATATCATGTTCCTATACCTAAATAGTTAAGATGTCGAAATAAAAGCAAGTTTTTGTAAAAATCGGATTCTTTTGGCATATTTGTCTTAGATAGCCATGAAATCCCAAGATGGAACATATCTTTGTGAAAATTTGACAGTTAGTGCATCAATAATAAGAAACTTGCTAGTTTTTAACTTTTAGTAAAGAAAGCGACCTAAAAAGAATTAAAATGGAGGTAAATAACTATTCAAATGAAATTTTGATGAAATTGTTTATTCTTCATGGACAATGTAACCAAATTATAGCAAGAACATGCAGAAGGTTCAACGAAATGTTTCCCGATCAACAACCAATCAACGAGAGAAAGTTTGTACGATTACAAAATAATTTTGTTAATTATGGGTCAAAACTGAAATCGGAAAGACATTTACCGAAGCCTGTAACTTCTGATGAAGACAACATCATAAATGTCTTAGCCTATTTTCACGCTTTTCCTCAAGCTTCCACTAGAAGTGCAGAAGAAGATTTAGGCATAACTCGTCCCTCTGTTCAAAGGATCCTTGATAATCATGACATGCACCCATACAAGTTCACAAAAGTTGAAGCCCTGAAACTAGAAGATTACCAACGTAGACTACAATTTTGTGAAGCAATGCTGATCCGCATCCAAGAAGATCCTAACTTTCTAAAGAAAATAATTTGGACGGATGAAGCTAAATTTTCCAGGTAGGGCATTTTCAATAGAAGGAACGAGCATTTCTGGGCTGACCAAAATCCACATGTTGTTAAGGAAATGGGATTTCAGGAAAGGTTCAGTTTTAACGTTTTTTGCCTCCTAAAAGATGACAAAATAGAGTATCACATTTACGAGGAATCTCTAAATTCCGAAAGATACCTTCAAATTCTAAAATCAGTTGTGAACGAGTTTCTGGACAATTTATCATTAGAAGAGTATCGTACCTGTTGGTTTCAACTGGACGGGGCACCAGCCCATTGCACTGGGACAGTAACAAGAGAGTTGTTTCAAATCTTCGACGATCGTTGGCTAAGACATTTGGGACCGTGGGATTGGCCTGCTAGATCGCCCGATCTCACGCCACTTGATTTCTACTTGTGGGGTGATTTGAAAAGTAAAGTATACAGGACACCAGTACAGAGCAAACAAGACCTTTGCCAACGAGTGATCACTTACATTGAACAGCTTGATGCCAGTGAAATAAGGAAGGCCACAACTGAATCTCCGAGTATACGGATTGAAAAATGTTTGGAAGTCGACGGTCGTCATTTTGAACATTTATTAAAAAAATCTTGATATGCTTTTGTCTTGTATTGTTATTTGCTATTTGACTGTATTGATGTTATTTGTCCCTACTGAAATTAGTTTTGTTTTCAGTTTTGACCCATAATTAACAAAATTATTTTGTAATCCTACAAACTTTCTCTCGTTGATTAGTTGTTGATCGGGAAACATTTCGTTGAACATTCTGCATGTTCTTGCTATAATTTGGTTACATTGTCCATGAAGAATAAACAATATCAAAATTTCATTTGAATAATTATTTCCCTCCATTTTAAAACTTTTTGGGTCGCTTTCTTTACTAAAAGTTAAAAACTAGCAAATTTGTTATTATTGATAAAATTTTCATAAAGATATGTTCCATCTTGGGATTTCATGGCTATCTAAGACAAATATGCCAAAATAATCCGATTTTTACAAAAACTTGCTTTTATTTCGACATCTAAACTATTTGGGTATAGGAACATGATATATCATTTGGAAGGGACATTAATTTTCTTGCAGGATATATAATAATATACAGGGTATCCTATTTGAAAAAATGCACTTCTCACCATTTTTGTATCAAGCGGTAAAATGACGAATTTTGAACGACCCTGTATAACACAGAACAAATTTCTTTATGCATAACTAATACACAGGACAAGGTAAACTACATCCAAAATTTCAGCTGTCTACGAATCCAAATACCGCAGTAATAAACATTTAATTAGAGCTATGTTTTGAACAAAAAATATGGAAATTAATTAATTTCTTGAAAACCGCTAAAGATAGGTATAGGAACGCATTATATAAAAATAATTAGAAATCAATAATGAAGCGGAAAATGCAATTATATACAGGGTGTTCCATTTAAAATATCAAATATGTTGCTATTTTTTTTGTATAAGCGGCAACGCTGCGTTGTTGAAAATATTTTAGATCGATAGAGCAAAGCCAATTACCTAAGTTGCCAAAATTTCAGTAATTTTCTATGTCCCGTTTTCCGTAAACGTCTAACCTACCATCGACCGTGAGACACCCTGTATATCCCTTGAAAAGTAAAAAGAAGAATTTTCTCATGTAGTACAAGTTGGTCTGATTTAAAGACAACAGAAAAAGAAATCCAGATAGACATGAAAAAAGATCTCAAGGCGAAGGAACAATATGATGAAAGGGAAAGGAAATATGTTTCTGAGCAAACAATATCAATTTCCATGTCATCTTCAGACAGTTCCGGAACGGACGAAGAATATCAACCTATAGCGTTAACTTCTGCAGCAACGTCCAGTGCTTTCCATCAAAACGACCTAAAAACATATTCAAATCACCCGAAATGGTCGGAGCTTTCGATCGTGTTAATCCTCCCGACAGAGGAGTTGTATTTATCGCTGGGGCAGTTGCAAGTTACAGTTGAGAGAACTTTTCTTTTGCACTGGAACGGCAAGCTTTGAAATGGTAAAGAAAGGATTTTGGTAATTCCGATTTGATACAACAGCCAGTAATACTGGGCTTCACACGGAAGCTTGTATTACAATAGAAAGAACCTTGAGAAATTAGCTTGTCTGGATTTGCATGCCATCATGTTATGAAGATTATGCTCTCAGCTATTTTTTATGTATATTTGGCTTTACTGGTGGTCCAGAGACTGCGCTGTTTAATCGATTTAAGAAACTGTGGTCAACTATTAATCACACTGATTATACTGTAGCTCTACTAAACAAATTACGAGAAGGGAACTTTGGGAGTATCTACCACGTGCCCTTCAAAAACAACATTCTAGAGATGATTATCAAGAACTCCTGCGTCTGTCTCTTTTATTTCTTGGTGAAGGAAGTGGCAGTGGAAGAATTCGAGCTCCTGGGCGGACACATCATGCGAGATGGATGACAAAGGCTATTGACGCCCTAAAAATTTAACTCTTTCAAAACCAGTTTCAGCTGACACCTGAAGAATAAAAAAAATACCATAAACTTGGCCTTGCTTGTAGATGCTATATTTTGGAATGGAAGCTCCTCTCGCAATTAAGGCTCTATATAATGATATCCAGCTTCTCCATCAACTAAAAAGCAATCCGAATCCAACATTTACTGAAAAGCTTACATAGCTTTAGCGCGGCATCTTTGGTTTCTTTCTGAGCAACTGAGAGCTGGATGTTGGATGCTCGATATCGGTATGTGGTTTTTTATGGGCTTTATAAATAAACCGATATCTTGATTTGCTTTTAGGTTTTGTTGACCTCATAAGATTCAGTGTAAAATAAACACATGTTTAGAGTACATCGGTGTTTTACTCATTTACAATATCCTTTCGGAATATTAGTATATTAAATATTCACATTAAGATTTAAAAACATAACATTGGCGACGAAGTGTTTTTGAACCCACCCACGGGTAATTAATTAGTAAGGAATAAGTGTGCGGGTCGTGAACATTTTTTTTTGGTGAGACCGGCCATAGTAAACAGTAAACAAAATGGCTCCACCGGTTGAAACGGAAAAGAAATCGCAAACCGAATTCCTGGGACTATTAGGATCACTAAGCAATTTTGATCCAAAATGTTCTAACTTTGCCGTATTCAGCGAAATAATTAAACAGTTTTTTATCGCAAATAATATAACCGATGTGGGTCGGAAAAAGGCAATTTTATTAAATACCTTGTCAGAAGAGTGCTACATTTTGCTGCGTAATCTGTGTTCCAAATTTAGCCGAAGATAAAACTTACGATCAGTTGGTCTCCGTGTTGAGTGAACATTTTTCTCCTGTCAAGCCTTTTTTTTTCGGTGAGACTTAAATTTTATACGAGTAAGCGTCAACAAAATGAGTGGGTTTCAGAGTGGGAGGCACGAGTTAAATCGTTAGCCTCAAACTGCGGTTTTGGAGCTGAATTAACCACCGTAATGCGCGACATTTTTGTGGTTGGTATCAATGACGGAAAAATCATGAACCGACTTTTCGAAGAAGACGCCTCGAAAGTGTCCTTCCAAAATGTTGTTAAAACGGCTCTGAGTAAGGAGTCGGCACTCAGGGAGCATAACGTAAGAGAGTCTTTAGGGGCTGTGGTGAAAAGTGAACCATTAAATTATCAGCAACACGATCGTGGCTACCAGAAATTTTCACGGGGAAAGAAATCGTTTTCAGGTATGAAAGATGCCCGCAGAGGAGGAGTTAATCAGGAGGCAAGTGGTTCAGGTACCCAAAATAGAAGGGAACAAACAAGTAAGTGCTGTGTTTCTGGTCGTTACAACCATTTGGCAAGTGAATGTGCATTTAAAGATTGCAAGTGCCATAAATGCGGCTTGAAAGGGCATTTAGCCCCTCAATGCAGGCGTTTTTCTCAAAATATTTTGACAGAAGAAATGGGTAGTTCTGATGGTGACGTTTCGGATTTAATTTATAATATTGGAGAGTTGATAGTCAACGATAGCGACAATATGGGTAATGTAAAACCAACATTTGTAAATCTATTAGTAGGAAATATTCCTTTAAGTTTTGAGGCGGACTCAGGATTTGCCAACTGTGCCATTTCCGAAAAATTATACCTTAAACATTTTAAACGACAAATGGTATACAAAAATAAATTGGCTCTAAGAGACTATGTTGGTATTACATTTAAACCACTAGGTTATCTTAAGCTAAGTGTCATTTTTGAAAATAAACCTTTTGTTCTCAAAACATATATTACAAGAAACGGTTGACCACCATTTATAGGTAGGAATGAGTTAAAATTATTGAATTTAGGAATTTCCAAAATAAATAGCACAAACGATATTTTCTCAACAGAAGTAGGTGATTATGTAAATTCAGAAGATTATGTTATAAATAAAACTGTGTCAGAATTATTAAACAAATACAATGGTATGTTCGACGGAAATTTAGGCTCTTTCAATAAGTTTAAAGTAAATTTACCACTAAAAGAGGGAGCAGTCCCAAAATTTTATAAAGCTAGGCCAGTGCCATTCGCACTTAAACCAAAAATTGAGAGTGAACTAGATAGATTAGTAAAAATAGGTGTTTTGGTACCCACAGAATTTTCGGATTGGGCTACACCTATTGTGCCTGTGTTGAAGCCAAGTGGGGGTATTCGAATCTGTGGCGACTATAAAATAACATTAAATCCTTAACTTCAGGAACAGCATTTTCCATTACCTCGTATTGAATATCTATTTTGTACGTTGCAAGGCGGTAAAAAGTTTTCGAAGATAGATTTATCAGAGGCCTTTCAGCAAATTTTGCTAAATGATGAGTCTCGAAAACTTGTTACCATCTCAACGCATAAGGGACTTTTTTCTTATACGCGCATGCCCTACGGGATGAAAAGCGCGCCCGCAATTTTTCAGAATATAATGGAACAACTTTTCATCATGCAAGGGGTCGCGTGTTTTATTGATGATATTCTGATAACTGGAAAAAATGACAAGGAACATTTGGAACGTCTGGAAAAGGTTTTCCAGAGGTTGGAAGAGTGCGGCTTAAAGGTTAAAAAAGATAAATGCCATTTTTTTTCAAAAATCGGTTCAGTATCTAGGGCATGTAATAGACCAAGAGGGTTTGCATACCTCAGATGAGAGGGTCGTAGCCATTAGAAATGCGCAAGAGCAACCATTAGTCACATTTTCTAGGATAACACCGAAAACCCAATAGCTTTTGCTTCCAGATTATTAAATCAAGCTGAATTAGCTTATTCGCAGATAGACAAAGAAGCGGCAGCTATTATTTTTGGTGTTAAAAATTTTTTTCAGTATCTTTATTGTCAGAAATGTATTTTAGTAACAGATCACAAACCTTTATTGGCGATTTTTGGCGATAAAAAAGGTATTCCTCTATTCGCTGCAAATCGTTTGCAAAGGTGGTCTTACATTTTATCTGTTTTCGATTATGAAATTAAATTTGTAAATTCAGAAAAAAATTATGCCGATTGTTTATCGCGTTTGCCAGAAAAAAAATAGCACCGAAAACATTCACAAAACAGATACAAAATACTCATATTTAAATCTTTTGCAGGAATCTAATTTTACATTTAGCTTTAAAGATATAAAAAAGGAAACTAATAAAGACCAAATTTTAAGTAAAATTTTTTTTTATGTCCAAAACGGTTGGCCAAATTCTTGTCCTGGCCCCGTTTTCAAACCTTATTTTTGTAGAAAAAACGAGATAAACATCGAACAAAATTGTTTATTATGGGGATATAGATTAATCGTCCCAGAAAAAATTAGAAATTATTTTTTGGAGGAATTGCACAGTACCCATATGGGCATAGTCAAAATGAAGTATTTTGCTAGATCATACGTTTGGTGACCCTCAATGGATTCTCAAACTGAAGATTTCTCAAAGAATTGTAAGTCCTGCGCAGTGTACGCTGCAAATCCTCCAAAAACTCCGTTAATGACTTGGGAGTGGCCAAAGAATCCATGGACTCGATTACATGCCGATTTTTTGATGACAGAGTATCCTTGAAAACTAAATAAAAAATTATAAAAGAAGATAAAATTCTTAAGCAAGACTAATTTTCCGCGACGTATACAAATAGCCGAGGAAAAAAATTAAATCAATCAGATTTTGTAACTGAACGGACAAGCAGCCTTTTTTGATGTTCTACTCCTCGGAGGAAAAAATAAGTGTAAAGCGTTTTTAGAAAAGTCGATTCAAGAATCGAAAGTTGATCCGCTTTACTAAGAGCGAAGAACAGAAGCGGTTTATTCTTCGCATATATTTCAGAGACTTCCTACTCCATCAAAGGTCTCTCTTGTTTAGTATCTTCTTATTTTGTTATTGAATACCGTAAATTTAAAGTTGTGGAAACAAAATATTTGTTTGTTTGTTTTTTTGGACCACCCTAATGTTTAGGTTAGGTTAGTATAGGTTAGTTAGGTTGTTGTGCATGTTCTTTTTTTCAATTCTTAATAATTGAAACTTCAGAACTTGATACTTCTATTTTGTATTCACCTTTATCTTTTATCTAGATTACTTTTCAGGGTAATAATAATTTAAAAACTGCGTAATTGATCCCACGGCATACTTTAAGGAGGTTGTTTTTACTTAGGATGTGTGATTGTTGATACATTGTTTTCAACGATAGTTGAAAACTTTCAACCCAACTGTAAGCTGTAAGTGTTTCAGCATGCGTATGAGCGAAATAAATACACACGCTCGTAGAAAAACAAATTTTTTAGGCAAAAACAAGTGACAACTATAATACCTAATTTTATACGTACCACTTCCCCATGCTCGCTTTTAACTTTTGTAATCTCCTTGTTAACTTCCTCTCTATACAACTTAAGCTGAAAAAAAATATTACATATACAGAAGGTGTTTTAAAAATAAAAGTGAAAGGTGGATGAATAGTTCTTACCAAGAAATAGATAGCACGAAGAATTTAAATATTTATTACCAAAATATCAGAAGTCGTCAGTATTCTCTGATTAAAATACAATCACTTAGCAAGATATTGCTTTATAAACGGGAATAAATGGTAACAGAATAGCTGTAACCACTTTATGGCAAAATATCGTCGGCTATGACTTAAAGCCGCATTACAGTTGGCAAGTTTTTCTTTCACCTGAAATTTTTTATTGCAGCAATTTTTAATTGCGGCAATGAAAATTGCCAATCGCTTTACAGTGTGCAATTATTTACATTATTATTAGACATGCTGCCAACTAAGTAAAATAAATTGGCAGATAACCTAACTTTTTCGCGTTGTTTTGAGTATGGATGGTTCGTTATTTATGGGAATTAAAATAAATAAACTTCGTGTAAATGGTGAGAATAACAACAAAAACAAACACCAATATAAAAATGATAGAAATCTAGATCTGAATGGTAGAACCAAAAATACTTATATTTTTTCAGGTTAGTTGCACTGAAATTACCAAATAATTCCCCAAACTTGCGCTTGCAACTGCAATAAAAATAGGTCCGGAGCTATTTCTCGCAATCGCAATAAAAATTGCAACAGCTGATCACTAAACTAGCTTTGCGCATGCTTGCAACAAAAATCCTGCAATTTTTTATTGCAGCAATAAAAAATCCCTTACTGTAATACGACCTTTAGCCAACAGGGGATACAAAAAGAAAGTTGCACGGTTTACAAAAGCTTAAATCGAAAACATATTTTACAGTACAGTACACTGAGTAGTCCAAAAAAGTTATTAAATATAAATGTTTTTTTTTTTAATTAAACACCCTGTATATTTAATTCATTCATTTGACTCAGTAAAGACCTTTATACCCATATTTTGTGTTTTAGATTTGCTCGCTGCGTTGCGTTGGTTCTTTGAGGAGGCATTAAATGTCAGACAGTGATCTTAAGTATGCGCATGCGTTATTCATTTTGCAACGTTGCCATATTTGCTCTTTGCTAGCACGCACGCGGGATATATTAAATTAATAAGTAAATTCAAATTTAACAGCTCATTAACCATTTTATAGGAGAGGGCAAAGGTAACTTGTACGTATTAGTATTAAGCTTTTGCTAGCAAAACAGTAAACATAGAGTAGTAAAAAACATTCTGCCAACACGATTTTTTTAAAACTTATATTCAGCTCTATGGTCAAACACACAAGTTAACTCTAGACGCTAACTTCAAAATTAACTGTTTTTCAATCACAGTGAAGAATTAGCAAGTAGACCTTTTTCGGTTGTTGTCATGGAAATGGTACGTTAAAAAATAACTTGTATGTTTGATCATAGGGCTGATTATAAGTACCTACTAAAAATACAAAAGAAAACAAGCCCCAACTGGTATATAGCATCGTACTTTATATCGACAGACCATCGTCATTTCTTAAAAAAACTCAAATACACATAGGGGTTCTGTTGATGACGGTAAAACCATAATCCCAATCTTTTAGAATCACCGGTAGTAGAAAGAACATAAAAAAAACTGTCAAAACTCAATTAAACATTCTTCGTGGCAAACTAAAAACACACTAATTTAGATACTAAAAAGTTCGTGTGAAAACAACAGAGCCTAGAAATTAAAAAAAAAATTATTTTCTGACAATGTGACAAGGAAGATTAGACAACGTCGCCAATCGCGCACGCGCATTTCAGGGATCGGCGTCTGATATTTATTGCTTCCTGGTTCTTTGCCGGTGCGTCATGGATTAACGATCAAGAGACAACGTGACTTACAATTCCCCATCTTTATTTAGTATAGCCTTAAAAGTAAATAAAAACAAAATAAAGTCTTCGGGATTGCGCACTACGTCTCGAATCAAAGTAACGTGCTAGACAGAGAGAAAAGATATTTAGAGAGTTGTCCATTGATGTCAAAGTCATCGTTTTGATCTGCCAACTTTAAAGTTTAATTTGTTGTTTTTTATGCCTTTTAATTTAATTTAATCCTGTAAACTGTTCTTTAAGGAGCCATTTTTGTCCTACTTTCGTGATGGTGGTAAGTAACTATGGATTTTGACGTTTATGAACTTAGACTTTGTTTTCACTTTTTGAACCTGGTAATTCTGATTAGATTCATATGATTTTAGTCACGTGGAAGGAAAGACGCACCAGCCCACTGTACGTGGTACATACATATACTATTGTTCTTTAAAGTTAATGTTTTGTGTCAACATGACAAAATGTCAAAAACGTGTGTCAATTCCATTATTTCACAGGGAACACCTCATATTTTTTTAACTGATCAAATTTACGTTTTAAACGCCTTCATTTTTTATTTAACATGTCTAACATTATCCAAATCTCATACTTTTTGAAATAAATTAAAATACGCGAAATTGGTTAATATTTGAGGGTAGGAAAATTTACATGGGATTTCCTATGGCCAATCTGGCAATGCACAATGCAAGTGCAGTGGCGTATATATATTTGAAATTTGTAGTAAACTAAATGGTGTGTTCTGTAAATTAATAAAGAATAAAACTAGAAAGCGTTCTTTTCAAATATACAGGGTGTTATTTAAGTACTGGCCGGATGTAGTCCAAATTGCGATTATACCGGACGTATGGTAGAGAAGCCGGACTCGGTACATCGGCCGGATGTCCGTTCCATTGTTACTTGTAATACCCAATATGTCACAAATCTATTTATAAACGAAATATCTTCCCCCTATATAGAAAAACTTTTGAGGTAATGGTTTTTGGGGTTCAAAAAACTTCTTTTTTGGTTAAGTACTATTGTGCCGATAAAAAACTGGGACAAGAGATTTACAAAAACTAGGTAAGAAATACATATCTCCTAGACTATAAAAGGTGTCTAGAGCTGAAAAGGTAAAAACATCCAAAATTTAAAGTCACCTCGGTTACATAATGGAACGTTTTGTATTTTGCGATACGGGGTGGTTAAATTTTCGAGACATTCTATAATATGCATAAAGTAAATTTATTAGATTTTTTTTTCAAGTCAAATATTTAATAAATTATTATATTTACCATTACCACAAAATAATAAATAAAGCTAATACAGGTAATAAAATACATTTATTAAAAAGAAAAAAATTGCAAACACAAAGTTTGTCAAAACAACACAAAATTAATATTTGGTCATAGAACCATTTCTGTTTATTACTTCTTGAAGCCTTTGTGGCATACTTAAAACTAGGGGTCTGCATAATTCGCCAGTTATTTCATCCCAAGCTTGATTTATCCTGTGGCGTAATTCATCCCTGTTCCTAGGTCGAAAATCATGTTTATACATAGATTTGACCATGGCACCCCAAATGTTTTCTATCGGATTCAAATCGGGACTCTTCGAAGCCCAGGGAAGAACTGCTATGTTATTTTCTTGGAGAAAATTTTGTACAATGCGTGCTGTGTGTATTGGAGAATTATCATGCTGAAATGTGTAATTTTGACCGTATATAGCGTTTACCGATGGTATCATCACTTCGTTTAGTATATTAACGTATACTGCTGCAGTTAGTCTTCCTTCGACGATTTGGCAAAGTCCTGGTCCTCTAGCGCTAATCCAGCCCCAAACATTTATGGAGAAACGCCCACTTTGGTTGGTTTTGTGGGTGTATCTCTCATCATAGCGCATGCCGGAAGGCCTATACACCCGAATTCTCCCATTATTGCATGACTGAAAAGTTTTCTCGTCAGAAAATATAACTGTTTCCCATAAGTTTATTTGATTAATATATTCATGTGCAAATTCTAACCTGCCCTGTTTATTTATTTCCGTTAAAAAAATTTTATTGGCAGCACAACGGCTTCGTATATCGGAATTTCGAACCCTGTCTCTAGCGGTATTTACAGAACCTGGAAAATTCGTCTCTTCTTTTGCCTTGATTGCAGTTTCGAAGGGATGATCCCTTAGGTAGTTAACCAGTCTTCTATCATGATCATCAGTAGAAATTTTAGGGGGACCAGAACCTGCATTCCTAATAATAGCCCCATGTCTTGCTATTTTTTGTTTTGCCAATAGCACGGTATTCTTGCTAACTCCCAGTTCGTCTGCAATATCCCTAATATTAACACTATCTCGCAACCGACTATAAATAATTGCCTTTTGCTGGGGGGTTAATTGTGGCATATTTACAAATAATATATGATTGTATGTTTGACGAGTCAATCATAAAGTGACAATCTTTATTGAAATGCAAATTTTCATGACATTTTACTGGTACCAGGATTGATGTAAAATTATTCCTAATAGTCTAGGAGAAAATAGAAAAATTTCCTGTCCCAGTTTTTTATCGGCACGATGGTACATACAGGGTGTTATTTAAGTACGGGGCCAAACTTCAACGGGTGATTCTTTGAGTGATTCTGAGACGAAAAGTTTATATAAACATAGGTCGGATAATGCTTCGCTTTCAAGATACAGGGTGTCAAACTTAAAAAAAAAAATCGTTTTTCCGTAAATATCTTAATAATCCTTTGGCCGATTTTGTTTTAATTTGGCAGTGTTATTTAGGGTAGTAAGGGGCTAATTTAGCTCTAACTAGATTAAAAGTTTTTTAAGTGCGTGCAGTGGCATCCTAGAAGACACCTTAACTACAATTTTTGCCAAAAAAATATGCGCCACTGATTTTTTCGCAATTTTTATAATCTTTTCGCATAAGGCAACTAAAACTACAACTTTTTATTTTTAGCATTTTCTTAGTATCTTGAGTTCATTCTTGAGAAAAAAACATAAAAATCACTTTGTTGCAATCAATAAAAAAATATTGTGTTTTATAAATAATTAAAAACTGTTTTTATTGTTGTCCATGGACACGGAATAAAGTGATTTTTATTTATGATTAAGCAATTAAAATTAAACAAAATATTTCAACACCCTGTAAAAAACAAGTTTTTATTATGTTGTCCTAGGAACATGCAATAGAGAGATTTTTATGTTTTTTTCTCAAAACCGAAGTAAGATACAAAAAATATGCTTAAAATAAAAAAGTTGTAGTTATAGTTGCCTAATGCGAAAAAAATACAAAAATTGTAAAAAAAAATCAGTGGCGCACATTGCTTTTTGTCAAAAATCTTAGTTAAGGAGCCTTCCGGGACGCCACTGGCCTTAAAAATTTTAATCTAGTTAGGGCTAAATTATCCCCTTACTACCCTAAATAACACTGCCAAATTTCAACAATATCGGCTAAAAGATTATTAAGATATTTCCGAAAAACGATTTTTTTTTTAAAGTTTGACACCATGTATCTTGAAAGCGATCAGTTATTGTTTAAAATATCTAATGAGTGCAACAAAGATCTATATCGCTATCTTTATCGCGTGGCAGAAAAAATGCAACATCGCGTGATATTTTATATTTTTGCTTCTAAACTTACTTACCGGTGAAAAGTTGCCCCAGGACTTAAATAGTCCAATTCTTAACAAAGTGGCACTGCCGAACCATATTTAAATCTCCAAATATATAAATTAACCACAAAAAATACATGAAATCCAACAAGCCCCATGAAAACCTCTCAAACCTTCAAGTCGATTTTTCGGCAACAACGTTTAACTACGAAGCAAAATGAATCGCAAGTCAAAAATCCGTAGCAGCGTTGTCCTTTTCCAATAACTTATTTTATTGTACTACGTATTGTGCATCTAACTCGTTCTATTTTTATACAGACTGTGTATATCGAATATATATAAATTGTTATAAACAGCGTGGCATAATAAAAAAGTAATAATTCCATATAATAAGAAAAACAAAATTAATACATAAAAAGATTTGTCAACACTGCTTTGGAGTTTGCTTCTCGGCCACGATCCAGTCGACCAGTAAAGTTCTCCAGGGTTAATGTTGGATCGCGTTTAAATTTAAACAATACAGTCTTCATTTTTTTTAAATCTATGCATTTACCACTTAAATTTTTAATATTATAATACACAGGGTGTTTCAGAAGTACGGTACGTAACTTAAGGGGTTGATTCCTTATGATATTCTAAGAGAAAAAGTTCATATGAACTTGTGTTCGGAGTTGCCCCGTTTTTAATATACAGGGTGTTAAAGTTTACACAAAAAATAGTTTTTTTATAATTTATTTAAATATCCTGTTTCGATTTTTTTGAAATTTGGTACCGTTATTCATAATGAGAAGGGGCTTAATTAGCCCTAACTAGATTAAATTTATTAAGTCCAGTGGCGTCCCGCACCTTAACAAAGATTATTGACAAAAAAAATGTACGCCACTGACTTTTTTCTAATATTGACATTTTTTCGGATTTACCAACTAATAATACAACTTTTTTGTTCCTTGAATTGTTTTCGTATCTTGTTCGTTTTCAAGAGAAAATATAAAAACCACTTTATTGCATGTACAGGGTGGCCCGTTTATCTTGGGACACTACATTATCTCAGAAAGTATAGGAGATGAAGCGAAAAGTTAAATACAAAAGTTATAAGATATATGGTACTGCATATTTTTTAAATATTTTCATTTATACAGGGTGTCTAATAAAAACGTAGCGTTAACATTGTCTTTTTCTTTAAATGGGGCACCCTATATATTATTGCAGATTTCGATTCTACGTGAAATTCTAGATATGTTTCATGTGTAATGTCATACCTAAGTCTAAAACTTTTTGACATATATCAAATTTTATGTCAAAAATTACCTTTATAGGCCAAAAAATAATTAGCAAATTTTTACATACTGAAGCATTTATTATTTAATTGGGTCTGATTTTCTTATAGAAAGGGACCTACTTTAGTAGAGTGGTGTTGTATTTTGATAATAAATTAATACAGGGTGGTCAAAAACTAACATTAAAATTTAAATTTAAAAAGTATCTAAAAGTCATTTTTTTCAAATGAAAACCCCATATTTTTATAATTTTATCTTATTAAGCAAACAAAATAAGGGTAACTTCGTATAAGGTTCTATATTAAAAAAAATCGTAGTTTTCGAAATATTGGCAATTTAACATTTTTCTATTGTAAAAATGCTGTAGTCGGCTCATAAGTTTTATTATAAGTTGGCCATGACGGAGAGGCGCGGCGAAAAAATATAATCCACCATTACAGAACTGTCACTATTAGTCTTTCTTCTTTTGACACAATATAATCTTGTTTAAGTACTTATTTTTCTTTTTACATTTAGATTACTAGCTTACTTAATAATGTTTACCACAGAGGAAAAGATGGATATGTTAGAAAGTTATTTATCACACAATAAAAATCGGACCCTGGCTCTTAGGGATTATATAACTAAATTTCCATTAAGGCGACACCCAGAAAAAAAGATCTTCGATAGAATTTACCAGCAATTTAGAATAAATGGAACCTTTAAGAAAGACAAAAAAAGACGTCGTCATGTTTTGACTGACGAAGAGCAACTCAACATTTTGTTGCATATTGAAGAGACTCCCGAAACTTCAACACGGAACGCATCTTTAGAACTAGACGTCAGAAGACCAACGCTTCAAATGTGCCTTTAAATTAACAATTTTAAGCCATATAAATATTGTCCAGTACAAAAATTAGAACAACGTGATTACAACACAAGGTTAGATTTTTGGACCGACGAGTCCATATTTACAACCGCAACACAAATTTTTAATAGAAAAAATACCCATTACTGGAGCAGCGAGAATAATAAAAAAGTTATGGAAGTTACTAGATCGGGAAGAACTTCTGTCAAAGTTTGGTGCGCCATTTGGAGGTCCAGAATCATAGGTCCAGTATTTTTTTATCGGAATTTAAATTCTCAACGTTATTTAGAGCTTTTAAATAATATCCAACTCCTTGTGGAGAATGAAGTGCCTGCAAGAGAACGGGCAAATTTTATTTGGCAGCAGGATGGTGCTCCCTATCATAGAAGTCAGGAAATTACCAACTATCTGAATGGACACTATAGGGAGTGGATTGGGGAAAATGGTAATTATGCCTGGCCTCCAAGGAGCCCCGACCTAACTCCCCTAGATTTTTTTCTATGGGGTACACTTAAAGAGCGAGTATACAAAGACAAGCCGTCAACTGCGCAGGAACTTGAACGTCGGATTCGAGAAGGTATTCACTACCTAAATGGAACTGACTATGTGAGAAATGCCATTTTGTATTTAGAAACTCTTTATACCACCTGTATTGTTCAAAACGGAGGGCATATCGCACACCTGTTGCAATAATTATGATACTTTGTCTTTAATTAAATTATTACCCTCGTTATTACCTAGTTTAATATGTTCTTTAATGAAGTATTTACCTATGATAACTGTGCATAAATCCAAAATGGTGCATCGCAGATTTCATGTTGTTATACAGGTTGTTTTACCATGGATGGAACGTTAGAAGTATCTGGCGAATAAATCTCAACCAATCGTTTTGAAAATTTTTACAGTAGAAAAATGTCGCTGCGCCTCTCCGTCATGGCCAACTTATAATAAAACTTATGAGCCGACTACAGCATTTTTACAATAGAAAAATGTTAAAGTGCCAATATTTCGAAAACTACGATTTTTTTTATTATAGAACCTTATACGAAGTTACCCTTATTTTGTTTGCTTAATAAGATAAAATTATAAAAATATGGGGTTTCCATTTGAAAAAAATGACTTTTAGAGACTTTTTAAATTTAAATTTTAATGTTAGTTTTTGACCACCCTGTATTAATTTATTATCAAAATACAACACCAGTCTACTAAAGTATGCCCCTTTCTATAAGAAAATCAGACCCAATTAAATAATAAATGCTTCAGTATGTAAAAATTTGCTAATTATTTTTTGGCCTATAAAGGTAATTTTTGACATAAAATTTGATATATGTCAAAAAGGTTTAGACTTAGGTATGACATTACACATGAAACATATCTAGAATTTCACGTATAATCGAACTCTGCAATAATATATAGGGTGTCCCATTTAAAAAAAAGACAATGTTAACGCTACGTTTTTATTAGACACCCTGTTTAAATGAAAATATTTAAAAAATATGCAGTACCATATATCTTATAACTTTTGTATTTAACTTTTCGCTTCATCTCCTATACTTTCTGAGATAATGTAGTGTCCCAAGATAAACGGGCCACCCTGTACAAAAAAATTACCTATGCATTTCAAAGTTAATTAAAACATTTAAATTAAAAATAAAATTATTTTTTTTAATAATGATAACAAAAAAAATGCAACAGTTAATCAAAGCAAATGTTGAAAATGGCCACCATCTGATAAAACGCACCATTGCAACCGATTTTTTCTAAAAAACTTAACGCTCCCTCTATCAAAAACTTCGCAACTCCGGACACATGCTCATATGAACTTTTTCTCTTAGAATATCATAACGAATCATCCCCTTAAGTTACGTACCGTACTTCTGAAACACCCTGTATAATAGTAATAAATAACTAATACTAAGCCAAATACTAACTTGTAAGAGGACCGAAGCTGATAGAAAATTAACTTACTAAATTAATTTTCTATGTGAATTACTTCAAAACTGCCTATACTATTAAGTTCATAATATGTAGTAAAAATAGATTATAAAATCATTTTTTTTTAATCAGTGACGTGCACTTGCATTACTTTACATCAAGAGAAAATAATTTAAATATATTATTTTTGTGATTTTTTGAAAACTGCACATACTATCCGGTTCATATTTTGGAAAGAGGTTAAGAACATAAAAGCAACTTTTTTAACCAGTGACGTGCACTTGCACTACCTTACGCTAAGAGAAAATAATTTAAATATATTATTTTTGCGAATTTTTTGTAAACCGCACATATAAGCTCGACACACTTAACTCTAGCTACCAAAAGAATGCGAGTAAAAAAAACATCATAGGTTTACGATGTTGCCACATACCGGTACTAAATTATAATTTACCATTTGTTAGCAAGGAAACCGTGGATTTAAACGTATTCATTTAAATTAAATAATATATTTAGTAATGATTTAATAATGATTTGATGATGATTTTATGATGGTTCCAAGATCAAAATGCTCCGGAGTTAAACTCGCCCCCCGATCGGATCTCCAGGTGGGGGCTAGTCGTGGCGCCTCATCAAGCGAAGTTATTCCAACATCCACCATTTCCAATAGCCAGACGGGTCCTTCGAACAACATTCAAAATGGAAATGGTGTGACAACTGAAGTTGTTAAAAGACCCAAAATTAGCAGCTTCCAAATTGGCTTCTGCAATATAAGGGGACTGAACTCGAACATCGATGCAGTCCATCAACATCTACAATCTACCAAACGTCATGTACTCGCAATAACCGAAACAAAGGTCAGATCATTGCGGTCAGACTAGTACGGTCAGCTATTTATAGCCTGGGTACGATTTCCATCACCGATTTAGGCGCAATTTTGGCCTTTGTCTGCAGTGATATATCTTGTTAACGAGAGGAAACACTCGAGCCTAACGACTTTAATGTAATTTGGGTTAAAACATCAACGCAGAGAATCATTAAATTCATCTGCTGCCTTTACCGGCCGCCAAGAGATACCCATTATAGGGACTTGTTCTCCTCACTTGCTAATACTATTGACTTTTTGCAAACCCACCATCCCAATTTCGAAGTTGTCATCCTTAGCGATCATAATATCAACTGGCTCAAATACTTAAATAAAACCGACGAGCAGGGTGGTCGCGAAGCCGCAGCCTTTGCCATTAGCTTTGGCCTCACCTAACTTGTGGGTGGACCAACTCGGATTCCAGACCGAGATGGTGATTTTGCTAGTTTTGTTGGATCTTTTCTTAACTTCAACCCCCGACTTGTACACTGTCACCGTGAAGCCTCCGTTATGAACGTCTGACCACAGCTTATTTCGGCACTGAACAAACTACCAATTAGTGCCTAAACCACGCAAGATCTGGCATTGTACATCAGCTATGTGGGATGACCTAAAGGACCAATTTCGAACCTTTCCTTGGCGGAACGTTTGTTTTACCTCTGATAATCCATCGGTCTGTGCTAGAGAAGTATCGGAGGTTACCCTACTGGCATGGAAGCCTTCGTCCCTTTCTCAAAAAAGTGCTCTTCTAACGGAAAGCCTTGGTTTACCAAAAATTGCGATCGGGCTGTTAAATCAAAAAATTATTTCTACCGGAAATGACGTCTAAACCCTACCGCCGAAACTCGTACCATCTTTATTAACGCTAGAAACCAATACAAGCAAACGATAAACCAAAGCAAAGAAGTACAGAACCTAACGGCTCAAGATCATTTTGGTCGGTAGCTAAGGCCGTCAGTCAGAACTTTACCAAGTCAACCATTCCACCTTTAACACGTTCTGATGGCACCATTGCGATCAAAGCACAAGAAAAAGCAAACTTACTGGCGGAACTATTTTCTTTACATTCAACGGTTAATTTTCAGGGAAAAACTCCACCGAACATTCCCCTTGTAGAATCGAGAATGCCCGAGATTGTTTTCCGGCACCGCCATGTTAGACAAATCTTGAGGAGTCTCGACACTAAAAAAGCTTCTGGTCTTGACGATATTCCAGTCATCGTAATTAAGACATGCGCTGAAGAATTAACACCGGTATTTTGTAGGCTTTTTACCTTATCTTACAAAAAACAAATATTTCCTTCTTGCTGGAAAACTGCGCGAGTCCAGCCCATACCCAAAAAAGGCAAGAAGACCTTGCCAAACAACTATCTTCCAGTCGCATTGCTTTCGGTTATATCGAAAGTTATGGAAAAGACTATGAACGAAAAATTATTAAAGTACCTGGAAGGCTTCAACATTATTAGTGACCACCAGTAAGGATTACGTAAGTCAAGATCAACAGGAGACCTTCTCGCTTATGTTACACACGTTTGGAACAACGCAATAAAACATCATGGGGAATTCCGGGCGGTAGCACTGGACATTTTCAAGGCCTTTGACCGAGTATGGCATGAGGGGCTCATAACTAAACTTCAATTTTGTTCATGGCTGTCAAGCTTTCTTAAAGACCGTTCTCTGTGTCCCTCAAACGACACTGTTTAAAAATTCCTTCATCTGGAGAACGTCATCACTCTGGAACGACCTCCCGCCGTGTTCCCCAACGAGTATAATCTCCAGGGATTCAAGACCAACGTGAATCATTTCCTGCGCACGCGCACCGCTCACAGAGCGCCATAAAGGATTAATGCTGCAGTGCTGTACCTTATCATAAAAAAAAAGAAACTGAATGCCGGTAGTTTCGGCACTGATTAACTCATTTGAGAGACCATTAAAATTAATTATTACAATTCACAGAAACAAGTTTGATAAATCTCCGCGCTTCGCTCAATGATAGCGCCATAAACATCGATTACCACACCATATGTCCGGTAGTCCGACACAATGCAGGATCAAAATCATTAATTAAAAGATTTTACGTTTTTCAAATTTTTAATAAAATAAAATGCGCCTTACCATTTTATCCTTCATTTTCTCCAATTTCTCCTCATACTCAGACCTAACTTCCTTAACCTTCTTAATTTTTCTAGCTTCGGCCTCTTCTCTTTCTTTTTTCAAGAGAGTCACGAATTCCTCTCGGTCTCTGGACCTTTTGTATTTAAGTGTCTCTACTTCCGTCATGTATTTACTGTTATCTTCCAACAGTTTTTCGTAGGCTTCCTTAAGGTAACCAAGCTGATTGATTTGGGCATTACGTTCTTCTATCATTTTTCTAAAAGAAGTTGTAAATTTTTATGTATCAGAAGGTAACACCCATTTTTTGATAAAGAATGTTTTATAAAATGATTTAAAAATAAGTAAGGCTTAGTAGTAAAAGTTCTTGTTGGAACCGTTTTTGTATTTGTACTTTATATTATACTTTAGATTACCTATGTTGAATATTCTAGTCCCCGTTTTGTATACGATTTTAATGATATGCTTCTTAGAGTATATTAGTATAGGTAGCTTTGTCAATAAGAATAAATATTGTTGTACCATGCGAGCAAAACTTATTACCATCAAAGTCCCCTTTTCATCTAAGGCCGTACTGCTTAGCGGTAAAGCCTAATACCTGTTGGCTGTCAGTAAATACCAGCATTATCAATCAATCAGTTATTCCGTCATCTTTAACAGTCGTTACAAATAATTTGATTCATCGCTAATTTATGCAATTTCTTGAATAATTCACGCAATGGGTTTTACGGAACAGCACAAAAAAATCATGGTTGAAACGTATTTTTGAAACGGGGTTAAGAGTAAATGATGAGTGGCAGTATAATCCGCGTTGGTGCATGGACGATTCTTGCGAAAAGTTTCCTAACGTCGCTTATTTTTTTTTTATTTTTATCATTGCCTGAGAAGAACCGTGGCTCTGTTTAGGGAAACAGGTTCTTTACAACATAAAAAAGGAGCTGAGAAACCATCTGTAAGAACAGAAGAACTTGGTGCAAACGTTCGTACAATAATGCAAAATACGCCAACAAAATGTGTAAGACCTGTCTCAGGAAGTGGGAAGATCTTATGGAACATGCAGGACTGTTTTTAAACAGTTAAATTTGTTTCCTTATAAAGTGCAAGTATTCCAATAAATACGGGCTCCAGATGTTGAAAGACGCAGGAATTATTGTCAGTGGTTTACCTAAAATTTATTGGAAAGAAATGATTTATTAGACCTGACATTTTTTTCTGATGAAGCCTGGTTCCACCTCACCGGTTATGTGAATTCTCAGAATACACGCATGTGGAGTGGTGAAAATCTACATTGCACGCTCAAAAAATTAGTGTCTGGTTGGCTGTTTCCCGAAGAAGAACTCTTGGTCCTATTTTTTTCCATGACACAGTTACAGCACAGCGGTATAGGGATAACATTTTGAATCCATTTGTGGAGCAATTACTTGACGATGAACTATGTTTTAGTTATTTTCAACAGGACGATGCAACCGCCCACACATCCGCCGAAACTACCTACGCAATTTTTTCGACGACAGATTGATCAGTTATCGAACAGACATTGAATTCCCAACCAAATCACCTTGCTTAATGGTTATGGATTAATCATTTTTCCTCATTTGCAGAACAATATTTTTACAACACCAATTGAAAATTTAGAACAGTTACAAGAAAGGATTATCCAAGAATGCTGGTCAACGATTTCGAAAATGTGAAGAGACGTGTGAATTTATGCTTGGACCATAGCGGTGGCGAATTTCTGTAATTTCTACAATATTTATTTTGCTTTCTCTATATTTTTACTTAGTTAATTTTCTAAACATCAAAAATAAACTTGTATTTGCTTGCTTATTTTAATATTCATCAATTTGGCATATCATGTCATAATAGGAATTTGACACAATTTTAACCTAGAGATGGTTAGAGTATAATATATATTAATTATATAATATTACAATATTATCGTCCCCTTATGATTGTGTTCTAAATCAAGCTCTACGTTGTTCAGTCCAAGCCCTCATGCACGATATTTTTCTGTGAACAATAAAGTACTTAAAAATTAAAATTAAATAGCACTTTGTGAAATGAAGATGAAAATATACACAGGGTGATCCACTCAAGGTATTTTGTTTAGAATCATGAGACGTATTAAAATTTCTTATAGAAATGCAGGGCCATTTAAGAACATATGTTTTTCTGAAATAGGTAATTTCCAAACTGGAAATACTTCAGTTAATTTGTTTTCTTTTCTTTTTGCGCTATTCTCTAAAACTTTGCTTTTGAAACTATGGGTCTATCTCTTTAAATAAAAAAGTTAACCTATGCCAAGCTTTATAACCCTGGATCGAGATTTCTTGAAATCTTGAAAATAAATCTTGGTATTGACATAACATTTCTTGTCTTGTCTTGATTCTTTGATAATGTCGCTAATCTTGAATTTATTAAGATTATTAAGATCTCACTAAGGACGAATCTCAAGAAATTATAGCATTCTGATTGGCCAGCCCAAGGCCAAATTTCCATACCGCTACTACTGAGCTTAATTAAGACGTTAAAGTTTCGGCAGCGACAACGAGGTGTGTGAATTACATAGTCGGTACTGTAGCAGGGTGCCCACTCATTTTAGTTTCAGAAATTCCCTGACTTTTCCAGGTGTTCCCTGACCATTATGAGAGTTTTCTCTGACTATTAAATCGAATTTTTTATAAAACCAGACCTAGCAATAATTATGATTTATTTCCTACATATCTGTCTATTTCCCCATGTCGTAAAATCAATCTCGTCTCAACCACTACTGATAATACTGATAAAAGTACTTACATAGGATCTTAGCAGTAAAATGTCTTCGGTCTGTCAAAAATTTTTTAAATAACAATAATTAACTATTTAATAATACAACTTTTTTAAATATTTTAATTAACCAACAGTACTAATTGCATAAAGAATATATAAAACTTCACTTCCATTACACTAAGCGTTAATTAGTATTTAGTTAATGATAAAATTAAACTTCAAATGTTCTTCGTAAGAGTTTTTAATTTTGAATCGATTAGGCCTGCTCCAAATTTTGCATTTTGCATTTTCCATAATACGACGTTTTTTCTTTTCTAATAGTGAAATTTCGACATTGGTTTTTCGTTTTACAGTTTGCTGTTGGTCAATTTTACCATCTTCCTTCTTTTCCTCTTCCGATGCGTTTTTATATCTATTGGATGAATCTCTACAAAATCTTCTTAAAGAGTCGGTGATGGGAATATTTTTAACTCCACCAGCGTTTTTGATACTATCATACACAATTCTTTGGGCTGTTAGAGTTTCCTCCTGGAGATTTTCTTGAAGCAAACTTTTGTTTATTGAAAAGCCAGATTCTACTGTTGCATTACCATGAGACATCATTAGTATTATTATATATTATATATATTGTTATTATTTTTATAACGCATTTCATAATTCAATACCGAAATTCCCTGACTTTAGTAACTTTATTAAAAAATTCCCTGACTTTAGAAAATTTATTGAGAATTCCCTGACAATTCCCTGACTTTTAAGGTAAAAATAGAATTCCCTGACATTTACAGGTTTTCCAGGTCAGTGGGCACCCTGTGTAGAATGTTAATTTGAAAAATAGAATATTACAGTAAAACCTCTGTTTGCGACCGCCTCTATAAAGTGACCACCTGCGTTAAACGACCGGTTATGAATTCCCCATATTTAAAAATGGAAATCCCATTATTTTATACTCCTATTTACCGACCCATCTGTTAAACGACCGCGGGCACTCATCATCGGAACTTTTAGTAAACATTAATGCTAAAAACACCCTTCATTAGGGGCAGTAAAACCCGACCCGACAATTATTAAGAAATATATAATATACATACACTAATTACTCTATTGCAGGCGGATCCATTCAACTTCCTTAAAAGGCTGATAAATCGGTTGTTAACATTAGTTTTGTTTTGAACAGTTTTTATGTTTTGGGACTAACATGAATATTTAGAGATGGCGGGAAAAAGGAAATGTCTTTCTTTAAGCGAAAAAATTGAAATAATCGAAGAAAGTGAAAAAACTGGTTTAAGTACCAGGAAATTGGCTGAATAATTTAAAGTGTGTATGACTCAAGTGACTATGTTGCTTCAAAGTAAAGCAGAAGTTAGAAATTTGTTTCAAGGAGGCGGCAACGGTGAACAAAAAGAAATATTCCCAAAACCGAAGGACTGGCAGTGGACCAAGTTGTTTGTAACTGGTTTTGTAAGGCGCGAAACCAGCACTTACTAATTTGCGGGCCCATAATTCAAGGAAAAGCCCTCGAATCTGCTCAATGTCTGGGACTAGATGACTTCAAGGCATCAAATGGATGGTTAGAAAAATTCCGTCGTCGGCACGATATTACCTTCAAGAAAATATGTGACGAATCAGCCGATATCAATATGGAAAGAAAGGCTATTGGCCATTTTAATGGATTATGCCCCAAGGGACGTATTTAGGGCAGATGTATTGCCAACATGTGCATTGAAAGATTACACACAGATTAAACTGTTACGTTTCTATGAATTGTAAAAATTGTAAGACTATTAAATAATAAGTTTTAGAAGATAATATTTCGCTTGCACAACTGTTTCCTAACATTAAGGATGGATTTGTGAACTTAAAACAATTTGCCTCTAATAACGATTTGCCCTCAGAAAGTGCAGAATTGACTATCATCGAGTGTATTGAAGAGATCCAAGAAATGGATGAAACTACTCCCAACTTTGAGACAGAGAGAGAGGAACCTGAACTTGCTCCAGTGTGGAAAATATCAAACATATCTGAAGCTTGCGCAAGTTTGAGAGACTTAGAAAACATTTTTAATAATGTGAACAATTTTGACAAGTCTACAAATATTTCTCAATTGCTATTAAAATGTGAATCTGAATTTTATAAAAATAAAATAAAAAATATGAAGCAATCATTAATTTCTGAATATTTTGAAAAACAAGAATTTGAAAGCAAACATACAGTACATCGTAGAATATATGTTAGTAGGCACGTGCAGTATATACATATTGGTAAATTGGCTTCATCTCATTTAATTTTAGTTCTGATAAATCTAAACAAAAATATTTAAAATTATTTACATATATGTAGATACTTGTTAATAAACAAACACTGTAAAATGCAAACCAGTTGTTTTAATTTTTCTCTATTAACCGACCACCCCTGTTAGCCGACCAACATTTGATTTGAGGGTGGTCGCTATTGAGAGATTTTACTGTAATTATTTTAGGCAGTGCTGCAGCTTTTATTAAAAAGCCGCCACTGACTAATAATGGGCAAGCCAATGATGAAAATAGTCCAGTCAGACGTCCGGTAGCTTGACCAGATGTCCGGTGTCTGGTACAATGCGGGTTCGTTCCATCACTATTTTTTATGCCTAGTTACTACCTACTAAAATTAAAAATAATATCTAAAGCCATCTCAAAACGTATTAAGGAATTTTTTTTTTATTTTCAACACCCTTTATCTTAAAAATAAAGCGGTTATTTATGTACACTTTTTTTCTTAAGATTGGTCTACTGGCCCATTAATATAAGTAAATAATTATAATGTTATACATTTTTAACACCCTGTATAATAGTTTTCTCTGCATTTAGAAAAGAGCGAGTCCATAGAAAATTTGAAACTTCAACAATTTTAATTTTTCAAAATTAAATATAATATGTAATTTAAAAAAAAATAAAGAATAATTAATGACTTTACCAACCTGAAACTAATATTTTCCAACTCATACTTGGAATTCGATCCAACGACCGTGGAATAAGCCTCCCTAACTTTATCTCTCTCCTTCTCTGCATGTTCAATCCTCCTCAACAAGTCTTTTTTCTCCTCCACAGCCACTTCGTGTGCCCTCAAAATATTCGACTCAGTTTCTTTCATAATTTCTGTTTGGGACTGCAAAATTTCATTGCGTTCCTTTTTAATTTTTTGAGTTTCTTTTTGGCTCAATTCAAACGATAGGAGGATCTTCTCCTTCTCTTCAACAGCTGCCTGCAACTTTTGAAACATGTCGTCTCTCTCTGTAGTCAAAATATGGTTCTCGCCCTAAAAAAAAAGGTTAATAAGCACGTAAAATGTATTAAACTTATAAGTTACATTTTAGATTGGGATGATTTCTGTTGCCATATGGATGTTATTTTTTACAGTTGAGAGGTTACATGTACATGAAAACTTGCTCAGATGGAAACAGAAACTCCTTTCTTGATACTAGAAATGACATGGCTTTAATTACCTGCAATCTATCTCTTTCAATCAATATTTTCTCTTTTTCTTCAACTGACCTTTGCAGCATATCATATATTTCATTCTTCTCCTTAACAATATCTTCCCTCTCTATCAGTAGCTTTTTAAATTCGTTTTCCAAGTCCTTTTGTAGCTTCTGCATCTCCTCGAAATTTACGAAAATATCTTCTTTGTCTTTCTTGGCCACTTCTAAATGCTCGCCCAGTTCCTTGTTTTCTAATATAAGTTTTTTAATTTCACTCTCGTTGTCTTTATGCCCGTTTTGCATATCTTTATAGTCGCTGAAAATGGCGTCCCTTTCCTTTTTAACTTTATCCAGTTCAACGGAAATATTACTTAGTTCTGCAAATAGCTCTTCCTTTTCTTTAATGAGCTTCTGAAGATTTTCCAAAATTTCTCCCTTATCTGCGAGCAGCTTCTTCTTCTCGTCTAAAATTCGACAATTTTCTTTGTAAATTTCTTCGTATTTTCTCGCCAGTTCAGTTTTTTCAATGAACACATTATCGTACTCCTGTGTAATTTTGTTTTTTGTTGACTGAACATCCTCTACGATTTTTGCCAAATCAAGTTTCTCTACTAGAAGAGAATGCTTTTCATTCAAAGCATCCTGAAGATTGGATGCCAATTCTTCTTGTTTTGCTAACAAACTTTCTTGTGATTTACTAAGCTCCTCTAATTTATACGACAGCACTTTGTTTTCTTCTAGAAGAGCTTCTGTTTTCTTATATTCTACCTCATATGTTGTCGATATTTCTTCTAATTCTTTTACATATTCTTCCCTTTGAATTATTATATCATTATTATCACATACTGCCTTCTCCATTTCTTTTGACATCTGTTCCTTCTCATCCTCTAAATATTCCAAATCTTTTTGTAACTGATTCATTTTCAAAACAATTTCCTTATTTTCTTCAATCAAATCTAGCTTATCCTTATTGCTCATTTCTAACGCCTCCAAAAGCTGTTCTTTTTCTTGAGTTACCTTTCTTAACTCACTAGCATTCAAATCCAAAAAGTTCGACACCACAGTTTTTTCTTCCTGGCTTTTAGTGACTTCCCTTAATGCACTTTCCAATTTAGAATTAGCGTCTTCTTGTTCTTTTTTTACATACTTCAGATGCGCGGCAAGCTTCTTGCTTTCTTCTTCGGAGAATTCCAGTTTCTCAACAGTTTCATCAAGACTCCTTATCAGCATTCGTTTTTCTCCTTCGCTGTTTTCGAGATTAGCAGACACTTCTTCTACTTTTTCCAATAATCTATTCCTCTCGCCGTCGGCTTGTTCCAGCCTGGCAGCTGTTTCTTCCAAGCTTAGACAAAGAGCATCTTTTTCGGCTGCTATTGCTTCGACGTTTTTTAGAGTTTCTTCTAAAATCATCTTCTGATTTCCATTTTCACAATCCGTGCTTTCCAGTCTTTTACTAAGGTCCCCTAACAAGTTGGAAAAATGTTGTTTCTCACTTGTTACCAAACTTAAGTCATCTTTAACCTGTTCTAACTCCTGCAATATCATCACTTTTTCTGAGGATACACTATTAACCTTTTTCTGATAATCTGCAAGTTCAGATCTCAGCATTTCTCTTTCAGTGTAGGAAACTTCTAGCTTACTGATCAGGTCAGCTATTTTTTTCTGATTTCCCTCATTCTCTAGACAGGCTGCTTCTACTCTTTCTTCCGCCGATTGTAATTTCTGTAAAGTTATTTCCAGTTTTTTATAGTATTCATTTCTTTCTTCATAAATTGTTAAATGTTCATTATTTACACGGTCAAGAGTTTCTTTTAATGCTCGTGTTTGAGCGTCTACTTCTTTTTGTAGCAAATAATTTTCTCTTGTGGATTCTGCTAATCCTCTCCCGAGATCTTCCTTTTCTATGGTGATCAGTTCTAATTTTGAGCCTAGTTCTTTAATACTGGCCTTTTGTTCTTCTATACAATTATACATAACTTCCCTTTCTTCCTTGGACCTTTCAATAGTCTTGGCTAGAAAGCCATTATTTTCTTTAGCATCAATTAAAAGCTGATTGGCATCTGCTAACTCTATTGATTGTTGATCTTTTTCAATCATAATACTTTTCAATTGTATGACAAATTCCCCCAATTCTTCTTGAGTTTCAGCTAATTTCATGTGCGACTCTTCAATATCTCTTGCGCTCTCTGACAGTTTTAATTCCATTACATCCTTAATTTGATTGTTTTTTAATGAAATCTTTTCAATAATTTTCTTACTTTCAGTATATTTTTCCCGAGTTTCTGCAAGCAAAGTAAATGTTTCCGACAGCTTATCCTCAGATATTTCCTTTTCTTTCAAAATTTCATCCAAAAATTTAAGTTTAACCTTTAGGGTTTCATTTGCCTTTTCTAACTTTTGCTCGCTGTCTTCTAACCGTGCAAATGCATCATTTATTTTTTCAGCCAAAGATTCTTTTTCATTTCTAGTATTTTGAAGTTCTTCAGAATTGTCTTTTAAAAGCGTTGATACATTTTCTAGACGTTGGGTGGTTTCACTCAATTTATTTTCCGCCTCAACCTTTTTAGCTGACATATCGTCCATGTTTTTAGTAAACTCTTCTAACATTTGTTCACTCTGCTTCAATTGTTTTGACATATTTGTTAAACTATTTTCTAAATCATTATTTTTTGCAATCATTTTTTTTAATTTAGCCTGGGTTTTTTCTAGCCGATTGGAAATATCAATTAAGTTACTTGAGACAATTTCCTTGTCCTGAATTAAGCTCTGTAAAAAGTTTTTAGTGTCTTCTAGTTCCCTAGATGTGGTTTCTAAACAATGGGACAAATCTGCTAGCCTAGATTCCAGCTCATCATTTTTAGCAAAAGAATCTTTAAGAGTTTCGCCAGAAGTTTCCAAATTACTCTTGGTTTTGACTAGTTCTACCTGGGTTTGTTCTAGCTGTGTAGCTGTATCTGCCAAACAATCAGCAATGTTTTCTTTTTCAAGTTTAGTACGTTGATAATCTTCCATAGTAGCTTGTAAAAGTATTTCAGTGTCCTTTAATTTTCTAGATGTTGTTTCTAAACTCTCAGACTTTTCAGCAAGTAGCTTTCCTATTGAACCCTTTTCCGCTGATATATCTTTAAGATTTTTAGTAGCAAGCGTTAAGTTTTTATTAGTTTCTGCTAAATCCTTTTCAGATTGTTCCAGCTGCTTAGATGTATCACCTAGATAAAAGGCAATGCTTTCTTTTTCAAGTTTTGTATTTTTCAACTCTTCAGTAGTGCTTTTTAACAAGCTATCAGTCTTTTGTAATTTTTCAGATGTTTCCTTTAAATTGATAGTTTTGTCATTAAGATATTTTTTTGCTTCAAATAGATCTAACCGAGTTGCTTCTAACTGCTTCAGAGTATTTTCTAAATCAGCAACAATACAATCTTTTTCCTGTTTCATGCTTAAATTTTCTACCAAAGTGTTTTCTAATTTTGCCGAAGTTTCTTTTAAAAGTTGTGCTGTCTTTGACAATCGATTTTCAATTTCAATCTTCTCTAATGAAATTTCTTCTAGTTTTTTAATAGTCAGCTCTAGATTAGCTGTTTTATCTTCTAGCTGTCTATGCATCTCTATTGCTTTTATTGAAGTTTCTTCTAAATTAATAACAGTGTGTGCCATTTCTTGTTTGTTATTTTGTAACTGTTCTAAAGTATTACTAAGTAAGTTATTAGTATCTTCTAATTTCTTGGATGTCTGATCTAAAAGCTCTGATGTTTCCTTCAAACAGAGTTCAGTTTTGACCTTTTCTGAAGAAAGTTCCTCCATATTTTTAGTAATACGTTCCAAATCGCTTTTTGTTTTTACTAGTTCAGCTTGGGTTTCCTCTACCTGTCTAGAAGCATCCTTCAACATACTGATCAAACTGTCTTTTTCAATATTTGAGTTTTGCAGATCTCCCAAGGTATTACTCGACGAATGTCGAGCCTCAACTAATTCTGCAGAAGTTTGTACCAGTTGTTCTCTTGTTTGTATCAACGTACTTTCTGTCTCGAGTTTTTCAGCTAAAACCTCTTCTAAGTTTTTACTAGTGAGTTTTAGGTTTTGTCTCGACTCTTCTAGTTCCGACTGCATTTCTTCCAGATTTTTAAAAACATTGGTCAAAGTATTAGCAACACTCTCCTTTTCCAGTTTGATTTTATCTAGTTCCTCTGATTTATTGTGCAATAAGTGCTCCGTGTTTTCGAACTGTTTAGATATCTCTTCCAGCCGCTGAGACGCATTTTTTAAACTTTTTTCAGCGATAAACTTTTCCTTTGAAATCTCTTCGACATTTTTATTAGTATGATCCAAGTGTTCCTTAGTTATAGCTAGATCTGACTGAGTGTCCTTTAGTGCTCGAGAAGTATCCTGCAAAATACTTGCAATACGTTCTTTTTCAATGTTAGAATTCTGCAAATCTTCCAAAGTATTACTGAGTGAAATCTGCGTGTTATTTAACACGTTAGACGTTTCTTCAAAGTCTCGTACCGTTTCCTTTAATCTACCTTTTACCTCGTCCATTTTAGTGACCATATTTTGTAGTTCTGTCTTAGTGTGTTCTAAAGCCAAACGAGTTTCATCTAAATCTTTTGAAGATTGCAATAATTTGTTTAAATATTCGCTTTTCTCTGTCTCACAACACCGCAGTTTTAATGATGTGTCGTCTAAAAGTTGACTAGTTTCTTGCAACTGTTTAGATGTTTGTTTCAGGTTCATTTCGGTCTGCGTTCTATAAGCCATCTCTTTCACTAGTTTTAAGTAAATTTCTTCTTTTTGAGTTTGAAGGTTTTTCAAATTTTCTTCCAATTTGTGATTTTTCCTAATATGTTCACTCAAACTCTGGATGACTTCTTGCAATTGCAAATTTAAATTACTTCTTTCTTCTTTCTCATTGTTTAGTACATCAATAGTACTGTGTAACTCAAGCTGAAGCTCAGATTTTTTCAGATTTATTTTTGTATGTGCTTCGCATGTCTTTCTTAAGTTCTCTAAAGTTTCTTGTAGCTTGTTTGACATCTCTTTTAAGCTAACATCTAATTTATTTTTTAAGGCAGTTTCATCGCTCAATTTTTTTTCAATTTCAGCTTTCAGAGCTTTAAGTTTGAATAAATCTTCAGATAACTTTTGTTTACTCCTAACAGACTCGTCAAAGTTTTTGGTGATGTCTTTTATTTGCATGTTCAAACCTTCTCTTTCAATCTTAACGTTGTTCAATGCTTCCCGGGTATTTATTAACTCCAAATTAACATTTGTTTTCTCTAGATTAGATTGCTGAAGGTCTTCAATCGTTTTACTAAGATTTTTTAAAGTTTCATTAAGGCTCTCAGATGTTTCTTCTAAACTTCCCTGTACCTTTTGTCTCAAGGAAGTCTCCTCAGATAATTTTTTACTAATTTCATCTTTAAAGTTGCTAAGTATTCTAAATTCTTCAGTTAATTCCTGATTTTGTTTAAGAGAATCTGCCAACATTGTAGAGGTTTCTTCTAAATTCTTCTTTGTAATTTCTAGTTGTCCATTTACACTACTTAGATCTTTAGTAGTTTTTCCAAGTGCACTTTGAAGACGGTCATTTTCCAACAACGTTGTCTCATGGTTTTTCTCACTAACTGCCAATTGTTGCCTGGTTTCCCATAAATCCTCTTGTAAAGCTTCCACACCTTCTTCCAACTTTCGCTTTTCTTCTAAAACAATGTCCAAATCTTCCAAAGCACCTTCTAGTTTCTTCTGAACTTCCCTTAGCTGTACATCTACAACCGAATGAGCCAAATCTTCAGAAGATCGAAGGGGTTCTAAACTTCTGGATCGGCGACTCGAGTGGTTTCCAATCGGCATACTTTCTTCAAGGCTAGTGCAAGATGTTGGTCTGTATTCATCCAATAAAGACTCGAGCTCAGAACAGTGAGTTTTTAAATTGAAGTTTTTTGTTTGCAGTTCTTTATATTGTTCGTCCATTTCAAGGAATTTTTCTTCTATAATTAAAAACTGTTCTTGCCACCTTGAACATTCGCTCTGTAGTGTTCTGGCCTTAAAAATTTAAAAAATTTAAAAAAACTAGAAAAGTTAGCAAAACATGTTTCACATAAAGTCATGTACCGGGTGTCCAAATAAGAAAAAACGCCGGATATATCTCAGGAACTATTGGTCTCAGAGCTTTCAGGTAAAAATTCTTTGTACAAAATAGGCCATAAAAAATTGCTGGAAATAATTTTTAAGTTTGGTAGTCGTCCGCTAGGGGGCGCAACGAATACTCGAAAACATAATTCTGTGCTTATCTCCAAAAAGACATACTAAAGGTATCCTAAAAACACAATATTTGAAATGTTGATGAGATTATGAAAAAATTAAGTTTGGGACTTTTTGCCATTACTCTTCAAATAAGGGGTGGGGGAAGGTTCAAACATGCTATTAACAAATGTCATACAACTTTTTTGTTTTTTAACCGGTTTCAATGATTTTGGCATCATTTAAAAGAGCTTTTCCAGTATAATAAAATTCATAGTAAAAATAACAAAATTAAATGATTTTGTCGCCGCTAGAGGGCGCTATTTCAAGAAGTCGACAATTTTCCCATTTTCCTAGGAAATTTCAAATGTAATGAGGCATTTTCTTACATTTAGATGGAAAGGGGATAAAAAAAATAAGGAATTTAGTGAAAACCGCAAGTCGATATCTTAATCCTATCCCAAGATATACAAGATATACAAGAATATTTTGGGAAAAAACTTTTTGCCTTGCGTTTTGGGTAAGTAGGCCTGAAAATGCAAAAATTAAACAAAACATCTGTAGTTGTCACTAACGCTTATTTATCCGACGCCATTCTTTGTCGTTGTTTGAATTGCAATTAAGCTTAAAACAATGAGAATTCCCAATGAAATAATATTTAATATGCTAGCCGTTTATTTTGAATGCTACCAGAACTCAAGAATATACGCGATGCGGTATCCTGGACAGAGACGATATAATAACAAAACCTTTACAAGATTGACCAGACGGCTACGAGAAAATGGCAATGTTAATTTACCGAAGGCGAGAAAAAGGACGCACTGAATAAAACATAGTGAATGTTTTGGCATATGTTGGGATATATCCTCATATGGGAATTCGTCAAATTTCACTGAATTGGGACATTACTAGATCAAGCGTGCATAACATCTTAAGAGACCACAGGTTTGTTCAAAAATTGAATATTTTGCTGTGAAAAATAAATATAAACACTAAATATTATTAGGTATTTATGCAACAAGGGCGCAAAGTAACCCTTCTTTATAATTATTACCGCATGAGGCAATCTCATGAATGAAAAAAGCTACTTTACACATGAGTTTCGATCAAGTTTTTTTTGTGTAATAAAACTTTATTATTATTTTAGGATGCATCCATATCACATTGTTCTCCATCAAGAATCAAAGGACACAGACTTTGATAACCGTATGAACTACTGTCACTGGTTTATTAACATGATGGAAGAAGATCTCCAATTTCCCTCAAACATTTTGTGGACGGACGAGGCAACGTTCACCAGTGTTGGTAATGTTAACCTACACAACATGCATTATTGGACACCAACAAATCCTCACTGGATGCGAGAGGTTCAATACCAAGGTCGGTGGTCTGTTAACGTTTGGTGCGGGATAATAGGGGGAAGAATTATTGGACCATTTATATTTGACGAGTCCCTCAATGGAAATACTTATTTATATTTTTTACAAAACAACTTACCTGTGTTGCTCCAAAACATTCCCCTCCTTACTCGTGCTACTGGCCATTTGGTTTCAACCAGAGCCATTGACTTAATACACACACACACACTCGTGCTACGATGTTTTTCCAGCACGACGGATGTCCTGCGCATTTTTCCCTAAACGAGCGAAACTATTTGGATATGATCTTCCCGGATAGGTGGATTGGTCGGGGCAGCTTATTTCCTTGGCCACCACGATCTCCCGACTTACCTTGTTTGGATTTTTATTTATGGGGCAGACTAAAGGACATCGTATATCAAACAAGGCCCACTACAAGGGAAGATATGATCGTAAGGATCAGAAATGCTATTAGAAGCATATCTATTGCCGAATTGGAAGCCGCTGTTAATGTAACGGAACGAAAAGTGCGAGATTGTATTAAATGTGATAGTGGACATTTTGAACATCTTGAAAGACATTAGCTGATTTATTTTTCTTTACATATTTTATTTTAGTCCAAAATCTTGTGTGTTTAATTTTGTTTTTATGTTAAATTTGGTACTGTCATTTTCTCGTAGCCGTTTGGCCAATCTTATAAAGGTTCTGTTATTATATCGTCTTTGTCCAGGATACCTCATCGCGTATATTCTTGATGCTATTGTTGAGTTCTGGTAGCATTCAAAATAAACGGCTAGCATATTAAATATTATTTCATTAGGAATTCTCATTGTTTTAAGCTTAATTGCAATACCACAACAACGACAAAGAATGGCGTCGGATAAATAAGCCTTAGTGACAACTACAGGTGTTTTGTTTAATTTTTGCATTTCCAGGCCTACTTACCCAAAACGCAAGGCAAAAAGTTTTTTCCCCAGATATTTTTTTATATCTTGTATATCTCGGGATAGGATTAAAATATCGACTTGCGGTTTTCACTAAATTCCTTACTTTTTTATCCTCTTTCCATCTAAATGTAAAAAAAATACCTCATCACATTTGAAATTTCCTAGGAAAATAGGAAAATTGTCGACTTCTTGAAATAGCGCCCCCTAGCGGCGACAAAATCATTTAATTTTGTTATTTTTACAATAAATTTTATTAACCAGGAAAAGCTCTTTTAAATGATGCCAAAATCATTGAAATCGGTTAAAAAAACAAAAAAGTTGAATGACATTTGTTAACAGCATGTTTGAACCTTTCCCCACCCCTTATTTAAAGAGTAATGGCAAAAAGTCCCAAACTAAATTTTTTCATAATCTCATCAAGATCTCAAATATTGTGTTTTTAGGATACCTTTAGTATGTCTTTTTGGAGATAAGCACAGAATTATGTTTTCGAGTGTTCGTTGCGCCCCCTAGCGGACGACTACCAAACTTAAAAATTATTTCCAGCAATTTTTTATGGCCCATTTTGTACAAAAAAATTTTAGCTGAAAGCTCTGGGACCAATATTTCCTAAGATATAGCCGGCGTCCTTTCTTATTTGGACACCCGGTACACTGTACTACAAAGTCTATACACTCGGCTCGCTGAAGAGATGGAGCAATAAAACTACGTGATCACCTCGTGTTTGAAAGGTGATCATTTGAAAAGGGCTTCGACACACTTAGACGAGCGGAAGAGATATTGTGGAGTTCACATGTCACATATTTTTATAAGAAATTAAATATATAAACGAAATTTATACAGTGTCTGCCCAGATTTGGTTAACATATGGAATACTTTTTATTTTCAGTCTTAGAGAAAAACTCATCCTTCATATAAAATTTTGCTTACCGTAGAAATAATAGTGCCACTAAAAAAGTTAAGTTACATTATACAGGGTTTCGTGAGAAAGCATATTATTCGCCTCTCCGGAAGGACACTAATATGAGTGCAACATTTACTAAGTTTTCTTTCCAGTGGAATATCGACTTAAATTTAATACTATATTAACATATAACATTACATACAGGTAAAATTACCGACATTTGCAGGAGGAAGGGGAATAGAGGTGCTGTGGATATAAGATCGTGTGTGTTAATGTTTATCCAGGAAATCGCTAATAGTCGTGCTGGTACCAACATCATCTTCTACAGTGACAATTGATGTGGCCAGCAAAAGAATAATTAACATTTTAAATATTTCTTTTAATTTAAACAAAGGTCGTAATATTTTACAGAAACTCGCCTATGACTAAATAATGTGTTTTTTCAGATTTGTGTTTGGGATGCATTTTTATACCATTTTACGCACAAGTTCCTTATACGTGGATTTTATAAAAAAATAAAAATATTATTGTTAAGAGCATGCATTTTTACACACTGTATAACATAACTTGATTTTTTCAGCAGCAAGATTAGTTTTAGTCGAAAAAAGCGAAATTTACCCCGCAATGTGACCCCCTTGATGTGACTGTAGGAAACCGACAACGCATGGAACGCGGTGATTGTGTGATGCTCGCGACGTTGTTGCGTTACGAGGTTGTATTGCTTCGTCCAAACTAGATGCAATGTAGATACGCGACGGGGTTCAGTTCAATGTTTTGTTGCAAGTCTGTAAGCACCTTAACAGTTCTAGGACTTCCAAAAATCTATAATAATTAAGGTTGTAAAAATTGTAAGAAACCAAAGTAATAATTTCCTTGAATGGAATATCTTATTTTTTGCTTTAATTCCTAATTCGGCTTAAAATTCATATACCACTATGCCCAAACCTAATAATTGCAGAGATATTGCAATGTTTATATTTTTCACTAACATCAAAATATTCGGGGACTAAATAGTAAGACAAATTAGTTTTTTAATACAATATATCTAACAGAGGATGAGTATGATGCAGTGGCACTGACAGAAACATGGATATCAAGCAAAGTTTTTAATAGTTAATTGTTTTCGAAATCGTTTATAGTTTTTAGAAATAGGACCAGAAAAGACAGTGCACGTGGCGGTGGCGTTCTTCTTGCCATAAAAGATGCATATAAGTGTAGTGAAATTCCACTAAATTTAACTAATCCAGAATTTGACATAGTTGCTATTAAAGTGTTTGCTAATAACAATCACTACTTCTATGTTCTTGTAGTATATATTACACCGAACTGTTCAGTTGTTGTCAAACAAGAACTTTTCAATTGTTTAGAGAGTCTAGACTTTCTTTATGATCACAACTACATAATTCTAGGAGATTTTAATATCACACGCCTAAATCAGTACTACCGGAATCACTGTTATAGAGATAATGACGTTGAGCTTTACTTGAATCTTTTAAATGTTTATAATTGTAAACACTTTAATGGGGCATGCAACAATTATGATCATATTTTAGACATAGTGCTTTCACGGATGGAGTGTGATGTTGAGAAAAGTACATTTTGTTTTGTTAATGAGGATGCACACCATCCCACACTGACGATTGATATACATTTGAAACAAGCGAAACATAAGGATATGACTCGAAATAATTTACTTAATTACAACTTTAAGAGTGCCGATTTCAATGCTATGTTTCAGATGTTTAATCTGTCTCCTGGGATGAATTGGAGTTATTTACCAATGTTAATGCTGCTGTCAAATGTTTTTATAATAAAAATTATGGCGTATTTGACGCTTGTATCCCAAGAACTAAAAAAAGCAAGCAATACCCTACATGGTTCGATCAACAAATCATAAAGGATATAAAACGAAAGGAAAAACCGGGAATAAAAAGTCAAAAAATATTAACTTAAAAAATGACTTTATACAATTACGTTCCAAAATAAAGCATGATATCAAAGTAGCCTATCATATGTATATAAATGATATACAGCGTAACATTTGTCAAGATTCCAGGGTATTTTGGCAGAATTTAAAAAACAAAAAAGGGGTAGATTCTATCCCCGGTAAGATGCACTTGAATGGTATTGAATATGAAACCGGAAATGCTATCTCTCGTATATTTGCTGAATATTTTGGTTCTGTTAATGAACATGCAGATGACAAGGAGAATGTTCAGTTTATTGACGAGTGTAACCTATTCGATGTAGTTAATGTTCCATATATTAGTTCTGCGGATGTGTATGAGGTAGTCAAAGGTCTAAAAATTAATAAGGCTGTCGGTCTAGACAATTTCCCAGCATACATTGTTAAGGGGTTGGTGGGCTTCTTCTCGACTCCATTAAAAGTTTTGTATAATATGTCTCTTAAATCTCGCATTTTTCCTGATAAGGGGAAGGAAGTGAAAATATATCCGGACTATACAAAAATGGGGATAAAACAGATATCAAAAATTATATGCCGATAGCAATATTACCCGTTCCAGCTAAAATCTTTCAGTCAATAATTTATAAATATTTATATAATTTGGTTTGTAGAAAAATTTCTTTAAGTCAGCACGGATTTATGGAAAAAAGGTCTACTGCGCAAAGCAACCTCTGTAACATTACTCAATACATATCCAAAAGTCTTGACAATAAGTACCAAGTTGACATAATATACACTGATTTTGCCAAAGCATTTGATAAGGTGTCGCATAGTATTCTTGTAGCAAAACTGTATACTGAATTTGGGTTCCATCCTAACTTAATAGGGTTTTTTGTATCATATCTAACAAACAGAAAACAAAAAGTTATAATAAAGGGTTATCAATCAGACTGTTTTCTGGCAGGATTGGGCGTACCACAGGGCTCCAACCTTGGGCCATTGCGGTTTCTGCTATTTATCAATAGTATAACTAGGGATATTTCCAATAGTAACGTTTTGTTATTTGCAGACGATTTTTTATTTTATTTTTTTATTTATTTATTATTTATTTTCTTAAGTTGTATTCAAGAATTAAAAATATTAATGATCCACTATTAATTCAAAAAAATTTAAATAGATTGATATGGTCTAATGAAAATAGATTAAAATTTAATGCAACAAAATGTTATGTCCTTAGTTTTCACAGAAAAAAGACACCAATTCACTTTGAATATACAATGAATGAAGCACCATTGGCTCGGGTTGAAGATATACGAGATCTTGGGAGTTACTTTTGGCTCAAAATTACTATTTAGATTACATATTTCCCATATCACCAACAAAACCCTACAAATGTATGGTTTTATTGTTAGAAACAGTAGACCATTTAGGGATATTAAATGCATACGACAGGTCTACATTTCATATGTCAGAAGTACTTTAGAATATTCATCTGTGGTATGGAGTCCTTAATATGATAATCACAAATACTGCATTGAACGAGTACAAAATAAATTTCTAAGATACCTCAATTACAAAGAAACTGGAAACTATTATTTTAACATCCCTAAAACAGAGTTAATACAAAAATATAAACTACCAAATTTAGAAAAACGCAGAATGATCGCATCAGGAATATTTTTGTACAAATTATTAAACAGCCAAGTAGATGACTCAGTGTTATTGTCACAAGTCAATTTTTATATACCATTTTATAATACAAGAAACCCCTTAACTTTTTATATTGAAGGTGCAAGAACTAATAATTTTAGTAATTCCCCCATTAATGTTATGTGTAAAAGACTTAATGAAATTCGGGCCGAATGTGACATATTTAATCTTACGCTCAAACAATTTAAGGCAGAATTAGAAAATCATTATAGCATTTAAGTAATTAGTATTAGATAGATTAGTTGATTTGTGTAATTCTACTCTATAATTGGATTGCATAATCTGTAGAGTCTGTATTAAATTAAATAAATAAATAAATAATATATAAAATAAAACTACCGTTTAGACAAGTTTTGTTCAAATATTAAAACAATAATTATTTTCTTAAGAGCTCTTGGTTGTAGGGTTCTTCTTGGGATTAAGTTTCAGTTATTACTATTATGAATGTGATCAATTTTTATCAACTCTCTCATATACAAATAAGTGGTTTACACTTTTTAAAATAAATAATAATAAATAATGTAGTACCTGTTCTCTCGCCTCATCTCTCTCCTTTCTCAGCTCCAGCTGCTCCTTATCACATTGCTGAACGTACTGCTCTAAACTATCCAATTCTACCCTTAACAATTTTTGGGTTTCCCTAGAATTCTTGTCTTGAAAATGGGGTGGAGTCCTCATTTCTAGAGATTCAACTTCTGAACGAAGGCGTTTGACTTCTGTGTACCTTTGTTTTAGTTTTGCTTCTGGAAATGTCAACGCGTGAACTAATATAGTGTTAACCTGAACAAATTGAGTAAGGCGTGTACGTGGCATCGAAATGGTTAAAACTGGGCGTGGCAGTGAAATAGCGGCGAAATGGTATCAAGGTGATTTAATGCAAAGGTTATACAGGGTCGTTGGTATGTATGGAAACGGTCGATTATTTCTTAAAGTATAACCGTTAGCAAAAAATATTTTAGATAAAAGTTTTAGGGTTTTTTAAGGTGTATAAGAATTTTAAAAAAATAAGTATACAGGATGAATCGGAAAACCGTAGGGAAGCAAAGTTACCTTTTTTTTAATGGAACACCCTATATCTTCGAATATTTTTGGATTTAACATGAAATAGCAATTATTTTATAATAAGTGCATTATAAGTCTAAAACTAATAGTTTCCGAGATATCGACATTTGAAAAATGACATTTTTGAACTTTGACAGCTTCTAGCTGTCTAACGGTACTTTGTAGAGTAAAGCGGCTTACATGTCCCTATCTCACTTTTTTATGATCTTTCCAAAAACATCAACTTTCGGTTAAACCGGAAGTACTGTATTTCCAGCTTTTGAGTTACATCCGGTTTAACCGGAAGTTGATGTTTCTGGGAAGATAATAAAAAAGTAAGATAGGGACATGCAAGCCGTTTTATTCTAAAAGGTACCGTTAGAAAGCTAACAGCTGTCAAAGTTTAAAAATGTCATTTTTTAAAAGTCGATATCTCGGAAACTATTAAGTTTAGACTTATAATGCACGTATTGAAAAATAATTGTAATTTTATGTAAAATCCAAAAATATTCGAAGATATAGGGTATTCCATTTAAAAAAAAGTAACTTTGTTTCTCTACTGTCTTCTGACTCAACCTGTATACTATTTTTTTTTAACTCTAATACACCTTAAAAAACCCTAAAACTTTTATCTAAAATATTTGTTGCTGACTGCTTTACTTTAAGAAATAATCGACCGTTTCCATACATACCAACGACCCTGTATATACAGGGTGATTCAGAAGAACGGTACGTAACTTAAGGGGGTGATTCCTTATGATATTCTAAGAGAAAAAGTTCATATGAACATGTGTCCGAAGTTGCCCCGTTTTTGGTATACAGAGTATTAAGTTTAAAAAAAAATCGATTTTTTATAATTATTTAAATACCCCTTTCCCGATTTTACTGACATTTGGTACCGTTATTCATAATGATAAGGGACTTAATTAGCCCTAACTAGATTAAATGTATTAAGTCCAGTAGCGTCCCGGGGAGCACCTTAACGAATATTATTGACAAAAAAATTTACGCCACTGACTTTCTTCTAATTTTGATATTCTTTTCGGATTTACCAACTAATAACACAACTTTTTGTTCCCTGAATTGTTTTCGTATCTTGCTCTGTTATTGAGAGAAAGAATAAAAACCACTTTATTGTATGTACAAAAATAATACCTATGTATTTCAAAGTTAATTAAAATATGAGGTAAAGATAAGTTTTGATTCTAATTTACCTGTTTTCTCATGAACAAGTCAAAAATGAATAACTTTACTAACGCTGAAATGGCCCAGATGCATTTCAATTATGGCCTAGCAAATGGAAATGCTGATGAAGCTCGGCGAATTTATCAGGAACGTTATCCAAACAGAGTACTGCCATGTGCCAAAACATTTAGACAGCTCCATGCAAGATTGAGTGAGACTTTATCAACTATACCCATACCATATTCAACGTGTGCAGGCTCTGATTCCCCGTGATTTACAGCCAAGGTTTGATTTTAGTAGGTGGTTGCTGCATACAGTAGCACATAAGAACAATCTTTTAACGAACATTTTATTTACTGACGAGGTATTTTTCTCAAGAGAAGCCATTATGAATTTTCGTAACGAACACTATTGGGCGAACGATAATCCTCATAAAATTAGAGAAGGTCGTTTTCAGCAACAATTTTCGATGAATGTATGGGCAAGGATCATTGGCGATTATCTTATTGGACCATACTTTTTACCACCTCCTATACGCAGTTTCTATCTAAAGAACTTGACGTTCTATTAGAAGACGTACCTATACAAATAAGAAGCAATATGAGTTTGATGCACGACGGCGCACCAGCTCATTTTAGCCTAGTTGCTCGTCAATACCTCGGCAACACTTTTTCTAATTGCTGGATTGGACGCGCAGGTCCCCAAAGTTGGTCAGCTCGCAGTCCCGACTTGGATCCTCTAAACTATTATTTATGGGGTCACCTAAAGTCTCTTGTATATAAGACGCATGTATTAGATGAAAATGACTTAAGAATTAGAATTATTGAAAGTTGCAATGGGATACGAAATAATGCAGGCATTTTTGAACGTATAAGAGAATAAATGGTGAGACAATTGCAATCATGCGTTTTATCAGAAGGTGGCCATTTTCAACATTTGCTTTGATGAACTGTTGCATTTTTTTTGTATCATTATTTAAAAAAAAATATTTTATTTTTTATTTAAATGTTTTAATTAACTTTGAAATATTTTTTTTTGTACATGCAATAAAGTGGTTGTTATTTTTTGTCGCGAAAACGAAGCAAGATACGAAAACAATTTAGGGAACACAAAAGTTGTAATATTAGTTGGTAAATCCCAAAAAAATATTAAAATTAGAAAAAAGTCAGTAGCGTACATTCTCTTATCAATAAGATCCGTTAAGGTGCTTCCCGGGACGCCACTGGACTTAATAAATTTAATCTAGTTACGGCTTATTAAGCTCCTTTTAATTATAAATAACGGTACCAAATTTCAATACAATCCGGAAAGGGATATTTGAAAAAATTATAAATAACTATTTTTTTTAAACTTTAACACCCTGTATATCAAAAACAGGGCATTTCCAGACACATGTTCATATGAACTTTTTCTCTTAGAATATCATAAGGAATCACCCCCTTAAGATACGTACCGTACTTCTGAAACACCCTGTATTTAAGTATCAATTATGCTGATGATACTAATATGCTGTGAGTGCAAGAAGCTTGTGTGAAAGTGTGCTAGAGGCGCAAGCATCCATTGATAGGATGATCTCATGGTGCCATCAAATGGACTTGCAGTCAATAATAGAAAAACAAATTTTATCCAGTTCTTGCTTCTTAGAATGAACAATAACTCTATACCAACAGAGCATAACACAAACGTTTTGGAGGTTTACGTCAACAAAAAATTGGCATGTTGACACAGGCACAGAAATTATAAAATTTTGTGACACAGGTCATATCAACTATTTATGTACTTAGTTGTATTGAGTTCCATGTTTCTTATTTCGGCAATTAAAAAATATTGTAAATCAGTGCACACTTATGTAAATGTATAATGGTCTGATTTTATCAATTATGATTAGTTATGGCCTGTGCCATTGGGGAGGTGCAAAGGCTGCATCCAAAATATTTGTGCTGCAGAAGAATGTATTAAGATGCATGAATAACCTCAAACCTCAAAAGTCATGTAGGAATGTAGGAAATACTTTAAAGAACTCAAGATATTAACGCTGACAAATTTGTATATATTTTTGTTGGTGCAGCACATTAAAAAGAATGAAACTAAATTTACCCGCAGAAATGAGGCAAACAACTATCCCATACGTAATGGAACTCTTTTGCACCTTCCATACAGCGTACCGGCAATTGGTCATGTAGGAATGAAATGTTTTAACCACCTCCCGGAACATATTAAAATTATTACAAATCTTAACAAGTTTTGTTTTAGTGTTAAAGAATTGTTAATAGCCAACACATGCTACAGCATGACTTCTTTGTAGTTTAAGGAGTGTATTTCTAATATCCTCTTTTCTTGTCTTCTGAATACTTAGGATATGTTTTCTGTCATTTTTATATGTAAATTTTAAATTTTAGATGTCTCGTATTTCGTGTTTTACTTTGGACTTTCACAAGTTGCAGATGTAATTTTTTTATTATTTGTAATCTGACTGGTAATAAATGATTTGATTTATAGTTATTCAACCTGCCACTGGCTCACAACTCCGCTGCCACGTCACTTGCTTACCACCTTGGTGCGCGCCTTGCTTAAATGGATTTTCCTCATTTGTTGAGACCCCCCACAGCATTTATTCGAAGAGTAATCAAAATAGTTTAAGTAGAAAATTTCATTTAGGCAACAGAAATGGCAAACCTTTGATTTTTTTTATATAGAATCCCCACTACACAGGGTGACCGCTAATTAACACAGCAAAATGACACATTCCTTTAAATGTCCAACTGAAATCGTAATGTATTGTATTGTGTTTGGAGTAGGTATAATGTATACGTCTGTTTATTTATTTATTTGTGTTCGCTATTTTAACTGTCATGTAACTAGTATGTAGGTATATATGTAAGCGACTTGCGATTGTAGATCGTATGATTAAGTTTTAAGTATTGAATTGACGGGATCAACACCCTAGGGGTAGAAATGTAGTAGGGATGCAATGTAAAAATTTATATTGATGTAAACCTCTATATATGGATCGAATAAAGAGTCTAATCTAATCTAATCTAATCATTCCTTATGTAAAAATATTATACAGTAAAATCTCTGAATAGCGACCGCCCTCGGGGAATCACATGTTGGTCGGTTAATAGAGAAAAATTAAAACATTTGGTCTGCATTTTACAGTGTTTGTTTATTACTAAGTATCTACATATACGTAAATAATTTTAAATATTTTTGTTCAAATTTATCAGAACTAAAATTAAATGAGATGAAGCCAATTTACCAATATGTATATACTGCACGTGCATTCTAAAATATATATTATACAAGGTACTGTATGTTTGCTTTAAGATTCTTATTTTTTAAAATAATCATAAATTATTGATTGCTTTATATTTTTTTTTTATTATTATTTTCGTTAACAATTTGACAACACTTTTTTAAATTGTCTGATTGATCGAATACATAAGACTTTAAGTAATGGAGAGGTGGTCGCGTGGCAGCATTCTCGCTTCCTATGCTACAGGTACCTGGTTCAAGCCCGAGCTGGCCCAGCAGACTTTTTCAGTTTGCAGGGCCCAGGTCACCATACGGCACTCTAGTCTAGTAGGTTCTAGAAACGGCATGTTGTCGAGGGAGGGACCCTTGAGCCAAATGAAAAATGACGGTGGTGCAGATGGTGTATCTCGGACACTTCCTGATATTCGTATGGTTGAGGTAACAACCTTGACCAGAGAATTGACGGCGGAGTCTCGAGTGCACGGGTCTGATGCTGTTCCGGATGGTTCGAGGGTCCCCGCGACATACATAACTCTCTTAGCTGCTCACAAGTGAGTATATTCAAGCTCACATGTTATTGCCAGATGTCCAATCTGGCTTTCGTAGAGATCATAGTTGCGCCACAGCTCTTCTTAAGGTTACTGATGATGTTCTGGAGGCGGCAGATCGTGGAGAACTTACTGCCTTGGCTTTGCTCGACTACTCTAAGGCCTTTGACAGACTAAACCATCAGCTCCTATTGGCTATCCTGAGCTTTCTTGGCTTTGATGATAGTGCATGTCAACTAATTCAAAGTTACCTTACAAGAAGAACACAGTCTGTAAAACTCTCATGTGGTGTTCCCCAGGGATCAATACTGGGCCCCTTATTTTTCACTCTATATACCTCTCAACTTATCGATAATTTGGGATACGCCACTGCACACATGTATGCGGATGATACCCAGCTGTACTTATCCTTTCGACCTGAAAACATTCTTGAGGCTATTGACAGGCTTTCAGCTGACCTAGATCGTCTGCTAAAAATCTCTACGCAACATTGTCTCGAACTAAATCCTAAAAAGTGTGAGTTACTTCTGTTTGGTCCTGCTCAGAGCAGGGAGCAATGTCGAGACATGTTTCGCGTTGTTCTTGTTGGTCAAACCTTATCCTGTTCAGCCATCGCTAGAAACCTTGGATTGCTACTTGACGTGAACCTGAGGTTTACCGACCATGTCAATAACTGCATAAAAAAGGCATTTGCAAATTTAAAACTTATATACTACCAAAGGCACCTTCTGAATGCTGATCTCAAAAAATCGTTATGTGATAGCCTGGTCTTATCTCAATTCACTTTTTGTGATGCACTGTACGGCCCGTGTCTCTTGCAGAGGGATGCCAGGCGTATTCAGATGATTCAGAACTGTTGTATACGTATGATAGGTGGAATAAGAAAGTATGATAGAGGGGTGAGTGCTACAATGAGAGAAATAGGATGGCTTAACATGAGAGAGAGAAGAATGTTCCATAGCCTAATAATGTTTAATAAAATAATCGTCAAAAAATGCCCGGACTATTTATATCAAAAAATAAAATTCAGATATGACTCTCATGCCTTGGACCTTCGGCATAAATATACTATCACTCCTCCGTTGCACAAAACCACTCTGTTCGAAAGATCATTCAGTTATCAAGTCTCCTTAATCTACAACAAAGTTCCCATTTGTTTAAAATCTGCTTCAACTAATCTATTTAAAAATGCAATTCGTCCTCTTATCAGACAAATATGTTCCGGTACACAATAAAAAGTCAGTCTTGATGTATGGTGCTGTCCCTCAGTGGCCTCCACCTTGCCAGCTATAGTCAACTTATATTTACTTATAATACTTCAATTAGGTAAATTGCGTGTTCTTACACATTAACTGTAAATTTTTTGTTAGTCTATGTCTTATAAATTCAGTCAATTTATTGTTCTCTTAGCGATTACTACTTACGTCATAGAATATTAGGTTATAGATATTACGTCATAGAATATTAGGTTATAGATATTATATTATAGAATATTAGGTTAAGTGAGGAAGCTTTGCTTCAACTTCGCCTTTTGTAATTTTATTTTTCTTAAATTACAATAAAGACATTATTATTATTATTATTATTATTATTTAAGGGCCGGTTCGTCGAGATTTGTGGTGAGCAAAGAGACGTTAATAATAACAGGACCGTAAAAATACTGTGCCCAGAATAAGATCTGTTGGTTATATTGTGGTTCGGGATCCACGTTAAACTGTAGGTCCCGTCTGGCTGACATTATCCAGACGTTAAAACGGGGTTAGAAAAAGGGTAAAAACTGGCCTACTTGCTTGGCGTCAAAGCCTCCCCGTCCGCTACTACTACTACTACTAAGTAATGAAGGATTATTCCTATAGTGACATGCATGTAATTTATGGGCAAGCACTCGGCAATTGTGTGGAGGCGAAAAGAATATAATCGAATACATTTCCAAATCGACGTTTACCGCACCGAAGAACTTTTGCGATGGTTGATCGTAGCTTAAGAGAAAGAGGTAAAAAGTCCAAGTGAAAATAAAAAAAAAATGCTAAAAGTAACTAATCTTTTGCTAATCGATTTTAGGAAGTTTTTTGCCGCATCGTGGTGGAGAATGGCCTCCAAGAAGAGCAAGGAACCCTCAGTGAGAGGAGGAAATTTTAGATGAGATTGCTGAAAATCCCTCTAATAGTATAAGAAAACCAAGTTCACGCGACAAAATGGGGTTGTTCATGAGACCCTTGGAGAAGAGAACCACTACTACATTCTTATCACGTCGAAAAGGTACATGCCATGTCCCCCCACTGGTTATCCTGCAAGAGTCAACTACGCAAATTGGGTTTTGTAACGGTTTAGGCGAAAACATAAATTTACTAGTATTGTTTGTTCACGGAGAAAGCCGGTGTCTCCCGAGACCGAGTAATAAATTGCTATAATTTGCATATCTGGCATGAAGAAGATCACCATGCAACAGTATAGATAAAGCACCAACAAAGGCTCAAGGTTAACAGGTGGGCGGGGATTATTGGGAATCATCTCATTGGGCCGTTCTTTATTGAAGCAGATTAAATAGTGCCATGTATTTGCAATTGTTGCAACAAAACTTAAACGGTTTATTAGAAAATGTGACCTTAGCCAATGGCCAAAAGGGCGATGTCAATGAAACTGCTGACCAGGCTGATTGCGTTCCTGAGCTAACTCGTGGCAGAGGGCTTGACGACGCAGCAGGGAACCAAGCAGTTTGTTCAGATCGATCGAAATCAGTTTCACCTAAAGATTCTGAAATTAATATGATAGATGAAACCGCCTCTTTTTTAGAACCAAACCCTCCCTTGGGGATGTAACATTAGTGATAGTATTACTGAATATCCAGTCTGTCAGCAATAAGTGTGATGAATTGTTATTGTTTTTGGAGTCTCTTGATTTCCCCAGTGTTGTGGTTTTAGTGGAGCATTGGTTGAATGCTGCCGAGCCTTTTTATATGTCAAATTATGTGTTAGTGTCAAAATACTCGCGTATACAGGGCATACATGGTGGCACATTGATTATTATTCACAGGGAATTCTTGCGTGATTTTAATTTTATATCTATTGACAAGTTTGACCATTTGTTGGAGGAAACCGTGTTTGAATTGTCTGTTGTGCACTGTAGAGAGCTGAATATTTATATTGTAGGTATATACAGATCTCCATCCTCTAGCACAGGAGTATTTCTTGAAAAATTGGAAATTTTATTGTCGCAAATATCAGTAAATTCAATTATAATTTTGACTGGTGACCTAAATATAGATTTCTTAGATAAGTCAAGTCATAATGCTCAATTGCTGGATAATCTTCTGAGATCGTTTAATCTTCTGATGCACGTTGATCAACCAACCCGGTTTTCTGCATCTTCATCTTCCACTCTGGATTATGTTTGTACAAATCTTACCCAGCGTCATGTAAATTGTTCAACTCAGAATGCCGGATTGTCTGATCATGAGGCTGTCGTCGCCGCTTGTATGATAGGAAACAAAAAAAAGAGAAAATGTCACTCTAGGATGAGTAGGCTTTATATAAAGAAAAATTTTAGCAAGTTCACATTGTTATGTAACCAAGATACTTGGAGTGCTCTTGATACGGATGAACCCTTACAGCGGTTTCATAGTGTTCTGGTTGAGTTATTTAATAGGGCTTTTCCACTTATCAGAATAAAAAATAGGAAAAAGAAACCGTGGTATACAGGAGCTTTGAGGGTTTCTGGAAAAAATCTTCGTTTTCTGCATTACATACGAAAGTTTTCAGGTAATAATGATGGATTCGTGAACTATTTCAATAAGTATCGTGGAATTTATAGAAATACTTTGAAGCTTTCTAAGAAAATGTTTTTTCACATTCCACCAATAAAGCAAAAGAATCATGGAAAATTGTCAATAAGTTAAGGGGAAAAAATAACATCGCTCCTATAGCTAGTACTCTTAATGCAAATGACATGAATTCTTTTTATTGCACAGTTGCTGACGGTTTAGCTCGAGGGATCTCTTCTGGGACTGATGCTAGATCTTACTTGGGACATTTATCCGTTTCCGACACATTTTTTCTCCTGCCTACTTGCGTTGAGGAGATTAGAGGCATATTTAGCCAAGTAAATAACAGGAATGCTTCTGGTTGGGATGAGATGTCCTTAAGGATTTTTCTGGCACTACCAGCCAACGCATTGATGGCCTTGGCTGAGGCAATAAATTCCTCCTTCCTGACTGGCACTTTTCCTTCTTGCCTTAAGAGAGCTGTGGTTATTCCGCTTTTTAAGAACGGTGACCGTGATAATCCCTCTAACTTTCGACCTATTGCACTGCTCCCCACTTTATCCAAAATAGTGGAAAAACTTGTTAAGTCTAGAATGATTGCTTTTTTAAATAGACACAACCTTATGAGCATGCAACAGTTTGGATTTCAGGCTGGGAGAAGTACGAGCGATGCCATCTTCGGGTTCCTCGAACGACTATATGTCTCCTTAAACTCTGGGGAATCTGCTGCAGCGGTGTTCTGTGACTTATCGAAAGCCTTTGACTGCGTGAATCACAGAATACTGCTGTGGAAGTTGGAGGCTTATGGTTTTAGGGGTGTGGCCTTGGAGTGGTTTCGGTCGTATTTGGCGAGTCGTGTTCAGACGGTTGTCTTTAATAACAGTAGCTCTGGAGAATCAAGCCTAGATATAGGCGTTCCTCAGGGATCCGTACTTGGCCCTCTCCTTTTCCTTATCTATAATAACGATATGCCTCATCTTGATATAGCAGGGACGTTCACCATGTTCGCCGATGACACGACCATCCTTTGGCATGACACGGTTGCAGATAGGCTTTCTTTGAATGTAAATAATGATTTGTGCAAAGTCAAGGAGTGGTGCGATGCGAATTTGCTATCCTTTAATATTTCAAAGACTAACATATTGGGATTTCGCTGTGGTCTGGATAATGTTTAACTGAAGGACGAGGCGATCTCTATGCCTGATGTTAGTAAGTTTTTGGGACTCTACATGGACACCAATCTCAAATTTGAGAACCACATAGTTAGTTTGTGTCAAAAGCTTTCTTCTGGTTGCTATGCCATTAGGATTATCTCAAACAATCTGGGTTTTTCTTTGGCAAAAGACTCATATTATGCTCTGATTGAATCTCATCTTCGTTATGGTATTTGTTTTTGGGGATCTTGTGCGCAGTAGGTACTTGTTCGAATCTGTGTTTGTGTTGCAAAAAAGGGCAGTCAGATATGTGTGTGGTGCTAAGGTTCGTGATTCTTGTCGCCCTTTGTTTCTTAATAACTCAATTTTACCTCTTTGTTGTATATTTATCCTTGAAACTGTCTGCTTAATGTTTAAAAAATATCAAAATGAGCTGTCTATCCCCACCCATTATAATACACGTCAATCATTTCTCCTAAACTTACCAATTCCACGATCGAGCCTAATTAAAAGATCTTTAATTTATGGCGGAAAAAAGATCTTTAATCACTTACCACTTCATTTGAGAAGGCAACAGTGCCTGGGGAGGTTTAGGAGACTAACCAAAAAACTATTGCTAGAAAAAGTATATTACACTCTTGATGAGTATTTTGACGACATCTTGAGATGAAAATTGATCACGTAAGCTAACTCGACTATTTAAATTTCGAAATTTTTTTTTTATTATTCTTTACTTGTTTTCTGATATAATTATTAATTTTATGTTGTTTTGACTTTAACGATTTAACCATGTCTCATTTCATTTAATGTTGTTTTAATCTTGTGTTCTGTTTGTTATCACCTAGCTACCCTTGTACATTATACCTTTGTCAACAAGATAGATATTCTTTGGACAATAAAGGATTTTTTGATTTGATTTGATTTGATTTAGAAATTAGAAATCAGATGTGGCATACGCACGACGGTGCACCGCGCCATTTTAGCAATTAGTTCGTCAGCACTTGATTACCAAATACTTTTGGTAATCAATGGATAGGTCGAGGTGGGCCTATCTTATGGCCACCGAACTCGCCCGACATAACTCCATTGGATTTCTTATAGGGACATTTAAAGAGGCTTGTATATTCGACGCCAGATCACATCAGGAAAGATCTGATAGAAAGAATAACACACCATTTTAACGAAATTTAAGACAATGCTAGAATGTTGTTTCAAGTACAACGAGAAAACATCCGTCGGATAAGGAAATGTATAGAGACACGGGGTGCCCATTTTAAAAATCTGCTGAAGTAAACAAGAAGCAAATCTTTTACATTTTTAACATTCTTGCATTTACGTTATTTCCGAAATGTCGATCCTTTCAATGGTTCCTTTACGCGGCACATATTGACTTGGAAAAGTATCAGAATAAATTATTCTTGCATCCACACAATTACCGAATGCTTGTCCATAAGTCGTGCATGTGAAATTAAATGAGATGTAATAATGACAAATGACAACTTTTATTATTTTAAGGCGAATTATTAGTTACGTTGTTATTCGATTAGTTACTGTGTTTAAATATCTTATGTTAATTAATAAATAAATTTCGAAAGTCAATGCTTACACCTATTATACAAAAAAATTATTTTTAGTTTTCAGCTCTGTAAAATGACACCTGCCAAAATTATGGCCCAACGAGTGTGGTGACAAGTCCGTTCCTGACTTCCCTGACGTGTCTTTCACTGACCAATAAATTGCGCAACTTTTTTGTAATTTAACCGCCCTTGTAACTTTTACGGTTTCCGAGACCCACATGCAGCTTTATCTTGGACACCCTGGTCGTGATCAAATATATTATTATAATTAAAATAAAAATTAAGAACTACACTGCGTCCATTAATTAGGGAATAGGTAAAAAAAAGTACTCGAATTTTAAACGTCCATATTATCATCAAAATTCGATCAATCCTTTCCTTTGTTAGTTTATTAGGTAGGCCTCACTTTACGTCTATTTTATTCAGAGTAAATGATTAAAAAATCCATTCCTTTTTTAGTTTACTAGGTGCTGTCTCTTGGACTACTTAGAACAATCTGTTTAATACCAAGCCGCGTAAAATCTGCTGATTATAAAATTAATGATTAGAAAATTCAAACCAATGGAAATAGAATTTTATTAGTATGCTGGTTACAGCTTTATGTTAATCACGTTTTACAGTCGGCAAGTCTTTTGTAAGACGCAATAAAGCTTGAAGGAAGGCATGCGCATTGAAGAGTCAACTGTTTCATCGCATGCCGAAAAACGGTTCTGGGCGATCTTTCTTCTACAGTTTCCGCTACAATTCTAGTGAGAAATATAGTGATTTTTATGTTACCAACCAAAATAAATGTTACTACAAAGTTGAAAGTAAACTTAAAATATGTCCTTGTTTTATTTTGGCAGTTTGTTTAATAATAACAACAAATAAAGTAATAAAAGCACAAAGAGGAATAAAAGAACGATTATGTATGTTTAGTATGTTATTTTCCTAACTCCTTGACATATTGACAATAGATATAATGCATATAAATATTTTTATAATGTTGGATATCACTTTCAATCACAAATAAATTGCCAGCTGTAAAAACGTCCTGCAAGAAATATTTCAGGCAACGTCTTGCTTGAGCAATGCATTGCAGCAATTAAGTTGCAGATAGTTTTGCCGACTGTAAAACGTGCTTCAGGTACTTACTGTACCAATTACAACGCAGTGTCGTTCGGGGCAACTAAAAATGATTTTGCCAATGTAACAATAGTAATAGCAATTTAGAGAAACAACTTAATTGTACGGAAAAAATTAATAACGCGTATTTCCTCAACGGCCATTAATGACAGCTTGACAACGATTTGGCATGTTGAAAATCAGTTTTCTTATAAACATCTGGTCCATGCTTTCACATATATGTATAAATAAAATAAATAAACATGTCTTTATTGTAATTTACAGTGTAATATTACAATTGGAGTTAAAGCTTGGCCTCCTATCTCAACCAAGAAAGTTTTAACATATGTATAACAGAAAACGTAGTTTAAAAATATGGAATTTATAATCATTACACAATAATAGATGATGCTCGATTAGGGTGAAACGCGTAACCAATATAAAAATTAGAATTTGAGACCGTGACTTTGTTTTTTTGAGTTATTCTACAATACTGAATTCAGGTCTCTTTGTGAACCATGCACGGATTCTTTGAATTATAGGTATAGTTTATGGGCGATTCACAAGACTTAGACTTATATGATAGAGATAGACCGTGCGATCTATAGTAAAGCATATTAGAATCACATAGGTGGACAGCGAGATAGCTACTGCAAGTTCAGAGGAAATTTTCAATATTCTGTTTTACAAATAATTTGAACTTTTAACCAGAGACATTTCTAAAATCGATAGTCACTTTATTGTAGATTTTCGAGACCTGATAAGTGAAGGTGCGTTCATAAGATGTGCAGGTGGTGTTATCGTAAATTTATGTCTAATTTCTAAATTGCGAACGTCATATCTGAATTTGACCTTATCGTACAGATAACCAGGACCCTTATCAAGTTATCTTATTGAACAAGACCAAACTATGTAACATACGTCTCTCGTTTATTCTTAACCAATGATGAATGTCACGTAGCTTTGCACTCACACCTCTCTCACGACCGCGAATACCTCCTATCAAACCCACTCATACATTCTGAATAAGCTGTATTCTTTTGATATCACCATCCAAAAAACAGGTTTATCTTCAAGCACTGTGCTTCCGAGGCCTTCTTAAGAACATGCTTCAATTTGTCATTCATCTTCAAAATTATATCTGGCTTAAACGAAAAGTATAGTTGTGTATCATCAACGTAAAAGTGTGAAGTTGTACCTCAAATGAGTAATAAGTTGGGATGTATATAGAGAAAAGAATAGGGGGCCCAGTATTGACACCACATGGGACTCTCACAGGATTCGACAAGTTACTGCCTGACCATTTGATCTCTACCAATGAGATACTCCTTAATAAGAAGTTGTGAATCATGATCAAAGCCGAGATAATTAAGTATGATCAACAGAAGATCATATTTAGACTGTCAAAGGCCTTTGAGCGGTCCAAGAGAACCAATCCTGTCAAATCGCTACGATCTGAGGCCTCCAGAAGATCATCTTTCACCTTTAACAGGGCAGTCGTGCAACTATAGCCCCTGCAGAAACCAGATTGGACGGCGGGCAATGTCGTCCCTCATTTGGCTCTCCATGATCCTCTCAATGACCTTAGAGAGGGTAGGCAATGTGTTTGTATTGATTGTTTTTTGAGTATTTTGTTTTTATCTCTCAAAAATTTTATTTTTTCTTTTGACATGTTCTATCCTTAAGTGGGAGTTTTTTTGGAACTAATAAATATTTTGTATTGTATTTATCTGAGGGCAATATGCTTATCGATCTTAAATCTTTCAAATCATTTGGCGAGTTAACTTTCGGAAGAGGCAGAACATATTCCTCACCACAGAGCCAGAACCACGAATGTGCAAAATGTTGGTTTTGAGAAAAGCACATTTGAATGATTTGTTATGCCACTACAATTACGCAATTTATAATCTTGTATAAATGTATAAATTCTACATTTTAAAACACAATGGCCTAAAGTTTGAAATGAGACTTAGTAATTTTTAATGTATATAATATTGTTTAAACAAATGCACATTCGTTGGTTTGGCATGGTGCTTTTTTATTTTTACTACATATTCGTTTTATTGTAAAGTATAAAATAGCAAAATCAACATAGGACATTAAAACATAATTACTTTATTTCTATTTATTTCGAATTAATCAACTATATTATGGTAACTAAACAAAATAATGACAAATAATTCACTCTGAATCCTCTTCTTCCTCTGCATCTGGCTGATTCAGTCTGTCGCGTTCAGTTGCGCTTGTTTTCAGATTATTATAAAATCCATGATGTCCCTTTGGTATGGTATTATCTGCGCACATTTTCTGCAAATCTCTAAATTTAGGTATTGCTATTGCCAATTCTGTTGTATAAGCATTGTTAACAGCATTATTTGGACGTCTCCCACGTTTGGGTTTTAACGGCACTTCAACAAACTCATCGTCTTTAAAATTTTTTTTATAGAAAATGTTTGGAGAATCTTTTCTATACTGAAGCCAACAAATAGACCTCCACGGTAAATTTGCAGTATAGTTTTCGGAGCCTATTTTAGAATCTAGAAAATCATCATATACTAAATTTTCAACATAAAATGGGGTGGGGTTATTGCGTGCACTTCTGATTAATTGTGCCCAACCCTCTGGTGTATAAACAGGAACAAACTTAGCTTTTCTTTCTATTTTTGAATGAATGGAGTCGCATTCCATTTCTGTATGCCCAGTTTCAAAAAAACGATGGTTTATGGTTTCTAAAGTTGGATGGCTTTTTACTAAATCTAAGCACATTGTTGCAAACATGAAATTTTTCTGTTGCCCTCCACACCCATCTGACATCATTCTAAGCTCAGAGACATTATCATGTGATTTAACATACTTGTAAATACAAGTTTCTATCTCATTCGCTCCTCGTTTTCCTTGGGTCTCGTCCCACAAATAGCATGCAACTTCTGCATCCCCCAAATTATAAATCGTCAAATTATAGACGGCTAGTTTGCGCAGATAAAAAATTTGCCCGGCAAATCCTTTTGGCGTATTTAATACCGCTTGAAGGTCAAAATTAGTGGACAATATGCTTGCATTTTCTTTCGCCATTTGTTTATCGGTATCTCTTTCTTTACGGGCTCCTTCTTTTTGTTCAATATGCCTTTTGTATTCTTCCTCAAATTGTTCTGATTTTTCTTCTTCATTTAAGGAATTATATTGTAAACATTTTTTGCAGTGATCTTTTTTGGGCTTAAAAAACCCAAATTTATATTCTCGAAATATTGACCTGTACTTTTCAAATGAAACCGTTCTTTTATCATTCTTTTTCGCTTCATCCTTATACATCTTATACATAATTGTTATGTTTAAACTGGAGTCCAAATAGCGTTTTTCGCTCTTCTGTCTGCAATAATGGGATTCTACAGACGGGAAAGAGAGTATGTGGCTCCGTACTTTCTCTTCAGTTTCTGTACACAATTTATTTGCCGGTGTATGGTGTCCACGTTGATCTTTTTGCACAACACCAGCATCTGATATTTTTGCTAAAGAAGTCCTCATGAAACTGTCAGTAGTATTTAAAGTAAACATAAAAAATTCTCTGCAGACCACAATTTTTTTACCTTCCATTGTGAATGAATATTCATGAGTATAGGACTTTCTAGAATTCAAAATTTTTCTTATTGTTCTACCTTTTGGTTTGCGAGCAATATGTTTACTCACAAATTGGCGCTGATCATCAATGGACGAAAGATTGCGAAAAGTGTTATAAATATGTTGTCTGGTATTCTCACTGACAAGAGTTACAGAGTGTGTGTTTTTCCTTCAATGCACATGGTGAAGGCAATATTGGTCTTGCAGCTTGTTCATTCTTATTTGTTCCCAAATAAGCTTCTCCTTTAAGTCTTTTTTGTTTACGAATGTTTTTCTGCCAGGTTGAAGCATTTCGTTTTCTCTTCATTCTTAACGCTGGACTTCTTTCCTGTTCGTTGATTGACAGCTGGCTCCTGTACTGTTCTTATTACTATTTCGGCAAGCGGTATATCAGATGATGCTAGAAATAAAAATAATAAATTTTATTCCAGGCATTCCTATTGTTATAGTCGTTTATTTAACATTGACTCGCTATGTTGTGTTGTACTTGGGATTTATTATGACACACAATTATATAAAAAATATCTTACCATCACTATGTTCTTCATCATTTTCGCTAGAAGGACGATACGAACTACCAGAATCTTCGTAAGGATCAGTATCTTTAAATTGATCATTTGGCAAGATGAACTGTGTTTCATATGCCAAACTACTGGAAGGCAATTCTTCTTCAACGTCTGGTTTCTCAATTCTCGTGTTTTCCAATAAACTTTTTGTCATTGACCGTTCTTGAATACTGGTATTTTTAGGCTCCCCTTCATTACAACGTTTCTCAATGTTAGGAGGACAATAATTATTACTGGCAATTAGTGCCAATTTAACCAACTTTGTGTCATTATGCACTTAAACACACAAATATCCACTTATTGTACCGAAAAGGCACAACGACAAAGCAGTTTGACATTTATAAATACTGACAACATAACCACAAAACACATTAAATCAAAATCACGAATGTGTCAAATTTGTCAGAAGTAGAAAATATTTTTAAAAAATTACCAAACCAGAAACACGAATATGCCACATTCGCTTTTCTGGCAAAGTGACCTTTACACAATTAGCATATTCGCTATTTTAGAACTACTACTAGGCAACTTTGTTTACACGCTAACATATTCGTGCTTCTGGCATTGCAAAATATAAGTTAATTGCAGTTTATCTACAAGAAAATCTAAAAAACACGAAAATGGCACATTCGTGGTTATGGCACTGTGATGACGATATGAAGTCTTCCAACATTCAGGAAAACTGTGACTCTCAATACAGAAATTTATCAAGTGAACAACATATATCTTAACCGAGCCAAAGTTTCTGGCGGATTAGCGCCTGCACGAACCTTTCGACCCAGTTCCACAAATGCGAGCTTTCCAATTCATTAGTGATTCCAGTTTCTGCTAGATATTCCCTTACTACTCTCGCCATATGTGGACGTGGGTGATCATGAATAAAAATGAAGTTTTCTCCAATAAAGGGAGCAAGAGGCACAACATGCTCCTGAAGAATCTCCGTAATGTAACTGCAATCGTTTACGTCGGTGGTGTGGTTCCAGCTATGGACCCATTGCTGCCTCGTACAGTTTCAGTTGGACCTTTTTTAAACGATTTAATATTGTTTGCTTACATAGTCGAACATTGTGAACGTTTGCAACCACGCCTGTAGATTTGCCCTTCTTGTAAATCGTTCCCTAAGACATTGCATTGTTAAAAGCCGATCGTGATTAGCAGTTGTTTTTCTTGGATAGCCTTGCCCCTGCTCTTCTTTCATTTGATCAATTTTCTCGATACCGTTTTAACATTTTAGAAATGGCTCCTTGCGTTTTGTTCATAGTTTCGGCAATAGCAGAATAAGACCGGCCATAGTCAAACAGTCCTCTTGCATAGACACATTCTTCTGGAGAGATGAATTTATTTTTAAAAGACCCAGACAAAAAGGTCTTGCCAAGAATTTAATAAAAAGTAATTATTGATTAACCTGTTAGGACGCTATTTATTAACACCAAACCACCGGCAATTTCAATTATTTACAAAAAAAGTGAAAAGTAAAAATTGAAATATTAAAAATTAATTACTGACTAAAAAGCGCTAACCATATTCCAATTCCCACGATCGTGTTTTCTACAAGGGAATGTCTACTCGATTTGATAAAGCAGTTAATATTCCGGCATTAAAAGATTTCACATTTTGATAATAAATTACTAAAACATAAGAAACTAACCCTAACCCATCTCACTGGCCTGATGAAACAGGTGAACTGCACTAAGTTTTTGGGTTTGAAATTGGACTCGCTACTGACGTGGAATAATAGTATAAATGATGTCTTCACAAAAATGTCCCGTTATTCATTTGTATTATGGCGTTTAAGATCATGTGTTAATAGACCAATACTTTGGTCCTATTATTATGCCATGTTAACTCGACACTGTCGTATGGAACGGTATGTTGGGGTAATAGCAAAAGGATCAATGAGGTTTTAATATCACAGAAAAAAAAAATTGGAACAATTGTGTTTAAAAAAATTACGTTCTCATATCGTCAATTATTTAAAGATCTTAACATTCTTAAAGCTATTCGTCGAATAATATCTATGGAAACGATTGTCGACACAATTGAAACTATAGTAATTATTCTGATAATAAAGATATTCGGACGTGAAAGTACCAGATCTTACTGTAATAAAAGGGATAAAGTCCATACTTTCCAAAATGCTTGTGATATGCTTTATGATTACCGATTAAGGGCGCTACATACTCTTAGATTGACTCAACACCAATTGTCCTGCACAGCAGACAGCAGTTATGTAATGCCTATCAAGATATATAACCATCTGCCTAAGCACATTAGGGAAGTCAAATGCAGTATTATTTTTAAAATTAAACTCAAAAAAGTGTTGTTAAATTACAGTTTTTATTCTCTTCAGGAATATCTTAATTGTACATTTTAGGTGTCTACTTAGTTTTACTTTATTTTATTATTGTTTGTATGGTGTGAGTGGTTGGTATGCACGGGGTATGAAAGCTGCCGAGGGAGTACACTGCAATGTACTTTCTGGGTGTGAATGTTGTGGAATTGAACTTTATTTCAGACATATTTTATTTTATTTTTTTATGACAAAGCAAATATCATGAATTATTGATCAAACTGTGAATGAATAAATGAATAAATAAATAAATAAAATTTCACCAGGTGAATTAATCTGAAAGGTGAATTGGAACATGGTTAGCACTTTTTAATTTTTCTAATTTTTGCCTACGAATACTCAATCCGCATCATATTACCCAGGGATGTAGCGGGTAGCCCTTTTTAGGATCCGGCCAAATCGGGTACCCGGTCAATTAAGACCCGGCAAAACCGGGTACCCGGTTTTGGCCGGGTAGACCGGGTACCCGTTACATCCCTAGTGTTTACCAGTATTGCCAACAGGCGAGATACAAATAGAAAATCATCTGCTAAAGCACCAAACATACAACAGGACGTGGAGGTTGAAATAAGTTCATATTTGGCGTTGCCGTTAATTGATAGACAAGTAAGCCCATTTCCGTGGTGGAAAATAAATTCAGAGAGATTCCCTAATCTAGCAAAGCTTGCTAAAAAGTTTCTTTCAGCACCTGCCTCAACAATATTTAGTGAACGGTTGTTTTCAGAAGCGGGTAATATTTATAAAGAAACCCGAAACCGACTATCCTCTGAGAATGGTGAAATGTTAATTTATCTTCATCACAATTTGCCAATAATTGATTTTAGATATTAAATGTTTTATTTAACTAAGTTTGTTGTTATAACCTTTTAAAATCTGTTTTTTTTTTAATGTATTTTTTATCATCACAAAAATACACTGTTTCAGTTCTTTTATGTTTTATTTTACCAAAAACAGAAAACAAAATAAAAACCCGGGTACCCGGCCGGGTAACCTGATACCCGGCAAAACCGGGTATCCGGCCGGGTAGACCGGGTACCCGTTACATCCCTAAATTATTACCAACATATTTTTATAAGCAGTTTTTTAAAATTTGCAAATTTTACAGAAAACGGTATGCTGCATAATTACCTAATAAGATGCCAATAAATTCAAAATTTTGACAAACTTACGACCGTAATTCGTCGGCTAGCACCGTTAATCAAAATACCGGTAAAACGTTTTCAGTCCATATAATTAATTTTTGGATTTTTTTTATTGACACGAAAGACACTGCGCTGTAATTGGTATAGTAAGTACCTAACATAAAGCTGCAACCAACACACTAATCAAATTATATTTTCATTGCCTTGCATTTTATAAACATTAATTTTAAAATCAGCTGATTTTACGCTGCTTGGTATCTTAGCCATCAGCCATCACCTTGTATGAATTAGACCTAAAGTGAGGTCCAACAGATAGCTTACCTAATAAACTAAAAAATGAATGTGTTTATTGAATTTTAATGAGAATATAGTTTAAAAATTCGAGTACATTTTTACCGATTCCATAATTAATGGACGCAGTATATTTTAATTTAAAAAATAGTATTATTTTATTATTATTGTCAACAAGGATTATTTTATGTTCTTTGACAATAAAGTATATTTTTGATCAATTGATTGATTGATTAAACATGACTTATGCAAACCCTGAACACATCACATTTTTTATACATACCCAATTTAGCAACCTTCTCATTTTGTTCTCTTAGCTCATCAGCCAAATCACCCTTGTCAAACTTCTCTATCTCCAGTTCCCTTCTAAGCCTCTCAATTTCTTTATCTTTTTCCTGAATTTTTAAATATTTCGACGCAGGCGTCCTTAATATATCTTGCAAAGGACTCTTTTTTGACATAGGGGTGTTCACAATGGTCATAAGACGACAAGAAAGTAAATCCTTTTTGCCTTCAAGGAAAATATTTTTTATAATTGCTAAAAATAACACAACATAAAACTCTAAAGTCAAAACCGGTTTGTAGTTTTTTATTAATAATAATTAAGATGTAGTTTGTCTTACAGTAGTTGGCACATTAATATAAATCGGTTATAAAGAGTTATAGTAGGTATAGTATCCATATGTTTATGCCCCTAGGATTACTCCTGTTACCAACTAAGTATTATGTTGTTGAGCTTGTATATTAATGTTTTATTTTTATTTTTGTGATTATTTCATTTGATGTTTGACTTGTGAAGGTACATTGTATCTTCATTAGCAAAAAGTAATAAATAAAAAAAAACACTGAAATCAGGTTGATCCTGTAAGGGCTGTGTCAAGACCTAAACCAGGAAGTCTCAACCATGTGGACCCCTGTAGGTAATGAAATTTTGAAGAGTCATTAAAATTTACAATATGTAGGTTGGTATTACTTCAGGAAATAAGAAGACTAGGCAAAAATCATTTGTGCATAAATGTAAAGCCTGATCCATGTGAAAAGCATTAAAACAATAGCTATTTTATATACGCCTTGCATAATTGATTGTCCCCTAGTATTATGAGGAATAATATAGTAATAGTAAATCTAATAAAAAAATACAATAGTCAAAAAACAGTCGTACAAATTTTATCAAAATATTAATAACAAACAATAACATCAAACGAAACACACATGCTGTGCAAAACACGGGAAAACTGAACACAACTCTGTTACTAATAATAAGATTTAAATATTATTGCCGATTGACGAATCGAAAACAGTTATGGTTGTCATCAGCTGCTGATCAATGATTAATAAAACAATGAAGCTTGGATTTGAATATCCTATAGGTAAGTTATCAAAATCAAAGATCCAATTGAAAAAATATTAGGTTAGCTCGGGTTAGTCGGTGAATTATATTTAATAACACTGGTAAGTATAGGCACCAAATAAAAACAATTCTGACATAGAAAAAAAAATTAATATTAACCTAATAAAGAATTAATTTCGTTTATTAAATAACATACCTACCCCTCCACATACTCCCATATTTTTAATAAATAAACCATGTATTTGTAAACATATTAATAGGCATTAATAATGCCAAGAATAATGCCTACCTTTTAATCCTTCTGTTGACATGTCAGCACTGGCTTTCTCCAAGAAAGTCTTGATATGCATTTGTGTAACTGGATTTAAATTGTAACACATTGGAGAGGTCAAGACATTCCTTCTGTCATGTATACACGTATAGTGCATCAATAAAGAGGTCAGATGGATAAGATCTGAGTAAGGTAGGTCATTCACGTGAATATTGGCCATATCTTTAATCTCTATTTTAGGGTAATGGTGCGATATCAAGTCAAATATGATTGTGAGATCGTCATCTGGGATGGAATCTGTTGATTTTTTGCTAAAAAAAGTGAAATATTACTAACTACAAAATGGTTATATATATAACTATTATTTTATATTGGTGAAAACCTATTAAAAACTTAGCAAAGTAACTACTTACATAACTTTCCGTAGGTTTCTAAAAAACACACCATCTTTAAGTTCCTCCAAATGCTGTATTGGTTTGCTTAACTTAAGACAATTCACCTAAAAATTAATATCACTTTATAGATTTATTAGTAAATGGATAAACTGTAAATTTTTAATTTAAGGAATTATGTACATCAGGTTCTACTTTAGTACATCAGGTTCTATAATGTCTTTGGGTTCTATCTATGTCTTGTATTGTATTAATATTATTAAACTATTTTATTTTATTGAGTGTAAACAACAATATTTGACGAGTGTAAACAGATTTTTGTATTTGACACAATAAACCATTTGATTTGATTTGATTTGAAGATAAAACGAGAATACCAGGACATTTTTAAAGGGTACAAAACCACCAATTTACATACCCACTCAATTAAAACTGCTTCCCATTGTTTGTTATCCATCCTAAAATACTATTCACTATTTGGCAATATAAAAGTATTCTTTGAAGAGAATAAATTCAAAAATATACGTCGTTATGTTTATATTGGCTACTTGTCGGTAAATAATGATCGACTGACTGCATTTCAAAACTACGCCATTTTAAAACTGCTCTATACTTCATCCTCCTGATTGGTTGAAGGCTGTATGGCCGTTGGAAAACTACGAGATATGATTGGTTAAATTATAAATTGTTGCTAGTTTTTGACGCCGTCACTGGGGAGAATGGAAGAATGTGACATTTGGTTTTCAGATTTTAACTGACAAGGACAGTTTTTGAAAGTTTTGTTGACAAACATTTTTAAAAGTTATAATAATTCACCTACCTAATTCGAGTAAAATTTAAAAGTATTTTGCGTTTAAAGTAAATGTTTTATGGTTCTCATAAAGCCGTTTTAAATTTTTTACTTTTTATTCTATTTTAAGACATGTCGGGCGATATTACGCGGTTCCTTGAAGAGCAGAAATATCAAATTTTATTAGAAAAAAAGAGATTGGGACTTTTGGACGAACGAAATAAAAATGAGAATAAAGAAAATTTGGGCGAAAATACTATCAAAACCAAGGTATGTAGGTACTGACTTTTTTTTTACTTTATTTAACCTCCTGTATTTTTTGATAATGAGTTCTTTTCCGTGTTTTTAATGAGGACAAGAGCCTCTTTTGTCTAGTAATCAATATGCATAAGTGGTGTAAAGGAGCAATCGTGTTTTTGTCTTATCCTTGCAATTTTTACACAAAGAGAGTTCTTTGAGGCTGGTTGTTTAAGAAGTATTTTATGAGTTAAGTTTCTTACTTAGGTGCTGCTTGTACTATAGTCTTTAGTGGTTAATATGCTTTTTTATTTTTATTTTTCGTTGCAATTTGAATTACCTACATAGTTAGAAATTTAAAAAGAAAAGGCGGAACCTAAGTACTTTCCTACATGGAGTCTATAAACTTTAATAATAATTACCATAATTTTATTATTATTAACATTTTGAATAGGTTTTTTATATTTCTGTCCATGTTTACCTTGCTTGCTTGTTCGTTTTTTGGCGCTGCAACTAGGCAATTTGCCAGCACATTACGGGAAGCCTCCAGCTTGGCGAGTATGTACTCCTGGAAGCTTCAGATCTACAATTTGAGTTATTGGGGATTCTAACATTTATGATAGGTGTAGACATGCGTATATACTAAAGAATGAGGTTGAGTTGTTAGTATGACACAGACAAGGGAAATTTGGTAAGGAAGGGAAAGTGAGTTTATTCTGCAGGTATATATTGAGCATAAAGTGGTACGTTAGATGATTATCAAAGTTTGATCTTATTATAGCTAAGGAAGTGAAGCAGGAGTTTAAGGGTCTTCTCATTGGTATTAGACAGGATAATGTCTATATTAAAGGGTGTTTTGTGCCCTGTGGATCTAATTTTGTCATAAAGGTTGAAATTAGGTACCTATTATGTTTTTTTTTTAAATGGTTTATTTTTTTTATTATTGCATAATTACAAATATATACATTTTTCTTATGACCTAAACAGTGTAATTAAACATTGGTATCGATCATTTTACAAAATTAGTAAATTTGGCATGTTGATGGGGCATTCAAAGAAAATGTGATTGAGGTCTTCAATTTGTCCACACTCACAGTGAGGATCATCCTTGATGCCTATTTTAAAGAGGTGTTGTTTAGTTAGGCAGTGCCCAGTGCGCATTCTCGATATAGTATAGATATGTCTTCTGTCAGTGTAGGCAAGATCAGCAAACCATTTTTTCCTTTTAAATGTTCCCGCAATGACCTGATAGGAAAAGGTACACTGCAAGTTAGGTTAGGATGGTTAATAATAATAAATACACACAATGAGCCTATAAACATATTTTTTTGCCAAGCATGACCTGCAATAAATGCCGATATTTCTGAACTCTGAAATACTAAGGTACTGAAATTTTTTTTTGCATATTAGGCATTATCCCGAGCCTTTTTGCGCTATTATCAAATCTTTGTTACAATATACAGGCTGGAGTAAAAATACAGATACTTGAGTTAGTGGAAAAAATGTCTAAAAGAATGTTTTTTAAATGAATCACCCTGTATTCTTATTCAAATAGCTGCTAAAATTTACTCTTTATTTATTTATACCATAGCATACCTATACCACTCCCGAAATACGTGTACGTTTCATCCCAAAATCTCAAAATCCCATTCGAAATCTCCGAAATCCCAGAATTGGAGCCGATATCGCAAAATCATACCAAAATCTATGAAAACCCCCAAATCCCCCATTTCAACGGAAATCACAATCGCCTTACAATAAAAATGGCCTTCTGAATTTTTTTTTTGTGCGTTGTTGCCACTTGATTTGATTTTTTCTGGACTTACTGGATGTTGCCTTGGACAATTTGTCAAACGCCAACATTAATTTTTTTTATCTATCAAATATTTAGGTACTGACATTAAATATTAAATCAAGTGCATTAAACGTACCCAGTACCCAGCAAGTAGGTGCAAGTCAAAAACACATCCCACTCTTAGATACGAACGATCTGGCAACAGAGCAACTGCACACGCGGCCCTTCATGTCTTCGGCGGGTTTAGATGCGAGCGAAATTTTCTGTTTATTGAAGTGTATGCCCAAATGAGCCTTCCTGTGAACCTCTTCGGGTATGCCTAGCTTTTATACGTTCCGGTTTAAAAGCAAAAAACATGGTCGGGAGCTTGGTCGCTTCGCTCAGGCTTCAAACTTTTCGCCTCGGGATAAAAAGTATCACTTTAATCCCTTGATTTATAATCAAGCATTAAAGTGGTACTGTTATTCCCCAAAGTGCATAATACTATTATTGTTCTAATAAAGGCACCCAGAAAGACATAATAAGCAAACAGGTAAACAGGATTACAAAGGAAAAAAAGGATTAGAGCAAAAACGGAATAAATATACTCTGATAAGTTTAAGGAAATCGCTTTTATAAATCCCAGGTAAATGATAGGGTCTAACATAATTTTATTCTTAGAATAAGTTAATTTACAAAATATATATTTGAAGACAAAACTTGAATTTAATGTACTTGCCCCGTTTCTGCGCAAAATAAAAATTTAGACCTAATTAAATCTACACGTGTCAAAAAATCTTGCACGCCCATGGAGCACACGGTTTTGATTGATTTATTACTTGGGATCTTTTATAGATAGACTATAGCTCTTTTCAGTAAAAACGGTGTTCATAAAAGGAGAATTAGGACAAGTGGTTCAAAGGAGTCAATCATAAAAACCATACCTAATTATGAGGAGTGAATCGAAGTAATGAGGAAAGTTATTAACTTATTAGTTATGTGTAAGAACTGTAAAGTATCCAAATTGATCAAGAAGTAAAAAGTTTTAACATTATGTGATAGTAGTTGACTAGTGCAAAATTGAAGATTAGTTATTATGGAGAAATGAAGGTAGAATTTGGGTACTCACAAACTTGTTGAAAAACAATAAACAAAGAAAAAAGAGGGTGGGGCGGATCTGCAGAGTTACGAACAATAATAGGGACATCAACGGACTTCACTCACATTATTACAAAGTTTAAAGCTATAACATATTCGTTGTATGTGGCTAATGTTTGTAAAAAGTAAGGTAGAATAAAAGGGTGAACGAAAACCACATGAGAATGTTAACTGCCCCTGATGATGGACATGTTGGGTAGTATGTATAGTACAGTAAATAAATGTTTTCAAGTACATAATTTGGAGGTAGGCCGACTGTGTTTTATTTGATTATATCGACTCTATTGCAAGAATGGACTTCTTCAAATCCTAGAATACAGCGTGTTAATTAAGTATGTGGCCAGACTCCAAATTCTAAGATAAAAGTTCATATAAACATAGGTCCCCAACTGCTTTATTTTTGAGATTCAGGGTGTTACAACTTCTAAGCGAAACAAAAATATGTACGCCACTCCCTTCCCAAACTACTTTCTTTTTGATAGTGCAGGTATGTAGACAGTTCAGTGTCTAATGCAAAGTATCTTTTGATATTTTTTTGATTTTGGCTTCGTTTAGGAGGTAAATGCATTTTTATCAAACTCTGGTAGACGCATAGTCATATGCAAATAAATGCCATTTATTTTTTTAATCGAAAACCGTTCGTCACTCGTAAAAAAGTTTAGGAACAATGTTAATATTAATTTCGAAGAAAAGAGTGGCGTATAATTTTTTTCGTTAAAAATAACAAAAGTATGGAGAACTTGAGGTAAAAAGGCCGATCGCAATGCATTGCTTGCAGTCTCAAATTAGCATCGGTAATTCAGCTTTACAAATTCGCCGCTAGCGGCGCAAGTGTTCTAAGTGATGCTTCAAAGACATGGCTTCTTATGGGCGCAATAACCATTTTTATTTAAATTAGTTCTTTGTCATATATTATTGGAAAACTTTGCCTGTATGTAATTTCAATGACGCTTGGTTTTTAAAATACACAATATTAAACATTCTAGCTACAAAGGACTTTTTTTTCGAGAAGTAAGCAACTTTACTAGTATTAATATAATGTTATTTTATTATTTAATATTAATACACCAATAAAAAACATAAAATAAGTATAAAAAAATATATTTAATTATAATTTTTTTCCAAATTTTCTACCCAGTTGCGGCTTTAGAATTTGGTCTTGACTAAGCCTACTAACTTCGTAAATGTTCATAAACTTCACTTCTCTTCATTTTGAGGGGTAGTCATTGAGTTGGATCAAAGTGATCTTTTTGATTGGTGAGAGAAATATTTTATTTTGAGTTTTTGAAGATTTGATTAAGTTATAGAATCTTCTCTAGACCGTCACTATCAGGGTGGGAGCCAATCTTTCGTGTATTTGTGTTTGTTTCTATCGGTTGATCTTATGTGTGACTCAGTAATTAGCCTGTTTGACGAGTTTTCGGCGCGCTTATTATATTGAGTTATTATTTTATTAAAGAATTTTTTTATTGTTTTCATTCTTAGGTCTAAATGCAATAATTCCGTTGGAAAATATCTTGGCATGTTATTTTTAGTGCTTTATTCTGCGCTCTTTGTATCTTGAGATGATTTGTCTTACTTACGGTACACCAGGCTGGTATACCGTAAGTAAGAATAGGTCTCACTATTGTTTTATAAAGAGTAACTTTTGTTCTCAGACTAATTGCTCTATTTTTATTTATTAGAAGAGGGTAGATGGCGAACAATTGCTTTTGCGCTTTTCGCATTCTATAAGTTGCGTTGCTTTCCCAGGTAATTTTCTTATCAAAAATATACCCAGATACTTGATTTGAGGCGACCATGACATTGATCTATTCATAACTTTTACTTTTGTTTCTGGGAGCTTTAATCGGGCTTTTGAAAAGAAAATGGCCTGGGTTTAAACCGCGTTGAGACGGAGCTTCCAACGGTCCAACCATCTCTGAAGGAGAGCTATATGGCGCTGAAACCTTGAAACTACAATCCGGAGCGCCCCTGAGGTGCGGCAGTATCGTCTGCAAACAGATATAATTCTGTTTGCGGGTGCGTTGAAATATCACTAGTGTATTAATTGTACAAAATTGCATTTATCGGTGACCCTTGAGGGACTCCCGCTTTTATTTGGATAACTCCTGATAGCGTGTCTTCAGACGATACCACGGAAGACCTGTCCTCAAGGAATGAGATGATAGTATGAATTAAAACGTTTGGCATACCTAATCTTATTAGCTTAAGTGTAAGACCATTGTGCCAGACCTTATCGAATGCCTTAGAAACGTCAAAAAGGACTGCTTCTGTTGACAGGTGTCTATTGAACCCTCTTAGTATATTGGTTGTCAACCGTGTTGCTTGGCGCACCGTGCAATGATCAGTTGGAAATCCGAACTATTTCAGTGGTAAAATATCATTGTTAAGAACAAAATGAGAAATCCGATTCAGTGTTATTTTTTCAGTGATCTTGCCAAGAGACAATAATAAAGTTATCGGCCTATAGTTGACAGCCAACACAGAGATCTTTTCGGAGTTTCAGATGCTACGGTAGCACACTTTATCTTACTGTTCTCTTCATCCTTTGTAAGCTCAGTAATTTAAAAAAAAAGTGTGTAGAAAAAAGTTGTATGGGCATAAAATATAAAATCATCTTCTGTTTTAATCTTAAATTCTTACCAGTAACTCAACGTACAACTCCTTTTAATTTTTCATGACGTCTTGATATAAATGATATACTAGTTTTCTTTATATTGCTTGCGTAATTCAATTTGCATGGTGAATAATAACTTGAGAGTACGCCCTTCTATCCAGGATTCCTTATAGAAGGAGTCTCCAAGCATGACTCAAATGTGCTGAAATTTATATAAAGAGATATTTAATTAATAATTACATACATGTACTAAATTATTAACTCAGTTGGTTAAGTATTTTTTACATTATCCTAAAGATTAATTAAGAGATAAAATATCTATGCTAATGAATATATATATCTTGAAAATTCTATATTTCTTTACCTTACCAGCAGGGTTGGGTAACGACGCGTAGAAAATTAATTTTCTACATACGTGTAGAAAATAGCGTCGAAAATGTATAGCATAGAATTCGGTTCTAACTTATTCTTTTCCGTTAAAATGAACTACTTTTCATTTAATTATTTGTAATTCAGCAAGGCAAGATTTAAAATAGTCATTATATACCTAGGTTGAGAAGTAAGCTATTATATAGCAGTATTTAACAGATTTCTCAACTGAGGTGAAAGTTAAAATAGAAAACTATTATTCTGCAAATTACTGTTCATAAGAATCTTTTTTTGTTTATGTGTGAGTTTTCTAGTTTGCTAAAATTAAGACGTGTGACATCACTTTGCATTCGAAACATTTTAAAAGGCAAGAAAAACAAAGAGGTTTTTCAAACAGGCTCTATTTTGGTTTCTACATTATAGTCTGTTGCTTAATTCGAGAGAGTAATGAATAATTATTGAACTATAAAACCCAGTGGTCTTCGCCGTATTCCATAGGTGTAGTCCAATTATTATTATTGTACCTACCTATGATTATTGTCAGGGGCCCCGAGATCGGGTAGGTAGAGGCACAGGTAGTTTACCTACCCGTGCCTCACTGTTTCAAAAATTTGAAATGTTTAGTTACGCTAGTGTTTCTGAATTTGTTGCGGAGAAACGGATTAGTAAAACTGGGCTTTCTAAAAATAGTACATAGTAGATTTTTTTTTATAAATATTATATTTATTCCAATTTATCTATTTTCATATTATTCTTACTTCTATGTAAGTTTTTATCTACTTAATATTAGAATAATTAATATCTCAATTATCTGCCTATCTCTATAATCATAATAAAGTATAATTATTATTATACTTATTCTAATAAACTACTTGTAGTAACGCCGCTGTCACATTCCCTTCATTCACCAAACTCGTCTTTCTGTTGTATACAAATTAGGGTGACCCTAATTTAGGACCGATTCGGGGTGTGTAGGTCTGAAATACTGAATTTTTAAAAACTATCATTGCAATTTACCTGAAATTTACAATGCAACCTTTGAGTTGTCCACCCTGCTTAATGAGTCCTGTCATTGCAAATTTACATTTTATTACTCTTTGGCATTAAGCAACAGAGTATAAATAATGCTAATGATGTTTTAATTCGATTGGCTCAAAGTGAATGTTTGAATTCAGAAGGAAACTTGTGAAACAAAAATTGCATTTTAGATAAGAAACATCGTTATCGTCGGTACCTACTAAAATTTAAAACAATATTTAAAGCGATCTCAATTATTAAGAAAACAACAATTTCAAAAATGAAGCCTTTTGACCGCTTGTTTATGGGTATATTTTTTTCTATTTTGACGAGCGCTATCACTCCCTTAAATATCTACGATGACATTCATTAACACCCTGTAGACATTAACGCGCGCCGGTATGTAAACAACGAGTCGCACTTAAAATTGTTTTTGTTTATTAAAATTTACTATTAATGTTGATATGGAACGAAAGCAAACCACGCAAAAGACATTTTCAAACCTGGCGAAAATTGTTCAATCGAGCAATAATTCGATACATAGCGAAAAAAATCGAAAATTATAAAAATATAAAGTACAAAAGTATAATAGAATTTGATTAATTACCAATCCAATAATTGCTTTCTTCAGTTTTCGTTGTGCAATCAAATAAAACAGAGTTATTCGCAAAAAACCTGATGACGCTGGCGCCGGTGCTACAAGGAGTTCGTTGTACATTTTTTGAATTTGAGCTTTTTTTCCAGCGCACTGGGCCTCGGAATTAATGTTTAACTTATTGAAATTCTAAGGTCCCGGATTATTATGGGTGTTTTTTTTTATCATAAGGCACATCACTGCAGAATTAATCCTTTATGGCGCTCTGTGAGCGGTGCGTGTGCGCAGGAAATTATTCACGTTGGTCTTGAATCTTTGGAGATTATACTCGTTGGGGAACATGGCCTCAGGGAGGTCGTTCCAGAGTGATGACATTCTCCAGATAAAAAATGTTTTAAACAGTATCGTTCGAGGACATTAAACTGAACCACGTACGGGTGGGCTGAAGTGGCTCGTCGTGCATTTCTAATGCCCAGTGCTACCGCCAGGGACTTCCCATGATGCTCTATTGCGTTGTTCCAAACGTGAGTAACATAAGCCTGTTGATCTACACTTACGGAATCCGTACTGGCGGTCAGTAATAATGTTGAAGCCTTTCAGGTATTTTAATAATTTTTCGTTGATAGCCTTCTCCATGATTTCGTGTAGCGTGGTTCTGCTACCTTAATATGCTTGAGCTTTTTATTCTTATCGTTTTATTGATAGAAGCGTAACGAATTCAAAGCAATAATCCAACATAAATATTTCCATCACATCGCTTTCTTATTTATTTTTATCTTTTCCTCTAACACTTGTTTCGCATTCTATTACATTTTTTAGGCTCAATATTACCTGACCTTTAACCTTCGAGTGTTTTTGTGTCGCGTCCTACGCTCCGAGAGCCCGGCCTATTCCAGGATAGGGCATGTCGCCTTCCTGTTCTATCCCTGGTCAATTCATGGTTTTTCATTTACGTGTCGGTTGTTTTATAGAAACTGTTGTTTTATTCATGCTTCTTAATAACGTGTGACGTAATACGCACAGTGATGCTTTCTTTAAGTAGACTAGGCTCAATGTTTATACACTTGCTTTATCCCAAAGTGGTGTACGGACTATTCTATTTTTTCGTACAGATAAACCTCTCCCTTCTCAATATGTGAAAAAAACAGTTTAGTTTATTTTTGAAATATATGTTTTTATACATCATACAAGTCTTTAATATTAGTACATTACTATTTTTGAATCATATTTTAACTTATCAATTTCTATTTTTTTTTAATGGAGCCACATAGTGGATAGTCGCGATAACAGAGGTGTTTTACGTGCCATTTGATTCGGCCCTTAGCAAATGTGCGATCACATTGTCTAAAATAACTTATTATACTGTAAAAACATAAACACATATTAAATGTAATTAATTCAATAGACTTGATATATTATTAGCAAAGTAATTCAAGAATATTAAATAATTTTTTTTGGAGTGTCTTTTTCTAATCACATGTTTGTTGCTCCGCTCTGTTACTGTTCCTAATTTCAAAATAAATATTCATAAAGATGTCGCGGCCCATAATCTGTCGGTAAAGTATTATTGGCCAATCATAAGTTTACAAACCCACGCCATGCAAGAACTCGAATCAGTATTAAGTCAGTTCACCACTAGGCAATGTGTGCGTTTTTGGTGTTGCCACTTTGTTACTAAAAAATTTGGTTAAGTTTCACTTTTTTTTCTTTTAAATTCTGTTCAAATTACTTCTAGTGGGTGTTCGCTTGACGCATATACAGAGTGGCAAAAAAGTCGCGCATAACACCTGTAACTTTTGAATTACCTCGTATACGAAAAAGTGAACTTTATGAAAGTTGTTTAGTAAATTATTCCCCGCATTTCTACCTGCATGAATTTTTTCTATCATTTCTGGTTTAGTTGCCATAGAGACTAACTAATTTTTTTTTAAATGGAACACCCTGCATTTGATTACATATTTGGATTCTACTGGAAAAACTCTGATTTTTTTGTATTTCAAATTTTCAGCTATCTGCAAGCGTTTCCGAGATAATGACAGCTCAGAAATGAAAACTTCCTAATTATAATTATTCCTACCTAATACCCACCAGTTAAGTCAAGGTGTTGTCATGACATCGACCTAAGAGGTGTCAATTTTGAGTTCCTGTTTATTTTTCTGTTGTTTGATTTCTAATTTGTTTACACTATGGTTCATCTGAATAAGAAACAACGAGTTGAAATTTTAATAATGAGCGGTTACGGAAATATGAAGAGATCGCAAGATCAGGTTTGTCAACTTTTCAATGAACTATATCCAAATAGGCCTCCAATAAATCAGTCAACGGTGTGTCGAGTGGTAAAGAGATTTCGAGATAGGCAGTGTTAGGGAAGCCGCTGGATCAGGTCGACCTAAAACAGCATCCGGGGGAGACAAAGCTTTGGATATAATGCTCTCAATACATGAGAATCCAACACAATCATCCAGGCCAATGGCAATGGATTTTAATGTGTCTCATCGGTCAGTGACCCTACAAGATTAAGTTGGTGCTCGAGTTAAATGAGGACGATTTTGATAGAAGAGCTGAATTTTGTGAGCTGATGATAGAACTATGCAATAACAATAATAATTTCGCAACAAATAATAATAATATCATTTTCTCGGATGAAGCTACTTTGTATTTAAATGGCATTGTTAATAGACACAATTATCGTTATTGGTCTGCTGAGAATACTCGCTGGTTCCAGGAAGATCATACTCAGAGGCCTGAAAAAGTTAATGTTTGGGCGGGCATAGTAGGCAGACATAATGTGGGACCTTTCTTCATAGATGGTAATTTTAATGGCAAAAAATATCTGGATCTCCTCAGGAATCACATATTTCCTTCTTGCAGAGTGGTTTTACCGGGTGTAAATAATGGCATAAACGAACAGGTATAGTTCCAGCAAGATGGAGCACCTGCGCATTATCCGGCAAATGTTAGACAATACATAAGCGAACAATTTCCAGGACGTTGACTGGCCAGCGCGATCCCCGACTCCACTCGACTTCTTTTTGTGGAAACACTTAAAGAACAAAGTCTACGTTACCCGTCCAAATGACTTAGAGTCTTTAAAAGCCAGAATTAGTGCTGAAATTTGGGCCATTCCAGAGGACTTCCTTTAAAACGCTGTAGGCGGATTCAGGGATCGACTGGCGTTCTGCTTAGCAGAAAATGTTGGTCATTTTGAACACCTGATCCACTGAAAAGGTTTCACTTGTTTATTATTCCGATGTTAAGTTGTTCAATTTTCTAGGCTATTTATTTTGTTATTGTAAAGTTTTTTACAATTTTAAATAAATAAAAATTTGAAATAAAAAAATTCAGAGTTTTCTCAGTAGAAGTCAAATATGCAATCATATGCAGAGTGTCCCATTTAAAAAAAAAGTAAGTTGGTCTCTATGGCAACCAAACCAGAAATGACAGAAAAAGTTCATGCAGGTAGAAATGTGGGGAATAATTTACTGAACAACTTTCATAAAGGTCAATTTTTGGTATACTAGGTAATTCAAAAGTTACAGGCATTATGCGCGACTTTTTTGCCACTTGCCTATGTTCTAGATGTAATAGTATAAAAAACAGTAAATTTACAACTCTATTACTGCTACACTATCTTATTATCTTTAGAGTAACAGAGTGGTACCTTTGGCTACAGAGTCGTAAATCTATGTTGTAAGTATGTTTAAACGGATAACATGGAAATTTTTTGAAGCTGGCCACGGAAAGGAGGTTGCCGATGGTGTCGATGGATTTCTCAAACGTACAGCTAATAAAATAGTAGCTACTGGAGAATATCTATCTGAGCAAATAAAACTTTTATTTTGTAACGGACGCAGATATTGAATGTATTCGTAAGAAAATCTCGCCTTTGTGTGACACCATGCATGTACATCAATTTTTGTCAGAAAGACTTGGAAAATTGTTTCATCGCAAACTAAGTTTTTTGTTCATGCCTAAATTCCCAAACTTATCAACCGATACAAAAGTCCATTGATCAAACCAAGACCAACATGAGAAATACAGCAATCAAGATATGCAAAAATTCGATAATTAAGAGTTACATCAATCCACCAATCAAGTGATAAAAACCCCACCGATGGTGAAGAGATAAATAAGTTCACAAAACAAATAATAAAGAAGCCCACAGATGACATCACAATAAATACTACTAAACGCAAACCTCGAGATCCAATATACCACCATGTTTATTCCTCCTCAGATTCTGAAGATGAAAACAACCTATTATACCTTTAAGCAAAATTGCAAAGCAAACAATACTTTCACAGGCTACTACATAATAAACTCATCAAGGAAGTAAATATTCATCCTTCTCGAATAGAAGAAGAAAGTACCTCGGAGTTGCTTAAAGTAATGTGCCTGATGACGCAGATGTTAAAATAATATTTATGAAGACAATAGATGACAGCGGAAGTAGGCTTAAAATGGTTCCAAATGATGTCTCCTATTAGCCCTATGAAAATCTCATAAAGATTGTGCCCAACCCTAAAATATGTTTAAAGGGCAAACGAGTTCATTGCGAATTTAATAGTCCTAATAATGTTACGAAACTAATTTTTATCTTCATTACAATCGTTTTTTGCATACGTATTACTTGTTTTGTGATATATAAGGTGCAAAGCACTTGTTAATCTCTACTGTGTTACTGCCTGTACCACTTTGTTACTTTCCCGTCCTCTGTATCTGAGTTACTGTAGTTGTATTTTAACTAATAAAATTGATATAAAAGTGGATGATAGAAACACGGTTATTTTGAATGTAATAAATAAAACTGACATTTAAAAATCAAGTTATTTTATTTTAATTTTTAAGCGATATTTTTAACAAAGTACAACCGGCAAAGAAAAGTAGAATGACCCAATTAATGATACATACACAGCACGAGCATGTAAAAATATTAGTATTTTATCAAACTTACCTTGGCTCAAAAGGTCACACATATCAGGTCATTGTCAAATGTTAAAGCTTATTTTCGAAAATAGCTTTGGAAAGCCCAAACGTATCTGCAAGAAATTTGGTATTTGGAGCTATACTCTATTTCTTAATGGTTGACAGCCCAGCGAAGGATCATCAGTCGTAAAACCACAATAAATTACACAGATACCCTATTTCATAGTAGAATATTATCAACTTACTTAGTTTAGCTTCCAACATGCTATCGAAAGCTTGTGGGCGAATAATTAGGAGGTTTTGTGTTGTGTAAGGGTAAAAATAATGCGAGAGAAGTGAAGAGTGAAGTTTAAAAAATGGTGTAATCGACGAATGGGCTAAAATGCGTGGTAGTGTTTTACTTCGACTGCCGCCCTACCATTGTGAATTAAATCCAATTGAGTTGATAGGGGCAAAAATGAAAGACTATGTAGCAAGCAATAACAGTAAAGTACTTTCCAGCATATTTCGTTTGGCTTAATGACTGCAATAAAATCTCTCATAAACTCGGCTTTCGCTTTCGCAGAGCACATTTATTTTTAATGTATGTTACTCATTGCCGCCAAATACGGCCAATTGTACCGCCAAATACGGTATAATCGAAGGACCAGGAATAAATCCAATTTACTCCAAAAAAAATCGAAATTATAAAATCGCTTGCCAACCAAACTAAAGTTTCCACCTACCTTGTGGCTTTTTTGTGGCATCTACTGCTTTGGGTCCAAATAACACCAAATTTATCACAAATTCCGGGATCGGTTTTTAAAACTACGATTCGAACTCGCCGGATCTATATTTCTCTCTCTCCGGAAGTCGTTCTTCTTGTTTCCTAGCCACCTATTATGTGGAATAGCAAGGTTGACAATTCCGCGGCAAATTCAAATAATAACGCGGGAAATTTGAAATGAAACCAATGCGTAACAATGCCAGTTTATAATAACAATAGATAGGTACATTACTTGATTTGTTATCAAAATTAATAACCTGTCTAATTAAGGTTTTCTAGAAACAACTTATTTATTAGGATATTTCTCAAAACTTTTTAGTTACAGGTACCTGTTTATATAGCTTATATAAATAGTAAACATAATACTCGAAATAGATTAGTACCTATCTATTTTACTTTGAAACTGTGTGCAACAAGTTAATATTAAAAGTATGTGGAGACCTTGGGAATCTTCAGCTAATGCGATATCTAGCTACCCTAAACATTCCAGGAAGCATTTATCTTGTGACGCCAAAGTGATCGTGAAAAATGTATGTGAATCGTTATTAAAGAGCTTCCACTCGCAAGTAATTGCCATTAAAAATACCAGTAAAGTGACGAAAGTTCCATTATCGACGGTACGAGATATTTTGCTAAAAGGACATTTTTAAAGAAAAGTTCGCAAAGGTACCGAAAAAATGAAGTACGTAGATGATTGTGACAAAGATGTTATTCGCAGGAAAATATACCAAATGTATCGAGAAAATGTTGTGCCCACGTTAGTTTCTTTAAAATCACGGTTAACAACTGACGATGCAACGATATCATGTAGCAGGACAAGTCTTCACCGCGCTTTGCAAGAGATGGAATTTAAGTATAAGACAACAAACAAGAGACAAATTATTATGGAGTCCGAAAGATTAAGAAAAATGAGATTTCTGAACCTACCTGTTAGAAGTGTTAAAGGCATTTAATATTAAAAAAGGGTATGTGTGTTATAAAATGGCGGAAGAAATGGGACACACTGTGTTGCGACTGCCACCCTAATATTGCATTTTTAATCCTGTTGAACACATGTGGCAGCAAATTAAATCGAAAATGAGAAGTGAACATAGCACACCTACTCTTAGTGGCAGTGTAATAGAGCTAATAAAGAAAGTTTTCGGTGATATTCCAGATGAAAGTTGGAAAAATTCGGTTAACCATGTCTTAAAAATTGAAGACTCTTATATAACTACACAACAAAACGAAATATTATTATAAATGTGGATGATAGTGATAGCGAGACTGAATTAGGAATAGATTAAAGCGTTTTATAATTACATTTAAACCTTCTGTGTATATATATGTAAAAATAAACATAATAAACATTGCTACTATAAGGTATTACTATGTATTTTCATTTAACTAAAAAATCCGTTCCTGTGCAAAGCAGTACCCCTTATTTCATTTCATTTTAGTAATATAAACAGTGATGTCAGCTGGGGCCAGGTAGATTTCGCTGGTTGGCACGCTCATCGACAGTTTTATATGGGTAATTTTACCAAGAAATTCTTTAAAAACGTAGGTTTGGCAATCGAACAGGTAACGGGGTTTCTTTGGGTGTTTACAATATAATAAAACTATTATTGCAGATTGCAGTTATTAAGTTAAACGAAATATCGAGCGAAATATGTTCGAATGGTCTTTCAGGGGCGGCTCGTCAATAAGTGCGCCCGTGCGCGCGCACTGCCTAAGAAGAAAGCCAAGCACCAAGCAGAAATAAAATTTATATAAAAAAAATATTTAACTGATATCAAGAAAACTTGTATACCGGGTGTTGCATCGTCGAGCGAGACATAGGAAATCCCATGTAGTTTTAAATGGGGTCAATTATTGGCTTTCCTAATTATTTTAGAGAAAAATTCTATTTAGGTTTATTAAAGAGCACTAAAACCCACATTCAAAAGAATAACTTTAGATATTTTTTATGAGCCCGTTTACGGGTTATCGCCGATTTCTTTTTAACTATTTCTCCTTTTTATGGCCCCGTATTTGCGGGCACCAGTCAAGGTAAAAGATGACTGTCAAATAAAGTTGTCATTTTGAAATGTGTGCTTTATTGTTATAAAAACTCGTACATCGAAAATATTAGCCATGAATTACACTTCTGAAGAAAAAATATTGATGATTAAATGGTATTATCAAGGAAATAGTTATCAAAATGTGTCAGACATGTTTGCTGCTCTGTATCCGAATAGACCGATACCTGCAAAATCTACAGTCGAAAGGACTATCAAGAAATTTGAGACAAAAGGCACTGTAATAAATAACTGCAGATGTGAAGAAAGGCAGGAACAAAGAAGAGATGCAAGAATTATTAATTACCTGTTAATTAGTAAAATATTGAAACATGTAAAATGTCATAATTAACCTTGTAATTGGATACTTTATTTTGGTTTTATTCAGATTAATTTGTACTCATAAATACACCTTTAATATTTTCGATGTACGAGTTTTTATAACAATAAAGCAAACATTTCAAAATGACAACTTTATTTGACAGTCATCTTTTACCTTGACTGGTGCCCGCAAATACGGGGCCATAAAAAGGAGAAATAGTTAAAAAGAAATCGGCGATAACCCGTAAACGGGCTCATCAAAAATATCTAAAGTTATTCTTTTGAATGTGGGTTTTAGTGCTCTTTCATAAACCTAAATAGAATTTTTCTCTAAAATAATTAGGGAAGCCAATAATTGACCCCATTTAAAACTCATGGGATTTCCTATGTCCCGCTCGACGATGCAACACCCGGTATAAGAATGGCGAATGCGAAAGACTTCAAGCGCGACCGCAGCGTACACTCACTTCCACTGATTGAAATGGTCTGCCGTGTGTATTCGTTCGACGCTCTCTGCCGCTCTCGTTAAATGGAGTTTCCCTGTGCGGATTGATCGGGAATATTCGGTTAATCGCCCGATGAGAGGACGTCGCAGTGCGCTATCTGAATACACACTTCAATAATTTAATGTGATTGTTTTACAGTTTTTTGACGCGATAATTTGTAAATTCTTGTAAATGTGATCTGTACAGTTTTTATATTAAGAAAATAAAGTTAATACAGTGAAATATATAGTTTTTCTTCTGTACATCATAAAGATTCCATACGTATTAATAATAATCCAAACGTCCACCACTGTCGTAAGATTTTTCCAAAATTAGAAAGTTCTTGTGTTTTTCACGCTACGCTATTACCGTAACGCTACCATACGGTAAGATTATTTAGCGGCGCATTAGATTTCAAGTTCTTGAACGCCTTGTTATATTTTCTTTTTAACCTTATACAGTAAAACCTCCGTTTGCGACCGCCTCTTTAAAGTGACCACCTGCGTTAAACTACATGGAAATTCCATTATTTTATACTCCTCTTTACCGACCTATCTATTAAACGACCGCGGACTTTCCTCATCGGGATTTTTAGTAAACATCAATGCTAAAAACATCCTCCATTAGGGGCAGTAAACCCGACCCGACAATTCTTTAGAAATATAGGTACATACACTAATTACTTTATTGCAGGCGAATCCATTTAATTTGCTCTAAAGGCTGATAAATCGGTCGTTAACATTGTGTTTGTTTAAAACAGTTTTTGTGTATTGTGAGACTAACGTGAATATTTGATAAAAAAAAAGGAAATGTCTGTCTTTAAGCGAAAAAATTGAAATAATCGAGGAAAGTGAAAAAACTGGTTTAAGTACCAGGAAATTGGCTAAAAAGATTAAAGTGGGTAAGACTCAAGTGACTATGTTGCCTCAAAATAAAGAAGAAGTTAGAAGTTTGTTTCAAGAAGGTGGCAACGGTGAACAAGAAAGAAAATTTCACAAAACCGAAGGACTAGCAGTGGACCAAGTTGTTTTTAACCGATTTTGTAAGATGCGAAACAAGCACCTACCAATATCCGGCCCCATAATTCTAGCAAAAGCCCTCGAATCTGCTCAATGTCTAGGGCTAGATTATCTTCAAGGCATCAAATGGATGGTTAGAAAAATTCCGTCGTCAGCACGATATTACCTTCAAGCAAATATGTGGCGAATCAGCCGATATCAATATCGGAGACGGAACTGCTTGCAAAGAAAGGCTATTGATCATTTTAAAGGATTATGCCCCTAGGGACGTACAAAAACAAGAGACGTACAAAACGTATGCATTGAAAGATGACAAGTGTACTGGAAAAAAAACAGCGAAGCAACGATTTACAATTCTGTTCTGTGCAAATATGGAAGGTGAGAAGGAAGAACCACTTATAATAGGCAATAGCAAAAATCCTCTATAGGTTACCTTTCCAATGAGTCTCGAACCAAAAAGCGTGGATGACAGCAGACATCATGACAGCATTGCTTCACAGATTTGATACCAAGATGAAGAAGCAGAATTGAAGAGTGGTATTGTTTCTGGATAATGCAATGTCTCATCCCAAAATTACTCTGGATAATGTTAACTTCTTTTTCTTCCACCCAGTAGTACCCCAATTTGCCTTTGGACCAAGGCATTATTTAGAATTTTAAAATGCACTGCAGAAGCTACCTTATTAAGGGGCTTTTAACATGTACAGACAGTGGTTGTCCTCTTCAAGAAATCGAAAATAATATTACCATAACCAACGCCTTGTGATATTGATGATCTGTGTTTAATAAATCAAAAATCATGGAGCTGCAAGTTATTGAATCGAAAAGGTGAAAACCCATAGTTTTATATTTGGGACACAAATCAAATACTTAATCAATGAAAAGTTTGCAAGAAGTCGGATATTTTTTGGACTTGTGTGAATAGAGAACGCGTGGTAAGCCTTACTACAGACGAAAAGATAGGCCTAGTAAAGAGCATTCAATATGTGCACCAGACGTCGCAAAAAATAATGTGTAAATATGTGTACTTAATGCTAAGAAAGGAGTTCGCAAAAATTTACTCCAATTAATCGAATCTACGAAGAAGAAGTCGTAAAGAATGTGAGAGATAAAGGCCTTGGTTTTGTTACAGAGTCCAAGATTTCCTTCTGTGAAGTCTCAGCTATACACATCCAGACATGCGTCTCTTGTTATTGATACTTTCCCAAAACATCGCAACGACATAATAATTCCAGACAAATATAAAGATTTTGTTTTATTTAACGACGATTCTAATGATAGAATTTTGATTTTTGCCAATGATCGCGGACGTTTGCTCGTAGAAGGCAAGATCTTTCGTGGAGATAAAACTTTTCAAGCTGCCCTTCATTATTTTGTCAATTATATACAATGCATATGGACGCAGGAAATACGCATGAAACAACTTATGTTGTTCCAGTAATTTACGCGCTTTTGCCATACAAAAATTAGAAGAATATCAAATCGATTTTGAAAAATCTGCAATTAATGGCTTCGAAAGTGTTTTCCCAAACGCGAAAATTAAAGGCTGCCACTTTCATTTTAACCAAGCCCTTTGGAGGAAAACCCAGGAACCTGGGCTTGTCGCCAGCTACAGAGAAAACGAGAATGTTAGAAAACATATAAGAAGATGTGCAAGTTTAGCACATTTGCCCCCCAAACGGACAGATGAGGATTGCTTGAAATTATGGCTTTAATGACTATTTTGTTGAAGTGTATCTTGACACAGAAATATATTGGATATGTTATGGAAATCGACACCGTACCACAAATGTAGTAGAAAGTTGGCACAACAGACTAAATAAAAGAAATTGGAAAGGGCCATCCTAATATTTATGAGTTAATAAAGGGGTTGTTCGACGATTCAATGTATTATAAAGTAATTGTACAAGAAGAAGTTTTAATGCCACAGCCCCCAAAAAAAAATATGAATTGATTTGGATTCCAAAACCAAACAGGTTTTTAGAGCGTTTTATTCAAAATGAAATAAGCTTACAAGACACTTTGATAAGGTTAACATATATTCTTTGTAAAACAATTTCCGTTGCACGTCATACCCTTCGAGTGACGTGAGTTATCGGCAGTGTTGTCAGCTTGTAACCAAAATAACCGAGTGAGGGAATTACACTGTTTTTTTTTCATAAAAACAAGATAAATTTACAAAAATAAACACAAACTTATTTACTTTATTTCTATAATCTTCCAGGATGACAATATATACCTGAATTGTATTGAAATAGTCATGTAATTTTATTGTTACTTTTTTTATGTATGCTTTGGCTATTATTCGATTTTATTATTCCGTATTTCTATAAAAGTAGGCGAGGCACAAATATACCTAAAATTACACGTACGTAGTCCTTATTTAAATACTCTATTTTTTTAGTTTTTGGGTTTCAATATTAAGAATAATAATACAAAGATGGATCATCAATCATCCTCTAAATCACTTAAATCACTCGTTTCATTTACTTCAATAATAATGGGTTAAATGTTCAGCCTATACGCAATGATTCTTTCCACATAATATAACTTACTTGTTTCGTACATTCCATAAATAGTGTCACGGATACAACTGATATCCCAATCTTGACACATTTACAACTCTCTTTGAATGAGAACGTTTCTTTTTTAGGTGATTGTAATCATTTATTGTCCTTAACTGTTGTTGAAACTGCACTTCCAGTGGAGATATTCAAATTTAGGACAGCTGCTACATGCTAAAAATTAGTAAAGTAGAAATAAAATATATAGTAGACCTTAACATACTTCTTAAAGTTACTTCTCTTACTCTGTAAAGGGTAACAATGGGCCATTGTTGTTAAGTTCTTCCTGAAAATAGTTTATTAGAGAGGCTATTAACTCTTTGCACCGGTTATTTAAATGCTTCGACATTTTTCACTAATAGTAAACAACGTTATTGACAGGGATATGTTAGTTTTTGTTAGCAAATGGACGCACAACAACACGAAACCACAGAACAATTAAGGTTAGTTTTTCACGAAACGTAAACAAAACGTCAAAACAGGCCAACGAACGATCTGGCGCCACCGCACCGTTGACAGTTCTGTTGCCAACTGTCGGCCAATGAAATTCAAATTATATTAATTTTTACGAGCCTAAATAAACACAATATTTGGTATAAGTGGGTTCGTATTAAAGAAGAATACTTTAAGTTTGTATTACATTCAATATCGCATAAAATTTTAATATTTTTTGCCCAAATTTAATTTCCTCACGTTTTCTTACGGACTTACAATTATCGACTGTTTGCTAACGTGTTTTGCAAGGACTATATGTTGTTAAATTTGAATGAAGGTCTACATACTTGTGAATAGTAAATTGACTGAACCATGTTTCCTGTTTAAAAGTCGAGAACTTTTTTGCGCCTTAGTGTATCCATGAATTGAATGAGCATATTAGTTTTCGACCCATTTTTGCTCTTAAATTGCTCAGTTTTTCTTCTTCGCCTTAGTTTAACATAAATAATCGTGCGGAGTATTTAGCATAGGGTGCATAAGGTACTGTTATTATCTAGTTATAATTCTCTATTAAACTAATGCTTTCAGTCTTGATGAAAATGTTTGTCATATCTAGGTAATTAGACTCTATTTTCGAATAGGCAATTCTAAGTTTTCATTTAGTCTAAGCGTATTTTAATGGATTATTGACATAATTAACCTCACACTCTTTACTCCATACGTCGCGTCGTGCATGTTTTTTTCATTAGTTCTTAATTTCCCTTGTTTTTTTCTATCGATTACAAGTACACCCTAAAAAGTATATGTACTCGTATATATATTATTTTGTGGATGATATTGGAATAACAAAAAACCTTTTGCGACAAGAAATACAGCCGAGCCATCAAGAAGGAGCGTTTTCATGTACCGAGGGTTTTGTAATAATTGTAATTTATTGATTTTGAATTTTGATGTTGGAGTTTCAAATTACAACCTGCTTATAGTTTGCAAATATCAAAACAATTTTCTAGAAGCAAAAATTATTTGCATCCATGATGGCTTAGACTGAAAAACGTAGGGCTTGGTTTAAATCACGATCACGATATATCTAATCAAATCTAGGTTACAATTAATTCGCCTCAATGACACCAAAACCCAAGCCATCTAGTTTTCGAGAGCCAGAAGCAAATTACCCCTAACCAGATTGCAAGTCAGAAACACCAGACTAGACTGGTGTAATAATGTTAAATATCTGTGTCTGTCGTTTGATAAGCGGCCGGCTTGGACAGATAACGTAGACCAACGCTTAAAAAAAGCGAATGATCAACTAGGTGCCATCTACTTACTTATCAACAGTAGAAGTAGACTAAATTTACGTACAAAAACTTTGTTGTACAAGACAATTATTCGACCCGTACTTACGGTGTTGCCAGTTGGTGCACCGTAAATAAGTCAACGCTTAGAAAAATTCAGACATTTCAAAATAAAGTGCTCCGAATTATGACAAATACTCCACGCTTTACGACGATTCATACTTTACATAATGACCTACAAATACCGACAATCAGTGAACATATAGACAAACTAATTATTGACTACTACAAACGGACGGACGTTTCCCTGAATCCCCTTATCACACGATCACACGTTCACTCAAACCCACTCAAACCATATAGAATACCGAGAGACTGGCTCACTCCTCCCCAGCTCCCGCCTCTGCCACCATAGATTCGATCCAGCAATGGCCAAACTAACGATTTAAAAGTAACCTCTTCCTTGCTGCCCCCCCCCCCTTCACTCCTCTGCCGCAATAAAATGTGAATTTAGAAATTTGAAATCAACCCTTCTGTTCAAGATCCGACCAGAAGCAACTCTGTTTAAAAATTGGAATAAAGGTCGAGGAGCGATTCAAGAAACGAACATGATCCTATAGATTAAAATTGTATCAAATTCATAGTATGACATGATATGCCATACTGATGAATATTAAAATAAGTAAACATATACAAATTTATTTTTGTTGTTTGCAAAATTAACATATTAAGAATAAAGTTTAGAGAGAGAGTTTTGCATTAATGAAAAAAATAGTAAGATTTTATGGAAAAGGCTAAATAATCTAAATATTGTTACCAAAAATACAAAAGCACCACTTCCGGATCTGTTAAATAAACCTTCAGAAATTAATAAATACTTCTTGAATGCTTCTCAGGGTGTCGGGATGGTGGACAACAATCTTGTCACGTATTACAAACAAAACATAAAACTAAACATTACTGAAAAATTTGAATTTGTTACGGTACATTTAGATGATATAACTCAACATTTGAATACTATTAAATCACTGTCTGCGGGATCAGATTTGATGAATATTGAAATGGTTTTGTTGTGCTGTCCTAGAATTTTGCCTATTCTTACTAATATTATAAATTCTTGTTTGTTGGAAGGAAAGTTTCCAGATGAGTGGAAAGTAGCTCGAGTAATCCCGCTACCTAAAAAGCAAGATATTAGTTATTTTAATGAATTGCGGCCAATTAGCATACTACCCTGTTTGTCAAAATTATTGGAAAAAATTATGGATAAGCAAATTCGTAGCTATTTAGATAAATATTCTGTGTTGCCCGTCAACCAATCGGGATTTAGAGCGGGTTATAGTTGCACAACTGCAATTTTGAACATCACTAGCCATCTTAAGTTTTGTCGGATTTTCTGAGAGCGCAATAGGTTTTATCGGCGATTACCTTAAGGATCGCGTGCAGTACGTTGAGACGTCAGTGGGTCAGTCGTCGAGAGATGGAGTGAGATGCGGTATTCCTCAAGGTTCAATACTGGGGCCATTGTTGTTTACTATATATACAAATAACTTTGCTTCCTGTTTGGCACATATGACAGCTCACTTTTATGCGAATGATACGCAGCTCTACTACTCGTTTTTTCCTGACGACTGTCTTGCGGCGGAACGGCGTATTGCGAGTGATTTGCACAATTTAACTGTATTCTCGACGCGACACGGATTGCAGATAAACCCGGAGAAGTCATCAGTTATGGCATTTGGAAGGCACAAGGACAGAGTTCAAGGAATGGTAAGGGTGCAAATCGCCGGACGGGTATTGGAGTTTTTAGCGAGTGCAAAAAATTTAGGAATCATTTTGGATACTGATCTTAGATTCAGAAAACACACTGATTACTGCATACGAAAAGCTTACTTATCTTTGAAAATGCAAGGCACAAGGCACAAGGACAGAGTTCAAGGAATGGTAAGGGTGCAAATCGCCGGACAAGTATTGGAGTTTTTAGCGAGTGCAAAAAATTTAGGAATCATTTTGGATACTGATCTTAGATTCAGAAAACACACTGATTACTGCATACGAAAAGCTTACTTATCTTTAAAAATGCTATATCCACATCGTCATATACTGTCTGAAAATCTTAAAACAAAACTGTGCGACTCTCTGGTACTTTGCCACTTTAATTTTTGTGATGCTGTATATGGGCCATGTCTGGACAGGGCTGGCATAGCTAAGATTGAAAAAGTCCAGAAAAGTTGCTTAAGGTTTATATACGGCATAGAAGGTTTGATGCAGTTTCCTATAAGCTGAGGGATGCAGGGTGGCTTAGTATGCAGGAAAGGCGTAAGGTTCACTCTTTGGTTCTTTTCCATACTATTATATACAATAAATGTCCGGAATACCTGACAAATAAGATAGGTTATCGCACAGATGTCCACAGGCTAAACTTAAGATTTAAGGGGCTTATATCGCCACCTGTCCATAGGTCTACTTCATTTAAAAGAAGTTTTTCATACACTATTTTTAAGCTATACAACAATGTACATACCTCTCTGAGATCTCTAAAACCATCAATCTTTAAAAGGGGGCTGAAGCGCGAATTTCCTTATTAACTTTTCTAACTAATGCATTTATGTTTTCTTTTTGGTCAGTTGGTTTCTTTTTGAGCCTTTGTCTCATTCCTACTATGATAAGTTTTGATTCTTTATTTATTATTTAAATAAATTATGGGTATTTATAGGAAACAAATTTATTCTCATTGTGAACAATCTAATTTTGTTGTTTTATAGTTTCTAGGGACTGAACTAGATCTTTTATAAATTGCTTTCAGTTCCTATTTGCATTTCATATTTTTTTTTTATATATATTATGTAATGTATATTTTTGTGAACTTTTGAACTGCAAATAAATGGTATTATTATTATTATTATTATTATTATTATATAGAAAGAGGAAAATAAAAATTATAGAAATTTCTGAAATTGCCATATTTTCGAAAGCGTTGACTAGCAACTCTGGATAATCCTTTCATGTAACTGTTCTAAATTTTCAACTGGTGTTTTAAAAATATTGCTCTTTAAATGAGGAACCGCCAAACAAGGTGATCTGGGTGGGAATACAATGTCTGTTCAAAAACTGATCAGTCTGTCGTCGAAGAAACTGCGTAAGTAGTTGACAGTTTCGGCGGATATATGGACGGTTGTACCGTCCTGTTGAAAATAACCAAAACGTAGTTCATCGTCAAGTAATTGCTTCACAAATGGATTCATAATATTATCCCTATACTCCGCTGTCCTGTAACTGTGATGGAAAAAGCTAGGACCAACAATTCTTCGGGAATCGGTCAATCAACTACCAATTTTTGGAGGGTGCAATGTTTACTCTACAAAAAATGAGGATTTTTAGTACTCCACATGCGTGTATTCTAAGAATTCACATAACCGGTGAGGTGAAACCAGGCCTTATCAGAAAAAAATGTCAGGTCTAATAAATTATTTCTTTTCAATACATTTTGGGTAAACCACTGGCAGTAATTCCTACGTCTTTCAAAATCTGCAGCTCGTATTTGGAATACTTACACTTTATAAGGAAACAAATTTACCTGTGTTTTAAGAATAGTCCTGCATGTTCCATAAGATCTTCCCACTTGTTGAGACAGGCGTCTTACACATTTTGTTGGCGTATTTTGCATTGTTTCACGAACGTTTGCAACAAGTTTCTCTGTTCTTACAAATGTTTTCCAGCTCCTTTTTTTTTGTTGTATAGAACTTGTTTCCCTAAACAGGGCGACGGTTCTTTTCAGGCAATGATGAAAAAAACCGAGTAATAAACGCGACGTTAGGAAAATTTTCGGGAAAATCGTCCATGCACAAGCGCTGTTTGTGTTGCCACTCACCGTTTACTTTAACCCCGTTTCAAAAATACGCTTCAACCATGAATTTTTTGTGCTGTTCCGTAAAACCCATTGCGTGAATTAAGGGAGTTTGGACATATTTTTTATATTGCATTAAGATGTTCAGCCACATTAAATAATAGCATATGCAAAATGTTACGTTTTAAAAATCACTCCTTAATTTTTTATAAATAATTAAAGTTCACGCGCCCCTCCTAATAAACAAAACAAGATGTGACGACGCGGAAACGTGTGTGACGTCATATAGTGTGTTTGGGTGAAAACGACAAACTGCAGCGCCTTGACAGTCTTGACTAGTGTTAGGCGCATCTGAATTGAAAGTAATCGAAAATACGATTATGCAAATAATCGGCGTCATCCGATTATTTTATTCAAGCATCAGAAACGAAAATAAGAGAGTATATCTTAATAGGACACCGACACAACAAGCAGCAGCAGCCAGCAGTCGTTACGCGAATGCCGCATGCCGCCCGAAATATAATCGACAATCTTATTTAATCTTAGTATTTAATTCTGCATTTGCTCAAGATCGGTGTTTCCCATCACATCACTTGCATCGTCTTGAGAACCCACGCCTACGACCTTGCCTTAAAAACCGCATTATTCTGAACATGCGATCTCGCCCATCACTAACTGTCTTAACGTGTCTGTCGCTTTCGCGCCATGTCTGAGAAAAGCAAACAACAAGAAGTGACAAAATCCCGAGTTTAGCATTAATTAAATGGGTACCAAATTATATGTCCTTCACCTTGAAATTTTGACAGTTGACCGGGTTATTACACTAAAAGAAGCACTAAACCGATGGAGTTAATGCTTTACACTAAAATAAAAAAAAGTGGGTGCCTAGTAAGAAGTACCTTTTTCATAATAATATCTTCTGTGTGTCATGTTATTAGCTTTCCAGCAAATTTCGTCAAAAAAAACCTAAGATTGAGTTAATACAATAACCGTTAACATTCCTAGCTAATCGCTGGAATATAATGATTAAAGTAAAAAGTGATATAAACAACATATTACGTGGAATAGCAACAACATTACATAAATTTGTTTTTTACTAACGCTATAAACTGAGCATGCAACCATTCATATCAATGCCATTGCAAGTACCATTAACATGTTCATAGACTGAAAGACTGGTATCTTTACTAAAAGGTTAGTGGATAGGCTGGCAATATGAAACACAAGAGGGTTTCTATCTGAGCGAGAAGATATATTAAAGTGAACTTGGCAAAAGAGATCCGAGCAGTCAATAAGTGATCTGCATAATTTAAATAGAAACTGACATCTGACTGGGTCTGATGTCTATTGAGGAGAACATCATGATCAATTTCTCTAGGAGGCAAAACTCCGTCCTTTTTAAACCACTAGAATTTATCAGATTTGCGCTGAAAATTTTCCAGTTGTATCCGAGCATATTTTTAGTAATAAACTAGGCTGCTCTAGTGCCGCCCAGTAGACCTAGACAATAATAGACTAGACCATTCACCCTACCACCTCCGTCCTATATTCCTCTCTGCATCTTATCTTAAAAAACAATCCGAAAGTCGGAAGTAACCTTGGCAGTTACTAGACGGATTTACGAAAAAACATACCATCTAGGCTGGTGCACTGATTGTACCCCAGGCTAGTGAGACCTGCAATCACGTATGCAGCACTGGTTTGGTGGCCAAAGACACAGCAGAAAACCACAGTATTAAAGCTAGAAAGCCTACAAAGACTGGCCTGCTTGAGCATTACAGGGTCATGAAATCAACCCCACGCTGCAAGGGATAACATTTTAGACCTTCTTCCACTTCATTTGGTGATTAAAGCAGAGGCAAGAATAGGCTTGTACAGACTACAGTGTTAACTTTCTGGGGGGCATAGAACTGGACACGCACTCCTATGCGATACTATAGGGGGACCTGAGTTAGAAATGAGATCAGACCTTAAAGACCCTAGATATCGCTATGACATACCATTCACGGAATGCGTGGAACAATAAAACGCCAGATACTCCTGCGGCATTAATCTGGTACACAGACGGCTCAAAAACCAAAGCGGAAGGTGGCGCAGGGATACACATAGTAAGACCGAAGAAGGATGCTTATTTCTTCCTGGGTAAGTCTCCCACGGTGTTCCAAGAGGAAATCTAAGCCATGCTACAGTGTGTGTATGAAAACAATAGGATTACTTATCTTATTAAGCGAATCCACATATACTCCGACAGCCAAGCAGCCGTTAGAGCGCTAACATGCAACAAGGTGACATCAAGACTGGTATGGGAATGCCAAGTGGAACTAGTGGATCTGGCAAAAGCTACAAAGTAGTAATGCAAGGTGTACCAGGGCATGAAGGTATTACAGGAAACGAAAAGGCTGGCGAAACTTGCAAAAAAGGGTTCGGAAAGAACATTCGTAGGTCCAGAACCGGCACTCGGGAGTCCCAAGATGTACAGTGCGAGATGTCATAAAATGATGGAGTAACCAACACAAAATCTACTGGAGCCGCAGACAGGAAATAAACCATAGCAAATCTTTCATTATAGATCCAGAGCCGAAATTAACGAGACAGCTACTTCTGATAACAGAAATCAGCTGAGAATTACCACAGGAATTCTGACAGAATACATGGTCGTTAAGAAGTACCTGTACCGTATGCAACGATACCACGGACAGGAGCGGATCCAGAACCTCGTTTTTTTTTTGGGGGGGGGGGGGGCACTCACAAAAAAGTAATATATTTTACTTTGTATTAATGCTATTATATAATAAATCTCCAAAATAATAAAAGAAGTTTGCATAAATCATTTTACAGATCAATATAATTAAATTTTATCATGCATTGGAAAATAATATATATATATATATAATATTTTTTTGTGTTCCTCTGTTTGTTGCATGCTATGCGGACGAGAAAGTGAAATAGTACAGAATATTATCTGCCACTGCAAGTCGCTGGATCGGAAAAGACAACAAATACTAGTGCAACCCAAACTAGAACAAGAGGATATTCAGACACTCTCCCCAGTTGAACTACACAAACTAGTGCAAGGAACTGGGATAAATGAGTGGGTGTAAGAACAAACTAGGGTGACCCGAAGTGCATGTAGCACTTGAGCGGACCCTCGGAAAAAAATAGCATATTTTCTGCGGTCAGACGGAGAGGGGAGTACGTCATGATAAATGGAATGAATGTTGTCCTGTTTGTCCGTATTCGAAAAGAGTATTATTATCGTCTGGTTCGATTATTCCGAAGCTTGTACAAACAATCATCTTACAACAGGAAGACGCTGAATTCCAGGATGCATATCGCCCTAAATGGAGTCGGTACTCCATTTTTTGAACCCAGGGCAGCAGTAACAAAGTACTTACAAGCTAAAGAAAGAAGACGGAAACTATCTGAACTACAAGAATCATGAGTTCATCAATAAGAATTTCTTAAATTACTCTACTTTTTAAGTTTGTTTCTTTGATGCTATATATAAAAGTCAGGCCTCATAGAACAAACACTGCGATTAGAACATTAAATTAACAAAATTATTATTAAATTTTCGAAATGCTTACGGCGTCAGAAGGTTGTCAAGTAACGTGTTGTCCTGTATAAAATTATCTCGTAGTTGTCAATGCTCTTGGGATATTATGGATAAAACTAAGACAAAATTGAAATAAAAAACAAAATCCTATTAAAAAAAAAACCTAATAGGTACTTTACCTTTTTATATTACGAGATTTTTCGGGAATTTTTAGTTTCTTCTTAAGTAATGGATTTATTCTATTTTCTTTTGTGGCCTAAGGGATACTTTTTCTTTTGAGCGCTTAATATTGCCCATAATAATGTACACTGTAACTGTGTAACACTTGAATTTAACCAAATAAACACATAAGTAATGAGTTATACACTATGTCAATAATTAATAATCATACATAAATGAACCTGTCCTAATGCCATACTGATAATCTTCAAGTCATAAACTCGTGAATGTGTGTTAAGGAACTTGATAAAAGAACTCCCCGTGGAGCCTATCCAATTGAGCGTTGCAAATGCGACGCTACCACCGACCACTACCGAAATTTAACACATTAATAAACAAACCCCGCCTATGGATTTTAGAATATTCCGCCACCCTAGTTATACTAACTTGTGTGGACATAAGAAAAAATCTTTAGAGACTCTCTTAACAAGTTGGGAAAACTTTTGGGTCACTTAACCAGAACTTTTAGATTAAATTATAGCCGTATAGGATGTACAGTGTTTCAATAGTTGGCATTAATCTTTTGGCAATGAGACATGTAAGATTTTTTAAATTTCATACAGAGTAGAAAAGACTAATGTAAAAAATGCTTTAAAGCTAAAGTTTTTTTTGCAGGATTTTTTTTATTTTTTATTGTGGCGGTGTATTACAATATAATTTGTATACCTACTTTACTTTAAAGAGAAAGAATGTTTACAGGGTGATTCGCGGTCGATGGTACGTTAAACCATTTTTGGTTTGGTTGCCAGGGACTAACTTACTTTTTTTAAATAGAACGTCCTGCATATGATTCCATATTTGGATTCTACTGGGAATACTCTAAATTTTTTGTATTTAAAATTTTCATCTATCGGCAAGCGCTTCCGAGATAATAGCAGCTCAAAAATGAAAAACTTCCTAATTATAATTATTCCTACCTAATACCCACCAGTTGAGTCGAGGTGTTTTCATGACAGCGACCTAAGAGGTGTCAATCTTAAGTTCCTGTTTAATTGTCTGTTGTCTGATTTGTACTTTACACTATGGTTTATCTGAATGAGAAACAACGAGTAGAAATTTTAATAATAAACGGTGGCCGTTTGAATTGGTATGTTGACGTTAGGGATTATATAATTTATTTATTGCAGATATAGGCACTGTTGTTGCTGTGTTAAAGGAAAGGTAGCTTTGCCCAGCTTTAAAAAAAAAAGCATTTCGAGGAATTCTATAGTGGTCGAGGTTGTGATTTTTAATTAAAAAGGTTTTATTTTGAAAAAGTTAACGAACAAATGTATTTGGGTCATTCTCTGAAAATTGATAAAAAAAAATGTCTTAACGGGTCATTCTTCACAAAATGTTATTTTTTTTTTAATGTCAAAGTCTCAGATCAGATGGAAAAAAACGCCATGACGCATTGTTCACTGTTTTTAAAAGCACTTGATGCGTATTTAGGTGATATTCGCCACAAAAAGATAATTATTAATCTCACATTATTAAATTATGCTGTGATATTTCCTGTTTTTTTTGTCTCATTCAAATAAAAATTTTGAAATATTTCGTAATCCGTAGGTACTTATCGTATCTTCGGTGAAATCGAACTAAGAAAGACGAGGAAACGAGAGGTTCCAGGTTCGTTGAATAATTGATACAATCTTCGTGAAAAAATTGCATATCTACTGTAGAATATAATTGAAAATTAGGACCGTCGTAAGGGAAGTCAGATCAATTGCAGAGTAGTTTTTTACCTCAACCATAGGAAAATGGGTTAAAAGCAATATAAAGCATTGCAAGCAATGTATAAAAATGTAAGCAATGACATGCAATGTAAAAAAAATGCGACGAATGTAAAGTAATGCAAAGAAAATGCGAGCAATGTTTCGAAAATTAAGCAATGTGCAATGTTTTCAAAGCAATGTACAATATTTGGTGCAAAATTAGGCAATGAAGCAATTGCTGTACAAACTTGACCTCAGCGGTTTACCCCTCGAATTTTTCCCAGTAGAATCCAAATATGCAATCATATGCAGCGTGTTCCATTTAAAAAATGTAAGTTGGTCTCTATGGCAACCAAACCAGAAATGACAAAAAAAAAAATCATGCAGGTAGAAATGTGGGGAATAATTTACTGAACAACTTTCATAAAGGTCACTTTTTCGTATACGAGGTAATTCAAAAGTTACAGGTATTATGCGCGACTTTTTTGCCACTCTGTATATGATAGGATACGGTCCCTTTCCTATTTCTAAGTTTAAAGAAGAATTATTTTTATTAACATTAAAAATACATTAAATTTAAAACTTATCTAATCTAAAAGATGAATCTGATGCATTTTAAGGAGTTTGTTAATATCATGCCCGAGTTTACTTAAATACAGCCGTAAGTCGCCACGTTCAGTAACATGTAGTCGATTTCTCTTTTTAGTTAGCAACGATGCTGCAGCACTAAATCACTAAATCCACGTTCAGATAAATACCACGATGGAATGCTATCAGAAACCGTAAAACAATCGAAGATATTCCTGGATACAGTAGCGAGATGTACTTCTGCAGCAAAAATTCTTGGTAGCCATTCTTGAATTTAATTTTTAACTCCTCTTTTGTTGTCAGATCTATAAGTTGTTCTTCTAACTAGGATGATCCTGCTATGTTGACATTTGAAAAAGGATCCAACACCCAGTCTGGTATGTCCATGTTTAAAATGTCCTCGAATCGTTCCTTGAAATCACCGTGGAGGGTTTCCAAGAAGTGTTGGCAATAAACAAGCAAGTACTGCTGATAAATTAGGGAATTATTGAATTCCCCTCTGCCGATATTTTTTTTGTATAATAGCAGTTTAGCTACGAAAGCAGCAACGGTATATTTTTTTTTTAATCACGTTTAAATCGTCGCTGTAAAGCTGAAGATTTACATCATTAAACAATTTATACAGGTCTGTTAAGTACGCAATATCATTCTTTGATAAGATGAGGTTGTCGCGCAATTCTGTGTCTTTGTTTCCAGGAACTCTATCACAGAGCCAAACAGATTGTAAAATCTAGTCAAACAAGTATCTTTTGACAGCCAGCGCACCTCTGTGTGAAGCAGCAAGCGGTTAATATCTTCATCATTAGCAAGGCAAAGTTGACTAGATAATCTGTCATTCAGTAAGTTATTTCTGATTTTATTAACTGCTCTGATAACATATTGCAGTGATGTATGGAGACGTTCACTTAGACTTTTCGCAACCGAATGCTGGCGATGAGTGACGCATATTTCAAGGAGAGGTTTAGTTTTAATATATCTTTCGAAAAGAGAACGTTAAATTTGTCATTTAGTGATTTGTGTACATATTTTAAGTGATGTCGCCAAAGCTTTGGGACATGACGCACTTTCTTTGTCCATAAGTCGAACAACAATTCAACGTTATAGACAGCAACTAAGAAAAGAAAGGGCGGAAAAACTAAAATTGGCTTTTAAAGATCACAAATTTGTGGCTCCTGTAGTTCACTGGGATGGAAGATTATTTGCTGACCTAACTAGATCTGAAAAGCACGACAGAGACCTAACTAGATCTGGAAAGCACGACAGACTAGCAGTTATAATTACAAGTGGCGATACAAAACAAATTCTAAGGATACCAGTTTTACACACTTCAACTGTTAGAACGAGATTTAATTTATTTACCTTGTAGACACCATATTTGTGTACTTATTTGCTTTTGATGTAAAATGCCTTCTTCTAGTGGTCCCAACGTACCATTGTTTAAACGTTTTAGAGAATCCTGGTCTAAAATCAATAATTTAAATTATCAATCGGCATTAGAACATAAAAATATAAATACATTATTGGAACTTCAAGATTTTGAAATGGTTGGTATTCTTAATTTTATGGAACAAGCCTTAGATGCCCAGCAGCCTTGCGACGGCTATAGAGAGAGAATTTTTACATTTGACCAAAGAAGCTTACTTGCATAGCTAGAGATTTCTTTGTTTTGGTCCAGTTGTTTTTAGGAAAGGAATAGAATTTAACATTCGTGCTCCTGGAGCGTTCCATAATGCACGCTGGATGGCGAAAACTATTTATTGCTTAAAAATATATCTTTATAGGGGCGAGTTTACACTAACAGTCAGGGAAAGGAAGAGTATCAGAGATGTATGCATTTTTACCGTCAAAGTTTATGTTAAGGCTTGGTTCACCGCTCCCTGTCCATACAAAGCTCTATATGTCAAGATCTTCAATTTGCCAAAAATCTTATTAAATATAAAGCTTTTGATCTACAGATATATGAAACTGCTGTTGAAAAAATTAAGAATCACCTGTGGTATTATACTTGTCTTTTGATATTTGCACAGTATCATTCTTTGATAACGAAATCCCTGTTGAAATTAAAAGAAATATAATAAAAGCTCTAGAAAAACAAGACTTAGTTTAGGTAATATATACGAAATAGAACATAAAAAACTTTGGGAATTTAAATGTAAAAATACTCTTACGTTTTTTGAAAGGTTAGAGTTATCCACAAATTGTTTAAAAGAGAATCCAAGAAAACTGGGAAAGTAATGATGAGTACATACACAATTTTAATGTAGTAAAAAAGCTTAAAGTAGTGAATGATACAGCAAAAGGGGTATTAAACTCGTAGACGAATGTAATAAAATATTAATAAAAAATGAAGAACAACGTCAAGGTATACTGCAAATTGTAAGCGAATATAGAAACAAATTTAAGGATGTTAGTAAGACGAGAATTTTTTAAAAGTGATTAAAACGAATTATTTGTGTAAATACATAATAGGGTTAGTTCTTAGGTACAATTTATTAATATTATTTATACAGGGTGTCAATTTGAAAACTTCCCACCCTTACTATCTTTCTTGCAGTTAAAAATATGAAAAATCTGAAAGACACGTCAATTTCATTTATAAGGGGGACACTTTAAATGAATAGTTTTAGCCTTCTTGTTTCAACCCCCTAGGAGGGGTAGATGTCACCCTTAGAATCTTAAATGGGAATGGGGGTCAAGTGGTACATCGTTTTAAGCGGTGTTCAATTCTCTTTTCAGTGGTATCCTACTTTGATGCTTTTTGTCCAGAGGTGTCCGAATAATCGCGTTTCAAAGTTGCAGAAACAATTAAGCTTGCCTGCATTGAGATTTTGGTTTTCAGGTTAGTGTTTACACAAAAATTATTGCATTTGATCTCCTTGTAGTACAAATGATTAGAAGATTAGGCGGCACCGTTAAAATCGTTGGATAACAGGAAGAAAGTCTAGTTTAAACAATTGATTTCTTATTTATTGATTATTTTACTTCGACAAAAATAACTTTTTATTGCGGAAGAGAAATTTCTACAATAAAACACATGGGATCTACTTACGCACTATCTTATAAGTTGTTCAAATTGTTATCCATTTTCCTGTAAACAATAATAAAGTCTGTTTTCGAACTCCTCCCTAACATTTCGGAAAACTTCACCGGGAATTGACCTGCATTCTGCTGCAATTCGCCTTTTAAGATCATCAATATCAGCAGGTTGTGTTTTATAAACAATGGATTTAAGATGTCCCCAAAGAAAGAAGTCTAAGGGTGTTAAATCCGGTGATCTTGGAGGTTATTCAATTGGTCCCCTTCTGCCAATCCAACTATCCGGGAATCTTTCGTTTAACCACTGTCGGACCGGAAGAAAATAATGAGGTGGAGCACCATCCTGCTGGAATGTTATCAAATCCTCCTATAAAACTGAATTACCCTCTGCATCAATTTGAGTTTCTAGCTCATGGGTGATAAAAGGATCAATAGTCTCTTCAAGCATATTAAGGTACAGATCACCTGTCAGGTTTCCTTCAATAAATAAAGGACCAATAATGGCATTTCCAAGAATACCAGCCCAAACATTAACTTTTTGGGGATATTGTGTATGTCCTTCTCGAAAAATATGCGGGTTTTCGTCACTACAATATCGACAATTTTGTTCGTTAACATTTTTTCCATTTAGAAAAAATGAACATTCATCGCTGAAACAGATATTCGGCAGAATATTAGGGATGGCGTTGACTTGACGACTTATGAATTCACAAAACTCTATTCTTCTATCAAAATCATCGTCATAGAGTTCTTGAAGTATCTGCATTTTGTATGGATGGAGTTTATGCATTTTCAGTCCTTTTCTTACAGTCTCGTGTGATATTCCTGTCTGTTCTGCTACTGTCCGCAAGGAGCTGGTGGACTCTGCAGCAAATAATCCCAAAACCTCAATTTGAGCTCCTTCATTCATCACTCGTAGGTTATTTATTTTTCTATTACACACCGAATCAGTTTCGGAGAACTTTGCTACCAAATCCAGCACATATCTGTGACTTACTTCACGATTTCGATTTCTTTAATTGAAAACCAATACCGTCCTTCGTGCGCACTTTCCAACCTCTCCATAAATGAAAATAATTTATTCAGTTCTTTCTTGAAGAGAATAAACCATTCTCACACTTTATGCCCTTAATAAAAGTTATCACTGAACAGCCCAATAAGCAAAAGCGAATTAACAATAATATTCCTGTTTTGGCTACATCTTTTAAATTTGCTGACCATGTTTTTTTTTTTGTTAAAAAACAACGTATTTTTAGAATTTGTTTATAGAATAGCAAGGCTTTTTGTGGAATTTCAGTGATAAGTCATCGAATGAACGCAAATTAACTAGGTACTCGTAGTACCATCGAAATTTTATTAGATTACTTTTTGTGTAAATTTTTCGAGATTACTTTGCCAATCCCCAAATAAAGTTTGAAACGGTGTCACTCATGGGCGTAGCGAGGGGGAGGCAGGTGAGGGCCATGTCCCCCCTGGAAGTTGCCACTTATTGGAATTTGATAAAAAAAAACGTTAATGTTTATGATGTTTTGTGTTTATTAGTATTTGGCCCCCCTAGAAAAATGTCTGGCTACGCCCATGGTGCCACTTAATCTTCTCATCATTTGTACTACAAGGAGACCCAATGCAGCAATTTTTGTGTAACCACTAACCTGAAAACCAAAATCTCAATGCAGGCAAGTTTAATTGTTTCTGCAACTTTGAAACGCGATTATTCGGAAACCTCTGGACAAAAAGCAAGAAAGTAGGATACCACTGAAAAGAGAATTGAACGCCCTTTAAAACGATGTGCCACTTGACCCCCATTCCCATTTAAGATTCTAAGGGTGACATCTACCCATCCTAGGGGGTTGAAACAAGAAGGCTAAAACTATTAATTTAAAGTGCCCCCCTTACAAATAAAATTCACGTGTCTTTTCGATTTTTCATATTGTTAACTGCAAGAAAGATATTAAGGGTGGGAAGTTTTCAAATTGACACCCTGTATACCCATAATACCTATATAATATATATATTATATATACTATGTTTCTATGTAGTCAGTAGTAGTTATGATAATAAAAGTTTTAAAATTTAAAAACCTTTGAATTTCATTCCGCCGGCGGCACCATTTTGGATTAATTAAATGACTTAAAATTTTGCACACGCCATTTTCTTGACATTTACAACATTTTAGATAGGTGAGACCAAAGAAAAAAAAAGTCGCAAAATGTGGGCCACCGTATTATTAGTATTTGTGAATTTCTATCAGAAGAATATCATGTTAAGATTTAATTTTCTTCAAATAGGTTCTTTATCCTAATGGTATTTAAGGATATATTTCGATGAAAATATAAAATTCATCTTCTTGCTTCTTTTGCGTTTTTTTGACTTTTTTAATACATAGTAACAATCTGTAATCTCTCGTCTAACGAGTATTTCATGTTGACAAAAATAAGAAATATGTCAAATTCATCTTGGCAGGCATTACCAACATTACCTACATCACCAATGAACCTATTAAATTAAACAGGTTGTGTTAAAATTATTAAGGATATTAATATAAATGTAATAAAAACAGCTATCGCGATATTAAAAATTTTCACCAAAATAGAAGTAAAAGAATGTAACTTTTTCAAAAATCATATAAAAAATGGCGCGTTCCATTTAAAAAAGCTACATCCATGGCGTAAGTCGTTTGTTTTTAATTCAATTTTTTTTTTGGGTGAGATTTTTGAGATCTACTGAAAATATACATAGATTGGCTATTTTGGGTTTTTCCAAAAATATGGGGAAAGTCAAAAATAAACCCTTGTTCAGTTCTCGTTGGAACACACTGTACGTTTGTGTGCGAGAACAGAGATTTAAATAGCAGCTTATTTTCAGACTCCGTTCAAATAAAACAATATTGTAGTAATACAATTCAGTTGTATTTTTACCAAGATTTGCCGTATTCCCAAATTGGACACCCAATAATTAGTAGTAAAGTTAGTAAATGCAACAAATCAAACCATCATAAATTTCAAGCGATCTGGATTCCCGATTACTCTTGTGTGAAGACATCATCTGAGTGATCACTCGGGAAATTTTTAATATACTGTTATGTTAGGAAACCGTGATGTAAATGAGGCTTATATGATTTTCAGGGCAAAAACTACATAATCATTAATCAGGACGGCCACAGGGAATTCTCAAATCAGGGAAAACATTTTCAACACTTTTGAGGAACGCCCAAACAGTAAAAGACTCGATGACATAAACAATTTTTTTATAAATGTGTGTCCAGATGTTAGTAAAACCTTAGTAGATATTTCAAAGATAGCATTATATAGGAAATCAATATTTTTACAGCCTGTGAGTGAGAGAGAGGTGAATGATAGTGATCGGCCGATACCGATATAAATATCGGTGCATCGGTATCGTATCGGCATATCGGCAAATTTTGCCGATAATCGGTATCGGCAATATTTTGCCGATAAATATCGGCATATTTAAGACTAACTATTTTATTAATTGTAAGTGAAAACCCATTTTTAACAATTTTTTTTTTAATAAAACAACTAAATTATTTCTAACATTAATCTTATTAATTTTAGGTTATTTGCATAATATTACGCATATGACAAAATTAAATAAGGCATAATATGTTGGTCAATAAAAAGAACACTTTTTTAACCAAACTAAACAACAAGTTGTAGTTAACTTAAAATGACGTTAAAATTACTAGGTATTGCAAAAAATGAAAATATTGCACGACATGATCGATATCCGAAGTAGCAATTACAATGTACTAATTTGATCCAAGAACTAAACAACGATTGCAGCAATGCGCGAGCACTACACTTTCCGTAAAACCACTGGTATTTGGAATCGGCCGGTCGGAGAATTACCGAAATTTGTCCACGTTACGTCTGCGTTAATGCCAGTATTTGACTTAAAGATGCTTTGCAAAGTTGCCACTATTGACAATTTTTACGTAATCCACATATGTTGAATAGTAACAGATCTTTTAAAAATGTGGTGCCGATACCGATATTATATCGGTATCGGCAACTAAAATATCGGTATCGGCCGATTATCGGTATCGGCAAAAAAAGTCCGTATCGGCCGATCACTAGTGAATGAATATATAAAAAGTTTAAAAAACAAGAAGTCTGTGGGTCATGATGAGATTCCAATTGTATTACTGAAGGAGGTGGCGGATTTGGTCGCGTTACCTTTGATGCATGTTGTGAATTTGTGTTTTTCCTCTGGTGTATTCCCGGACGATCTGAAGATTTCTCAAGTAAAACCTCTGTATAAAAACAAGTGAAGTAAAAGTGAAATAAAAAGTTATAGACCAATATCATTGTTACCAAATATTAGTAAGATTTTTGAGCGGTTGATTAATGAAAGATTAGTATCCTTCTTGGATGGAAATAGCATTGTCACACACTGTCAATATGGATTTCGAAGGGGAAACGCAACAATCATGGCAGTATATAAAGCCATAACAAAAATCTTAGAGTCCATGAACAAGGGGAACAGTACGGTAACTGTATGTCTTGATCTTTCGAAGGCCTTTGACTGTGTGGATCATGCTGTTTTTATAAACAAGCTTGATAGGTATGGAATAAGGGGTATTGCTAGTGACTTAATAAAATCTTACTTATCCAGGCGAAGTCAGTGTGTAATCGGGAGGGATGATGAGGAAAATGTTATAGCATCTAAATACCTAGTGATAAGGAAAGGAGTACCACAGGGATCAATCTTGGGTCCACTTTTTTACATCTTGTATACCAATGAATTACCAGACGTTATTCAGAAAGATCTTGTTATGTACGCCGATGATACTTCACTGCTGCTTAGTAAAAAAAGTCAGGAGGTGGTGGTTGGTAAGGTAAGTGAGGCCATTCGCACACTCAACTCATGGTTTTCCTCAAATAACATGCTTTTAAATGTTGATAAGACTCAGATACTGAATTTTGGGGCGAGAGGGAGTAATTTGACGTGAGTGGATGTGGATGGGGTGGAGATGAAAGTTGAAAATCTGTAGCGTTTTTGGGCGTGGAAATAGATGAACGCCTTGATTGGAAGTCACACATCGACAACCTAAGCAGCAGCATCGCTAAATATTGTTACGCGCTTAGAATTGTCATGGAGAATGTGGGTTTGAGGGCGGCTCTTACTTTTTATCATTCTTGTGTGGTCTCAAAGATTAGGTACGGTATTATTTTTTGGGGAGATTCGGTAGGTACTGGGAGAGTACTTGTTTTGCAGAAAAGGTGCTTACGAACTATGTTTAAAACACATTCTCGGGAGAGCTGTAGGCCTCTTTTTAAGCAAAATAGTTTGATGATGAAACAAGTATGTACGTATATGAAGCAGCCAAGTTTGTTTTTAAGAATATCTCCTTTGTTTGAAGAAAGCAAACGTTCACATAAATACAATACGAAAAATAAGCAAGATCTGCTTTTGGATAGGACAAGATTCAGATTTGTGCAGAGAAATAGTCACAATACCATGATGAAAATTTGGAACAAAATTCCTTTGGAAGTAAGAGGCTTGTCAAAGCCCGAATTTCTCAGCTTCATAAAAAAACGTTTAATAAAAACCTCTCCTTATTCTTTGATCGAATTTTTCTCACACTGCAGTTTTGACTAATATTGTTTGAGTGATAGACTTGATCTTCAATGTAGACCTGACTGTTTGCTTTCTTGTTCGTCCTAATCCTGATGATAACAGGCTATGTATGCTATGCTCTAACCCAAATGAGAACGGGATGATTTGTGATATTGTTGTGATGTAGTTCTGATAATTTGTGATGTAATTCTGATATTGATTTGGTATTTAAAATTATTCTAAAATTTTTTTCTCTTAATTTTAATTTTTATCTATATTTTATTGTCTTAAATTATATAATATTAAATATTGTGAAATTTGTATGGACATGTTCTATATGCCCTAGGGCATTCTGATGGAACAAATACTTTTTACTTTACATTACTCTATAGAATTTTTTTTTATGAATTCTGGAATGAATAATACAATTTGCGTGCCTAGCTAAAACTAGTATAATTCTACATCTATAGCTCAGTGACAATAATATTCCATTTTGAACAATTTTTAGGACCTTGTATTGGTAAATATCATCGTCACACCAACCCTCCTCCCCCATCTGTGAATTTTCTGGATGCATGTCCCTAGCCTGCCTTGATGGGCACAATTTCGGCGGCAGTGGCGGCCGACCTTGTCCCGATATTGATTCCAACGGGAAAGTAGATCGCGCTAGAGGGACGTGGCGACGGCTGTTCCCGCATAGTTGCCAAATTGTACAAAAATTCGTTAATCAGGGTTACATGAAAACATGCACAGAAAGTAAAAGATTTAGGTTTTATTTTGATTTTTTTTGATAACTAAGTTTTATTGTACCTAATATAAAACTAAAATAAAAATTTAAAACTCTCTCGTTGTTTTGTTTACTAGTTTTGACGTTACAAAATAAAGTAATTTTTTGAATTAAAAAAACGAAAACGAAGGAGACAGTGATCAAAATGGCAGTGATTTTCTATCGAATGCTTAATTTTCTAATGATGATTTGGAGGTTTTAAACGAACCGCGAGTTAAGAATGAAGAATACTTAGGTAAACAAAAGAAATTTTATGACGAAAATAATAAAATTACCAGTAGTTTTTATTTTAAAAAATATCCTGGCTATTTGTTTACATTTAAAAGTAAGGTTAGTTTCATAAAGATTCTACCACGCCGCGTTCATATATCGGTTCAAAAACCGTTCCAACACATGCCTATTTTTGTACGGTTACGAAGCCATGCAAAGTTAACGACTGCGCACCAAATCGATTCCAACAGTTTTGTGACGGTTCTGGGACGGTATAAAAATTGAGTGTTGGAACAAACCTAATAGGATACAAAGTATGATTAATAGGGACGACATAAAATTGTTCAGTGTAAGGATAATACAGGAAATTTTAATTCTGTGGATGACTCTGCTATTTTAGAATGTATATCTTAGATTTAGGGTTTTAAGACGTTCTTCTGTGTGTGTTACTTTCCTGCAGTGTTTTTCTGTTTCCTTCTTGAAATCTTCGCTTTACTTTAACTGCGGTCCTCCTCTTTTCCTCTGCCCTATTTATTTATATTATTGGCCAATATTTTTGTTTCAATGTTTATTGAAATAATGAAAATATATCATTATAAATTACTAATTCTTATTACACCTGACACAGTGTCTGAAATAGTAAAACAGATCAACTAACCTGAACTGAAACTATAAAACCATTGCTTAAGTAACGATTAAGAAAACACTCATTAAATAACTGTTATGTAAAATAAAAAGAATAAGGACACAAGAAAGTTAGTATTTCTCCTTATGCTGAAAATCTTGAAGACTGTCCCTTCGACATCTAAATTATATATTAAGAAATCATTGACATCTCTTATTTAATCGTCGCTTAAGATTCTGCCTCGATAAACAGGATGCAAGAAGTTCGCGGCCACGGAAAAGATATTTAAAGCGTTCTTTTTTCGTTTTTCTGCATATGGAATGTATTCATCAAAATCTTCTGGCAGTTGCAAGGTCATCCATTCTCCAGCTGCATCTGCAATAGAAGCCTGAGTACTTTGTAATGCGCTAATAATTTTGCAAACTGGGCCAAACAATTTAACACTGTTCTCAATTCTGCTTTTTTAGATTTTCGTCAAATACCAACACCGATGTGTTTCACCAGCTAGGATTTATTTTTTTAGCACCTAATTTGAATAGGCTATTCTCAAGGTCTAGTTACGAAAACTCTTTTAATACTGAATGAACTTTTTCCGCGATATTTTCAGAAACCAATTCATTTGCAAGGATATTTGCTATATGGCTGTTGCAATTTGTATACCACATATTTATATGTGCACTCATCTTTTTCATGTTGCTTGCATTGTCTGACAAGACGACGTAAATTTCTGTATTGTAAACTTTCTTAGCTGTAACTACACAGCTTTCCACAATCTCTTGCAGTTTATCAATCACCAGCTTCTTTTTCACCTGTCAAGTTAAATGATTCCAGCCATGTTACCATCAACATTGTGAATAATACAAGCGACGTTTTTTGTGTTAGTCGATGATCTCTTCCAACCATCAAAAACCGCTTCGCTCAATTCTCAACGGAAGGCATATAATGTACTATTTTAAATCTAGCCTTGCTTAATAACATATAATTAAATAAAAAATAGTTTATATTCACGGAGAAGAAGTTAGAACCGAATTCTATGGTATACATTTTGTACATAATTTTCTACATTTTCGATGCTATTTTCTACACATATGTAGAAAATTAATTTTCTACGCGTCGTTACCCAACTTCAGGATTTAAATATTTTATTCCACCTAATTGTCTTTTTGTCTTATCATGTGCCCCGCAGAAGCCCATTTAGTCTAACTGCCTTTGTCTCTACATCTTCCACTTTTGTTTTTGATCGTATCCAAGTGTTCAACTTTTTATCCCTGAGTGTCAACCCCATCATTGATCTTTTCATGGCTCTCTGTATCTTTGCTAGTTTGGCCATACTACTTTTGGCAACGGTATGACATGATTGATAAGATGCATTGATTACAGATTCTGCTCTTTAAATACTGTGGCATTTTTAGATGTTCCAGGATCCAGAATAATCTTCCAAATCCTGCTCATGCTTATTTTGTTCGTCTTGATATTTTCATTTGGTTAAAATTTATATTGTATTATACATTTGACTATTACTATGACTAGTTCACTAGACAAACACGTCAGTTACTCTGTAAGTAACTTCAATGATGAGTAAAATCTATTATATTGTAAATAGAGGAATTTTCTTTGATATACTTGACAACAGGGCAGAGTCTCAACCTCCTCGGGAAAACAGGCTCATCAGTCCTGTTTTCTCCCCTCCACAGTCGCCGCCAACTCGAATAGATTTTCCACCGTCAAAATCCGCGAGGCGCTTTTTTTCCGCGAGAGACGGCATTCAGTACTTTACCCAACGGTTGTATTTAATCAGTAACGATATATATCAAAACACGAGGCACAGTAATTTTTATTAACGATGGTTGTGAAAATATTCAATTAATTCCATTATATCAAAGATTAGCAGTGAGATATTCGGTTGCAGGAATCCGAAGGTGACGAAAGCAATTTGGGGCAAAAGGAGAATTTTCCAGTGCAAGAAAAGCGAAGAAGTTTCTCGCCAAAAGAAAAATTACAAGATAAGAAAAAGAAATCGGTGGAAAGTCCTGACAATGATAAGGAAAGCCGGATATTTGGAAAGGATAAGGAAAACCGTTTAAGAAAAGCGTCAGCGGGTTTAGTTCGTGGAAAATCGCCTGGAAGTGTTTTGAGGTGTACTGATAACAACTGCGAGGATAAGGAGGAAAACTTACAATTTGAGGTAAGGATCTTATGTGTTATATAATGATTATTGCTTGTAGGTCTTTTGACGAACTTAAAAGCTAGGTTTCCGGAAATAACGATTTTTACGAGTATCTTAACAAATTAAGTTGATTTTTAAAGTTAGTAAGGATCTTAAAGGAATTATTTTTAAATGCGGGATGTGAGTCTTTGGCCTATTTCTAGATATCAAGGCTGTTTGTTACTTAATGTTGTGTACTTATTTAAATTGGATTTTTCCTGGACCTTTGTTTATAGAAAATGTTGCTTATCGAGAAGTGAGTTTATCATATAAAAAATTTAAATCAGATTTACAGGGTGATGATAAATTAAGAAAACATGAAAATGCTTCAAGAAATGAAGCGCAATTATTTATTATTTTAGATAAAATATTTAAAATCCAAAAATTTTAGTATTAATACTTGGTGTTCGGTATACAACATGCTAGTTTGTTTTAATTTTTTTCCGATTTAATAAAAAATTGTGGACACACTTTGAGATATTAAATTATTAATTATTGTCGTAAAATTTACGGTTGGGAAGGAAATAATTAATTTACGGTAGTTATTACATGGTTCACTAATAAAACTTTTAAATAAATCTAATATGTATTTGCAAACTATGATAGAAACTCTAACACTCTGTAAATCGAAAACCAAGCATTTTACTAATCTGTTCTAACCTAACTCGCCCATTGAAATAAGTGTAGGGTCTCTCCTCATAATAGCTCCTACTGGCTGTTTTGTTGAAGATAGAAAACATATTTTTAATTTAGAGTTATAGGAATTGACCAAAATCGCCAGAATTTGTTCTAAGAAAAAAAAAACAATTGAAGGGCGTGCGGTTCACATGTGCTAAAACAGAAAACGATATATCTTCAAATTAATAAACTTTCAAGAGCTATTTTTAAAAAGGTGATATACAGGGTGTTTTTGTTATGATATTCTAAGAGAAAAAGTTCATATGAACATGTATTTGGATTTGCCCCGTTTTTGATATAATGTTTAAAAAAAAATCGTTTTTTTATAATTTTTTTAAATATCCTTTTTTCGATTTTATTGAAATTTGATATCGTTATTCATAATGATAAGTGGCTTAATTAACCCTAACTAGATGTAACTCAAAAACCGGAAATACAGTACTTCCGGTTTTACCGGAAGTTCATGTTTTTGTAAAGATCATAAAAAAGTAAGATAGGGACATGTAAGCCGTTTTACTCTAAAGCGTACCGTTAGAACGCTAGAAGCTGTCAAAGTTGAAAAATGTCATTTTTCAAAAGTCGATATCGCGGAAACTATTAGGTTTAGACTTATAATGCACTTATTAAAAAATAATTGCTATTTTATGTTAAATCCAAAAATATTCGAAGATATAGGGTGTTCCATTTAAAAAAATATCAAAGTGACCCCTAGTACTTTTGTTTGATGTTCAATTGTTTTTTGCTGAAGATATTCGAATTCGCGGGAGAAAATGACTTAAGATGGCTATTTCAGTTTTTTTATAAAAGTACAGGAAAAGTCAAAAAATCGCCTTGTCTAGTCTTGGTTGGATAACCCTGTACATTCAATAAAGTGTTTTTTATTTTTACTCTCGAAAACGAAGCAAGATACGAAAACAATTTAGGGAAGAAAAAAGTTGCATTATTAGTTGGTTAATCCGAGAAGAAATATCAAAATTAGATAAAAGTCAGTGGCGTACATTTTTTGTCAATAATATTCGTTAAGGTGCTCCCCTGGACGCCACTGGACTTAATAAATTTACTCTAAATAGGGCTAATTAAGCCCCCCAGCATTATGAATAGCAGTACCAAACTTCAATAAAATCGGGAAAAAGATATTTAATTTAAAGAAATTATAAAAAACTATTTTTTTTCTAAAACTTTAACACCCTGTATATCAAAAACGGGGCAACTGCGGACACATGTTCATATGAACTTTTGCTCTTAGAATATCGTTATGCATCGTCCCTTTAAGTTACGTACCGTATTTCTGAAACACCCTGTATATTATTTCGAAACCCTTTCGTTATTTTTATTACTTCCGTCTGTTATCAGAACCCCAGAAACAAACATCAAGAATTCAATCTAATATGGACGTGTCTCAATTAAAAATTCACCTTCAGGTAATTTTAAGTGTCCCTCATAAATAATTACCAATTAGAATTTGAATTAACCTGAAGTAAACCTAAAGTAGGTTAACGCAAAATGGCGGCTATTATACACAGTGTTTATATAAGATGGAGGATACTCCTTTTTGTATTTCTATGTCGAGAGATTTTAAATTTTGCATTCCCATTAGTAATAAATGTATTTTTGTAATATTTTGTACGAAAAGTATATTTTTCGTATTGATTTTTACTGTCAACGTGGTTCATTTCAGCACTAGTGCTATATTGAGTTAATTTTAACACTAGTGTCAAATAAGTTTGATGACACGGATTCATTTATTTTTACCAAAAAAAAAAACAACTTTCACCTCGCCCCAGTTTTGGAAATTCTACAACTTTTTTTTAAACTTAACATTAACTTTATTCCCAACTTACTTTTATGGTTCGTTAGAAGGAATAGAAAGAAAAAATATAATTAATAATAAATAAATACTGTACCTACTTAGATTAATAACTACAGCTAACAATATTGCATGTTAATATAATAATAATAATAATAATAAGTTTATTTCAAATATTTATAATTTCATAAACATGTTAATATGTTATTTTCAATAAACTTATTCATAAATTCCCCGAAGACCTGCTTGTAAGGGACAAATCTTAATTATTTAAAAGTATTAAAAATACAAATATTAAATATTGAATTTTTAAATAAATTAGGCAAAACTAAGAAAAAGATAAAAATATTCCTTATATATTATTATTATATAGGTTTTTGCATTGTCATCTCTATAGTATAGAATTTAAAAAAAATGCATTGATAATATTTTAATATAAATGAAAATGAAACTTGACAAACATTTATTTTTTCGTAATGACTGACTTACTGAACTTAATTTACCCTTTACACTCCGCCTGCCACGAGTAGGGTAAATTTTCGATATTTGGTGTTTTTAGTATTTTGGCAATTCCTATGGCAGTTAAGTTGGATTCTTTAGAACATCATCCTTGTTTATATGATTCACCAATTTTTCTTTCTGCTACTTTCTTTATAAAACATACTAACACGATGTCAATAAGGTTAAAATCTGCAATCGTCTAGCGAAGACCGACATTATCAATGTCCTGTTAGCGCTAACAGTCACATAACTTCTATTACAACAATTGTTGCAACAATACCACAAGAATAAATATATTAATCAAAAGAATTTCTCTAATGACCGCACCGCCGACAATCGTTAACCGCGAAGCGTATATCTGCCCCACATATATACAGTGTGTGTATAAAGTCTGGAAACGGCTTAATAACATCACAATTTATTGGCCGATTTAAACCAAATTTGGTACAGTTGTGTAAGATGATCTGACGCACCGAATGACGATATTGGCGTTGTTGCCAGCTTTTTAGTTTGTCTGAAATTCGAACGAATCTTATATTTTTAAATGTAACACCCTGTATATTTTTTCATTTATAGTTTTTACTTTAAATTTGTTACACTTTTGGTATAACATACTTTGTTCCTAATATTAGTAGTTTTCGAAATAACGACGTGTTTTGAAAATATCAACAAATTGTGTTTTATTTATTAATAATTAAAACACCAGTTCAGTTTTGATGTAAAGTCATAAAAGCTGTCATTTTTACATGCAAATGAAAGTGAAAGAATTACAATTCTTATGATGAGAGGATATGGCGATAGGGTCAGGTCTTACGAAGAGGTTAAAAATCTATTTAATGACGCATTTCCAAACCGAAATCCAATTTCAAAAGCAACTGTTCTAAAAACTATCCGACGGTTCGAAGAAACTGGAAATTGTAGAGATAGGCGACGATCAGGACGATCAGCAGTAGTAGATGTAGAGAAAAGTTTTGAAATTTTACAACATGTTGTTGAAACCCCTGTTTCTTCATTAAGAAAAATTTCTCAAGTAAGTGACGTCTGCTTCAAATCCGTCCATAATGTTTTAATAAAACATAAATATCACCCTTTCAAAATACATGTAGTTCAAGAAATATCAGAAGATGATTAGGAGCGAAGAATTGAATTTTGTGATATTATGATGTCAAGGTTTGACCAAAATAACCAGTTTTTCAAATTTATAGTATTTTCGGACGGAACAACATTTATGTTAAATGGTAAAGTCAATAGACACAACTGTAGGTTTTGGGTAAATGAAAATTCCCACTGGATGAGAGAAGGTCATACACAACGGCCTGGAAAATTGAATGTGTGGGCTGGGCTTCTGGGTAATCACAAGATCGGTCCATTTTTTATTGATGGAAATTTGACCTCACAACTTTACCTTGAGCTCTTGGACACGCAAATAGTGCCTACTATACGAAATGTGATGAGTCCAAATTATGCGAGTACGTTCTTCCAACAGGACGGAGCTCCTCCCCATTTTGGTCGAAACGTGCGCGAATTTTTAAACAACACTTTTCCGAATAGGTGGATCGGTAGAGGGGGTACAATCGAGTGGCCACCTAGGTCCCCTGATTTGTCGCCTAACGACTACATTTTATGGGGACACTTGAAGAACAGAGTTTATACCACAAAACCTCAAGATTTGGCCGATTTGCAGCGTCGAATTTTGGACGAACTTGAATTAATAACGCCAGGAATGATTTACAACACAAGGGAAAAATTTTATTTTCAATTAGCTCACTGTCAAGCTGTACAGGGAATACAGTTTGAACATTTAATATAAAAAATATATTTTTTTTAAATTGTACTCGTTATTTCGAAAACTACTGATATTAGGAACAGAGTATGTTATACCAAAAGTGTAACAAATTTAAAGTAAATAAATGAAAAATATACAGAGTGTTACATTTAAAAATATAAAATTGGTTCGAATTCCAGACAAACTAAAAAGCTGGCAACAACGCCAATATCGTCATTCGGTGCGTCAGATCCTCTTACACAACTGTACCAAATTTGATTTAAATCGGCCAATAAATTGTGATGTTATTAAGCCGTTTCCAGACTTTATACACACACTGCTTAACCAATACCGTGTTACAGAAATATCCCCAGCATGCGGCGTTTTCCGGAAGCGTTGTGTCTGCGCAGTTCGCGTGTACGTTAGGTCCGGCTTTAAACTTATTTAACTTAATTTGTTCGAATACGTATTGATTTATAAAAAAAAGCAATTATAGTAAGATTTGATATAATATGAAATATAAGAAGATGTAAGGCATTCGTTTCCTCGAAGAAGCAATACACCGCAAAATATTATGCATATTTCAGGACTTAGTAGTATGTAGATATGGAAGTTGAAATTTCGAATTACAATTTAGTTGCTGGCATAGTTCTGTAAGTAATAATGGTTGTTCTTAACAGGTACCCTTTGTCGCGTGGTCTCCTACTATTATTTTCTGTACAGGGTGTCCAGTTTTCGTATGTTTGACGGGTTATCTGCGTTATTAGTAAAGATAGAAGGTTGCGGTTTTCGCAGCACTGTGTTACTGTTTTGAGAAACAAACGATGCCACAAACAGAATTTTCATAGCCCCCTTAGTTTTCTAGATTTTTTGAAAATTTTGCATTTTGGGACACCTATCTCGGTTGCGCTGCAACTTATCAAAAAGGTAAAAAATGAACTTATTAGTTTTTTTTACGTAGAATCCAGTGGCTTGGTCAGATTTTTTCTATGTTTCATGGTTTTCGAGAAAAAGAGCAAACTTGCATTTTTTTTAATGGGACACCCTATATATTTTTGGCTATTATGATTCAGTTTATCACAAGCTTTTTAAAAGTATATAATACTTTATAGCTGTTTTCAATGTGAAACTCAAAATTTACATTTTTCAACAAATTTACATTTTTTTAAACGGCACACCGTATTAATTTTAAGATTAAACAATTGTCACAAGCTTCTCACAAATATAAAATACTAATTTTAAAAATATGTAGGTACCTATAACAATAACTTTTATAAATATAAATAACAATTAACTCAGTTGTGTTATACGTTCAAAAATTAAAAGCTACAATTATTTGATGATTTAGGAAACTGTCTCATAAATATTGCTCAAACTGTTCTCCATTCTGCCTAAGACATGTTTCACACATTGTTCTAATTCGCCTCAGTGCATTTAAAATAATAAAAGGCCGTGCCTATAACTCACTAAAGGCTCTTTCAGTGGCTTCTCTTAAATCTCCCATCGTTTGGTACTGGACGGTATAAATTTTATTTTTTAGGTAGCCCCGAGCCCCACAAAAAAAACTCCAAAACCGTTAAATCGGGTGACCTGGGTGGCCATCTTACAGGTCCATGTGTTCCAATCCAGCGGCCAGGAAAATTATTGTTAAGATATGCGCTTACAATTTGAGCATTGTGAGCGGGAGCTCCGTCCTGTTGCAAATATAAGCTATTAAGATGAGCTAGGGGCACATTCTCTACTATTTCGGGCACAATGTTTTCCAAAAGTTCTAAATATTTATTTGCAGTAAGACCAATATAGGTATTATATAAAATTTTACTTCCCAGTATGAAACGCTAAACCCAAATCTGCCTTGCCGTTCCCGTGGAAATACTAGGTCGGGGTTTGGAAAATGAACCGACTTCAATTAAGTTTGATTTTATTTTTAAAATTATTGTTATATCCGGCTGTCTTCTTTCTGGGAATCTGCGAATATTACGTTTTTATAAATTTTAAAATATGATGAAAAATATAAAAAGATGCCCATACCTGTTAAAATAAACTTCTAAAGCTGGATTTATAAACTCGAAAAGTTGGTGAGGTTGAGGTTCAGTTGGTGTTGGAAATAGGGGTTCAATTTAAACTAAAGGGAACACTCCGTTCCATTTATACACTCGTTCATGTTGTTCATGTAAAGCTCATGTAAGGTTCGAAAACTTCCCGGGTAGTTCGAGATAATCAATTTTTATGCTCGGAGTTCGGAATATCTAACCTCACAAACTTGGTCATAACTTCAACCTCACCAACTTTTCGAGTTTATAAATCCAGCTTAATGCTTCATCCAAATTTTCGTTACACTGAATATAACAAACGAACATATCGTACTTTTCATAATTCTCGAATTTTGCATTCGCAGCCATAATTAAGATAAAACTGCTATTTATCGAAACTGAATAGAAATAAAGAACAGAAAATGGATAACCTATTCTGACAGTAAATAATAGTATATTATTAACCAAGGTTTAGACAGTCATCATTATTGCCCGAGCGGCAAGTTTAAATCACGAGGAGCGAAGCGACGAGGGATTTAAGACGCGAGGGCTATAAGCTGTCTAAACCGTGGTTAATATAATATTTTTTCCACTACTACAAACTTTTATAAGACATTTATCTTTATAGCATTATTAATTATAAAAAATTATAGGTAGGTATAAGTAGGTATATTTTTTAATCAAGTTACCTGCGCTTTGGAATTGGCAAAATATTTTGTTGTTTTGTCAGGTGGCTTTGTGAATGTCAATTTTTGTTTATTTATGTCATCAGATTTCACAAGTTTTCCGTTTTTTAAAAAATGCGGCACGAAAATGTTAGTGATATTATTATGTGTACACCTCCAGAATTAAGGATGGAAGCAGAAAAAATGTTGATTGTATCGATATTTTACATATCAAGAATCTCTAATAATCTAATAGGTATTGATAATTATCTGGTTGCCTAACTGTTTAAAATGTTTATGAATTCATCTTGTCAAATCAAAAATACAAGTTACCTGCATTCAAATAAATTCTTCAAGATCGGTCAATAATGGATTTCAATGCCTTATTATTGACCATGGTCAATAATAACTTATAAGGTAGAGAAAAACGATTTCTTACGTTAATAATCGGTCAATAATGGCGATGTTATACCTAGGTTAGTAGTGGAAAAAGATTTTTTCAGATAACAAGCCTGTCACCTTTTGTTTTCCTAAATACCCGTCATGGCCTACTAAAAAAAAATTTAAATTTGTTGAAAAATGTAAATTTTGAGCTTCACATTGAAAACAGCTATAAAGTATTATATATTTTTGAAAAACTTGTGATAAACTGAATCATAATAGCTAAAAATATATAGGGTGTCCCATTTAAAAAAATGCAAGTTTGCTCTTTTTCACGAAAACAATTAAATATAGAAAAAATCTGACTAAGCCACTGGATTCTACGTGAAAAAAACTAATAAGTTCATTTTTTACCTTTTTGATAAGTTGCAGCGTAACCGAAATACGGGGGTGTCCCAAAATGCAAAATTTTCAAAATCACCCTGTATCTAAAAAACTAAGGGGGCTATGAAAATTCTGTTGATGGCATCGTTTGTTTCTCAAAAAAGTAACACAGTGCCGCGAAAACCGCAACCTTCTATCTTTATTAATAACGCAGATAGCCCGTAAAACATACGAAAACTGGACACCCTGTACAGTATACGACGAACGTTGCACAAAATTTACTTTTTTTTAACAGATTAAAAGCAAGTTAGAATGGAGGTATTAAATGTTTATGGTAGACTTGAGAAACATGTGCATTTCTCTTGCCGTGGCACTTTGTAGGGAAGAAAATGAATATACTATGTTAGAAAACATGTAATTGTGGAAAGCCTTAATGCAGCGTGTTATTAAAAGCGTAAAGCAGTAAAACAAACAATGATGCTACTAGTATATTTATTTATATTAAAAAACTATAGTTAAGGTTTTAGTAGACAAAATGTTAATGTTTAGCACACTGAAAGAAATGAATAAATAAACAAAACAGCGGTAATTAAAGTAGTATTTAATGTGTATGTGATCTTTAAACAAAGAGAAATTTTTTACGTTGAAATATGGAGGCAACAGTAAAATAGCAGCCGCATTGACGAAACAAATTATATTGATATACTGTGAATTATTTTGTTAGGGTGGCAAGAAGGGAAAAGCATTTTTAAATATTTCATGGGTCAAAAATCAGTAAACAGGTTGGATATGTAGCGGACATACATGGAAATATAATGTGACAAACAAATTATTTTGTATGTATTAGCTGGTCAAGGTGGCGTACCTTCCCGAGAAATGGCATTAAAACATGTGCATCTCATTTTGACCATCCGTTACGGCTTCAACCCTCCGATCAGGGATCGGGAGTAATAAACTTAATAAACAGTACAGGCAATAAAGCAGGCCTCTAACGGTAGTTCCAGGGCATCTCTTAAAAGTTTATTGTCGACGCCTTTTGGGTACCTTTTTCCAAAAGGCAAAACAAAATATAGACAGTTCATCTCAGCTAGCCTTTTCAATACGTTTGGCACTCTGAGACCGCGAACGATACCACGTTTAGTCATTTTGTATATATTGTAATGTTAATGTAAATACAGTTTAAGTGTACATATAACATCGGCTTCTTATTTCACAAAACACTCTATTCACGAGCTACGCACCCCCAAATTGGTGACCCCGATACAAAAAAGGCGGAGTGTTTCTAGTTTTCTTTATTTAAGTGTTAAGTGTTATAAGTTATAAAATGACGGACAACGGAAAAAAAAGCAACGGGGAAAACGAGCCAGAACGGGAGGAAATATGTGTTACGACACGCGTAAAATTACCGAAGTTTTGGCCACAAAAAATAAACTTATGGTTTCATCGAGTGGAAGCTCAGTTCCAGTTAAGTAAAATTGTGAAGGACGATACGAAATTCACACACATAATCTGTGAGTTAGACGACAAGTACTTGGAAGAAATCGAAGACATTGTGGAAAACCCTCCCGAAACAAGCAAGTACGAAACAATAAAAAATGCGCTAATCAAAAGGCTGACCGATTCCGACGCAACGCGTACACGGAAGTTGCTAGAAGCGGAAGAGATCGGCGATCGCACACCTTCACAGTATTGGCGACATCTTAAGCAACTCGCAGGCAGTTCTGTTACAGAACAATTTTTAATAGATTTATGGAAAAGTCGACTTCCTATAAAAACTCAAGAAATCTTATCTGTAACGGAAGAGAAGAAATGCGAGAAGTTGACGGCAATAGCAGATCGCATTCACGACGTTTCCATAGAAAAGCCGAGGATTGCGGCGGTGACAGAGCCACAGGCAGACCAATGGAAAGCACTTCACGAGAAAATGGAGAGCCTGCAACAGCAGATTAGTGCTATCGCGAAAACCACACATTCGCGGTCGCGAGACAGGTCTCGTTCACGTGCACATAGCGATACACGCGACGCTAGCCAAACCAAAAAACAATATGACTTGTGCTGGTATCACTTTAAATTCGGTGAAAAAGCGACGCAGTGCAGGCAACCGTGCAATCATAAAAAGCCAAAAAACTAAGTGACCCGTCGGTATGCGCGGCTGAATACGACGGTGACAGAGTTTCGAAAGGCCGCATTTTTGTGACTGACAAAATAACAAAAGTGCAATTTTTAATAGACACAGGTGCAGATTTATGTGTGTATCCGCGAAGCAAAGTGCGCGGAAAGTGGAAAAAGTGCGAGTACGAACTTTTCGCTGCCAACGAAACTCGTATCGCTACGTACGGCACCATTGCATTAAAGCTTGACTTTTCGATGCGGCGTGATTTAACCTGGCGTTTCGTCATTGCTGATGTTGATATGCCGATTATAGGGATGGATTTTTTATCATATTTCAACCTACTCGTCGATCCGCGCAATAAACGAATCGTCGACCTTACCACAAAACTCAGTGCCAGTGGCCGTTTAGTGAACGACGACATTTCATCAATAAAAACAATTGTTGGTGAAACCAAATACCATAAATTACTCGCGGAGTATCCCGATTTGACAAGGCCTGCGGTTTTTAAAAAAGAATCGGTTAAACATACCACAGAACACCATATTAAAACGACCCCCGGGACTCCAGTGTATTGTCGACCGCGCAGACTCGCGCCCGACCGGCTGAAGGTTGCCAGAACGGAATTTGACTTGCTACTCCGGCAAGGAATTATCCGACCATCGAAGAGCCCATGGGCGTCACCTCTACACATCGTGCCAAAGAAGGACGGAAGTTTACGACCCTGCGGAGATTACCGGGCCCTTAACGCTCGGACTATTCCTGACAGGTATACACCGCCACACATCGAGGACTTTACACAGCAACTGCATGGTAAAAAGGTTTTTTCTAAATTAGATTTAGTACAAGCGTATAACCAAATTCCTGTTGCGCACGACTCGATCGAAAAAACTGCTATAATTACCCCGTTTGGTTTATTCGAATTCCTTTTCACCCCTTTTGGTTTACGAAATGCATCTCAAACATGCCAAAGATTTATTGATAGCATAACGCGAGATTTAGATTTTGCATACAATTTTATCGATGACATTTTTATTGCGTCCGATGATGAAGAACAGCATTATCGGCACCTAAAAATGTTTTTTGAACGATTAAGCCAATACGGAGTGGTTATAAATCCGGCCAAATGCGTTTTTGGCGTAAGCGAAATCGAATTTTTAGGTTATCAGGTCGATTGTAATGGCATTAGGCCGTTGACCCATCGTGTCGAGGCCATAAAAAATTTTGCAAATCCACTTACTATTAAACAACTGCGACGTTTTCTGGGCATGATAAATTTTTATCGGCGTTTTATTTCTAATGCCGCGACACTCATGCAACCTCTCCACGACCTGCTCAAAGGCGCGAAAAGCGGAAATACTCCGGCACCGTGGACTGACGCAAGTGAAAAAGCTTTTCATGATATTAAAATTAATTTGTCAAATGCTACCTTATTAGCTCATCCAGCTGCCGGCGCGCAAATAAATATTACAGTAGATGCTTCCGATTTTGCATGTGGCGCCGTCTTACAGCAACGGGTTGATAATAGTTGGCAACCATTGGCATTTTTCACAAAAGCTTTTTCAACTGCCCAGCAAAAATACAGTGCATACGATCGCGAATTATTAGCCATATATCTTGCGGTCAAGCGTTTTAGGCACTCAGTCGAAGCTCGCGAATTTTTTATATATACCGACCATAAACCAATTACATTCGCTTTTAATCAAAAGCTGGAAAAATGCTCACCGCGGCAGTTTCGGTATCTCGATTATATCGGTCAATTCACTACAGATATCCGACACATTAAAGGCGTCGATAATCATGTAGCTGACGCACTTTCAAGAATTGAAACAATTACGCGAGCGCCCGATTATAAAACTATTGAGTGTGAACAAAATAAAGACGCAGAATTAAGAGATATTTTAAATTCAAATTCGACTTCTCTTAAACTAAAAAAAATGAATTTTCCGGAATTTCAGATAAATCTATATTGCGACACGACGAACGATATTGTACGACCATATATTCCTACGACGTTGCGTAAAACTATTTTTAATTCACTGCACGGATTGTCTCACCCCGGAGTTCGCGCAAGTCAAAAATTAGTTGTAAAACGTTTTATTTGGCCCTCTATCAACAAAGATTGTCGCGAATGGGCGCGACATTGCATCGCATGCCAAAAATCAAAAGTCACGAGACACGTTTTAAGCCCTGTAAAAGATTTTATAAGCCCAAGCGGTAGATTTGAGCACGTGCATATAGACCTCGTAGGACCTTTGCCGATATCTCAAGGCTACAAATACTGTTTGACGTGCATTGACAGATTTTCGCGATGGCCAGAAGTCATGCCGCTGGCGGAAATCGATGCAGAAACGGTCGCGACAGCATTTTTAAACATTTGGATTTCTCGATATGGCGTACCTTTGCGCGTAACTACCGACCAAGGCCGCCAATTCGAATCTAAATTATTCAGCGAATTCACGCGTTTAATAGGAATTTCGCATTTAAGAACGACGGCGTATCATCCGCAGGCAAATGGTATGGTGGAGAGATTGCATCGACAACTTAAAGGCGCTATAAAGTGTCATGATAATGACAATTGGGTCGCTATGCTCCCAATTATTTTATTAGGCATTCGCACATCCTTAAAAGAGGATCTAGACGCAACCGCGGCGGAGATGGTGTTTGGCTCTCCTTTGCGTTTACCTGGCGAATTTTTCGGCGAAGCAAGCAAAACAGTTAATACTTCCGAATTCGCTAAACAACTTCGTCAGCACATGCAAGAATTAAAACCGACTCCCGGTACGCGACATGGTTTTCATAAAACTTTTATTTTTAAAGAATTGAGTACTGCCAAATTTATATTTTTACGCCACGACGCCGCGAAAGGTTGTCTAGAACCTCCGTACGATGGACCCTTCAAAGTCATTGAGCGCGGCGACAAAAACTTCATTATAGACATGTATGGCAAGAGTGTAAAAGTGTCAATCGATCGATTAAAACCAGCTTTCGTTCTTCGCGATGCAGATAACCAACCATCGATTGAAACTTCCCTTAATCGTAATGTTGAACCAAATAATGTCAATGGCCTACCGATGGTAGACAATAATAATAAATTTCAATCGCGAACAGGTAGAAAGGTGAAATTTCCAGACCGTTTGCAGGCTGGATTTGCATAATTAGGTACTCATACCATATAATAGTGCACATACACTAAAAATTGTTTTTAGGTATTGCCTTTACAAACAGTGTATATTTGTTATAGGTATTTTTGTATATTTTTCGAACATTATTGTTTCTTGTATAACTCATAGGTACAATTACTTTTAGGTTTAGGTATTAAATGTTAATTTTAAGCATAATAAATAAACTAGATGTAAGAATCACGTAATGCGCTCTGTTAAGAAATAGCCCTGGAATTAGGTGTGACATATATTTTTATTTGCTCTCTCGTTGCATATCCCTTGCGTTATCACTGGTAAGGGGGTAATGTAGCGGACATACATGGAAATATAATGTGACAAACAAATTATTTTGTATGTATTAGCTGGTCAAGGTGGCGTACCTTCCCGAGAAATGGCATTAAAACATGTGCATCTCATTTTGACCATCCGTTACGGCTTCAACCCTCCGATCAGGGATCGGGAGTAATAAACTTAATAAACAGTACAGGCAATAAAGCAGGCCTCTAACGGTAGTTCCAGGGCATCTCTTAAAAGTTTATTGTCGACGCCTTTTGGGTACCTTTTTCCAAAAGGCAAAACAAAATATAGACAGTTCATCTCAGCTAGCCTTTTCAATACGTTTGGCACTCTGAGACCGCGAACGATACCACGTTTAGTCATTTTGTATATATTGTAATGTTAATGTAAATACAGTTTAAGTGTACATATAACATCGGCTTCTTATTTCACAAAACACTCTATTCACGAGCTACGCACCCCCAAAGATACAAATAACATATTATTATCGGGTCCCTAATTTAAACTCTCTGTCGAGTTTCAAATTGGATAGATTATTGTAAAGTACTTGAATATTATAGTAGGTAGGTATACCTATCAAAACAATCAACAGCTTAAACTTAAATAAATACATGATTGTGTTGATAGCAAGTTACCTACCTAAATGCTATGCGGGGATACAATTTTAAAATTATTTTAAGTAGCTAGGCACTGAAGAACTGAATTTGAGTCGTTGTCAAACAATCGTAGCAAAACAACATTAATATTTTATTGCATTCTGCAGAAATTTTCATATTTGTTATGTGTATAAATAAGCTTAATATAATTAATAATGGATTATTGTTAACCCCGTGTTTATACCTCCGATAAAGAAGCCGAATGCGGTACCTCTACCGGACGTCCATTCCAACCCTACCAAGTACGCCACTGAATTCTTTATAATATGATCTCGTCATATATGGCAAAAAAATTGGCGGGTTACCGTATATTACCAAATTAATACCATTACTGACCTTTTAACATACCTCCTATAACTTAAGTTAGTACAAAATATAAGTCTCCAAGTAACAGATACATCCTGTATCGCAAAATGTCCAACTTCTTTAAAGATATAGAAAATACAGCCGATAGAATTTCCAACGAATCGATTTAATTTTTTTTTAGCTTTTTGTATTTCACGTTGTAATACGGTTTATCATTAATCACTTTTTATCTGTCCCAACTTTATAATAACTTTCCCTCTTGAATCGCCTCCGGCCTGATATGGAGAATAATGGATTTTTTTGTTCGGTATATTTTTCATTACCGATTTTCGGTCCAAACGAGGTGAATAATTTTTTTTATAAATAGAAATATTGGCAGATTTTCTGCGGTTTATTTAAGTAGTACGGTGCGTTTATTTAAACTGGGTCATATGAGACCACTGGTTAAACTTTCAACCCTATGCTAAAACCCATCTACTGAAGGAATCGATTGGGTAAAGTTTAGAAAAATTTTATGGTTGCGCCAAAAAACTCTTCGAGAAATATCTTTAAAATATATTGCTCGGATAAAGAAAATTGTATTGATGTGCGTCTCGTAACCTTGGTTCTTCACTTCAGAGCAGGTAGAGGTGACGTGCTACAATTTTCACTAATAATCACTGTTCAACTTTTCGAAAACTTTTTTTCCTTTCTGGTATATTTTTGGCTGGTTTATAGATATTTTGGTCTGCTGATATCAGTCTCCAATAATAAGGGAGGCGGAGATCTTCTAAACATTAAGGAACTTTCAATAAGAGCGCCATTTCTATTAAATTCATTGGCTTTACGCAATTACAAGCTTATAATACATTTTATTAACAGTTAGTTTAAGGCTGATATATTTAGTTTAAATTAATTTTCCAAATATGTACTACCTTTGATCTTTCTTTTATAAGAGCTGCCCAACATTAGTCGACCAAAATGCTTGGGCTCCATTTACCGGTATACCGTTTTTTAATTGATGCAATGTCTTGGTGGAACGTTTCTTCATGCTCATCCGATACTGCTCTCAAATTTTCGGGAAAGAAATCTAAATGAGAATGGAGAAAATGGAGTTTTAGCGACAGGTCGCATCCCAAAATGTCGTGTCCTGCTAGTTCTCTGATTTGTTGTTCTCAAGAAAATTGGAAAACGTTTTCAAACGCATCCCATGCTCGTCTTTCAGTGTCATTTAAGATATCCTAAAGTTCTCATCTTGAATCCGTTGTCTAATTTTTTTGGGGGGTTTGAGCCTTTCGCCATGAAGCCAGTCACTCAGTATATTATATATATTATTAAAATTTGTATACAAACACCCATGCCCTCGCCCGGATTCGAACCAGAGACCTGTCGATTGCCAGGAAAGCTCTCTACTAGTGCTCGAAATTTTTGAAGTTTAAGTATTTCAATACTCACTTTATTTATTATTCAAATATTCGAATTATTCAATGTTCGAATATCATCTACGAGTACGAGTATTCAAATATTTAAATATTGAAATATTTGAATACTCGAAGTGATATTCGAACATTAAATAATTTGATTATTTTATTTTTAATACCTTTAATTTGTATTTTTGCTTTAGCTTCTACGTATGTAAAAAAATAGAGACTTTTAGATATAAGCACTATACAGGGTGTTATGGAAATGACTTATTATTTTTTAACCCGTAAATATATAGGTCGAGACGAATTGGGGAAAAATTGCTATAAATGGCGCTCGAAGCTAGAAATTCGAGAAAAATGCCTTCAAAAATTTAGGTCCAAAACACCTACGCGCCAATGACCCAAACAGCTGATTTGGGTAATTGTTTACTTTAGCGCAAATGTTGAATTTTTCGCTAAAATTTCGTATATAGGCTAATTAAGGGTAGCTGATCACAATTTTCCTTTTGCGTTTAGGCGGCAAATGCACTGGTTTTGAGAAAAAAAATGTTAAAGTTTTTCTAACTCACCGGTATGTTATTTTGCATGTAATCCTAAAATGTTGCTATTTCCAATAAAATATTACTTGTCGGAGTCATAGTATACACTTCCGAGTTGAAATAAACGAAATATGCCACAAGGAAACTCTGAAAAACGGGATAACTTGTAAGCGAACAGAAAACTCTACGTTATCTGGAAAAAGACGGGAGACAGCTCACTGACAGCTGGCCAAAAAAGCAGAAGCAAACTGCACGGTACAAGGAGCCTGTTTGCAGGTTCACTGCACCCATGTTGTCAGATTGTTAGTGTATTATAAATTGCCTATACTTTTCAATTCATTTTTATTAATTGAATGAATCCTATTGGCTCGAGCTAGCATATCATTCTCCTGGATGGAAGCCATTAATAATTACAAGAAAAAGAAGAACAATCTGGCAACGTGAGTGCAATGAATCTGAAAAGAGACGCTTCTACTTTGTCGGCGTATTAACAACGAATTTAATTAAATTTGTGCCTTTTCCATTGTTTTTTTGCTAAAATGTTGTTCTTATTTTATGAACAGATAGTTTGTTGAAAGTTTTATCACATATTTTGAAGGGAAAACCATAAAATCTAGGAAATTGAAAGGAAAGTGAAACGCGATACCCAAAGATATCGAAATAAACAAAAATACCCTAACCTGTAAGTGAAAAACTTTAACATTTTTTTTTTCTCAAAACCAGTGCATTTGCCGTAAAAACGCAAAAGGAAAATTGTGATCAGCTACCCTCAATTAGTCTATATACGAAATTTTAGCACAAAATTCAACATTAATTGCACTAAACTAAACAATTACCATTCCAGCAGTTTGTCTTGTCAAAAACACATGTGTTCAGGGGCATTGAACTATCATGGAAGGCGCACATAGTCCGGTTTTAAGGTATTTTACAAAATTCAAAATACTTCCGATTTTAGAAAAAAAAACTATCAAGTGTAACTCTAGACCACCTCAGGAGTGGCCCCTTAAAATATAATAAGTCATTTCCATAACACCCTGTATATAATATATAGTAATATAGTATATTATAGAGCGTGTTTCAGAAGTACGGTACGTAACTTAAGGGGGTGATAAATAGTTATTTTTTTTGTACATGCAATAAAGTGGTTTTTATTTTTTCTCTCGAAGACAAACCAAGATACGAAAACAATTCAAGGAACAAAAAAGTTGTATTATTAGTTGGTTAATCCGAAAAAAATATCAAAATTAAGAAAAAATGAGTGGCGTAAATTTTCTTGACAATAACATTCGTTAAGGTGCTCCCCGGGACGCCACCGGACTTAATCTAATTAGGACTAATTAAGCCCCTCATCATTATAAATAACGGTACCAAATTTCAATAAAATCGGGAATAGGATATTTAAGAAATTATAAAAAAATTATTTAAAAAAAAAACTTTAACACCCTGTAAATCAAAAACGGGGCAACTCCGGACACATGTTCATATGAACTTTTTCTTTTAAAATATCATAAGGAATCACCCCCTTACTTCTTAAACACCCTGTATTATATCATAATAAGTGAACAGAATTTGTGTTTGGTTACAAAACAACAAACTCATTTAAGATACAACATTAATTAACCCGTTTTTTAAAGGCTCGTGCACTTAACATTGAATAATTTTAAGGTAAAAATATTTGATAATTGAATACTCGAATATTGAAACATATAAACATGCGATTATTCGAATAATCAAATATTTGACTACTGGAATAATTAAACATATGAATAATTAAAAAAAAAGTATTCGTTATTTGAGTATTTGAATATTCGAATAGTCGAATTATTCGAGTTTGATTCCTAGCACTACTCTCTACTCACTGTGCTACCAAGGCTGGCAGTTGTCTAATTTGCGATCCAACAAAAATTCCCTCTTTAAACTTTGCCTCACTTATACATGGAAGTTTCTGTTTTAGATATAAGATATAAAATACTCATAAACATGCGATCAAAAGGCTTCATTTTTGATCTGCAGGTATCAAAATTTTATTTGTTTTTTTAGTTTTTCTCCCAGATTTTCCGGGATGATTATTTCAAATTTGGTACACTTATGAGTGTTTGGAATCCCTACAATGAAATGCCTGAATTGTCAGAGGCAGTATACAGTGTTACATTTTTTGCGCTACCAACACTTTCACTCTGCTGAACATTTTTTTGGGATACCCTGTATAAATACTGATATCATATTTTGACTCCAAGTTCTTTTCTCATTATTTTTGATTCCCTACATTTTATCGTATCTGCCATCATTTTCTAGCTTATTTTTTTTTAGTTTAGAAACAAACGAAATTATTGCAAATTTAAGACATAAGAACACCTGCAAATAAAAAAATTAACCCGTTTGCCAATTTTTATTCAATAGTAATGTGTAGTTTTTTTATCTCAATTTTTAAAGGACAGATGGTGTCAGACAAAAATAGAGAAACCTACGCCGCCCTAATTCTTACGTTACGCGACAAACTAAAAAAATTATAAGAACTGCTGAAAATGACCTCTTGCTAATATGCAGAAATCAACTCTTCGTCTCATAGATTGGCGAACTCTCTCGAATGTACCAGGAGTATTGCTAAATATTTCACATGAGGCTATACTTCTGTTGCTCAAATCTTCCTCTGCCTGAATAGGAGTCTGATACACCAACGATTTTAAATGTCCCCAGAAAAATAATCTAGATAATTTAAATCGGGGGGCCATGGCTGAGGTCCTTCTCGAACTATCCAACGGTTGTAATGTTGATTTAAAAACTTCCTTACTACTAAATTGAAATGTGGCGGTGTACCATCATGCATAAACCACAATTGGTTTCTTAGTTCAAGTGGTACCTCTTCTAACAGCACCGGGAGATCCTCTTCTAAATATTGACGATAATATTGCCCGTTTAATCTTCTTGGCAGGAAGAATAGCCCCACAAAATAGTCTCCAATAATGCCAGCCCACACATTTACTGTAAACTGATACTTTCGACTATCGCATGAGGACTCTCTTCTGCCCAAAAATAATTATTATGAAAATTTCTGATGGCATTTTTCGAAAAACTTGCTTCATCAGTAAATACAATTTTATTTCCGAAAAATGGATTTTGGGCCAACATTTGAATAAACAAACCACTGACAAAAATTTAGAGAGCTGGGACTGTCTGGACCGGGTGATCTGTTATATTTTGACCATCCACCTAACTCATTCATTTAAAGAGATATCAAAAAACTTTAGGCACTAAAGATGGGGGGCTTTTCATGAATTTTTAGAAAATGATATGAGAGGAAACAAATGAATATCAAAAATGGCACATATTTTACAACTTAATGTTTTCTTAAATGGAACATCCTGTATATTATATGCTCTTCTGATGAGAAATTTAATTCTAATTTTAATTATATATGGTTTGTTTGGTCTATTTTAATGGGTTAATAATTACAGTTTTAATAAGTAGGCGTAGACGAAATAATACTGGCCTATTGAATATTGGGTATTCGCACGAAGAAAAGTTTAAAATCTTTGAGATTTACTTAAATAATAATAAAAATTAATACAAGCACGTCACCAACTAAATACAAAATATTAATACTAACCATCACGATTGGACAACTGCTACAATTAATAAATTAAAACCGGGGTATCAAGAATGTATTGATGCAAGCGGGGGTCATTTCGAGCATTTGTAATAATGTATTGTTGCTTTGTTGCTTCTATTAGGTAATTATACATTTTTCCACAGTTTATTTATCCACTAGTAATATCTGCAAAAGTTTAGCTCTTCTAATAGACATGTAGGTAAAGTTGGTCGGTTTTCGTTTTCTGTCGATATTAATATTAAATTTCATTAATTCTTTTTTTATCTTTTTGTAGTATCCATCTATTAATTATTCTTAACTAGAATAATTTGCCCGTGGACATTAATTTATATCTAGTAGGCAAACTAGACGGAAACAATTGCCGCACATTCTATAGGTCATTATTATTACTATGTTAGTTATTAAAATTGTAACTATTAACACAACGCTTTAAGATAGGCCATATTATTAACCATATACCGGGTGTTGCATCGTCGAGCGGGACATAGGAAATCCCATGTAATTTTAAATAGGGTCAATTATTGGCTTCCCTAATTATTTTAGAGAAAAATTATATTTAGGTTTATTAAAGAGCACTAAAACCCACATTCAAAAGAATAACTTTAGATATTTTTGATGTGCCCGTTTACGGGTTATCGCCGATTTCTTTTTAACTATTTCACCTTTTTATGGCCCCGTATTTGCGGGCACCAGTCAAGGTAAAAGATGACTGTCAAATAAAGTTGTCATTTTGAAATGTGTGCTTTATTGTTATAAAAACTCGTACATCGAAAATATTAATGGTGTATTTATGAGTACAAATTAATCTGAATAAAACTAAAATAAAGTATCCAATTACAAGGTTAATTATGACATTTTACATGTTTCAATATTTTACTAATTAATAGGTAGGTACTATTAAATTGTTAGAACTTTAGGATTTAAGAAGATGTTTCTTTCTTTCTTTCTTTTTATTATTGGCTCTGCCCAAATATTCCTCAAAATGACAACTTTATTTGACAGTCATCTTTTACCTTGACTGGTGCCCGCAAATACGGGGCCATAAAAAGGAGAAATAGTTAAAAAGAAATCGGCGATAACCCGTAAACGGGCTTATCAAAAATATCTAAAGTTATTCTTTTGAATGTGGGTTTTAGTGCTCTTTAATAAACCTAAATAGAATTTTTCTCTAAAATAATTAGGGAAGCCAATAATTGACCCCATTTAAAATTACATGGGATTTCCTATGTCCCGCTCGACGATGCAACACCCGGTATACTTGGAATCAGAATAAAATGTCCCAACAGAAGAGCGTATAATATACAGGATGTTCCAGGTAAGAAAACATTAAATTGTAAAATATTTGCCATTTTTGATGTTCATTTGTTTCTTAATATATCACTTCCTAAAAATCTATGAGAGACCCTACAGCTTTAGAACCTAAAGCTTTTTTGATATCTCTTCAAATTAATGAGTTAGGTGGGTGGTCAAAATATAACAGATCACCCAGGACATGGTAAGGATAGATCAAATTATCCATCAAGAATTTCCAAACTAGCACAGATGAAATAGTTAAAGTTGCCGCAATTTTTTTTTCTTTACTTGTACCTGGTTCGTTTTCTACAGCATTTAGAACGGCTTCCTCAATTTCAACAGTTCTTACAGTGCGATATACCCCTGCCAAATGAGTGAATTTCTTGAAAGTTCTATTTTCGCACAGTCGTGCAAAAGTTTGTGAATCAGGCTGTGTTCGATTTGGATAGTGCTGCCAATAGTCGTTTAGTTTCAAATGAATTACCATTGTCAAGACCATAAATAAAATTTACAGTCCTTTACAAAGATGCAACCGGGGAGGACATTGAAAATGCCGAAACAGAGTGCAACGCTTGTGACTAATGTGAGATTTGAGATCTGTGAAGACTCATAGATTTGAATGTAATATTTAGGTAGTTGATATAAGTTTTATTGATTCATAATATAAAAAATAGTAAAAGAAATGTTATAAACTCTAACGCGCCTCTAAGGTGTGGTTTCGCTGGAGCTGTCAGCGGCCGCGGCTGGCGTTCACAATTGGTAGCTCGGTATTGGTTTAATGCGATTTGTATGTACACGGTTTCACAGCCGCAGCTCGGCGCCACAGAGTTCGCCGTCGATTGCAGCGGCTGCGTTCGGACTGCTAGAGAGACCAATCGATCCACGATCGCTCAGCAGAATGCCACCGTTTTCGGCAATTGCTGACGAGTGTTTGATAGAGAACGTGCAAAAGTACCCCCCTTTATACAACTATGAGAACGAAAATTACAAAAATATTGTAATGAAAGAAAATGCATGGAAAAAGTAGCAGCAAGTGTAGGGAAGAACGGTAAAGTGTACAAAACCATTCTGTCTATTTTTCAGCATTACATTACAAAGCTTATAATTATACCATATTCAAATCCAAGATGCATACGAAGGAAACATTGATCAGTACTTAATGACAACCGTAACTCTATTTCGATTGGTCAATCGGCAATAAAACTAAAAGGCCCTGGGCGACAGGATTGTATTCAGTTTACCGGTGATTTTCGCATTATTGCATTGTATCGTTTGGTGTTATTGTTTGTTATCGATATTTTGATATACATATTTGTGTTTTTGACCGTTGTATTTGAATGTATACAGGGTGTTTCAGAAGTACTAACCTGAACTAACCTGAACATGTGTCCGGAGTTACCCCGTTTTTGATGTACAGGTTGTTAAAGTTTTTTTAAAAAAAATCGTTTTTTTATTATTTTTGTGGATATCCTTTTTCCGATTTTATTGAAATTTGGTACCGTCATTCATAATGATAAGAGGCTTAATTTGCCCTAACTAGATTAAATTTATTAAGTCCAGTGGTGTCCCGGGGAACACTTCAACGGATATTATTGACAAAAAAATGTACGCCACTGACTTTTTTCTAATTTTGATATTTTTTTCGGATATATTAACTAATGATACAATTTTAAAATGTTTTGATTCTTTGACGTCTTAATCAAATTGATTTGTTTACTTGGTATGCTGCAGCTTTGATTTAAATATGGTATAGTATAAATTCAAGTGTTAATATGACGTTTGTCGAGATGGAGGAATTTGGGCTAACATCTCCTCTTCGTCTTCTTCCTCCAACAACAGCATACAACAGCATGCAACTAATGTTATCGGCGTTCATTATAAATCATAGATAAGCGCTTTCACTACGAAATACGAATATGATCTGAAGTGCGCTGCTCTAGCCGCGCCAGCGACTGCTCGATCGCGAACGCCAGCCGCACCCGCTGACTGCTCCAGCGAAACCATACGTTTACTCTCGACTTGGTCTGATCCCGTCGTCCTTCGTCCTTTCTCCCTTCCCCGTCATCGTCGCGTAGTTCCGCTTGTGGATCATTTTAATTCGGTGTGACGTATGGGACAAATGCAACACAAGAATTTCGTTGAATTCCGTACCCATACTAACGTGCCCGTGAGATAATATAAACATTTTCTATGTTAAAATGCATATCGGCATATTCTTGGTTTATGAACTCAACCATCATTACATAGCTTTTACTAACTTTCAAATATCAACTAACTAAGTTATTTGACACTAACCGTCAAAAGAGTAAACAAACGTCAAATAAAATATGAGTTGTCCCAGCCAACTACTTTTTTAAAATTTTGTTGCTTGGATAATACTTGGTTTGCATCGACGGCTATATATTTCCGCCAATAACTAGAAGACGAAGACATATGCGACAAAAATGTAGGAGATCAAAAAGAATGAGAAAAGAACGGGGATTCTGAATATGATATCAGTATTTATACAGGGCATCTAGAAAAGAGTTCAGGAGAGTAAAAGTGTTGGTACTGCAAGAAATGTAACACTTTGTATACTGCCTCTGACAATTTAGGAATTCTATTGTAGATATTCCAAGAACAAAGGTGTACCAAATTTGCAATAATTATCTCGGAAAATATAGGAGAGAAACGAAAAAACTTTAAACAATTAAAGTTTTGACAGTCTGTATATTAAAAATGAAGCCTTTTTCACCGGATGTTTATGAGTATTTTTTCTATTTTGACGAGCACTATCATTCACTGACCTTAAATATCCACGTAACATTCATTCACGATTAATAATAAAACCAGCAATATTCAAAAATACATAATTATATTAAATATGATTATATTGTATTAGTGTGGATAACACTTTTCGAATGTTTTTAGTAATAATTCCACTGTTTTCCACACATTTTTATGGTGTAGGCATCGTCATTGGTGTAGGCCATCCGCAATTCCCGCATCAAGGACAAAGTAAGCGTGCGAGTAAATTGACATTATTTTGCATCTAGTGTGACTTGATCTGGGATAATAACGACTGTATGGAGTTGTCATTGTTTACATACTTTTGATTTGATTGGAAACGTTTCCGGGAATATTCTTCAGAATGTGCTTATTTATTATTTTAAGGTAAGGAACGTTAGTACAAAAGCGAGAATGTGCCCCAGTTACAAAAAGAACGTTCCCTTCCTTTCATCGCTATACTCTGTAGCTTAATGCGAGAGAGTAATGAAATGTAAATTAGCAATGACAGGACCCATTAAGCAGGGTGGACAATTTAAAGGTTGCATTGTAAATTTCAGGTAAGTTGCAATGATAGTTTTTAAAAATTCCGTCTTTTAGATATTTAAGACCTACACACCCCGAATCGGTCCTAAATTAGGTCACCCTAATTTGCATACAATAGAAAGACGAGTTTGGTGAATGAAAGTAAGGTGACAGCGGCGTTACTACAGGTAGTTTATTAGAATAATAAGTATAATAATAATTATACTTGATTATAATTATAGAGATAATTGAGATATTAATATATTAATTATTTTAATATTAAGTAGATAGAAACTTATATAGAAGTAAGAATAATATGAAAAGAAATAAATTGGAATAAATATTAATATTTATAAAAAAAAAACCTACTATGTACAATACAACAACTTAATTTTTAAATTTTAGTCATCATGTTCCGGGTAGTCCGATGAACTATCGTCGTTGGGGTCCAGAGAAATAATAAGGGGCTCTACAGTGTTTTCTAGCATGTTATCAGCTTCCCACATTCTTTCTTCTATTTCAACCACATGTTCGACGTGCTTACTCTATTTTTCACAATCCACTCTTTTTATTCCCTCTTGCAAGAGGTTTCCAACGTCTCTCATTTTAAGAGTGGTCTTATGCCTTGCTACAAATCCTTTTACTTGCGCCCACACCAATTCTATGGGGTTTAATTCACAGCGATATGGCGGAAGGCGAAGTACCGTTACATTTCGTTTTGAAGCGATTTCACCGACAGGAAATTTCGTACAAAGAGGTTTATTCAACTTTACAATCTCCAGCAGCTCCTTTTTCAGCATATCTTTATGAAACGGCTTCCTAGTTACAGTAAGCCAATGAATGATGTTTTTTTTCCAAGAAGACGCTCGTATTTCTTCGAATTTTCTTGGGTGTAGCTGGCATTATCCATGCCTATAACAGACCCAGGAGGAATAAGATCTAGCATTTGCTACAAGTATTCTTTAAAGACATCAGCGTTCATGTCTTCATGATAGCCCCCAGTCCGTTTTGATTTGAATGCTAGTAAGCCGCCATCGACAAATCCATTTTTGCTACCAATGTGAGTAATTATTAATCTTTTACCTTTTCCCCAAGGTGCTTTTATTCCAGTGGACCATCCTTCCATGAAAGCTTGCCTCGCGCTTTTTATATGTTTATCCTGCCATATTTTACCAACGGTATATCCTTCATTTAACCAAGTTTCGTCCATATAATAGATATTCCTATTTTTGCTTCGAGACTGTCTAACTGCCCTCAAATATCGTCGTCGCCAGCAATTAACAAAATTACAAAAATTCATTTCCTTCAAAGTTTTTCGTAGTTTCTTCTTACCTATAGGTGTAATAAAATCATCTTTTTTCATTTTAGACATTATTTTGTCCAAGGTAGGAATTCTTCTGATGGCAGTCTTTTCATCCTCATTTATTACAGTTTCTTTTCTTCTTTTCTTTGGTGACCTGTTGGGGCCGCGTTTATCCTCGTGCACAAGTCAATATATTGTTGACTGTCCGACTCCAGTCATATTTGAACACATTTTAACTATTTTTGCAACTCCGAATGTTGAATTTTGGTGGCGAAGAGCGTTGAACACATTGAGAATAATAATTTTCTCATTTTTAGGAAGCGCAGTTTTACTAATCCGTTTCTCAGCAACAAATTTAGAAACACTAGCCATTGTCAAGAACGAAGTTTTCCAACAACTGCCAGAAAGTAACTAACATTTCGAATTTTCGAAACTGTGAGGCACAGGTAGGTAAACTACCTGTGCTTCTACCTACCCGATTTCGGGATCCCTGACAATAAACCTAATTAAATAATAATAATTGGACTACACCTATGGAATGCGGCGAAGACCACTGAGTCTCATAGTTTAATAATGATTTATTACTCTCTCGCATTAAGCAACATACTATATAGTGTCTTTATTTTTTTTAGAACGTGCCTTCGGTCGTCGAGCCTCTGGATCTGCATCGGTACTATGAGCTTGCTCTAGAAGACGAGAGGCAGGCCCCCGTCGACGAATTTGTCAATTCTGAGGGCCCCTTTTCATCTAGATCGGTAAATTTAATTTATTTACATATAGAGTCACCTTCAATCCTGCCGGTCACGGTACATCACAGTCCTCGTAAAAAAAAAAGTAGAATAGCCAAGTTGGGGATTTTGTTTTTATAGATTGTCATTGAAAAGTTTGTGTTGCCAACCATTAGGCACCAATGCCACTGATTTAGCACTCAGTGTTTTTTGGTTTGATCGTTTTAAAGTTCAAAAAAGCACAATTTTTCGTCACGGTGGATGAAACATTAAGCGTTTAGGCGGCATGGCTCAAGAAATCGAAACAAATTGTTAGTCGTTGACATAATGATATTACTTCTCTATAACAAATTTATATCATAATATTTATTTAGATTTAATAAAATATCGCAGATCAAAAAAGTAATAAACGTAACATTCATAAATTAACATAAGCATAATTAATTTAAATAAATTAATTCATTAGATATTCAAATACTCTACCATTTTGCTGTAAACACATATTAAACTTGTCGGTTAAAGATCTATTTACATTTTGTAACATTAAGGGAGTAACTGAGTTAAATGCTTCTCTTATTGTTTCCCGCATGTTGTAGTTGGTGTTCTGTAGACCCGATCTTTAACGTATCCCCATAGGAGAAAATCAAGTTTTGTCATCTCTGGTGACCTTGGGGGCCACGAAACAGATCCTCGTCTTCGGATCCAACGGCCTGGAAATTTTTCATCAAGAGTATTTCGAACTCCAATGCTGAAATGAGCAGGCGCCCCATCTAACTGGAACCACATTCTTCTTAATAGTTGTAGGGGATGCGGCTCCGCAATTGTCGCCGAGATTCACCCTAGCTTGTTGGCGTAACTGGTTCCCCTTCGTAAGAATGAAACACGCATCTAGCACCAAACTTTACTATCAACTTAACTTAGCACAATTAACGATTTGACATAACTCTAACTTATTATAACAAACCATAAAGTATTTTGCCACGTGAAGGCGTTACTCTCGCCGCTCTACTTCACTCTGCTGCTGGCTAGTCCATGTTCATTAGCACAAGGGATGGCCGCACATTATTTATACGCGGGATTTAAAGTTTTTGCAAGATCAAATCTTGGACAATAGTCCTAGTGGTATATTTTCTAACAGATTATCAAGATCGTCATTTAAAAGCATTTAAAAAAAAATTCAATTGAGGTGTCCATCAAGAAATGGGATCCAATAATAAGTATGCCTCCCCAGACCTTTAAACTCCCCCTATGTTACTGGTCAATAGGCCTTATAAAATGTGGATTTACATCGGCGTAGAAGTGCAAATTATGCCTGTTCACATGACCATTATTGTGGAATGTCGCCTCATCGCTAAACAATACAATATTAAAAAATTGTACATTTTCTCGAATTCGAGCCAGACCCCAATTACAGAAATTTATCCTATTTCCAAAATCTTCTCCGTCAAGTGCTTAATTCAGTTGCACATGATATGGATGGAACTAATTCTTACGCAACATTCTCTTCACAGAAATTTGATCTAAGACCAACAAATCACTTATGTCTACTGCACTTTTATGTGGATCTACATAAACAGATAAACAACAGTTAATTAATTTTTTTTGTTTACCACTGGCTTTATTATTTCATGCTTTTCGTACTTAACTGTCCCAGTCCTATCAAATATATCCATCAATCTTTGAAACAATCTTACATTTGAATGTATTCAGGAACCACTTGGGATGCCAGAAGGCAATTCTTTAAGCATTCTCCAAGAATATAAATCATATCATTTGATTCTTGGTTCGTATACTTTGTTTTTATTACAAAATATTTTTATTATTAAAGGGTAATATGCACAAGATGTCACCAAATGTCATAGGATTACACAGATAAATTACTAACACTGACATACCAACTTGTAGCAATTGTTTCGATTTCTTGAGCCATGCCGCCTACGATTTCTCTACTTTCTGTGTAAAGTTACGAAAAACCCTTAATATCTCAAAATGATAGCGCGATACATACGGCAAACCTAATATTTTCTGAAAGAGTACACTTGAACCTTTTCAGCAGCAAACAATATATAGATTTGAAAATAGAGGTGGTTGAACAAATATTTTCCACACCCTTTATAATAAAATCAAAAAGTGAAGATAGTTTAAATTAAACTAGGCTAGCGTCAGATTACATGTAAAGTTGTCAGGAAAATTAACCAACAGTGGCGGAGATACAAAAGTTTTATAAAAGTATGTTTTTGACTCAATTTTTATTGTTTTATATATAAGTTGGCAGCGCTGTATTCGATCCACATTCAAATTAAAAGTTAAATTCAGAACACAAAGAGAAATTCAAATTTGATCTTAGTTTGGCACTTAGTTGTAGGGGGCGCCACCTATAGGTCTTTTCTCTTTTGGGGAGTCACAACTTTTTCGTGCATGTACGTATCACATTTTCTAGAAGGAAAACCGATTCCTCTATCATTTTTACGTAAAAATGGTATGCTTGTCAAAAGTCGCTACAAGCAGTCGTTTTCGAGATATTTTGATTTAAATTAATCGATGCATATGTTCGTCAAAAAGTGAAACAATTTTAAAAACTTTTTTTTTAACACAACATAGAAACATTTCAAGCGATAATTTTTAAACAACAATAAACATCAAAATACTAGGTATAAAACTAAATCAAAATCACAATAAATGTTGGAAATGCTCACCTCCTTGTTGTATGCACGCATCCAATCTTCTTCTCATTGATTGGCGCACTCTTTGGAAAATTCCTGAAGTATTTTGAATCGTTCTACAAGAGTTAATTATTCGATTTCTTAATTCTTCCTCATTTCGGATGGGTGTCTGGTAAACTAAGAATTTTAGATGTCCCCAAAGAAAAAAAAAATTGGTAAGGTCTGGTGACCTTGGGTGCCATGGTTGAGGCACTCACCGACCCCAACGGTTACCGAAGGTACGATCTAAAAATTCTCGCGCTTGGGTGCTAAAACGTGCCGGGGCACCGTCATGCATAAACCACGTTTCATTTCGTAGTCTAAGCGGCACATCTTCCAGTTAAATAGGCAAATCTTCTTCAAGAAAATGACGATATCTCTCTCCGTTTTAATCTTCCTGGAATAAGGAATGAACCTATTAAATAATCTCCTAGGATTTCTGCCCACACGTTAAGAGAGGACTGTTCTTGGAAATGTGATTCCTGTATCGCATGGGGTTTTTCTCTGACCACAAATGATTTTTGTAAAAATCGCGTATAGCGTTGCGTGAGAAATTTGCTTCGTCGGTAAACAGGATTTGATTTTTAAATAAAAGATTTTGAATAAGGCATTGGAAAAACCAATGAGATGATACATGCACGAAAAAGTTGTGACTCCCCAAAAGAGGAAAGGACCTGTAGGTGACGCCCCCTACAATTAAAGGCCAAACTAGAATGAAATTTGAATTTCTCATATTAAAATATCCACAAATACCAATTTTAGTGGTCCAAATATAGACATTATTTCAAAATCTATTTACGAAAAACAAAAATAAAAATAATTTTTGAACATGCGGACCCATGCTTATATGAACCTTTCACCTTATAAATAACTGAGAAATCGTCCTGTAAAATATCGGACACTTATTAAGTAACACCCTGTATACTTATAAAATCAAAGAAGATAGTTTTTTTTATGAACGCAACTGTACACAACTAATGGATTAACGGTAACATGACACATGACACTGCATGGTACACTGAGTAAAATTCGAATGGCCTTAACGTTTTCAAGTCTATAGTTATACGTCAGAAATTTGACTAGTTAGGTATGGATACAGTATACATACATAAATGAAGAACAAGTTTCAGCGACTTTTCAAATCAGTAAACATGTACAGGGTGTCCAGTTTTCGTATGTTTTACGGGTTATCTGCTTTATTAGTAAAGATAGAAGGTTGCGATTTTCGCGGCACTGTGTTACTTTTTTAAGAAACAAACGATGCCATCAACAGAATTTTCATAGCTCCCTTAGTTTTTAAGATACGGGGCGGGGCGATTTTTAAAATTTTGCATTTTTGGACACCCCCCGTATCTCGGTTACGCTGCAACTTATCAAAAAGGTAAAAAATGAACTTATTAGTTATTTTCACGTAGAATCCAGTGGCTTAGTCAGACTTTTTCTATGTTTAATTGTTTTCGAGAAAAAGAGCAAACCTGCATTTTTTTAAATGGGACACCCTATATATTTTTAGCTATTATGATTCAGCTTATCACAAGCTTTTCAAAAATATATAATACTTTATCGCTGTTTTCAATGTGAAGCTCAAAATTTACATTTTTCAAGAAATTTAAATTTTTTTTTAGTAGGCCATGACGGGTATTTAGGAAAACAAAAGATGACAGGCTTGTTATCTGAAAAAATCTTTATTTACTGTCAGAATAGGTTATCCATTTTCTGTTCTTTATTTCTATTCAGTTTCGATAAATAGCAGTTTTTTCTTAATTATGGCTGCGAATGCAAAATTCGAGAATTATGAAAAGTACGATATGTTCGTTTGTTATATTCAGTGTAACGAGAATTTGGAAGAAGCATTAGAAGTTTATTTTAACAGGTATGGGCATCTTCTTATATTTTTCATCATATTTTAAAATTTATAAAAACGTAATATTCGCAGATTCCCAGAAAGAAGAGAGCCGGATAAAAGAATATTTTTAAAAATAAAATCAAACTTAGTTGAAGTCGGTTCATTTTCCAAACCCCGACCAACGAACATTAACAAGACAAGAAGGGTCACACTCTGTCGGAACCTTGATGTCCTGCTTACACAAGCGCGCCGACGATTTCGATAAATTCCTGAGGCAGTGTCCCTGTTCTTGCTTATACGAGGTTGATGCAAACGGCTAGCGATTAAAACGAATAAACGAGGGTGACTTAAAAACATCTAGTAATAATTTTATTGTTATTGTGTCCTATTCTGCTTTGTGTGAATTAAAAGAAAAATGGGGAAATCGTCAGGTTATTTAATTGGTAGATCTTAACATAATTATAAAAAGTACTGGTAGTAAAAATTAAGGGAAAAAGGAAAGTTTCTTCCAAAAGTAACAATGTAGTAAGCTACAAACGAGATTAGTAGGTATAAAAATTAACAATCAAATATTTGCAAATGCTAACTGAAATAGGTACTTATTCTAATTACCTTATTATTACATAAAATATATACAGGTTGTTTCAAATTCGAGGCCATCAAAGAGTACCTACTTACTTAACAGTAAAATACGGGTAGGAGTAGTTATACTCTGGGAAAACAAATTATCGCGATTTGTATGGAAAATTGTGAAAATCGATAAACGAACCATTCTAAGCCAAAGGCGTTTAACCAAATAAGTTAAAACCTCTGAATTGCTGTCCGATGCCTTTTACAAATCTAGTAGCCCGTTAACAACTCAATTAAATAATGTATTTAAATGTTCTGAAATAAAATTTACCGGCCGCTTTTTAAAGATGTTTTAAGATATTTAATTTTATGTTAGGTTTTATTGATTGTTTCAAAGAATATCTTTTTTTTATATCCCGGTTAGCAAATTAATTGTAAAATAAATACGCACCCTAATATATAGGTTTAAAAAATATTTATGAGGAAACTCTTTACAAGGATGTGTAAATAGTACATTTTCATATAATATCTTAAGGGTTGCTCCAACGTTCTCGTGGCAACTAATTTTATTAAAATTTTTAACAAAAATTATTTCTAGCTGTTTGACATATTCTACAATATTACTAGGAGGTACATTTAGACCTCCATAGTTTTTAGAAGTCGAATATGCTTTATGCTCTAGAAATACAGCAGCTTCTTTTGGTAATGTCTTTTCATCATTATACTTTGTGCAAGCACTACAAGAGTGTTGCAGCAAGCATTTCCTTAATAGATACCCTGTAATGTAAACTATATCATTTCCGTCCGTACTAGAAAGATTTCTATAGTCGCATGTAAAAACTTTTAAAGAACTATTATTTGTCAATATATGTACATCGATATTTTTATATTCTTCTAGAATATCAGGAGTTACATTAAGCAAAACTGTATTAATATCTTTGATACAATTGGAACCTTCAACCTCATTAAAATATTTTAGAGAAAATAATTTCTTGAATGCCCTACAAAATTGAATTGGGGTTGGATTTCTCGAGTTTCCGCAACAATTTCTTACCAGACCAAAAAAATTTTCGATACAATCCTGATTAAGGTTCCTTGTTAAAAGAAATGAATAGTTCTTGCATTTTAAGGTTTCCCATAAAGACAGACTAGAGGTAATAGTAATTTTCCAGCCATTTATAAAATGCATAGTATTATTTATACATTTTTCCACGTATGTTAGGTACCTTTCCATCGATCTGTTTTACCTGTACTAATTTAATTACCTGTCCTGTAAGTCATCCAACAAACATTTTATTTTTCTAAAAAGTGCAATTGTTTTTCTGTGCCCATAAATGCGTTAAAGTTGTTAAGATGGGACGAGTTTAACAAATCAAATAAATCATTTGTTGTTTGTAGGAATTTTGCAGTAAGCGTTGCTTCTAAAGGCAAAACCTTAAAATGTATGTAGGTATATAGGGCAGCTGAAAGAGAGTGACTAAAGACTTGCGAAGCATATTTTACCTTCATTTTTTGAAAGCTATTAGGAAACATATGCTCGTCAGTAACTTTAGGACAAAGTCGACACATTTTTTTTTGTCGTGATCATAAAAAATGTCTAAGTAACTTTCGTTCGTTCGTGGCATTTTATTGCAGAACCAAACACAAAACACTACGTAAATGTTTATTTTATTTTTAATGGAATTCACTCAAGCCGACACATAAAGACAACTGGTACATATCTCTACGACGGACAACCTGTTTATGCATATCGCGCGTCGGGGGCTTACGGTGCTCTAGATACGGTAGCATCCGATACTCGAGCGAGATAGGCATAACGAGGGGAGGAGCTTGGAGTGATCCTTCTTGTCTCTTGTTAATGTTCGTTGCCCCGACCTAGAATTTACAATAAGGAAAACCAGGACATTGATGAAGTAAACGTTTTGGCTTCAATTGAAACAAATTAAAGTAGTTCTTGTAGAACAGTGGAAGGTTCTGTCGGTGTTACAAAATCAAGGGTTCTATTCTAAGAAAACACAAGTTTAAGCCATACAAATTTCACGTCGTACAAAACTTACATCTCGGTGACGCAGAGCGCCGCGTAGAGTTTTGTAATTGGTATTTACAAAATGTAAATAGAGAAAATCATTTTGAAAGAACGATTATATGGTCTGATGAGAGTCATTTTACCAGTGCCGGTATATTTAATCGGCAAAATACTAGTTTTGGTGCCAGGAAACTCAACATGTTATATTTCCACGGGAACGGCAAGGCAGATTTGGGTTTAGCGTTTCATGCTTTATACTGGGAAGTAAAACTTTATATAATATATTTGAAGGCGGTCTTACTGCAAATAAATATTTAGAAATTTTAGAGAACATTGTGCCCGAAATAATAGAGAATGTGCCCCTAGCTCATCTTAATAGCTTATATTTGCAACAGGACGGAGCTCCCGCTCATAATGCTCAAATTGTAAGAGCATATCTTACCAATAATTTTCCTGGCCGCTGGATTGGAACACATGGACCTGTAAGATGGCCACCCAGGTCAGCCGATTTAACGGTTTTGGAGTTTTTTTTGTGGGGCTCGGGGCTACCTAAAAAATAAAATTTATACCGTCCAGTACCAAACGATGGCAGATTTAAGAGGAGCCACTGAAAGAGCCTTTAGGGAGTTACAGGCACGGCCTTTTATTATTTTAAAGGCACTGAGGCGAATCAGAACAATGTGTGAAACATGTCTTAGGCATAATGGAGCACAGTTTGAGCAATATTTATGAGACAGTGTCCTAAATCATCAAATAATTGTAGCTTTTAATTTTTGAACGTATAACACAACTAAGTTAATTGTTATTTATATTTATAAAAGTTATTGTTATAGGTATATATTTTTAAAATTAGTGTTTTATATTTGTGAGAAGCTTGTGACAATTGTTTAATCTTAAAATTTATACGGTGTGCCGTTTAAAAAAATGTAAATTTTGAGCTTCACATTGAAAACAGCTATAAAGTATTATATATTTTTAAAAAGCTTGTGATAAACTGAATCATAATAGCTAAAAATATATAGGGTGTCCCATTTAAAAAAACGCAAGTTGCTTTTTCTCGAAAACAATTAAACATAGAAAGAATCTGACCAAGCCACTGGATTCTACGTGAAAAAAACTAATAAGTTCATTTTTTACCTTTTTGATAAGTTGGAGCGTAACCGAGATACGGGGGTGTCCCAAAATGCAAAATTTTCAAAATCACCATGTATCTAAAAAACTAAGGGGGCTATGAAAATTCTGTTTGTGGCATCGTTTGTTTCTCAAAAGAGTAACACAGTGCCGCGAAAATCGCAACCTTTTATCATAACTAATAACGCAGATAACCCGTAAAACATACGAAAACTGGACACCCTGTACAGGGTGTTTCATTTGAAAACATCTACTTTCCAACATTTTTTAAATAACCAAAATATTCTTAGACATCACTGCATATTCCAACTAAGATTTGACATGGTGAAAGAAGCCTTCATGTATTACCTAACGCTTAATCAAATTTGGCTGCCTTAGTATCTCAGAGTTTTAAAATATCAGCATTTATTGTAGGCTATGTGTTTCGAAAAGAAAAATGGAAATTAGTTAATATCGATAAAACGGTAAGAGATAGTTATAGGGAAATCATAAGGAAAGTAATTAAGAGACTTATAGAGATTGCAAAAATTAGTTTATATACGGGGTGTTCCGTTTAAAATATCAAAGTTGCTACCACTGTCTAGTAGAAGCGGCAACACCACTTTGTCAAAAATATTTTAGTAAGGTAGAGCACGTCCGTTTATACAAAAGAAACGCATTTTTTAATTTGTTTCGTTGACTTGGCCATTAACGTGCCATTTACCGTGAATCACGCTGTATACATTTTAATTTTGTCACTTTTTGAAACAACAAAATTCTTGTGGGTTTGTTAAACCATATTTTCATCATTTTGTCGTTAAATTTTATTTAGACTGCAGTAAAAACTCTGATTACTTATAAAAGTGATGCTTATTGAGTTTACATGACCTACATTAACGCATAGTTATATTTAATACCAACAATTTGTCAAGGTATTAGCAATTTCGTTGCAAATATAAAAGGGCTAGCGACATTGTTTTTGTGTTCACCGAAGCAAATACAAGCGGATGTTGCTAGGAACAACCAATATACGATTCAACATTTACATACGTAAATTACGTCGTTCTGTTAACCTTATAAACGAACTTTGAATAATTGAAAGAATTAATTATCTTTTTGTTTGAGTTTAAATACAAAGGGCTCATGTTTTCATATGAAATTTTCGATCCCTTTTGCAAAAAAAAACATTAAATTTAAAAAATGACAAATTTTATCATATGGGTTCATATAAAAGTTGTAGGATATTTTCCGGAGAATTTTCTACGCCTATTGAAATTTATACAGGGTGTCCCAAATAAGTGTGGCGAAATAAAGTTATGTTTTTTAAAATGGGATATCCTGTATATTATACCATTATAAGGAAGCCCTTTAAATGCTGATTTCTAGAATATATGACACATTATAGTTATGTTTAATATTTGGCCCAGAATACGCCCAAAACTAAATTTTGACTTAGTTGGCCGTGCATCGCCATCTTGTCATGAATCGTCTTGTCTTTCGTTTAATTATGACATTAAGGATATCTTTAATGCTTGATTTCGGCAAGAATTAAATAGTAAAGCTGTTTAGTTATGGTGTTTTCTGAAGAAAATTTCAAATTGTTTCTTCGTATATTAAAAATGCAGCAATCAAGCAAGACGTGAATATATGGAAATCCATAGAGAAGATGGCAATAGACACGCACCATCTAAAAAGACATTTAAACGTATTATGTATTGAAAATTGAAAAAGTAGTCCATACTTGCAGTGGAGTTTACGTAATGTAAATAAAACGACAATGTCTTCCTCCACAAATTTAAAATTTGTGGAGGAAGACATTGTCGTTTTATTTGTATTATGTATTATTTTAAACGAATAACCCCTTAAAGCATGAAATTCAAACCAAGATGAGGAATTAGACGTCTATTTATATTATATTGGTATGATACATATTTTGTTTTTGTAATTTTGTTTGGTTAACTACGCAATATTTTTTTAGAAACCCCTTTAAACTGTATACGTGGCGGAGTTCTTGATTTGCGCTTAAGTTTTGGAAAAATTTAAAGAACTTTAAGCAAAAATAAATGGCTGCCTTTTAAATTGACGAAGTGCAGCATCTAGCTGTGGAAAATAAAGCCCAAAGACTTATATTTTGTAGGCTTTTGCTGGAAATATTGGACAATAACCCACTTTTTTTTCATAAAATTTTATGGACCGACGAATCATCTTTCACGACAGAAAATATTTACATTACTGGTCCATCGAAAATCCGGAAAAATATTTTGAAATTAAATGTTTTGGCCGACGTTCTATAAATGTTTGGTGTGGAATTGGAAGAAATAAAATTCTAGGCCCTATATTTTATGAAAGTTCAATGACTGGCGATAGATACCTAAGGATTTTAAGAGAAGTTGTAGAAGAACTTATAGATAATATATATTCCACTTAACGAAACGATCCAAATTATATAGCAACAAGATGGAGCGCCTCCCCATAATGTTGCTCGAGTTAGGGACTACCTTAATAACAAATATCGAAGATGGATTGGAAGATACGGTACAATTATATGGCCAGGTAATAGTCCAGATCTTACACTTCTAGATACATTTTTGTGGGGTCATTTAAAAAATAAAATTTATTTCAGACAGAACGACAATAGTAATATAATTAAAGAAGAAATTAGCAGGGAAAGAAACAATATATGTAAATAATAATCATCCTAACTGGCTTAATAAAGCTTTAGATAAATTAAAGAAGGGTTATCGACTATGTGAAAATGAATGGTGGTCACTTTCAACATTTAACAGATTACAAGAACTAAATAGATAGAGAATAATAAATAATTTTTTCCACTACTAACCTATAACATCGCCATTATTGACCGATTATTAACGCTAGAAATCGTTTTTCTCTACCTTATAAGTCATTATTGACCATGGTCAATAATAAGCCATTGAAATCCATTATTGACCGATCTTTGACCTTAACCGAATTTTGTTTGAACGCAGGTAACTTGATTTTTTAATTCTACAACATCAATTCATTGTGGTTAGGCAACCAGATAAGTATCAATACATATTAGATTTCTTGATATTGTAAAATATCGATACAATCAACATTTTTTCTGCTTCCATCCTTAATTCGGGAGGTGTACACATAATATTATCACTAACATTTTCTTCGCTCATTTAAAAAAAAAACGCAAAACTCGTGAAATTTGATGACACAAATGAACACAAATTGACATTGACAAAGCCACCTGACAAAACAACAAAATATTTTGCCAATTCCAAAGCGCAGGTAACTTGATTAAAAAATATACTTATACCTACCTATAATTTTTTATAATTATTAATACTATAAAGATAAATGTCATATAAAAGTTTGTAGTAGTGGAAAAAATAATATATTAACCACGGTTTAGACAGCTTATTATAGCCCTCGCGTCTTAAATCCCTCGTCGCTTCGCTCCTCGTGATTTAAACTCGCCGCTCGGGCAATAATCATGGCTGTCTAAACCTTGGTTAATAATATACTATTTTGTGTTGTGTTATTATTACCTATTGTTATTATAGAGTTATGTATATAGGGTTATATTGTTCAAATAAGGTGTTATATATTGGTTATTAAACTTGTCTTTTATCATTATTGCGATAAAGTATGAAACAAAAAAAAATAAGACAGATGTAAAAACAAAAGACAAGACGATTCATGACAAGATGGCGATGCCCGGAAAACAAAGTCAGAATTAGTTTTTGGCGTATTCTGGGCCAAAATTTAAAGGGCTCCCTCATAATGGTATAATATACAAGGTAGCCCATTTTAAAAACAACTTTATTTCGCCACACTTATTTGGGACGCCCTGTATAAATTTCAATAGGCGTAGAAAATTCTGCGGAAAATATCCTACAACTTTTGGATGTAACACTTTTTTCTAAAACCTGAAATAATAGAGTTAATGCGGGGTGACATTTATGATGGATCACTCGGTACAAAAGAAATACGTATGTATTTCAAAGTTTAATTAAAACTTAAATTAAAAATTAAATTAAAACTGGAGGCTCAATTCAATTAATAGGCTAAAGCTTGCATTGCGTCAATTAGGCTCTATCTACCCCCTGCTTCACAGGCGAAGTAGACTTGGTAATAGGACAAAGGTCAACCTCTACAAGGTATTGGTCAGGCCGGTTCTCACTTATGGTGCACCTTCGTGGTGCAACATAAGCAAAACGGAGCTTAATAAGTTCCAAGTAATTCAAAACAGGGCGTTGAAAATTATTGCTGACGTCCCTAGATATATAATGAACCGCGTACTTCATCAGGACTTTCATATGCAAACGATAAATGAATTTTTCTTAAAAATTATAACAGACTATTACAGACGCACGGACGTATCGACAAACCCACTAATTACAGACTCACACACGAGATCTAGACAAAACGCTACATACAAACTACCGAAAGACTGGCTCCCTGTCGGTCCAAACCCGTAGTTGTGAGGCACTAATAGTAGAGAGGCACTATCAATAACAAAATTAATGGAAAAGGCGCCAAAATTATGCAGAACAAAATTCTTAAATCCAATACACACGAACCACAATAATCAAGGCAAGAACCGATTTCAAAATTCTAGAAGTGACAAAACCTAAACAGTTTTCGACAAACCAATAGAAGTCAAAGGAGCGTTCCTGACTTAATAACCCAGAGAAGATCCCAAGAAATTAAAAATAAAATTATTTTTTTAAATAATGATACAAAAGAAATGCAACAGTTAAGCAAAGCAAATGTTGAAAATTTCCACCTTCTGATAAACCGCACGATTGCAACCGATTTTTTTAAGCAACTCCGGACATATGTTCATATAAACTTTTTCTCTTAGAGTATCGTAAGAAATCACCCCCTTAAGTTACATACTGTACTTCTGAAACAGCCTGTATAGTACGTAATACCATAGGTAGAAGGAGCCTATTTTGCTACTATACTCCAAGTCCAAAGTTTCTGTCAGTAACTCATCACTAGCATATAGAGAACTCCGGATTCTGGGACGTCAGAGGAATTCCATTCAATTTCAAAGAATAAAAAATGATGAAATTTCGTCAGAGCGTATATAACTTTTTATAAATTAAATTTATTTCATTAACCCTTAAAACCTGTTCCTATAAGACGACGACCTTTTCCACTAGGATTTCTTATTCCCTGTAAAAATCTATCCATAAATGCCTGTCTTTAACTTTTAATAATCTTGCCATACCTTCTCAACTGTCTGCCCTTCATTGAGCACTCTGTTTCGTCGATGTAACACCATTTTTTTCCGAATCTCCCGTATTTTTTCCATATATTTTCGCCGCCATACAATAATTATTTTTTTTAATTATTGGACTTTTTCGATTTTGTATGCTATACCTAAAATTCATTTATTTTGAAGTTCTTTTATTTAGGAAGAAAATCCATGGATTTTGCGACGAATGGTGTATTTTGTGACATCATCCAGGATTATCTTTTCCCTTCCTCTTGTCTGCGCTCCTCGACTATTTTCTTGTTTGTCATTTCGTTGTGAAAGGCGTTTCAAAATACTGAATACAGTACGAGAGAAAGTCGCGCTTAATGTCTGTAACTTTTGAATTACCTCGTATACGAAAAAGTGACCTTTATGAAAGTTGTTCAGTAAATTATTCCCCATATTTTTACCTGCATGAATTTTTTCTGTCATTTCTGGTTTGGTTGCCATAGAGACCAACTTACTTTTTTAAATGAAACACCCTGTATATGATTGCATATTTGGATTCTACTGGGAAAACTGAATTTTTTGTATTTCAAATTTTTATTTGTTTAAAATTGTAACAGACTTTATAATAACAAAATAAATAGCCTAGGCCTAGAGAATTGAACAACTTAACATCGGTGTGTGTGAAATACGTTTATTTGGCTCTGGATTTAACCAACTGGCCAGCTTATAACATCGGAATAATAAACAAGTGAAACATTTTCAGTAGATCAGGTGTTCAGAATTACCACCGTTTTCTGCTAAGCAAAGCGCCAGTCGATCCCTAAACCCATCTACAACGTTTAAAAGGAAACCCTCTAGACTGGCCCGAATTTCAGCACTAATTCTGAATTTAAAGTCATTTGGACGGTTAACGTAGATTTTGTTCTTTAAGTGTCCCCACAAAAAGAAGTCGAGCGGGGTTAAGTCCGGGGATCGCGCTGGCCAGTCAATAGCACTTCTTCTGCCTATCCAACGTCCTGGAAATTGTTCGCTTATGACCCTCCTGGAACCAGTGAGTATTCCCAGCAGACCAATAACGATAATTGTGTCTATTAACAATGCCATTTAAATGGAAAGTAGCTTCATCCGAGAAAATGATATTTGGTGCGAAGTTATTATCGTTATTGCATCTTTCCATCATCAGCTCACAAAATTCAGCCCTTCTATCAAAATCGTCCTTGTTTATTATGGTAATATAGGAAGTTTTTCATTTTTGAGCTGTTATTATCTCGGAAACGCTTGCAGATAGGTGAAAATTTGAAATACAAAGAATTCAGAGTTTTCCCAGTAGAATCCAAATATACAATCATATGCAGGGTGTTCCAATTAAGAAAAGTAAGTTAGTCTCTATGGCAACCAAACCAGAAATGACGGAAAAAATTCATGCAGGTAGAAATGTGGGGAATAATTTACTGAACAACTTTTATAAAGGCCACTTTTTCGTATACGAGGTAATACAAAAGTTACAGGCATTATGCGCGACTTTTTTGCCACTCTGTATATTGACACGAAATAATATATATGTGAACGACCCATATACTATGAAAACCGAAAAGAAAACACAAACTCTATGGATAAATTATTAATAAAAACTCAGATTAATCAAGCAGTGTGAAAGCCCTGTCGGCACGCTAACTTTTAAATCTTTGAAGTTGTTAATTTTGTCTCTGTGTATTGCCACATTTATTTTCTCGACGATCAGAATCCCAGTATCGGGATCGCCGCGCTATTTTAAGTACATTTAGCTGATCGCGGCTTGTATGACAACGTCGCCTCTTAAGTTCACTGTAATTGTAGCGGCTAAGATTATTATATGCATAACAAAAAATATTTACTAGTACAATATTTTTATTCTGCCGCTTCATACATTTGGTGATTAGTAATTGTGCTTTATAATTCAGCGCTCATTGGGGTATATATCCAAGAGAATAGCTGTTTTAGGATAGTTTGGATAATCCTTTTTGTATAAGGTCTCAACAAGTGGCTAGAAAACAAAGTTTCTCTCATATGTACAGGGTTATTTTTTATATTTGGATACCCACCTACAGGGGTTATAATAAGTGACAGGAAAGAACTTTTAATACCATAGTTGCATACTTTTTCCCGTCATTTTTTTTAGACTCAAATATTTCACAAGCGACTGAATTAAATGTTGATATGTTTTATATATTTTTGAAATCAGGAGAAAGAGATGAAAAAAAGAGGTGGAAAATACACTGCGTCCATTAATTATGGAATAGGTAAAAAAGTACTCAAATTTTAAACATCCATGTCTCCATCAAAATTATATCAATCCACTCAATTTTTGATTTATTAGGTAGGCCGTCCCTTGGACTACTTAGCACAAATTATTTGACCTTACTTTATGTCTTTTTTATACAGGATGATGGCTAAGATACCAAGCCATGTAAAATGTGCTGATTTTAAAATTGATGTTTGGAAAATACGAAGCAATGAAAATGGAATTTTATTAGTGTACTGGTTACAGCTTTATGTTAGGTACTTACTGTACAAATTACAGCGCAGTGCCGTTCGTGTTAATTAAAAAAAATTAAAAAATCGTGATATTACACTAACTTAACAATAGTAATAACAATTTAAAGAAACAACTTAATTATAAGAATACAAATTAATAACGCGTATTTCCTCCACGGGCATTAATGACAGCTTGACAACGATTTGGCATACTGAGAATCAGATTTCTTATAAAAACCTGATCCATATTTTCCCATATTCTTTGTAGCGTCAATCTCAGCTGAGCCAAAGTTTCTGGTGGGTTAGCTTCTGCACGAACCTCTCTACCCATTCGATCCCATAAATGCTCTATAGGGTTAAGATCTGGGCTTCGAGCTTTCCAATTCATTACGGTAATTCCCGTTTCTGCTAGATATTCCGTTACTATTCTCGCCGTATGTGGACGTGCGTTATCTTGCATAAAAATGAAGTTTTCTCAAATAAAGGGAGCAAAAGGCACAACATGCTCCTGAAGAATTTCCGTAATGTACCTGTCACTAGTTAATCGCTCTACAAATACCAATTCCGTTTTTGCCTCTAGAGATATACTTCCCCAAACCATAATTGATCCACCGCCATAACTAACCCGCTCTTTAAAATTACACTGAGCATAGCGATCACCAGGTCTTCGAAACACTTTTAAACGTCTATCATTGCTGTATAGACAAAAACGGGATTCCTCACTAAATAAAACATTAGCCCATTCATCTTCACCCCATGGCAAATGCTCTTGAGCAAACTGCAATCGTTCACGTCTATGGTGCGGTTCCAGCTTTGGTCCTATCGCTGCTTCGTACGGTTTCAGTTGGACCTCTTTTAAGCGATTAAGTATTGTTTGCTTACATAGTCGAACATTGTGAACGTTTGACAACCGTGCTTGTAGCTTGGTACTTGTTGTAAATCGCTCCCGAATACATTGCATTGTTAAAAACCGATCCTGATTAGCAGTTGTTTTCCTTGGTCGGCCTTGCCCTGCTCTTCTTTGATTCGATCCATATTCTCGATACCGTTTTAAAATTTTTGATATAGCCCCTTGCGTTTTATTCATGATTCTGGCAATATCAGACTGAGACCGACCCTGCTCAAACAGTCCTCTTGCATAGAAACATTCTTCTGGAGATATGAATCGGATATTGGCATTCATTTCAAAAAAGAAACTAAACAAAAGGCCTTGTCAAGAACTGCCAACAAATTTATAATCTTGATAAATTGACAAGGGCAATTGGTTGACTAGCAACGTAAATCCAAATATAAGTAAAACGTTTTCAGTCAATATAATTTGCAATATACAGATTTTTTAATTTACACGAACAGCACTGCACTGTAATTTGTACAGTAAGTACCTAACATAAAGTTATAACCAGTACACTAATAAAATTCCATTTTCATTGCCTCGTATTTTCCAAACATTAATTTTAAAATCAGCACATTTTACACGGCTTGGTATCTTATCCATGATCCTGTATAAAAAAGACATAAAGTGAGGTCAAACACATTGTTCTAAGTAGTTCAAGGGACAGCCTACCTAATAAACTGAAAATTGAATGGATTGATGAAGATATTGATTTTAAAATTCGAGTACTTTTTTACCTATTCCATTTTTTATTTTTTTATTTTTTTTTTAATTGACACGAACGGCACTGCGCTGTAATTTGTACAGTAAGTACCTAACATAAAGCTGTAACCAGTACACTAATAAAATTCAATTTCCATTGCTTCGTATTTTCCAAACATTAATTTTAAAATCAGCACATTTTACATGGCTTGGTATCTTAGCCATCATCCTGTATAAAAAAGACATAAAGTAAGGTGAAATACTTTGAGCTAAGTAGTCCAAAGGACGGCCTACCTAATAAATCGAAAATCGAGTGGATTGATATAATTTTGATGGAGATATGGATGTTTAAAATTTGAGTACTTTTTTACCTATTCCATAATTAATGGACGCAGTGTATATAGGGTGTTCCATTTAAAAAAATAAAACTTTATTTGTTGTTTACCTTTGTGATGCGCGTATGATTCTTTTAATAAGTCTAAAAGATATGACGGGAAAAATTATGCAACTTTTGTATTAAAATTTTTTTTCTGTCACTTATATTAACCCCTGTAGGTTGGTATCCAAATATAAAAAATAACCCTGAACATATTTATATGTCATATTCTGATGCATTCTTTATTTATGTAAGCCATGCGTTTGCCTAACTAGTCAAGTTTCTGACTTATGAACATTTATTTGAAAAAGTTATTACTGATGACGCACAGGTGACCCAGGTTGCTATTAAAAAAAAATAAAAAATGGGATAGCTACAGGTTAAGGAGTTAAAGGGAGGGAGCTGAAAATATTACAGAAGAACAACAATTTAAAGAAATGTCCATGTTTCGGCGTTTTTCTAAAAAATAACTTTTAGAAAAAGTATGAATTTTATGCAGAACTTCTGAACAACCCAGTAGGTATGGTATACATAAATTAAGAATAAAGACATATAAAATAATCTATCTGTAATGTAATAGATTTTAAAAATCCTAAAACTTTTGTGTTTAAAGTTTTTCCTAGCTATAATACTTTAGCAAATAATAGCCATAATCTATACATATCAGCGACCATGTATACAACTCCTACGTGAAGTGCAAATTCGTTCTAAACTAACTGCATAAAAACCTATTACTTAAATTTGTTCTAGTATCTTCCAGTGTACGTTAAAGTTTGAGAATATCCCTTTTCTATCGATAGTAAATATTTTATGCGAACGTTTTAAATACCCCTGTATTTTTTTTTGTGTACTAAAAGCAGTGTATTCTACTTTACCCCTGCTGTTATATCGATTATTTCAGTTTGTTGTCATTTTTATTTGTAATAGAACGAAGATAAATGCCCATAAACGCTAAGAAGGTAAATAGGACACTAATTGCTTTGGGTTAATGCAGATTGATCAATAGACAACGCAATGACTATGCGTTATTTTAAAAGAAATTATTGACATAAGGTTTTGAAAAATTAAGCATTAATATAATTCAATGTCAGTGTGTTATTAAAGGGTTCATATACATTCCTTAGCCTTAAGGAGAATTAATAAATTCAGGATGTTTTAAGAGGGTAATAACGGTAAATAAAATAATAATTAGGTAAGTTTTATTGGTTCTTCAAGAATAAGAAAAATATTTTTTACAATAATTTTTATGCAAAATAAATTAAATCTTCAAATTCAAACACATTCTTGTTTTAATAGAGGTAACATATTTTTTTTTTGTTTTTTTTTTCAAATAGCCAGTCTCGCAGCAGAAATAAAATATAACGTTGTCAGTATTAATATATTCTGTCAAATTAATTTGTTTTATTTCCAAGAAATAAACATAATATGGAAAAGGGGAACTTGTTGTAAAAGAAACAAAAATCAACGTATCAACTTGTTATTTACCGAATGTAGGTAGATATGTTTCAAGGAGTTACCACGGAAAGTTTTTCACTTGGAACAAGTTCGCCAAGTAAGCGGAAATAAGTATATGAATCTTTTTATTGTAAGTATGTGTATCTTGTTATTGTAAATAGTAATAGTAGTCGTGGTAGTACTCAGTAGTCGTAACAAATTAATATTGGCCTGTAAAAATTGGGTTTGAACTAGGTAATGCAATCAATTATGCGTAATAAAACAAAATACTTTCTGGGCGCTTTAAAAGTAAATTGCACTTTATTCACTTAGTTAATTATTGCTATTTCTAAGAAGCACTCCCCACTAAAATATAGAATACTACCAGGGGCGGATATCAATTTATATTTTACAAAATAATGTGATATAATTGATAGAGGCCATAAATACATTTGTGGTTCCAAATTTTCTGAATTTCATAGCGGGGCCGGAGGGTTTGTATAAATTTAGAAAAAGCGGGCCTCTAGATTTATCTCCCCTGTTTTTGAGGGCGGAAAACAAGACGCTGGCTAAATTAGACTAGCCACACTTCTTGAACCCCCCCTAAGTTGAAAAGCCACCTCTATTTTCGATTTTTGTTGTGCTAAAGACTTGCGAGGTCTTTCATGCCGGATCGGAGTAAATATGTGTAAATTGGTCTACCTTGGAGTAGAGGAAGTCCAACCAACCCACGAAGGTTGAAACAACCGTTCCAAGGACTGCTGCGGGGGAGAAAGAAATCTCTTGCGGCCGGGCATCAACACACTTTTGGTGTTTTTTTCACTTTTGCATGGATTATTATCCGTTTTTATCTACGACTTTTTACTATTTGGTAGATGAATATCGAGGTGAACTCCTACGAACCAATATTTATTATAATAAGTAGGTACTACTGCTTACTACTTACTGCACATTTATAATAATGAAATACACATACTTATCGGCTTTAACTACGCGAACTTCACCAATGAAAACACTATCTGTGGTTTCTATATAGGTTGCCACCATAAACATGTCTACTTTGGGTAAATTATCAGATTTACTTTTTAAAAACCCCTCTTCAGTCATAATTAAATAAGTACTAATCAAGTATATTTATTTAAAAACAATCTAGAAATCAATTCGCATAATCGGAAGAAAAATGACATTCGTTTAGGTTAGTTCAGGTTTTAATAGCGTTCTACAACTTAACAAGCTACTGCCTACGTTAGACATCCTTTACAAACAGAGATAGGCAGATGTGTACATAAAATAAAAAAAGGACAACAATGTAACGTTGGTCCTAGCTTTTACTTCATGGTCACGTACCCCCGATGTTTCTCAGCGCATTCACCAAAGCTTACTATAAGAATCTTTGAAATTATATTTTCTTCAACAGTTTCTACGGTGGTACTATCAACAAGGTGGTAACAAAACATTTATAAAAACTTACACTAGTATCCATTGCAGATCCCTAACCAAAACAACTTGTTAAAAGGTTTTTTTAACTACCAAATTAACGTTATTCGTTTAATCGTCAATGTAAATAATCCCGATTTTGGGACAAGTGATATCACGCTGCTTCCAGCGCTTTAAACTGCTTTAATTATTAATAAATGAATTAGTTATATTTAAGGCGTCATATTTTGCATATCGTATTTTTTAATGTAATTGAGCATATTCATGCAATAAAAAAAGTTTCCTATCTTAAGCGAAAGTATTTTTGACAAATTGACAAATCTCGCTCTTTGATTGTTAATTAAAATTTATATAAAGGAAATATTGCCTTGAGAGACTATAGAGAAAGTATTTTGAAACACTAAAAAAAATCAATTAAAAGTATTGAAATATTTTTGAGAAATTGTGCAGACCGTGGAGAAAGCGCGTTTAGAGTTTGAAACGGATAAATCTTAGCAAAATCATGTAATACTGTCAGACACCCAGTTAAATGTGTATTACACAAAGACACTCAAACTGCCGCTTTCCCTAAATTGTTAGTGAAAGGCGGTTGCCTTTTCACTGTTCTACTTCAACTACAAATTATTAGGAATTTTTTAATCCTTTTTTTTATATTTTACAAAGTTTGAAAAACAATAATAGTCAGTAGCTAAAGAAAAACAATTTTTTTTAATTTTCTAGAGATATGTATTGGTCGACACATTTATCTGTAGCTGCCAAAACAATGCGGACAAAAAACGTTCACTAGTTTACGATGTTGCCACACACCGTTACCTAATTATAATATAATATTTGTTAGCAAGGATACCCTGAAATTAAATGTATTCATTGAAAATAAATAATAATATATTTAAGAATAAGAGTATTTCAATATAATTTCAACATTATTCAAAATTTCTTCTTATCCTAATAATTTTGGTATTGAAATGGCATGGAAATATGGCAACATGGTGCACCTTTAAAGGGAATTGGTAGCTTTTGTTGGTTGACAGGGGTCGCGTACCGCTTGCAAGAACAGAGCCGTTCGTTATTGGTTTGTATCATTGTAGTAGTGACACAACGGCCATATGACCAAAACTAAAAAATCGTTATCACTGAATCAATCATAAGGCTGTTTTTTTTTCCATGCCGAAATATAATTTCGTATTTTTATTGCATTTAAAACTTATCGGTGTAGCACGCCCATGATTACACCATGTTTTAAAATATTGTGCTCCCCCATACCGATACGTCGTAACCACAGAGTCGTGTGTCGAGGTGTAGTAGGTCGTAGGTATTTAGGTTCTTAGCTCTATGTTCATCATTTCAGCTTACATACGAGTCTGTGGCTACGATGTATCGCTAAGGGTAATCACAATTTTTTAAAACATGGCTCAGTCATGTGCGTGCTAATCCGATATGTTTTACATGTAATAAAAATGGGAAATTATATTCAAGCATATAAAAAAACAGCTTCATGATTAGCTTGATTGATAGCAGTGATAATGATTTTTTAGTTTTGGCCGTGTTAATATCAAAGACGCATGAATTAAAGCTTTGCGACACGACCCCGACGTATTTATAAAAACTGTTATATCACTACTCCACTGACACACACACAAGCATCGGTGGGTTGTTTTTGCGAGTCGCACAAGACGCATGTCAACCAATAAAGTTTACAATAGCCACCTGTTCTTTTTGATCGTACGCTATGTTGCCATATTTCCATGCCATTTCAATATCAACATTATAATAGGATTAGAAGAAATTTTGAATAATGTTTGAATTATAATTAAATACTCTTTTTTTTTCTTAATTATATTACTATTTATTTTTAACTACTACATTTAATTCCAGAGTTTCCTTACTAACAATTTTTTCAATATAATTAAATAAAGGTGTGTGCCAACATCGCGAACCGTTGAACGTTTTTTGTTCGCATACTTTCGGCAGCTACAGATAAATGTGTCGAGCAAAAGTTTAGGCTTGTTCAGGTTAGGTCAGTAACACCACAATGCAACAAGTTGAACAAGCCTAAGCTAGCCCAAACAAAACTAAATACCTATGTTAGTAGTGATAGTAGTAGTACCTAGTGCTTGTTAATCCTCGCAGCTCCCCCCTTTTTCAGGATGGGGCTCTGGGGCGTACCTTTGCGGGGGGCGGGGCGTCATTCGCACCGCCCATTCTGCGTCGCGGCGAATACGCACCGAGCAGCTACTCGTCTTTGAGAGCGGCGCCTCACGAAGGTCTGGGCGAGTATGATATTAGAAGGGGACTATTCCAGGAGCGCAGGAAGAGGGATTATCTGAGACATCTGGCCAAGGTGAGAATTGTTTTTTTTTATTCTTCTTGTACCGTTATTTGCCGGATCGCTGACTAATTAAAATGTGTGCTAACGTAGAGACGCACAAAATCATAAAACAACACAATAACTAGAACTACCATAAATATTTACTTTTCACGAATCATTTTCCGAAAATTTTTCTTCTGCAATAATATTGTCAGGAGTTCGTTTATTATCTGAAAATATATCGTTGCAAAATATTGTTTGAAAAACATTTTAATAATATGTATTTAAATATTTTTTTATTTATTTAACATTTTATATGAATGCCTAATTTTATTTTTATTTTTTTTTGGCGCCATTCTTTTCAGAAAAATCACGATACAATACCAGAAGTTGTAAAAGAGCACGTTCAAACTAATGACCAAGAATCCTCAAAAAGTACAAGAAGTACAAACACTGAAATTTCTGTCTCATCAAAATTAGTTCAAACGGATATTCAAAATATCAATAATGACTTGGTAGTAAGTAAGAGATGCTGTAAAAATGCTTATGGCATATATTACATTTTATTTTTTCCTATCTCTTTTCTAACAGTTTTAACTTTATTTCTTAACACCATGGGCCCAATTGTACCCAGCCTTGTCACACGTAGTTTGGCTATTGTTTCGCAGCTACAGCGTGATTTACGATGGATGGCGTATTAGGCGTTTATTGCGAACAAATTTGATTTCTTGCTCTACCCAGCTAAAATATGTTCGACAATGCGGTGTTACCGCTTCTGCTTAAAAATAGAATTTAGTAAATTTGATACTAATCTAAACAAAACGGGTATACCTATAAACCTTTTTTCTATTTTCATTTCATGCCAGAACTGTTTAGACACCGCTTTCAGTATCGCAATAGACTTTTGATGGAACCGTTCCTTTATTTTTAAGGGTCGGTAATGATGTAATTTGTCAAATGTCGATTTATGTAAAGTTATTTATTGACAGGAAAATACTAGGCATTTTAACCCTACAGTACTAACTTTATTGATAGATCGGATAATACATTTTCGAGATAAGAAACTGTGTATAAATATCACAGCCCACGGTCATCTGTGATCTAAGCACTGATCATGTGCCGGTTGTAATGGAAGTTGATAATCCTCTTGAAAGGTAGTGATTTTCCAGGTAGAAATTGCGGATTTTTTTGAAGACAAAAATACTATTGGCGCGAGTAGATACTCTTTCGAGATGAAAGTTCGTACTACTCCTCAAGATGGAGACGGATACCCTGTTTGGCGTTTTTGTGTCTTTTTGTTTAACATTGAAAATAGGGGTCTTCCGCAATTGAAATAAATCGTACCATAATTGAACAATTCCAGTTTATCTATTTTCATATTATTCTTACTACTATATAAGTTTTTATTTACTTAATATGGGAATAATTAATATCTCCATAATTATTATTATACTTATTATTCTAATAAACTACCTGTAGTAACTCCGCTGTCACCTTACTTTCATTCACCAAACTCGTCTTTCAATTGTATGCACATTAGGGTGATCCTAATCTAGGACAGATTCGGGGTGGGTAGGTCTTAAATATCTAAAATACGGAATTTTAATGCAACCTTTAAGTTGTCCACCCTGCTTGATGGGTCCTGTCATTGCAAATTTACATTTTATTAATTTCTCGCAACAGAGTATAGTATCTCAGAGTTCAAAAATATCAAAATGTATTACTGGTCATGTATTATAAAAAATTGATATTAATTAACTCAACTACCTCATAGTTGGTACAATGTAGTGTAGTGAATGTGATATTATTGTAATACGTAATATATAAATAAATAAATATCTCAAAAACGGTAACAGCTAGGCATCGGAAAATAATAAGGAAAGTTGTTATGAAACTACTAAAGATTTTATTTGTTTCGTTTAAAATATCAAAGTTGCTATTGTTGTTGCTGTTTCCTAGTAGAAGCGGCAACACCGCATTGTCGAAAATATTTTATCTGGGTAAAGCATGTCCTTTTATGCAAGAAACCAATCGGTGGGTCGTCACGTTGACTGGTTCGTCATAAAAGTCCAATACGCCATCCACGGTGAATCATCCCGTATAGAGTGAGCGTTCAAATACAATTTTTTAGAAGCCTATAAAAACGATGTATATCATGAAAAAACTAAAGATCGCACGATACCGATATTGATATCGGCATATCATCAGTTGTTGCCGATTATCGGTATCCTATCGTATCGGCAAAGCAAGTAAAATTAAATAAATCCATTTTTGTGTAGAAGAGTAACATGTCAGTGTACTATAGTAGTAGGGGTTTATTTTTATTGCCGTTTTTTTTTCACTATTTTACGAACCAGGGTTGGCATGATTTAATTCAGTGATTTAAGTCTTTTTTTTTACAAGAGTCATGAGTTTTCAACCCTAATAAAAACTAAACACTGAAATATGTAGATATGCCTTTGCCGATACGATATATCGGCACGTAAATATCGGTATCGTATCGGCAATAAAAAGTCATATCGTGCGATCTCAGAAAAAGCTCATCCTTTAGAATGGATTCAGTGCGATTTTTTTAACCAGGGCCATAGTATTCGGTAAGCTATTATTATTATTTTCAAAAAACGTGCACACTGCAGCAGCCGTCACAGGGTTTTTAAGTGCCACGTTTTCAGGCCAGTGGATAAATCGTTTTTGGTAGATAAGTTAAAAGAAAAAATACCACGCAAAATCCCATGGCCAGAGTTAAAACAAAGACGCACTGTATTTATTAAAAGATAAAGGCTAAATAGTGTCAATCATCTAACAACGACGGGAAAGACTTGTATCTATGTTTGGTATGGGCTGAGAGTGGGCCTTTGTTTTGTAAATACACTAACGTCTTGTACTACTGCGATTAATTTACTAAAATTTATAAAGTAATGCAAAGCCTACTTCACCCTAGGGAACTTTATTGGCAAATATGAACCTGTTTGGAAATATAATCTAAGAAGGAATGTGGTCTTTTGCTATCCAAATAAAGCCACTTAGTTTTGGATTTTTCACGTCGTAAATATTGGAGAAATTATTGACTATTTTTAAAGTTCATATCAAGTATACATAACTACCAATTTTAAGATTTTTCTTCCTTGCCATTTAGAAGATATTAAGCAAAAATTAATATATTGGAAAAATGAAAATATATTTTGTCCATAGGTTAAATCACGAAAGCTTTGAATTTTGCTTAGTAAATTTCGCCCTTTTAAAATATATATAATAATAATAACAAATTGGAAGGGTAGTCTTTTTGACTGACTAGTTGGAAAACAAAGTTTTTTAAAGTATTGGGGTATCAGTCATTGGAGGGCCATATAAGTAAAACCTCTTTTTTACTACGCCGAGCTTTCGAAAATCTTTATTTTCTTTTTCAAGGCTACAAAACAGAGAAGCAATAATTATTATAACATGAAAAGTGACAATTTTTTTATAAATAAATCTATTACCTTGGGTGCAAATTGGGTATTAATTGCAAAGTTAGGCATTATTACAACAGGAAAATATAGAAAAGCATCGGAAAATCACTTAGAAACAGTCAATCATAGTTTTACATCACTGTACATGTGTTTGACTGATTGTTCGAGAATTTTTACTTTTTTTGTACAATTTTTTTAAAATAATTCGGTTACTCCTGACATACGTTGCTGAAGGTAGGCAACCCAAGAACCAAGGAAAGGAAACATCTGTCACATGCTCCCCCACAAACGGTTACTCGGATCACCGTCCAACAGGTGGCGACTGCAGAAAATCCCGATATCTGTTGTTAAAGGTAGGTAACACCAAAGAACCACGGAAGGGAAACACCTGTCACCTGCGTCCCCAATATGGTCACTTGGATCACCGTTCAATAGGTGACGACTCTAGAAAATCGAGGTGAAGGTTTGATAAACGCCCGCGAGAGGTCACTGTCACTGACCCCCGAAACGAGTTTCATATTTACAGATATCGTGCATTGCAGGAAACGAAACTCACCTTGCCAGTTAGTAGGTCACGTTTGCCACAACCCACAACTCTGTTGTTAGATGGCTGTGTCGAGATTTTCTGCGTTTTGATAGTGAAAACATCTATTATTACATTATTATTCCAAAAGTAGGTTACATTAAGAGAGCTATTCGGTGAGAATGAGTCACTAGAGTAAAGGTAGGTAACACCAAAGAACCACTGAAAGGAAACATCTGCCACATGCGTCCCCAATGTGGCCCCTTGGATCACCGTCCAATAGGTGGCGAGTCCAGAAAATCGAGGTGAAAGTTTGATGAATGCCCGCGAGCGGTCACTGTCACTGACCCCCGAAACGAGTTTCATATTTACAGATATCGCGCATTGTAGAAAACGAAATCCACCCTGCCACCTAGTAGATCACGCTTGCCACACAACACCACTCTGTTATTAGATGGAAGTGTAGAGATCCATTTCACACCCATGTCACTGTGGGGGCGAAATTGATCTCCCTTATCAATTTTCTTTGAAACATTTTTTTAAAAATAATTGTAATATATTTATATAGCATTTAGTCGTCAGGTGGTGATTTACAATCAATGTACCTACATTAAGAAATTATTTAGTTAAAAATCTAGCGGTAAAACGAAAAAGCTGACATACATGTATATAATTTTGAAGATGTTTCTTTTGTCTCTCAATAGCAAAACACAGTTTGCAGATAGTATTGGTGATGCCGATTATTAGAAAGTGATATTATTCATTTGAAAGTGATTTGTTGGGAAGGAAGCAGTTATATAAAATGTAACTATGTCATCATAATTTAAGTATAAGGTCCTATTTATAATTAATATGAGATAACGTTGATTTTCTGTGCTTTGATAGTGAAAACATCTATTGTTGCATTATCATCTTAACACTAGGTTTCATTAAGAGAGCTATTCTGTGAGAAGGAGTCACTAGAGTTTATAGTAATTAAATGAGCATATATTGCGCTTAGATCTGAGATGTCTCTTTTTTTATTTAAACAATTCGGTGCTAAATGGGTTTCTGCCATCTCTAAGAATAGCCTTTTTGTTAAGTTGTTCTCTGTGTGTAATGTTGATACCGCCGAATAGTCAGGTTCATGTCCCGTATCTTGGACATGTTCCGATAGTGCGCATGATCGTTTTTTTAATCTGCAGTCACTTTTATGTGATGTTAAACGATCTTTTAAAACACGTGACGTTTGTCCTATGTACACTTGGTTACAGGAAGAGCAAGGAATACTACATACCACTCCTGACATTTGTATAGTATTTATTTTGTCTTTTAGTTTGGTAAACAGGTTGCCTACTTTTTTTGGATATTTTTGTGTGATTTTAATTGTAGGGATGGATTTGAACACTTTGATTATTTTGGTAGTGACAGTAGTGATAGCCGGAAGGGCATAGTAATATAAAATTCTATTTTGAGAAGCAAAAGCTGATATATCCGGAGAAACACCCCTCACACTCTCTACCCGTGGTGCAATGATCGAGCCTGTATTATAAATTAATTTTTTTAAAAGTTTTTTTGGATATGAATTTTCTAACAATGTGTTATATAGTCCAAATTCCTTTGTTTGAAAGAGTGATGACAAATTTTGGTTATCCTAGACTTAAGTGCCAACACTAAGTTTATTTTCATTTTTTCTGTATGATACGAATGGTAATTCATATACCTGCCTGAATTGGTAGGTTTTATGTACCAATCTAAAATGACTTGGTTGGTTTCAGTCCGGATTAATTTAGTGTCAAAAAAAGGTACGCTCATGTTTTGTTCTTCTTCAATTGTGAATTGTATGTAACTATTGTAGCTGTTGAAAACAGTTAAAATTTCATCTTTTTTATCCAAAGGTATGGCGCAGACTATATCATCCACATATTTCTTTATAAAAGGTAAATGAAAGGATAGTTGTGAAATGCATGTATCCAGGAGATCGTCCATTACAAACTGGGCGAGTATAGGGGATAGTGTTGCTCCCATTGGAGTACCTAAAATTTGCTTGAAAAAGTTGTTATTAAATTGAAAATATGTTGATTGAAAAATGAATTCTATAATTTCGAAAAATTGATTTTTAGGTATTGTTGTGAGTTGGGATATTACCTGCCATCTAGCTTCAATACTTTTTTTCACTAATCCAAGAGGTTATTATACAAAGAAATTACATCCAGACTAATTAGTACATAGTTGTCTGGAATCTGTTTTTCGTTCATAAATTCTGAAAATTGAAAGGAGTCATATGTATAGTAGTCGTTGTCCTTGTTGTACGATTGTGTCAAAATATTAGCAACAAAAGATGATAGTTTGCTGTTAGGAGCATTAATAACGTAACGTAACGGTCATAATGCTAAAGGATACTTACATTTCAAAATCACAAGAAATCTTACAAGATAGAAAATACTATCAACCATTAGCACGTGACCCTACATCTACCTTTCAGCAGAAAGCCAACAAAATAGCATCTAATTTGAAAAAGAGAGGTTTTGTTGATGAACAACAATCCAAGGCTCTTACAATTTATAATCAAACATCACCAAAATTTTATGGTTTGCCAAAAATCCACAAACCCACTCTTTCATTAAGACCTATTATATCATCAATTAATGCTCCTAACAGCAAACTATCATCTTTTGTTGCTAATATTTTGACACAATCGTACAACAAGGACAACGACTACTATACATATGACTCCTTTCAATTTTCAGAATTTATGAACGAAAAACAGATTCCAGACAACTATGTACTAATGAGTCTGGATGTAATTTCTTTGTATAGTAATATACCTCTTGGATTAGTGAAAAAAAGTATTGAAGCTAGATGGCAGGTAATATCCCAACTCACAACAATACCTAAAAATCAATTTTTCGAAATTATAGAATTCATTTTTCAATCAACATATTTTCAATTTAATAACAACTTTTTCAAGCAAATTTTAGGTACTCCAATGGGAGCAACACTATCCCCTATACTCGCCCAGTTTGTAATGGACGATCTCCTGGATACATGCATTTCACAACTATCCTTTCATTTACCTTTTATAAAGAAATATGTGGATGATATAGTCTGCGCCATACCTTTGGATAAAAAAAATGAAATTTTAACTGTTTTCAACAGCTACAATAGTTACATACAATTCACAATTGAAGAAGAACAAAACATGAGCGTACCTTTTCTTGACACTAAATTAATCCGGACTGAAACCAACCAAGTCATTTTAGATTGGTACATAAAACCTACCAATTCAGGCAGGTATATGAATTACCATTCGTATCATACAGAAAAAATGAAAATAAACTTAGTGTTGGCACTTAAGTCTAGGATAACCAAAATTTGTCATCACTCTTTCAAACAAAGGAATTTGGACAGACTATATAACACATTGTTAGAAAATTCATATCCAAAAAAACTTTTAAAAAAATTAATTTATAATACAGGCTCGATCATTGCACCACGGGTAGAGAGTGTGAGGGGTGTTTCTCCGGATATATCAGCTTTTGCTTCTCAAAATAGAATTTTATATTACTATGCCCTTCCGGCTATCACTACTGTCACTACCAAAATAATCAAAGTGTTCAAATCCATCCCTACAATTAAAATCACACAAAAATATCCAAAAAAAGTAGGCAACCTGTTTACCAAACTAAAAGACAAAATAAATACTATACAAATGTCAGGAGTGGTATGTAGTATTCCTTGCTCTTCCTGTAACCCAGTGTACATAGGACAAACGTCACGTGTTTTAAAAGATCGTTTAACATCACATAAAAGTGACTGCAGATTAAAAAAACGATCATGCGCACTATCGGAACATGTCCAAGATACGGGACATGAACCTGACTATTCGGCGGTATCAACATTACACACAGAGAACAACTTAACAAAAAGGCTATTCTTAGAGATGGCAGAAACCCATTTAGCACCGAATTGTTTAAATAAAAAAAGAGACATCTCAGATCTAAGCGCAATATATGCTCATTTAATTACTATAAACTCTAGTGACTCCTTCTCACAGAATAGCTCTCTTAATGAAACCTAGTGTTAAGATGATAATGCAACAATAGATGTTTTCACTATCAAAGCACAGAAAATCAACGTTATCTCATATTAATTATAAATAGGACCTTATACTTAAATTATGATGACATAGTTACATTTTATATAACTGCTTCCTTCCCAACATATCACTTTCAAATGAATAATATCACTTTCTAATAATCGGCATCACCAATACTATCTGCAAACTGTGTTTTGCTATTGAGAGACAAAAGAAACATCTTCAAAATTATATACATGTATGTCAGCTTTTTCGTTTTACCGCTAGATTTTTAACTAAATAATTTCTTAATGTAGGTACATTGATTGTAAATCACCACCTGACGACTAAATGCTATATAAATATATTACAATTATTTTTAAAAAAATGTTTCAAAGAAAATTGATAAGGGAGATCAATTTCGCCCCCACAGTGACATGGGTGTGAAATGGATCTCTACACTTCCATCTAATAACAGAGTGGTGTTGTGTGGCAAGCGTGATCTACTAGGTGGCAGGGTGGATTTCGTTTTCTACAATGCGCGATATCTGTAAATATGAAACTCGTTTCGGGGGTCAGTGACAGTGACCGCTCGCGGGCATTCATCAAACTTTCACCTCGATTTTCTGGACTCGCCACCTATTGGACGGTGATCCAAGGGGCCACATTGGGGACGCATGTGGCAGATGTTTCCTTTCAGTGGTTCTTTGGTGTTACCTACCTTTACTCTAGTGACTCATTCTCACCGAATAGCTCTCTTAATGTAACCTACTTTTGGAATAATAATGTAATAATAGATGTTTTCACTATCAAAACGCAGAAAATCTCGACACAGCCATCTAACAACAGAGTTGTGGGTTGTGGCAAACGTGACCTACTAACTGGCAAGGTGAGTTTCGTTTCCTGCAATGCACGATATCTGTAAATATGAAACTCGTTTCGGGGGTCAGTGACAGTGACCTCTCGCGGGCGTTTATCAAACCTTCACCTCGATTTTCTAGAGTCGTCACCTATTGAACGGTGATCCAAGTGACCATATTGGGGACGCAGGTGACAGGTGTTTCCCTTCCGTGGTTCTTTGGTGTTACCTACCTTTAACAACAGATATCGGGATTTTCTGCAGTCGCCACCTGTTGGACGGTGATCCGAGTAACCGTTTGTGGGGGAGCATGTGACAGATGTTTCCTTTCCTTGGTTCTTGGGTTGCCTACCTTCAGCAACGTATGTCAGGAGTAACCGAATTATTTTAAAAAAATTGTACAAAAAAAGTAAAAATTCTCGAACAATCAGTCAAACACATGTACAGTGATGTAAAACTATGATTGACTGTTTCTAAGTGATTTTCCGATGCTTTTCTATATTTTCCTGTTGTAATAATGCCTAACTTTGCAATTAATACCCAATTTGCACCCAAGGTAATAGATTTATTTATAAAAAAATTGTCACTTTTCATGTTATAATAATTATTGCTTCTCTGTTTTGTAGCCTTGAAAAAGAAAATAAAGATTTTCGAAAGCTCGGCGTAGTAAAAAAGAGGTTTTACTTATATGGCCCTCCAATGACTGATACCCCAATACTTTAATAATAATATGTATATATATGTCGTAGTCTGATAGTAAAATCCGTCATTTCATGAAACGCCGGCGAGTAGTGTGAAGAAATGTTGTTACGCTATTTGCCGCGGCTTTTCATAAAGCGCCTGTGGTCACTTAGTGAACTAGTTATCTACACCGTCGGCCGTATTTTAAAAGTTGGCGCTTTGCCTCATTTACTCGTATTTTGTAGCGGACGTTCCCTCCGATCTGTTTTGTTTAGGTGTTGAATATACATATTAATTTAACCGAAACCATGGCAGAAAAATCGAAAGCTGTGTGTAGAATATTATTGTCTCTTCTATAAAATAAATAGGCGTTCTGCAATCCTTATTTTGAAGGCCAGAGATATTTGAAATGTCAACCTTCTAAAATCCAACGTAGAAGCTACAGATGTCGATGTTACAAAGGGAAACCAGTGAAGACTAAAGTTAAAGAAAACAATCAGCCATGTTATTGGAACGCAGCCCGCATGTCAAAAGCAGCGCCGCGAGTGCTCCTGGAGGGCAAGAATTAGGAACCCCATGCCGCATGCGCGATGTCAGCTGTGCAGATATGCACCCCTCGCCACATGATGGAACATTTTTTTTAAGAAAAACTCAAAACTCTAAAGGTCTAATAATAAATTCAGAAGATGATTTGATTGACAAAGGAATTCTATAATAATATGTGATATTTTCATTTTTATTTCTTTTTCATAATTTTATTGTTGCATTTCTTTAATCAGAGTACTTATATTTTATGTTAGTTGAAAAAGAAAACATGAATTGTTTATACATTAATATTAGAAGTCTAAGAAAAATAATTAATGAATTGGAATTATTGCTTTTAAAAAATAACATTGATGTTCTTTTTCTAACAGAAACATGGTTATATTCAAATGAGAGTGATACTTTTCCATTAGGAGTTATAGCGCTGTACACTGTTGTCGTCAAACAAGAGGTGGAGGTATATCAATCTATTTAAAAAATAATAGAAATTTTAACATAAAAACTATTAAGATATCTGAAAATAATCAATTTATAATTATAAATTTACCAGATTTGAATTTTATTATGGGTGTTACCTATAAGCCACCATCATCTAACACTAAAAGCTTTATAAATTATTTTGATTTAATATTGCATAAATATAAAAATGTATTTATTTTTTATTTATTTATTTATTCTATTTATTTCCTTTAAGATTTACAACAGTAAATACAGGGTGACGCGGATCTAAATGAACATACTTCAACACAAGACAAAGAATACCTTGGGGGTTCTTAATCACCCATCTTTGATAGTTCAATTGTCGATAGTTAATAAGATACAGGGTCTTTTATGAACTTCAGCAATTTTTTGTTCTTGTCATATTTTTTAATGCACTCCGTATAAAATTTTCATATTGGGTCAACATCTGTAACCTATCTGTCGCTTAAAATTGCAGTATCAAAAAATTTTAAATTCCAGGCCCGTATTAAAAAAAGTTGACATTTTCAATTTTTACATTTTTAACACCCTGTAGATCAATTTTTTTAAAATATTATTTTTTTATTGGAAAGAGCATAAAGAATTGACCCTAACGGCATAATTTTCAAAGTTCCCGCACCCATCACTTGATTAGAATAAATGGTTGTTTTGTAAAAAATTTCAAAATGGTGCATATTTGGAAATTAGAAATTAAGAAAATAACAATAAAAAAGCAAAAACTGCTTCCGAAGTAAAAAAATAAATGTACTAAACGTTTAATAGTTTTAACGAGACTAAATTTTAGGGAACAACACAACAACGAATAACAAAGTAATAATAATAATAACAAAACTGCAAGATAATGATTGCTTTTTAGACATCGACAAAAAATCGTAAATTACAGTCAGAAATTTCAAACTTTGTAAAGTAGGCTTTGCCTCATTTAAAAACAAACCAAAGACTATCGAGTTACTGTTCCATAGCAACAATTCAAGTCACTATCAGATATGTGACAGTTGTCTGACCTTTGTTAGTATTCGGTTAACAATTATTGCAATTTTCTGTTGAAGATGCCTTACCAATTTTCAAATGCCGAATATGCCGACATTATTTTTGTATACGGTTTTTGTAACGGTAATGGAAGAGCTGCTGTTCGGGAATATCGTAGGCGATTTCCGGGTAGAAGATGTCCATATCACAAAACATTTGCAAATGTATTTTTATTTGCTGGAGAACATGGACATTTTCCCACCGACAATAATATTGATCAACCAATACGACATCCAGTTCAGGAGGAAGAAGATATCTTAAATCTTGTTGAAGATAATCCCAAAACATCTACTCGAAAAATTGCGACACGTCTAGGAATCCCGCAAAAAAGAGTTAATGTAACACTGCAAAAGGAAGGCTTGCATCCGTTTCATGTTCAAGAAGTTCAAAGATTGGAACCTGGCGATTATGCAAACCGGTTACTCTTTTGCCAGTGGCTCAGTAGACACCAAAGGAGTCTTTATCGAATCCTCTGGACCGATGAAGCACAATTTACCAGAGATGGTGTAAATAATTCAAGGAATTCCCATGTATGGTCGTTAGAAAATCCACATGCCATCAGACAATCGCATTCGCAGCACAAATTTTCCATAAACGTTTGGGCAGGTATAATAAATAATAAATTAATTGGGCCGCACTTTTTTGCTGAAAGATTAGATGGAAATCAATATTTAAATTTTTTACAAAACATTTTGCCAGGACTTATGCAGAATGAAAATGCTAACGTGAGAGGGCTCTTTTTTCAACATGATGGGGCCCCACCACATTTTGCAAGGGTTGTATCTGAATTTTTAAATATTACGTTTCCTAACAGATGGATAGGCCGTGGAGGGCCCCATTTATGGCCAGCCAGGTCGCCGGACTTTAATCCTTTGGATTTTTTTTTCTGGGGGAATATGAAAAATTTGGTTTATTCAGAAGAAATCAACACGCGGGAGCAGCTTTTGCAACGAATTATTAATGCTTTTCAGGAAATAAAAAATAACCCAGACGCAATTAGAAAAGCAGTGTCAAATTTAAACATCAGAAGACGAAGATGTGAACAAGCCAATGGAGGGCATTTTGAACAGCTTCTTAAATAATAGTGTTCTGCTAAAGTGCTCTTAAAATTAATTCTTGCTAAAACTTTTTCTATGTATTAGATTTTAAGCAGTCGATTTTAACTTGCAGTTTTGTTATTATTATTATTACTTTGTTATTTGTTGTTGTGTTGTTCCGTAAAATTTAGTCTCGTTAAAACTATTAGACGTTTAGTACATTTATTTTTTTACTTCGGAAGCAGTTTTTGCTTTTTTATTGTTATTTTCTTAATTTCTAATTTCCAAATATGCACCATTTTGAAATTTTTTACAAAACAACCATTTATTCTAATCAAGTGATGGGTGCGGGAACTTTGAAAATTATGCCGTTAGGGTCAATTCCTTATGCTCTTTCCAATAAAAAAATAATATTTTGAAAAAATTGATCTACAGGGTGTTAAAAATGTAAAAATTGAAAATGTCAACTTTTTTTAATACGGGCCTGGAATTTAAAATTTTCTGATACTGCAATTTTAAGCGACAGATAGGTTACAGATGTTGACCCAATATGAAAATTTTATACGGAGTGCATTAAAAAATATGACAAGAACAAAAAATTGCTGAAGTTCATAAAAGACCCTGTATCTTATTAACTATCGACAATTGAACTATCAAAGATGGGTGATTAAGAACCCCCAAGGTATTCTTTGTCTTGTGTTGAAGTATGTTCATTTAGATCCGCGTCACCCTGTATAGGATATTGTCATTGATAATAAAAAATATACAATATATATATATAAAACAATACACAAGTAATAAAACACACAATGGAGCAATCCAATAAACATAAACAATTTAAAAATTTAAGGTCCTTAAAATTAAAAATGGGAGTTGAGGTACTCCGATACAGAATAATATGCCTTATTGGTCAAAATCCCTTTAACTGTTTTATTGAATATTTTAAAAGAATTTATCTGTTTAATTTGCAAGGGTAACTTGTTATATAATTTGATCGGTAGAACTAATGGGCTGTTTGCCACCGTCGACAGTCTATGACGAGGAATATCAATATTTAAGTTTTTCCTAAAGCGATACTGCTCATTCAACTCACGAGTCTGAACAAATGCATCAATGTTTGACTTAACATAAGTTAGGGAGTTATAAATAAACAAATAATGAAATGTCAGGATTCCAAGCTGAGGAAACAATTCACGACATGAAAAAGATCGATTCTTAAACATCATCGTTCTAATAATTCTTTTTTGTTGAATAAAAATTTCATTTACTCTGGAACTGCAACCCCAAGCTAAAACTCCGTAATTCAAACAGGATTGAACATATGAAAAGTAATACAATTTTAGAAGGTCAAGATCAATTTTATTACGCAGCTGCCAGACAACAAAACAATACGTAGCTAGTTTTCTCAGTAGAAAGTCTACATAATGATTCCACGATAGTTTTGAATCTATGAAAATTCCGAGAAATTTAACAACATTTGCCTGTTTAATGGTTTTATTATTTAATTTAACCAATAAACTTTTAAGTGAGGAATGAAACACAAAGTCTGCTCCACTAATTTAATAAAAAAGTTCAGATTAACATCCCAAACATGGTGGAGTCGTACCCTATTACATTTTCCCAGTAAAATTTGGGGTTTTTAATAAATTTAAAATAAAACCAAATTCATTTTAAATTCATTTTATTTTATAAAAATTTTTCTTTAATTTAAATATGTATTAGTTATCTAATTAAAGTTATATATGTCTTCTTAAAAAGAATTTTTCTGCAACATTAGTTTAAATAAATTTAACAATGTCATTGGTCTCTTCATAAATAACATCTTAATAATTACCCACTGAAGATGAAGGTTTATACCTTCGAAACATGTTTGGGATGTTAATCTGAACTTTTTTATTAAATTAGTGGAGCAGACTTTGTGTTTCATTCCTCACTTAAAATATTACTCCACTGTGAGATGGACTACTTCCATAAAAAATCAATAAACTTTTATTTAGATCACGAAGACAGAAAAAAATTAATTCAGTCTTATCTTCATTCAGAATCAACCCATTTTCCTCGGAGTAGTTCTGCATGGAGGATACCGCATTGCCTGCACCCCTGCTAAGAGCCTCAGCATCTGAACCAGCACACGTGACAGCGGTGTCATCCGCAAAGAGAGAAATATAATGGTCTTTAAAGTTATTTGAGTCAATGTCATTTATAAAAACTATAAACAACAATGGACCCAGTATACTGCCCTGAGGCACGCCGTTAGTGATAACGCTGTCAGCAGAAAAGTAGGATTCTTGACGGTGTTTTAACACAACTCTCCGAGATCTACCCGACAAAAAGCTACTCAACCAAGCAAGTGCATTACCGCGAACACCATAGCTATAAAGTTGATTTAATAAAAGGTCTATATTAATAACATCAAATGCCCTTTTAAGGTCAAAAAACAAACATGCCGTCTGATTGCTTGAATCCAGGTTTTCTAAGATTTTATTATACAGAGCAACAATTGCATGCTGCGTTGATAAGCCCTTTCGAAATCCGAATTGTTGTGGTGAAAAGAACTTTTCGCGCTCGAGAAATACAATTAGTCGTCGATAAAATGCTCTCCCGAACACTTTTGAGAAAACAGATAAGAGTGCTATTCCGCGGTAATTGCAAATATCATGCACGTCACCCTCTTTAAAAATTGATTGAACTATGGTATTTTTTAGTATACATGGAAAAGAACCTTCTTCAAAGGAAATGTTAATTAAACAAGTAAGGGGACCTACGATGCAATCTGCAATGTTCTTTAGCAAAGAACAGGGAATCCCGTCAAACCCTGCTGAGTTTTTATTAGTTACAGAAGAAATTATTTCATTTATTTCATGTTCAGAGTATGGTTCCAAAAACAGAGAGTTGCACACTTTTTTGGAATTGGGTGTGTTGGGTGACATGAACATAAATATATTAGAAAAAAATAATACAAATATTTGTTATATGAACATGCTAAATAGTAATGGTTTCAAAATATTAAATGACCTAAATTTACCAACTAGAGTAATTTTAAATAAATTAAATTCAATTATTCGCCATATTATTAGTGATTATAAATTGTCTGTTGATATAAAACTTGAAGATCATATATTATCGGACCATAAATAATATTTATGAACATTGCTAGCGTTTCTTTAAAACAAAAGGTTACAAATCAGATATATTAAGTTAAATTTACAAATTTTACAAACACCAATAAAACACTTAAAGATAGATTAAAATTATTGTATGAATCAGATATAACATTTGAATCTTAAATAATATTATAAAGTTATATAAATGATAAAAGTTCAGTAAAATTATAAAATAGTATAAATACTGTTTGAATTTAAGTGAAGGTTGGTTTACAAAACAACGGACTTACAGACCTTATTTCTGAACGAAATAAAATATATAAATTATTCAAAAAATATCCACTAAATAATTATTTAAAAAATACATTATTTAAATTAAAAATTAAAGTAAGAAATTTAGTAAAATAAAAAAAATAAAAATTCTGAAATTCGACATAAAAATGTAGAGGGAAACCCTAAAAAAATTTGGAATATTTTAAAAGAGATGAATAGCTTAAAAAAAAAGTCATTAAATCAGAACATTTAGTTTGATAATAATGGAAAAAAAATCAGATGAAACAAAACAAGCAATTTTTTTTAATTACCACTTCACTAGCATAGCTGAAAAGATTATTAATAAATATAACAGCCCAATAAATAGATTTAAAAATATAGTAAGGAAACTAATTTAACAAATATGTACATATGGAAAACTAATAAGACAGGAGTTTTGGAAATTATAGATTCATTCAAATCAAATAATTTAAATTTTAATAATAATTCCTAGAAATAACGGCAACTTAAAATAAATATTAAAGCAATAAACTTATCGGCATTGACCGCCTTTATTGCAAATAATAATAATAATAATAATAATAATAATAATAAAACCCCGCCATCGCCGGTCCTAAGCCCGGGTGAAAAAGGGGGAAGGGGAGAAGTAACAACCTCGTTAAAAAACCGGGGTGGGCATTCGTACGAAAAATGCTCATTTGCGCATTTTAAGCATTTTACTGGAGCTGTACACTTGAATTGGGAGTGGCCATATAATTGACAGCGGTGGCACTGCGAGATTGTAGCACGCGCCCGTTGCGCCTCCACTCGGATAGACATACTATCTAAGGCCCTAAGGTCGTAAATAGTTTTTTCCGTACGTGGTAAAAACACTAGTACGAGAGGCAATGGAGACCCGCTGCGACTATGCCAGCGGATTATTCTGGAGGGATTAAAACCTAAATCAACAAGATCTTTTTTGATTTTTTCCTCCGTCCAGGTTTCGAGGACGCCCCTTAGAATCACGTGTAGTTCTTTCTCGTCCTGAAACCTGAACGAATGGTGGTACAAATTGTTTGTTGTCAAAAACTAAATAATTTTATTGATGTCTGCCGGAGTTGGCGGGTGGATTTTGACTCCCTCCGGAATGGTGACTGCACGACCATAGTCTACCTTGACCGACCGCAAATGCCCGGTGATCATTAAACTTGTGTTTATCACGTATGACGATTGGGGGACTCTAATTTTAGGTGGTCCCGGATTCACAACCGTGACGGTTTTAGCATTATTAAGTGCTTCACGCTCTCGTGTTAGAGGTACTGCCTGGCATAAATAGCTGGTTTGTCTTGGGAGACTTTTTGAGCGAGATAACTTTTCAATACCTTGTTATTAGTCTTAGGGAGATTGGGCCAAGCAGAATCTCCAGCAACTTTTTTGATTTTGTCCTCATTAGTCGAGTATGTCAACATCTGACGTTTGCGATTTTTCTTTGCTTTTCGCTGCGTGGACCACTGCTCGTCCTCACCAGACTCAGATATGGAGTCATACTCCATGTCAGAGCCGGGATTGTCTATCTCAATAGCGTTTACGTTAACTTGTAAGCTTTTTAGTTTATTTGCTGTTTTTTTATTCGTGCTGTCAAAGCTAATGTTATTGATTGTCGTAATTTTTACAGAGTTATTTGCGTTTAAATTGGATGTATTGTCATTACTTGAGGCAATTGTTGCATTGTATTTACCTAGTTGGACCTTTAACTCTCCGATGGTCTTATTTAAATCTTCGATTTCCATTATTCTTATGAAGCCTTCCTCCTTGACTTGTCGCATTTTCTTTAACCACTCGGTCTTCTTCTCGCTCATTAATTTGCGCCATCTGGCCTCCATACGTTTCTCGATTTCGCTTATTCTCTCCTCCATAGTCTGCACGTTTTGTGGGGACATTGACTCATCTTCCGATGCTGGCAGCTGTACTTCATTAGGGCGGGAGGCATTCCCCCGCTTTGGACTTCCATGTAGTGGAAAAAAATTAATTAAAATATTTGATTATTGACTTTGACAAAACAGAAATTATTTAACTTTTTTGACGTTTTAACGGGAACAAAACAATGTCACTGCCAGACAACCTCTCTCTACGGCTGTCGAAGGGTGACTTGCATGGTTTGATATTTCTAGGAATTAAAATGGATATATCTCATGTAAATAAGTATAATAACAAAAACAAACTACGAAATGATAGAAATCTGGGTTGAATGGTAGAACCAAAAATACTTAAATTTTTTAAGGTTAATGCCACTGAAATTACCAAATAATTCCCCAGACGCTTGCAACTGCAATAAAAATAGGTCCGGAGCTAGTTCTGCCAATACAAATTGCAACAGCTGATTACTAAACACGTTTAGCGCATGCTCGCAATAAAAATCGTGCAAGTATTTATTGCAGCAATAAAAAATCTCCAACTGTATTGCGGCCTTTTGAATAAATTTACATCAAAAGAAAGGGCAGGTATATAGAGACAAAGACAGTGAGTTAAAGATTATTCTTTCTATTGGAAAAGGCCTAACAAATCTATAAGAACTGCATCCAAAGAATTACGGGAAAGCAGGGGCAACCAAACATAATATTCGAGAATTCAGATACCTCTAAAAAAGGAGGAGTATTATCCATTTAAAATAAGACATTTATTGATCAACAACACGGATTTTTTCCTGGCAGGTCTCTAGAAACAAATTTAATGTCTTACTCTCAAAATATTTGCAGCCTAATAGATCGTGGCATTCAGGTAGACTCTGTATACACCGACTTCAGTAAGGCTTTTGACAAGATAAACCATAAGCGGCTGATTGAGAGACTTGCTGAGGTTGGTGTCTGCCAGCGTCTGCTCAGGTGGATATGGTCCTACACCTTAAAGCGTTCCCAGATTGTTTCCATAAACGGTTATCAATCCGAAACTTTCTCGGTCAGCTCGGGGGTTCCTCAGGGTAGTCATTTGGGTCCCTTATTTTTCATAGTTTATATTAACGATATTGCAAAGTGCTTTCACCACACAAAGTTTTTACTATATGCAGACGACCTAAAAATATATCGTCCCATAAGGGAGCTGCATGACTGCCTGAAAATACAAGCGGATCTCAACCGATTGTCCGAGTACTGTGACAGGAATAGTATTTTCTTGAACATAACAAAGTGTTGTTTTATAACATTTACCAAAAATATTTATACTTGGGAATACTCATATAGTATCAATAATTCAAATTTAAAGAAGGTAAATCAAATAAAGGATTTAGGAGTCATTCTGGACACCAAATGGTTATTTCAAGAACATTTTAATAAAATAATTACCGAGTCAAACAAAATGCTAGGCTTCATTACTAGAATCTGTAAAGACTTTCGAAATCCCAAAACAATGATCGCACTATATTTTGCTTTCGTTCATAGTAAGCTCTCTTTTGCCTCTGTCATCTGGAATCCTCAATACGTCACATATATTAATAGACTAGAAGCAGTACAAAACAGGTTTCTCAAAACTATTGCATTTAAAGCGCATTGCACAATAGATCTTGTAAAAGAAAAATATAAATTTATTCCTCTGTCTGACCGCAGAAAAATTTCTGACATATCTTTTCTATATAAAATAATTAACTCGAATTTAAACGTCCCAGAACTATTATCAGCACTAAGTTTTAATATTCCCAACAGAGAATTAAGACATGCAACCCTATTTAATTTACCTTATAGACGCACTAACTTGGGTTTAAATATACCATTGGATAGACTGCAAAAAACTTTTAATTCATACTGCCACGAATTTGACATTTTCAGTGCAACCTTGCCTAGTTTTAAAAGACTTTTAAAAGGATATTTTGTCCAACAAGTATTTGGATAGCTGTAGGTAGAGTTAGTTAGGTTAAGTGCATATTGTTATGTAAATCAGTAAAATGTTACCGCATAAACTGTTTATTGTATATAGTGGATGCTTCTTTGGAACTTCTAGTTCTGTCTGCATCCCAAATGTAATAAATAAAAATAAATAAATAAAGACCTACCCCAAAATTAAGTGATGAACAAAGAGAAGAAAGATCGAAGTCTAGTCAATTCATGTTAGTGCGGATAAAAGACAATATCGGTTTCTTGAAAAATATTCTTTTAGACAGATGAGTCCACATTTTCCACCAGTGGGAATGTTCAACAAAAAGAATATATGACAGAGGGCAACAATCTGCATTATCGTCCGGTATGTACGCTTCTGTCAGAGATGTTGTAATGTGAATATTCAAATGTTGCCGCCGGCGATGTTTCCTGGTATATTCACCGCTTGAGAATCAGTACATTCAGGCACATACTATTTTTTGCAGACCCTATAAAGATCTAAGGACTTTGAAATAAAATATCAAAGATGAAGTAAACTGTTCTATCGGTATTGCCCGACAATACTACTGCTCTCGCCATGTCACCGGTGGGTCGAGAATAGTCGACAACAGCGCTTGCAGTGGATGGACTTGTTCCTAACATATTTTGGCGCGAACGCATTGTAGTCAACCTTAGTCTTCGCTTAAGCGGAGGGGCACAATCAGATACCTTGGTAAAATGTATTCACAAATATAAGAAACTGACCAATCGACTCTTATTTATTTCTACCTAAATAGGGGTATTGACACAATGCCGACTGAGCTAGGACCGTCTTAGAACATTCATAGTATTGAAATATTTAATTTAGAAGCAAATAAATATGAAACTGATGTTTATTTAAGTTTATTAAATTCAAAATATAAAAATGGAATTATGGTCTTACACTTATAATGCTAAATTATTATATTAATTAATAAATGACCCAACTAAATCTACTTCACTATCGCTATCATCATCTAAAGTAAGAATAAACCTTTCTGTTGCATTCCTAATAAAAATGTAACTTTCTTCTACTTTCTTTACATGTTGTACGCAGTTTTTCCAGTTCACCTCAGAAATTTTTTTAGTTTCATCATGAATTAGAGTTAATCACTAGAATTAAGTGTGGGTGAAATATTATTGCGACAAATTCCAGCTTTAAGTTGATGCCATATTTGTTCAATTGGGTTAAATATACAGTGGTAAGGCGGTAGCCGCAATACTATGTGCCCCATGCTTTTCGCAAGTTTATCGCAGTAATATTCTTTTTGAATAGACATACTTCTAAGCACTTCTAATAAGTCTTTCTTTCTATAGTTTTCATGAAAATATATATTATTATCAAACATATATTCTTGAATTTTGGCTTTAGTGTCTTTTGAAGAAGGAGCTTTGTTTAATTGTCTACTATGATAACTAGCGTTATCCATAACAATGACACTATTTGGTGGAATGTTCTGCAATAATTTAGTATCAAACCAATTTTCAAATAACTCCGCTGTTGTGTCTTCATGATAGTCAACACAACACTAATATTTTTTGCCGAGAGAGATAGACCATTCGGCACCCACCCATTTTCAGAACCAGCATGTAAGATTGTTATTCCTTTTCCACGGCTTGACGAAGCACGTGTCAGACATTTGCCGCTAGAGTCGACCCAACCACTTGACGGGGTGTCGTGGGTGTCAAACCACGTTTTATCTAAATAAATGATCGGCCTACCTTTAGTTCTGTATTCATTTACTTTTGTCAGATATTCCCACCGCCATTCTTGAAGACGCTTGGACTCCATCAAAACCTGCTTCTTATTAATCCTTTTGAATTTAATGCCTATGTGTTGAAGGCGCTTCCACAATGTTGTTCTTGAACATTTAATTTCTGTTTCATCTGTTGTCAGCCTTTTCCTTAAATTGTCCAACGTTGGTACACTTTGCTCTTCATACATTTTATAAATTTTTCGTCGTATAAGTTCCTCGTCCCCTTGGTCCAACGTTCTTGATTTTCCAATATCACTTCTTTTTCTGCGTTCCATAATTGGCCCTTGTGTAATTTTCCAAACTGTGGAAAGGATTTTTTTTGTAAGTAAAGCCGTTTCCTTTACAAGTTCTTTGGGGCACACATTTCCGCGCGACATTAACGTCTAAAACACATTCTTTATAATCTGTTTGGCATCTATTGTTAAATGCACTCTGTTATTTGCTTCAGTTTCATTACTTTCAAAAATCTCACTAGAATACCAAGGACGAAACATTTCCAAAAAACAAACTAAACTCAACAGTGTACGTTGACAGACTAAAATCAAAAAGGACCCTGGTTTATTTTTATTTACCTAAGTACGGTACTTAAAATTTATTAGAACTGGTTTATTGTTGTTTATTATATTTTGAATACCCTAATAATAGCAGTAATTTAGGTCGGTTTCTTATATTTGTGAACACACTTTAGATTCTACAAATGCTCTTTATTGCAAATCAATTCAATTACCGAGTAGTGAACCGCTGTCTCAGCGTATAACTATTGTTTGTAAAACTTATCTAATTACTTAAAATAATTTCCTGTTAGAAGCTGTGCTGGACAAATGTAATTTGGTAAGCATTTATTAGTATTTTAAACAATCGTTAGGCGAATAACCTTTTGTCCTTATTACTCCAGTATTAATAAAAACTCTATAGGGTATGCATCGTGGTACGCGACACATCGACACATCTTGAACGCGGTGACTTTTATTTTGTCCTTGTAAAGTGTAAGTTCTCTCGAAAAAAACGTCTAACGTATTGTCTCACAGAAAGACACAAGATAGAAATTTTAATTATGATTTGATACGGATATAGGACAAGAACGCCAAATGACGTGTATCATTTATTTAGAAAGAGTTATCCCGATTTACTACCTATATCCAAAGGTGACACCTTAATGCAAAGCAAAACCCAGCTTCGGAAAAATGGGCATGTAAGAAAGACAAGTATTCATCGATAGAGTTCGCTCAATGAAGAGGTCAAAGTTAATGTAGTAGCTGTTCAAGAAAATGCTAATATCCCAACTACGCGGCTAGCTAACAAACACGAAAAAAAAAATGTTCAGTAGTAAGAGTTCTTAATTCGCAAAAATTTCATCCTTGCAAAACAATAATCCTCCAGGAATTGACAAAAGATGATCCTGATAGAAGACTTCCACTTTTGCGAGCACATGCTGGATTTACTAGGCATGAATGATCTAAACACAGAAAACATTCTGTTTTCTGCTGAATCAACGTGTATGCTAAATTATGAGGTATTGGATCCACACTGGACGAGAGAAGGCCACAATCAACGCCCAGAAAGAGTCATTATTTGGGCAGGAATTGTTGGTTGATCGCGTTATAGGACCAATATTCTTTGAAGAAAGTCACTGGGGCGAGATATTTGGAATTCTTGCAGGAAGAACTAGTTCAGAGTTTGGGTATGCTGTTTTCTGATCATGTCGAATTTGATATTCCGAGTTGCCACATGGTTTCCACAAGATGGAAGATGGTGCGCCTCCCCGAAATATGTGGAGTTTGGGTTAGATCTGATCTTTTATTCCTGTTTATTATCGTGCTCCTTCTTTATGCCAGACCTACCCGTGACTGTCTGAATGCAGTATTTCCAGACAGATGGATTGATAGATAGAATGACCACCTAGGTCTCCCGGCTTCAGTCCTTTGGACTTATTTTTATGGGGATTAATAAGCAAATTTTTAAAAATGAAACCGGCTTGCGTTTGGGATATTGCAAAATTAAAAATTTTGTAGTTACAATCGGCATTGTGGATCTTTGCCGGTGCGTCATTACTTCCACGTGACTAAAACCATATGAATCTAATCAAAATGTCGAGACTCAAAAAGTCAAAACAAAGTCTAAGTTCATAAACGTCAAAATTATCGTGGCTAGCGTTCGGACTTGAATAAATAATAATAAATATATAATTACTTTGAATTCGAGACGTATGCGAAAGCCTGGAGACGCTCTATTATGTTTTTATTCACTTTTAAAGCTATAATAAATAAAGATGGGGAGTTGTAAATCACATTGTCTCTTGATCGATGACTTTGAGATATCCAAATATCTTGTCTCTTTGTCCAGCACATTTTTTTTCAAATGGGTACTTACTCTTTTAGGACCTCGTCCCTTGAAAGCGGCTTCTAAAATCCTCAACGGGGTTCGTAGTATCAGTGTGTTATACCAAATACATCCAAATTGTTGTTGAATTGAAGTAGTTTATATTTTTCTTTTAAAGGGAGCAATATATTGTTGAACGGGAGCAATATTTAATCGTAAATTAAATGAGTTTACTTCTAATTTTTAGCAGTAACGCCACAAAGTCACTATCAGTTTCACTTATTTATTAAAATATGGAATTTCTATCGGAGTCACCAATATTAAAATTTAAATTCACAAACAAATCTCTTCACTTACTTATTTAAATGGCAAATAATCCTAACGCCAACACTTTTACTTTTAGCAAAGCGCTCACTTTACGCTTTATTCAATAAAACTTTTCGCGTTACCGTGTCAAATCAATAAGTAAAGGTTTCTGAAACCGCGACGATACCTTACTATCTCCGTGTGACTTCGGGTCAACGCACTTTCAACTTTCAAACTAAACTTTTCGCGACCACACTTGACTATAACGGCACGGCAACTTTCAACGGACGTCGGTACTAACTTTGTAGGTATTTGAGCATTACGACGGTTAAAAATGAACTAACTTTTCCTCTAGCAATCCCACCTGTTTATAGGGAAAAATTGATCAAGACAACACCTGCAAGTGCTCGCAGATGTTTACACAAGTGTTTCAGTTTCTGGAATCCCTTTGTCGGTATCAAAAAAACAAACTATTTCGGCTTTTTACAAAGGCAGTTATCATAATTTATTTGACAGTTATTAGAAAACAGTTGCAGCTGGACGGCAGATGTTCTGCAGGCGTTACTTGTTGACACCAACGGGATCCGTCCCCATTCCGCGATCTATCCAGATAAAACTAGTTTAGGTCAGAGTTTTGACCAATTAGGAATCGTACTAGCGCGTCTTTTCCGAGGTGGGAGAGAGATTATTTAAACTTTAGCAGCGCCTAATTTAATCAGTTTCTCTAGTACAGTACCTTTTGCTTGGTCTAATAAATAGTCATAAAAGAAAAGTGAAGTGAAAAATAAATTAAAATTTTATTTAATTTTGATTTATTCTGTTTGAAATATTTTTGTTAATTTGTGATGTGTTCTGTTAATAACCCCCTTATTGGATTATTTTATTTTATAAACGTGAGTTTTCCAAATATATTTAATTCATTTAATTTTCTTGAATTTTTATAAAATTATTTTAGAGTTATCTGAATTCTAATAACACTTGGTTGATGATTAACTTAAAGATTTTATTTATTTAATTTATCAGAAAATATTTATGATATTTTAATTCTCTTTACTTTATCCAATTTAACTTTAAAACGTTTCAAAAAGGTTTCTTATTTTATTTTGGAATTATTTTAATTGTTATATTTCCCCCAAAACTTATTTTAAATAAAATATTTTTCGTTTCTGAAAGACTCCTCGTACTGCATATAACTTTAATAAAACTATTATTTTCTCTTAATTTGAATGATAATACAAATAAATTCTTTATTTCTAAACCAACCAAAAGTTTTCCCGAGTTTTATTTAGTTATAATATTTTTAAAATACCGTTCACCACAGTATTGCACAATACCTGAGGCATGTTTTAATTCCGTCATCTATTTCGGCACCATATAAGAAATAACACGTTCTGATTGGCTGGGTGCCGAGATGGGGGTCGAAAATAACTGCGGAGTGCCGAGATCGTAGACAGAATTAACTATTTATTTTGCGCGTTGCATAGGAAATGATAAATATGGCAATTATAGACTTATATTGTTAAACAGGCGCTAACACGGCATCTAATCCACCTTTTTGGTTCCAATTCGCCTTTTTCAAGTCCACCGGCCAATTATGTACCAGCCCTTTTTGATTCGATCTACTTTAAAAAAAAACTAAAAAAAGTCATTATAAAAAAGGGTGCCCAAAGTGGGAATCGATCCAGTGACCTACAGCATAACACCTAAACGCTATATACACTACACCACACATTCACTAATAATATTAAGTTAATCTAGTAACAGTAGAATTAAAGCGGCGGCACAGCCAATCAGAACGTGTTATTTCTGATATGGTGCCGAAATAGATGACGGAATTAAAACATGCGTACCGGAGACGCTCTATTATGTTCTTATTCACTTTTAAGGCTATAATAAATAAAGATGGGGAGTTGTAAATCACGTTGTCTCTTGATCGTTGATCCATGACGTACCGGCAAAGATCCACCGTGTCGACTGTATATATAACTTGATACGTACTTTAAAAATAGTCAATAACAAACTTGGGTTGGCATTTCAAAAAATAATCGATGACGTAATATATCCAATTTGGGACACACTATTTAAATATTTTTTAAATTAAAAATACCCCAACTTAAAATATCTATATACGAGATTTTTGCAAAAAAAAACTGTTTTATTTACTCAATTTATTAATGTATGAAGTGTTACAGGCTCGCACTCTAGATAAACAATACGTTTTTGTAGGTTCGAGTTCTGCAATAAAATAAATAAGAAATAAATATCTTTTGACCTACAATGAGTTTCCATGTGTGTACTGGGCTTACTTTAGTTAACAACTTCTTTATTTCGGGGCTTATAGTATAAAAATATTTACTAGAGCAGGCTCAATTCAACTTGCTTTGGTTGGGTCTGTTTAGCTATAAAGCAAAAATTACTTTTTAAGGTGCAGTATGATAACCTACGGTCCTACCCCTCCCCGGAAAAAGATCTAAGTCCCCGGCGCACCGCCACCGACGAGTTGGTTGACGCGGCACTGAGCAAGCGCCCCTTCCGGATCGACCAGAGATTGACGAGTGTGCAGAATGAGCTACTGTTGAGGGCGGGTGGCAACACCGCACCGACGATGGATAAGCCGAAGAGTATTTTGTCCAATAGGCGGACGGGCAGTCCCAGAGGTATAATTTAACTAAAATATAAGGTGATTCGCAGTGGATGAAACATTAGACGTTTTTGGCTAACCAGTCGACAGAAAAATTAGAATGTTTTTTATTTTTACTACCCAGCTAAAACATTTTCGACAATGCGGCGTTGCCGCTTCTACTAGAAAGTAGTAGAAACTTTGATATATTAAAAAGTATAAACCTATTTTTACAATATCTACTAGTTTCTTAGCAAGTTGCCTTTTTTTTGAACAACATGGCCTGCAATAACTGCTGATATTTTTACAGTAAGCGATACTGAGCCGTTGCAATTTGGTTCGGGGTTCGACAATACCCGAAGGCTTTGAAGGCTTTTTACGCTGTGACTAGATCTTAGTTGCAATATACAGGGTGGTCTAAAAATGCAGGTATTTTGGTCATTTGAAAAGAAATGGTTAAAAGTAAGTTTTTTCTAAATGAAATACTCTGTATATTTTTACTGATTTAGGAAGCTGCTGGAATTTGTTTTTTATTTTTGTCTACTATACCTATACCTAGCTAGTCAAATGTTGACTTATAAAAGTTTTTGCCATACGGGATTCAGTCAGTGCATGTGTCATTTGTCATGTCACTGTTCTTATCGTAATTGGCCTCCGAGATTACCTGATCTTAATCCATTTGATTTTTATATGTGGGTATGTTATAGAAATATTTTACAAATCACCAGTCAATTTTTCAAAATTTAGATCTAAACGAAATTGGATTTTGCACGGCGAGTGTGTAATTATTATTGTTTCTTGACGCGTTCAAAGTTGAACAAAATGCGTTTGTTGTTAATTTGAATCCAGACCTCGAAATGCTCGGTTGACCCGATGTAGGAACTCTTCTCTAGAATTGACTGGTGATTTGTAATTTTTTTTATATAAACATCGCAGGTAAAAATCTAGTGGATTTAGGTCGGGTGATCTCGGAGGCCAATTCCGATAATACAGGGACATGACACATGACACTGCAGGGCATACTGCCTTAAAACTAAATGGGAATATCTTTCCCGAGATATTGTAACTGAGATTTGGCCATAGCGTAAAGAATCCTGTAAATTTCACTGCCTTAAAATATGTCGGAATTTTATCGCAAAAAAATCAGCATTTGTTGCAGCATGTTTTTCAAATAGAAAATGTGAAAGTTCATTAATATATCAAAAATTGCAACAGATAAATAAGTTGGTATAGGGAATCAATAAGAAAACTGGTAAAAATTTGAAAAGATTGTAAAAATATTATAGTTAGAGTTTATACAGGGTGCATGTTCCGTAATGATATGCGAATATTTAAGGGTGTGAATTTGCATGAAACATTATGGATAGTTTGCTTTATTAATTGTCGAAAAATGTTCCGTTTCGGAAATACCGGGTGTTAAAGTTTTAGGAAAAAAATGGAAATTAATTAATATGTTTGAAACTACTTCAGATATTTCAATGATATTTAGTACGTCGCGACAGTTAATAAAGGTGCATATTTTTCAATACACAATTAATTTTCAACCTTAATAGTGGCGTGCCTGTGGGCACTTACTTCGATATTTTTGAATTCACCGTTCAATTTGAAACATAAGAGCTCTCCTGGGTTGTTTTCCTACGATGCACCGTTTTTAAATAAAAAAAGACTTGCAAAATTATTATTAATTTAATAGGAAAAATTAAACACATAACGGGTTGGCATCTGTGTGTACTGAGGTGTGTAATAAACAACTGACAACATACAACATTACAACTAACATGGAGCGAATATTACAAAAATGTTGAAAATTGCCCCCTTCACTTAATATGCATCCTTCCGCCCTCCTTATGGAAATTGCACACTCGTTGAATCCTCGGAGTATTTTTTATTTTATCACATGCTGCTACTATTATTTCTATTAGTTCCTCTGCATTGTTAATGCGACTTGTGTACACTAGCGTTTTAAGATGGCTTCTTAAAAAGAAATCTAAGCTGTTAAGGTCGGGGGACCGTGGTGGCCATTCTTAAGGCCCACCGCGGCCGATTCAACGATTTGGTTAAACAGTTTGTAAATAATTGCGAACCGCTACACTGACATTTGCTGCTGCACCATGGTGCATATACCACATATGGTTCCTTATTGCTATCGGAACATCCTCAAGCAGCAAAGGCAGTTGTTCCAGAAGGAAATTGAGGTAAGATTGTCCGTCGATTCGTCTCGACAAGAAGAATGGGTCAATAAAGTGCCAATACGTTAACCGAAAATTGGTGTTGGAAATGGGTTTCGGTTACGGCATAGGGATTTTTGCCGCCCACAAATAATTACGGTGGAAATTCTGAATGGAATTTCGTTTGTGAACAGAATGTTTGTTTGAGATTGCGGATTTTGTGCAATTTTATGGAGATACTACTGACACTGACTTGAAAAATCTCTAGGAAGTAATGCCTGTAGTTTTAAAATATGGTACGGATATAATAAAAAATCCACTTAAATTCTCCAAACAATTTGATGGCAAATATTCATGTTTCTAGTAATCTTCCTTGTACTGGTTTCAGGATGTTCTTCGACTTCGTGCAGCACCGCTTTCTCAATTTCAGGTGTTCGCACACTTAGTAGATGTACCTTTTCGGACACTACCAGTTTTAACAAGACGACGATGAATATTATAAATTATCATCGGCGAGGCCATACACGTAAAGCATTTCCGCCATTTTTGCATTTAAATAATTCACCACTTTTAACAAGATGGTAAAAATGAAATAAAATAAATAATTCACAACACACAGGCACAGAGACTTACTAGAAAATGTCACACATAAAAAGGAAGTGACTTTCCATGGCAACTAGATTTATTGCAAAATTGTATTCTTCCATAATTAGATTAATTTTCTGGGACAATACAACGGTTTCTATGTTCTTACTCAAGAACGGCGCATCGCAGGAAAACAACTCAGGAACCTCTTATGTTTCAAATGGAACGGTGAATTCAAAAATATTTTTTATTTGGAAAAAAAGCATTGGCGTACCATTTTTTTCCTTAAAAATATCGAAGTCAGTGCCCGTATATAGGCACGCCACTGTTAAAGCTGAAAATTATTTTTGTATTGAAAAATATGCACCTGTATTAACTATCGCTACGTACTAAATATCACTAAAATATCTCGAGTAGTTTCAAAAATATTAATTTTCATTTCTTTCCTAAAACTTAAACTCCTTTTATTTTCGTAACCGAATATTTTTGGGCCATAGTTTATAAAGCAAACTATCATTAATTTTTCATGTAGATTCACTCCCTTAATGTTCGCATATCATTAAGGAACACCCTGTATAAAGGATGTTCCGTTTAAAATGTCAAAGTTATTACTACTTTCTAGTAGAAGCGGCAACATCGCATTGTCAAAAATATTTTAGCTGGGTAGAGCATGTCCGTTTATGCAAAAAGAATTTTTGGATCGTCCTGTTACCTGGTTCGCCATAAACGTCTAATGTTTTATTCACCGTTAATCACTCTGCAAAATATGTTTTTTTTTTCTGTTTAATTTAACGATATCTAGGAAACCATATTGCCTAGGAGCTATAAAAACAAAAATATTGCAATAAAAGTGGCCACAAAAAAATCGCTGGAAATTATTTTCAAGTTTCTAGATTGGCCACAAGAAGGAGCAATACACATACTGGATTAGAAATGGATTTTTTTATCAAGGTAAGCTTATCAAAGGTAAGTTTTAAATGTGCACATAGAATATTACACTTGATTTGACATATTTTTCTGTCACAGTATTTTCTCTAGCTTGGAAGAAATAAGGCGGTGGGGGAAATCTAAACAATGTATTATATTTATTTAATAACTGTAATGTGGCTGGTGGAATTGTACAGGGTCTTCCAACGAGGACTGAACAGGGGCTCATTTTTGAGCTTCCTTGTATTTAAAGAAAAATCCAAAATAGCCAATCGATGTACTTTTTCCTGCAGAATTCAAAAATGAAACCAAAAATTTATTTGAACCAGAAACAAAAGAGTTACGCTATGGATAAGGTGTTTTTTAAATGGAACATAGCTTTTTTTATACGATTTTTGGAACGAGTGATTTTTTTTTTGTCCGTTCTGATTAAAATATTTAATATTGTGACAGCTATTTTTATTAAATTTTCATGTTTTATCCAGTATAATTTAACTTTAACCTGTTTGAAACATACACTAGGTAATAAAGGTATAATCACCTTTGAATCCTTCAAAGTCAAAAAATTTGACAAATTTACTATAATATTGCCGAAATGAAATATTCATTAGATGAGAGATTGCAGATTGTTATCTTGTTCTACAAATGCCAAGAAAATGCAAGAGAAGCAAGGAGAAGATTTATTGCAAATTTTCACAGAAATATATCCGTCAATACTATTCTAAGGATAAAGAACCTATTTGAGGAAAATAAAACATTACATGACAGAAAAAGAAATCCAGAAAGGAATAGAAATCGAGACCGTGCCCTTGTGAATTATTTTCGACTGAATCCAACCAAATCAATTTCGGACGCAGTTCGGGACGTTCAATACGGCGGCGGTGTAAGACGCAGAAGAGTTACCCAAGGAACTGTTCACAGGACTTTAAGAAATCATAAATTTAAGTCTTATCATATCCTTCCACTTCAACATCTAACACCGGCACAAAAAGAACTTCGCTTCCAATTTGTTTCCCAAATTGTGATTCGAAAAGAAAACGAAGACCCTAATTTATTCAGAAATATCTTATGGACTGACGAAGCCACATTCACAACATCGGGGGTTTTCAATAGACAAAATAATCATCACTGGGCCGTTGGAAATCCAAGAAAATTTCAGACAATTAAATTTCAAGGAAGGACTTCAATCCATGTTTGGTGTGGCATAAAAAATAATAGAATTTTGGGACCAATATTTTTTAACGGGACTTTAAATGGACAGAGATACTACGAGTTCTTAGAAAACGAAATTGAGAACTTTTTGGAAGATTTACCATTGGAAGAATATCAAAATTTAATTTGGCAACATGATGGGGCCCCTCCGCATGCCGTGCGTGAGGTTACTCAATATTTAAACGGACGCCATGAAGAATGGATTGGTAGAAATGGAACCTATGCTTGGCCACCCAATAGTCCCGATTTGTCAATATTAGACACATTTCTTTGGGGCCATTTAAAGAACGTGGTATACAAGCGAAACCACGATATTGAAGAGATCATTCAGAAAATTGTGAATGAAATAAATCGCCTTAACCAGGAAAATCACAGTATAACAGCAAGTTTGGAAAGGCTACAAAGAGGTTATCGCACATGTTTCGAGAACAACGGAGGTCACATTGAACAATTAACTTATTAATGTTTTTTTTTTTAAATTAGTATAGAGTTGGATTTCTTTTTCTGTCATGTAATGTTTTATTTTCCTCAAATAGGTTCTTTATCCTTAGAATAGTATTGACGGATATATTTCTGTGAAAATTTGCAATAAATCTTCTCCTTGCTTCTCTTGCATTTTCTTGGCATTTGTAGAACAAGATAACAATCTGCAATCTCTCATCTAATGAATATTTCATTTCGGCAATATTATAGTAAATTTGTCAAATTTTTTGACTTTGAAGGATTCAAAGGTGATTATACCTTTATTACCTAGTGTATGTTTCAAACAGGTTAAAGTTAAATTATACTGGATAAAACATTAAAATTTAATAAAAATAGCTGTCACAACATTAAATATTTTAATCAGAGCGGACAAAAAAAAATCACTCGTTCCAAAAATCGTATAAAAAAAGCTATGTTCCATTTAAAAAACACCTTATCCATAGCGTAACTCTTTTGTTTCTGGTTCAAATAAATTTTTGGTTTCATTTTTGAATTCTGCAGGAAAAAGTACATCGATTGGCTATTTTGGATTTTTCTTTAAATACAAGGAAGCTCAAAAATGAGCCCCTGTTCAGTCCTCGTTGGAAGACCCTGTACAAACTTGGTTTCGTTTAAAAGAGCTATGCTTGCTCTACTAAAAAATTAACTAGAACGATATCTCAATATCTCTTTTTTTCCGGTAGGTTTAAAAAATACAAAGAGGCTTACATTTGGCCGCATGTCGATATCTTTATTCGTTCTCGACTTAAGTATTGTCAAAAAAGTGTGTCAAAATAATTTTAAAAATATTTTAAAAATATTTTGTCGTTAAGCTGCCAATCAATTAAAACACCCATGGAAATAAAAAATGATTTGCCTTTGACGTTGTCATTAAGAATACCGTAAAAACAAAATTTAGTTAAAACTTTTTATTTTCGCCAATTTCTTTATATGGTCTCGACTTACTATTTTAATGATAACAATAGTACAGTAAAACAAAAATGCAGTTTATAAGAAACTTTTACTCTTCCTAAATGTTCCAAATGTTTTCCGGCATTTAAAATACATTTATTTAATTTTCGATGGGTATTAAGTACAGCACTTTCGATATCAGCTCTTGAAATGTTGTTTATTGCGTTTCGGATACGGTCAGTCATATCCTCTGATGTGGTAGGACGCGTTTTTGTAAATAAATCCTTTATCCTCTCCCATAAATTAAAATCTAAGACGGCAGTGGGGATTATCTGCTGACCAGCAATGGTGTAGATGTAGTCCACCGGTATTCGAAAATGTTGCCTCGGCGGTCCACAACTTAACCAGTATCAATGATCCAAAGATTCGATCAAAATCTATGTCTACAAGGGCTTGGTGTAATAAATATGGTAGGAATGCAATTTATAATCACATAAAAGATAATGGGATCCTTTTTAGAGAATGGAAGTTTCGCAATATCATCAGAGAACTCTCTTTCTCTGGCTCACCTCTGTCTCCGGTGTTGTATAATATTTACACACACGATATTCCGCGAGATAGACAGACGCAGCTATATCTGTTTGCTGATTATACTGCAATAACTACTATTTCCAAACAGCTGTGGCTAGTCGTCACTCGTTTACAACGCCACATAAATGAGCTTGAAAAGTGGCTTTCAACTTGGAGAATTCGTTTAAATCCCGCCAAGACGAAGGCCATCTTTTTCTCGAAAAGTAACGTAAAACGACCTGAGACTAGACTCACAGCCAACGAGGTTCAGGTGAATTGGTGCCAGGAAGTGAAATACCTGAGACTTATCTTTGATCAACGACTGAACTGGAGGCTGAATTCAATCAGCAGAGTTATTCTTGCTCTGCGACAATTAAGTTCTATGTACCCCTGCTTCACAGGCGGAGTAGACTAACTAACAAAACTAAAGGCAACCTCTATAAAGTCTTGGTCAGGCCGGTTTTGAGTTGTGGTGCGCCATCATGGTGCAACATAAGCAGAGCGGAGCTTAATAAAAGAAAGAAGTTTGTCCCTTTAGGAGCTAAATAAGTTTCAGGTGATTCAAAATAGATCATTGAAAATGACCGCAGGTGCGCCAAGATATACTACAAATAAAGTATTGCATAATGATTTTAGAATATAGACATTAAACGAATATTTCTTAAAAATTAAAGCAGACTATTACAGACGAACGGACAAACATACTAATAACAGACTCACATACAAGAGCCAGACCAGACTCAACCTACAAACTACCTAGAGACTGGCTCCCCATGTAAGAGCCCAATTACCAGTGGAGAGGCACTATCCAACACCGCCTAATAGACCGTTAAAGGCGCCAAAGCTAGCAGCCCCATAAAAATCCAAAGAAATACACACGATACACGACCAACAAAAGCTTCTGCCGAGAATTCCAAATTTCAATGAAAATAAGCAAGCGAATAAAGGTCAAAGGTATTACCTGACATAAAAACCCCCTCAAGATCCGGTATACAGGGTGTTTCAGAAGTACGGTACGGTACGGTAGTCCTTATGATATTTTAAGAGAGAAAGTTAACAAGTATGAACATGTGTCCAGAGTTTTTGATATACAGGGTGTTAAAGTTTTTTTAAAAAAATCAGAAGGTGGCCATTTTCCACATTTGCTTTGATTAACTGTTGTATTTTTTTTTACATCATGATTTAAAAAAATTATATTTTATTTTTAATTTAAATGTTTTAATTAACTTTTACTTACATAGATATTTTTTTCGTTGATATTATAGGGTATAGGCTAAACGGTAAGAGATACAAAAAAGCTAAGATATGTGTCCCGTTCTCTTTTTTAGTGTTTAGTTTAATGACGCAATCAGATCTACGCTAACTAGATTGGTCAGGGTGATTCTCAAAATCGGCGGTTTTTATTATCTCTTATGACTCGGTTATTTATGGAGATAAAAAGAAACTGTCAATACGAAAGTTTTATAACTTTTTACGTTGAATCCAGTGGCGTATTAAAAAAAAAATATAGAAATATAGATGTGTTAACTTTTGAGATATTACCAAAACTAGCATTTTCTTAAATGGGACACCCTGTATCTGGGTGTCTCAAAAAATTGATTTTTTTCTTGCGATTGCAACAATATATAACACTTAATATTTTGCTTTGTTTTAAATAGCTAAAATACCAAGAAACAAATATTTTTTTAGTTGGCCATGAATTGAATCATTATTCTTTTATTTTATTATAGGTATATTAAAAACCCAGTTAACAGGAATATTAAAGCATTTATAAACTAAATAACAACAACTACTGTTTGTTCTGTGCTTAGTAAAAAGACTGAAGATGTATGTTTTGTATGAATTTATTATTGAACATTAACAAGTAACATTTTCTTTAACATTTTGTAACGTAAAGGTGAATTTATTGTAGAAAAATTTATTATTATTTTGAGTGACGTTTTAGTGATAGTAGATATCTTGATCTTTTCTTCTTCCAGCGATGTCATCGCTTTTGACGGATAATTATTAAGGTTGTCGGAACCTAATAATTAAGGTTGTCGGAACAACTACAAAAAACAGACAAAAATTTATAATAACAACTCAACAATTATTTCATATGCTTATACAGGGTCGTTGGTATGTATGGAAACGGCCGATTATTTCTAATAAAACAGCTAGAAAAAATATTTTAAGACTAACGTTTTAGGGTTTTTTGAAGTCTATTAGAATTTAAAAAAAATAAGTATACAGGATGAGTCGAAAGCAGTAAAGAAACAAAGTTACTTTTTTTTTAATGGAACACCCTATATCTTGGAATATTTTTGGATTCTACATAAGACTACAACTATTTTTTAATAAATGTATTATAAGTCTAAACCTAACAGTTTCCGAGATATCGACTATTGAAAAATTACATTTTTGAACTTTGACAGCCTCTAGCTTTCTAACGGTATGTCTTAGAGTAAAACGGCTTACATATCCCTATCTTACTTTTTTATTGTCTTCCCAAAAATATCAACTTCCGGTTAAACCGGAATTACTATAGTTCCGGCTTTTGAGTTGCATCCGGTTTAACCGGAAGTTGACACCAGTAGGAAGAATCAAAATAAAAAAAAAGTCAGTGGCGTAAATTTTTTTGTCATTAATATTCATTGAGGTGCTCCCCGAGACGCCACTGGACTTAATAAATTTATTCTAGTTAGGGGTAATTAAGCCCCTTATCATTATGTATAACGGTACCAAGTTTCAACAAAATCGGTAAAAGGATATTTAAAAAAATTATGAAAAACCGATTTTTTATTAAACTTTAACACCCTGTATATCAAAAACGGGGCAACTTCGGACACATGTTTCTATGAACTTTTTGTCTTATCATAAGAAGTCACCCCCTTAAGTGATGTGCCGTAGTTCTGAAACACCCTGTATAGTGTGCACGGTTATTTCAGTTAATCCTATATCAACTAAAATTTTTTCAATACCCACATATGGATCCGCTTCTAGATATATACAAGATCAATTATGATGTTATCTTCAGTTCGCGCTGGTCGCTGTCTCCTGGGTGTTGGAATAGATTGCACATTATGCACACGTCCTGTTTCCCTTTTACGTCTTGCCAAACCCTTGAACACTTTTCTGTTAAAATGCCGTCTTTTGAGATATGTCATGGCATATTCCCTTGCAGCAATACACTTATTTTCAAAACATTAAAAATAAACAGCCTCGGTGGTTGAGTAAGACATTTTTAAACAGTGGCGGCTCGTCCATTAGGGCACTGGGGCACGTGCCCCATCTAGAAAAATCACCTAGAAAATTCCCGAGGTATAAAGGTATAACTATTATTAAGTAAACTCTTGATATTTCGCACATTATTTGTTGAACGGGCAACATACTATGAACGAACGTCAACCGGGCAAAGTACAACGAACGAACATAGGCACCTGGCACACTATTGTGAGCCCCTGCATGCTTCTTTGTTTTAAATCGTATGCGAAATAAGGACAGAGTACTGGATGATAGTAAATTACTGTGGCCTGTGGCTATTCGTTCAGCATTATACGGCAAGTCTGGGCACAGCCCTCTGTCTATGACGTATAATTCGTCACGTGTCATCCCGCATTTCGTTTCTTAGATCAGAGTTCACAGTTAAGTTTAACTGATTTAACCCGCGTGGCGTGACCGGCGCCGCGGCATATATATCGTATTTGAGTGTTTGTAAATAGAAACAGGTGTCTAAAAATATAAAAATCGATTTATTTCTTCATTTTTTAGTAGTTTGGTTATCGAGTTTCGAATTTAAATATTATACATAATCACTATGAATTCTGTGAACTATATAATAAATAATAATTTATCGTTTGAAGACCGCGTACGGATAAAAAACCTAGGACGGCCATTGCCAGATTTAACTATTACACAAACTAACGTTACCAAAAATCGTACATTTAAAAGAAACTTTAATCGAAATATTTACGCGAAGTGCAAGTGGATTTGTGGCTGTGAAATAACTAACAAATTATTTTGTTTTCCATGCATTTTAACTAAAAAAGAGAGTGATACGGGGTGGACAAAAGAAGGTATGTGCGATCTTAAGCATTTAGACAATAAAATTAAATTGCACAATATTTCTGAAAGACATTTAGCGAATGATTTTGAAATAAATATGTTAGGAAGTGTAGATATAGGTAGTCAGTTAAGTAGTGTTTATCGCGATTCAATTAAAAAACATAATGAAGAAATAAAAAAAAATCGTTACGTATTATCAAAATTAATTGACTGTATAAAATTTTGTGGGGCATTCGAGCTTGCGTTACGCGGCCATGATGAAACCTCACAATCCGAAAACCCGGGAATTTTTAAAGGACTTGTTAATTTTGTCGCCGAAATCGATGTCATTTTAAAGCAGCATTTGGAAGAAAAAACAGTTTTTCAAGGCACATCAAAAACTATTCAAAATGAAATTTTGGAATGTATGCTAAATGTATGTCGAGAAGAAATAAAAAAACAAATTAATAGCGCTAACTACCTAGCAATTCAGGCAGATGAAACCACTGATACCTCCAATAAAATGCAAATGGTTCTAGTATTTCGTTACACATTAAACGGTAATATTTTTGAAACATTTTGGGGGTTTTCAAAACCTGCCAACCATACTGCTGACGGTATTTCTAAAGAAATTTTTAGTGTATTAAATGATATAGAAGTTTCAAAACAACCTGAAAAACTAATAGCGCAAAGTTACGATGGCGCTTCTGTCATGAGCGGTTCTATAGGAGGAGTTCAAGCAAAAATTAATGAGATTTATAAAAATGCAAAATTTATTCACTGCTACGCACATCAATTAAATCTAATAATACAGAACTGTACATCTAAAGATAAAATGCTTAGAATATTTTTTGCAAATTTATCTGGCTTTTCGACCTACTTTTCGCGATCTGCCAAAAGAATGCGATTTTAGACAGAGTTGTCCAAAAACGACTACCACGGTCTGCCCCAACGCGCTGGAATTTTACTTCAAGGTCAGTAACAACAGTTTACACGAACAAAAATGATTTATTGACATGTTTGGAAGAAATTCTTGATTCCGCAACTGATCAAAATTCAATTAATCAAACTCAAGGCCTCATTAGTACTTTGACAAATAATAATTTTAACTTTTGGTTATTTTTCTTTAATAAAATAATGCCCCACGTTGACATTTTGTTTCAACAACTACAGCGTAGAGGCCTAACTGCTTCTGTAGCGAAGGAGAATTTAAATAATTTTACTACTGCAATTCAGCAGGTTAGAAATAACATTGATGTATACATAACTCAAGAATTTCATAGTAAAAATCCCTTGGAAAATCCAGAGATATGTTCTAAAAGAAGAAAGATTGACTATGGTGATAACATAAGAATTTCGAAAGAAGTTTGCGATATCATTTTAATGCAAATATCTGAAAGGTTTAAATTTACCACTCATTTAATTATAGCAAATTTATTTGAATTTGAAAAATTTCAAGGATATCGTTTAAATTTTCCCCATGAAAATGTAAAAAAACTTTCTGAAGTGTTTCCTGATATAAATTTTTCTAAATTAAAAAATGAGCTAGCCGTTATTTACTCTCGTGAAGATTTCAAGGAACATAGTGGTGTACTTGCTCTATTAGGTACAGACTTTTATTAAAAATAATTTGTCTGAAACATTTTCTGAATCCATTAAGTTACTGAATATTTTGTGTACGATTCCCGTAACAACTGTGGAAAGTGAAAGGTGTTTCTCGACCTTAAAAAGAATAAAAACTTTTTTAAGAAATACTGTGTCCCAAGAAAGACTTTCCGCGTTGGCTATGTTGTCCATAGAAAAACAGTTGATTAACAACATTCCAAACTTTAACGAAAAAGTGATAGACAAGTTTGCTTGTCAAAAATCGAGAAGATAGAGTTGCAGTTCAAATAGTAAATTTAGGTGAGTCTATATTCTTTAAATTATAATAAAAATAATAAACTTCTTTATTTCTAATTACATAGATTTTATCAACATAAAAAGAAATGACTTAGGCTGTATGGTTCAAGTTGCACTAAAAGTTTCTTTAATTTTCTTTTCAACAAACTTTGTTCATTTTTAAGGTCATTAGGCAGTTTATTAAAGAAGTGAACCCCTCCATAAAAAGGTCCCCTTTCGAAAAAGGACAAGGTGCGTAGGATAATTAACATCAGTTGTGCCAGTGCTATAATGACAACCCCTCCCCATACGCAGCCCCCGTCCATCCTTAAAAAAGAACATAATAGTATCAAATATATACAGGCCATATATTGTTATAATAATTTTATCTTTAAAAACATTTCTACAACTTTCCCTAAATGACATTTTGTACATTATTCTAATTTATCGTTTCTGTATAACAAAAATATCTTGAATTTTTTAGTTTCCATCTTAAAATATAATCCCATATCTTGCTGCAGCCTCAAAGTTGACAAGATATAGAATCGTCAGGGCACCAGCCGATACGTACTTTGACGTTACTCTAATACCAAAACTTATCCTATTTAATTTTTCCCCAGCGATTCTATTTGCTCTGTCCAGTTTAAAAACTCATCTATATAAACGCCTAAGAATTTTGTTTTAATTTGAAGGCAAGAATCTCTATTATTGATCTAAATTGTTTCTGGTTTTTCTAGCTTGCTTAATTTTGTTCTGAACAGTAATAAGTTTATTTTGTCTTTAGTGATTATAAGTCTGTTTTTCTCAAACCATGAGGTGGTTTGTGAAAAAATTCTTTGTGTTGTCTGCCAGTTCAGTTGAGTCTTTTGCTGTCACTAATAGGTTGGTATCATCTGCGTAGGAAGTATGCAATGCATTAGGATTAGCTATTTCGTAATTTAGATCAATGGTAAAAATTATGAACAGAATTGGTCCTTAAATACTACCCTGTGGGATTCCTATTGTATTTTGCAAATTTTCCGACTTATAGTTAATATTGTCTTTCCTAATTATAGTATTCCGTATTCTACCTTTTAAGTATGATCCAAACCACTTTATGGCATTGCCTCCGATTCCATACAAATCTAGTTCCTTTAACAGAAGTTCTCGATTCAGGCAGTCATACGCCTTCAAAAGGTCCAGAAAGACTCCGAAAGCTGCCCTACCAGTATCCAGTTGTTCAAGGATGCCGTGCGTGAATAATTGAAACGTCGCTATTAGAGTTACTCTCCATGCTGACCGCTCGAAAGCAGCCCACAGTGCCCCATGGACGACAAGCCGCTTACATACTACCAACTCAAACAGCTTCGAGAAACCCGAAAGAAGGCTGATCGGCCTATAACTATCAAGCTCATCCGGACTTCCCTTTCTAACTACATAGTTAATTTAAAGCAAAACTAATATTTAGACGTTAACAATAATGGCTTATCGAAAAGAAATTTTAACTAATTTTTATTTTCATGACATTCTTGATGGCAACGTCAAAGGCAAATCATTTTTTATTTATATGAATATGTTGATTTATTGGCAGCATAACGACAAAATATTTTAAAAATTATTTTGTTACACTTTTTTGCTAATGTGCCGAGAACAAATAAAGACGTCAATATGCGGTTTTCGGCCAAATGGAAGCTTCTTTGTATTCTTTAAACCTAATAAAAAAAAATAGTTCTATTTAATTTTTTTGAAAAAATCGACTATCTTAGTTGTGTAGCAAAAATGCCATCTAGCGATCACTGTAATTAATAAAAGGCGTACTTATTACTCAGCAAAGTCGAGCAAAGATAGCTCTTAAATGAGACCAAGTTTAACAATTCCGTTAAGACACATCATATTTATTAAATAATTACAAAGCAGTGTTTAGATTTCCCCCACCGTTTTATTTTCTAAGCTAGAGAAAATAGGCTGAGACAAAAAATATGTCAAATCACATGTAGTATAATATGTGCATATTTTAAAACTCACCTTTGATACGCAAATTCTGAAGAAAATCCATATTTTCTAATCGAGTATGTATATGTCTTGTGGCCAATCTAAAAACTTGAAAATAATTCCCAGCGATTTTTTGTGCTCACTTTTATTACAATACAGGGTGTTACTTAATGATAGGCCGTAATTCCAAGAGAGCATTCCTGAACCAAATTTAACTAGAGAAGTTCATATAGACATATGGCTCCTAAGAAGTCTGGTTTTTAAGATACAGGGTGTCAAAGTTTAAAAAAAAAAAATCGGTTTTTTATTAATATCTCTCGAAGGTCCTGTGGCCAATTTTGGTGAAATTTGGTAGTTTTGTTCGTTGTGATAAGACGCTAAGTTTAGCAATCAGCTGATAATTATGAGTTCCAGTGGCATCCCGGGGGCAGACTCACGAATAATATTGACAAAGAAAATGTACGCCACTGACTTGTTTAAAAATTTTATATTGTTTTATTATGGGTTAAGCAGCTAAAAATACAACTTTTTTGTCTCTTGATATCTTTTCGTATATTACTTCGTTTTCGAAAAAAGGAATAAAAGCCACTTCATTGAATGTCGAAAAATTTTTCTCGAAAACTAAGTAAAATACGAAAAAATATCAAGAGACAAAAAAGTTGTATTTTTAGCTGCTTACCCCGAAAACAATATAAAATCTGTAAACAAGTCAGTGGCGTACAGTTTTTTTGTCATTATTATTCGTAAGACTGCCCCCCAGGACGCCACTGGAACTTCTATTTATATCTAGTTACTGCTAACTTAACGTCCTAACACAACGAACAACACTGCCAAATTTCACCAAAATCGGCAAAAGGATCTTTGAGTTATTAGTAAAAAAACAATTTTTTTTTTAAATTTAAAACCCTGTATTTTGAAAACCAGACTTTTTAGGACACATATTTATATGAACTTTTCTACTTAAATTTGGTTCAGGAATGCGCCCTTGAAATACGGCCTTCAATAAGTAACACCTTGTATTTTTTTTCAAACCACTATGGAATATGGTTTCCTAGATATCGCCGGTGTCCAACCTTATCAGGACACCCAGTATAGAGCATAAATAAATGTAACCCTAGCATAAATAGATTTAGGTGAGTCCAATCATTTATCTGGGTCACCATTTGAAATTGTTATTTTATTTTAGAAAGGTATTCGTCCGACATGGGCCAAACCTCCTACACTCCAACTACCTTTATGGATGGCTTCAGCTACACCGACCGGAGTGAAGATCTGGAAAGGGTAGGTTTTTTTTTATTTAAAGAAAAATATTTATATTTTACATACCAAGATCTTTATAATTTTAGGTAAGTAAGTAAGTAATAGTATGCAACAACAAAATCACAATTGATTTTGTCGTTGCATACGAATACTACTTGACAAGTGGAAATCAATATGACATATAAATATGTTATATGAGAAACTTTGTTCTCTAGCCACTTGCTAAGTCCTTACACAATAAGGATTAACCAAATATAACAAAGCTACCTACCATTTGGCGTATTTTGCCTAACACAGTTAGTACTAAATTACGAACTCAGATTGCAGAAACTACCGGAATCAAAGGAATGAATTTCTCTCCAATGATAGTCCCCCTATAAACCTTTATCTATGATGATAGTACAGGACAAGCATGACAAGCAAGCATACCAACAATTGGAAACCGAGATACAGAAAACAAATGCAAATAAGACAAATCAAGTCTTCCTCCACAGAATTAGATTGTTTTATTTGCATTACGCCAACTACACTGCAAGTATAGACTACTTCTTCAATTACAAAGAACAAAGTTCCTCACATATATAAAATATGTCATATAAATATATTATGTCCTAAACTGTTTAACTTTGGATATACAAGATGTTGTAGTTTTATTTTTTTGATTTTATCTTTTTCTCTGACAGTTCTCGTGGTAATAGATTCACTTTTTGCATATACGGTTCTTTTAATATTCGCTCTAAGGTTCTTAAGGCTGCTAAAAAACTAACCTCTGAGACGGGCCCAAGAAAAGGACCATTAGGAATTTTTGAAAATAATTTTATAACTTTTTTAAGGAGAAGTCTACAGTAGCGGCGGTTCTTAATGGTATACAAAAGAGAGCCGAGATATTTTTCTAGAACCTCCTCCATTTCCATGAACTTATGGTCAGCGACGTGGAATTCGTTTCTCGCGTACAATTTTTGAAGGACTCCTGATGATGTTCCTAGCTGATTAAGGTCACCTTCTTATTTTCGTTCCATCACGTTTCTGAATGCAGCAGCCCTCCGTCCACATCTGAAAACGTTTTGCCCAATACTACAATTTTTTGTTAGACCTCTGCAACTTTTCGGTGATGCTTCACTTGATTGTTTTTTTTTTGGCGAATGCAAATCCCACATAAATTTTCAGGTGCACTATAAAAAAAACACGTGTTAGTAAACATTTTGCCTACAATAATGAATTAAGAAAAGACTATTCAATTATTGGGAAATTTCAAATTTATACCAAAAATATTCCTACCTTTTCGACTGTATCTGAAGCTACCCATTTATTTGAAATTTTAGATTTCTCCTTTAAAAAAAAAGTAGTTGAACTCTCACTTACTTATTGTTTAGCTAGATCGCTTGAGCCTTCGTATAAAGTTACATGGATTTCTTCTAATATCTGAGGATCTAGGTTCTTCAATGTTTTTATACGTCAGGAGAAACTCCTTTAACATGCACTGGCGGGGAATTATCATTTTATGCATTTTCCAACTTTTCCTCCCTGGTAATGGTTTGAAGAGCCTCAAGAGGTATGTCTGAATCCAATAGGCCATTTCGTACAGGAACCTCAAGCATCGCCTCATATTTATACCTCTATGGAAAGATCTATTTTTCCCAATTAAACGAGTCGCAGTCCATCAGCCTGATTGATACTCTTATAATCTATCATCCAAGAAACCCAAATATCCCTTTTTACATTTACCTGACTTTGAGAATGCCTTGGTTTGCCGTGAACTATTTAAGCTTCCAACGTATCAGCAAGTTAAATTATGTCAGCTGCTGTAAATTCTTCCCCATTGCCACCTTGGACGATATAAGGATAAGGAACACCTATTCTACAAAAAATGTCTAACCGATTATAAGTTACCTTCTCAGCTGTTTTGGATTTCAGAGCTTCAAAAAAAAAACAAATTTTGTCAGGTGGTCCTGATAACTTAAAATAAATTTATAATTTCTCCGGTTCTGTTTACTTTAAGTTCTTAAAGTTTGTGTGCAGGGCCTTTCTTCATTGACATCCCTACAGCATTGTGTTTTAAATTGTTTAGCTGATTGTATAAATAAGTTATGTGTTTTTTGTTTTACCTACACCCAAATAAGATATGGTGTAGATCGACTATTGTGAGGCAATTAAAGAGACCTATTTTAAATTTATAGCTAGGGCAAATAATATGATTTTACCGTAGTCTGGATAATGTAGTTTTTAAAATTAACAATTAACAATTAACAATTAGCAATTAACAATTAATTTTAATAAAACAAATTATCTTCCATTTACTTTGAACCTGAATAATGTACCACAAAATATAAATAGCATCAATATAAGCGATGATATTCAAATCTAAAAAGTTAATCATGTAAAATATTTAGGAATAATTTTTGACAGTACCTACATTAAATTGGAATTTTCAAGTAGAATATTTAAAAATTAAGAAGTTTATTACTAATTTTTAAAAGCATTAAAAAATTTCTGGATATAAAACATCTAGAAATATTATATTATGCATTAGTCAAAACTCATTTAAATTACGGAATTTTAGGTTGGGGAGGAATAAACGCTTTAAAAATATTTTTGGAAATGCTATTTAATATTATTGTGAATCAATTATATAATTAATCCTCTTCAGAAATTTATTAATCTATCATCAAGAAAGTAGCGTTTATTGAATACTTGCAACTTTTTATAGAAATATTCTTAAATATTTATAATTTTAAATACTTTTAAATAAATAAAATTTTCCCCTAACAAGCACGTCTTCTGGGGAATTTATGAATAAGGTTATTCAAGAATATCATATTGACATGTTTATTATATTGTAATTATTTGAAATAAACTTATTATTATTAAAATATGTATTTGCAATATTCTAGACATTTGTGACACCCTGTATAATAATATAGTAGATAATAATTAATTTCACATTTGCAGTTGCAATAGTTTTATAGCAGTTTAAATAAATAGTTTTTTATATTATTCAATAAACTATTTAAAGCAACAAACTGTTCACACTTGTACACAAAGTTTAAGGAATTTTTGGACTTGTATCTTTAATGCAACGTTTACTATTTTAGTTGTATTGTTATTGTGATTTGTGTGAATTTTTCTTTTTGCTTCTTCAATACATGGGCACCCAACAGCTGAACAAACTGCATTTCACACATCATTATTTGACTGCATTTACATATAAATTTTTAGGATCTCAAATACATGACTGATGTGTATAATTGATAATTAAATTCAAACAGTTCTCCGCCCGATAATAGCCTCTCCGCGCTCAACTTAAACGTCATAACTAAAATAATTTCTCCACTTCTAACCGTTTTAAAAACGAAAAATAATGCTTTTCTAAGATTTTAGTACTTGTAGTTTCGCGATTATTTGAATTATAGCAAGCCTCAACTCGTCATATTCCGTCCACATCGAAAGCAATGTTTACAAATGTTTCATATTGTTTCATAATGTCCTTTGCTCCGCTAAAAACGGATCCCCTCAACACACAACAACTTTTGTTGAACCGCAACACCAACATAATGTATTCCAACAAACTTTTTGTGTTGTATGAGTTGTTGTTGCATTATTATGTTGCTCCAGAGTGGACGCAAATTTACATTATTTAGAGAATCTATTATTTACATGCAAAACATCACTTTTTTCTAGGAAAGACTAAAAAGAGACAACTATCAGCGCGAGCTGCGCCTCCAAATTGAAGAGAAGCGTCATCTGCAGGCTATGCGGGAGGACCAGGAGCGGAGGGAGAGAGAACTAGAGAACAAGAGGCTGGAGCAACAGGTGCTCAGAATGCAGGAGGAGCAAATGGTCGAGGAGCAAAGGAGGTCCAGAAGGAGCGACTTGGTAAGAACATAAAATTGAAACTAAAGGATAATTATATTATTCATTTAGGCATGAAACTCGACAGATCAGGCGGAGCAAACACGGAGGGGAAGACGAAACGAACGGACCAGAGATTTGGCAATTCTTACTATTTTTATGCGTATGCTTAATAATAATTAATAATCACAAAGTTACCATTTAGTTTAGTTCAGCCTGTATGTCGTTTCTTTTCAGATGCGAAGGCATAGCGACGACCTTCTTCGACGCAAGACGGAGATGCACGAATTGCAGCGACCCTGGCGCCGTCACGCGGACTCGGAAAGCGCTAACTTGGACTCGCTCGGTCTCGGTATTTCCCCGACGGCGTACGGCGGCGGGTTGGGTGGTTCCCACTATTCGCCGCCCGTATCCAGACGGGCGCCCCCATATACTTCTTACAATGTGCCAGCCACGTCTGTGTTCCCTGAATCTAGTACTAGTAGGTAAGTTTTTGCATTTATCGAAAAACGACATAAATTATTTAAACTAATCTTTCCAGATATAATCCGAACCGCTTCGAATCCTCCTCGTACAGCAGCGTACTTCGCAAAGACCCGTTGAAACGTATGGACTCGTTGAACTCGTACGACACGGTGCCGTTGAGAAGTCACAGAAGATTCGATCGGTTCGACTCGTTGAGTAGGATAGACTCGTTAAGTCATAGATTAGAGGCCATGAGCGTCAGGGATGGGTTAAGTAGTGACCTCACTGACGTTCAACGAAGGTATGTATGTTTTCAAATATCTTTTGGCATATACAGGGTGTGCGTTAAGTAATTGATGTACTTTCGTGATCGTTTAGGGGAGGTTAAGATAACCCTAATTTATCATAGGAAAAAAAATTCCCTAAGTGCCCCTTAAAGGAGGGGTATCCAGCGACTGACCTTTTTGGCTCTAACTTTTAAACCGACGCGTATAATTTAATGACATTTTAATATTTTATATAGGCCATAAACACTCACATCGTCAGGGAAGTCAGAAACGAACTTGCCACCGCACTCGTTGGGTCAAAGTTTTAACAGATGTCATTTTATAGGCCTAAAAACTGATTTTTTAAATACTCTGTCATTCCTTTTTAAAAAGGGTAGTCTACATTTCTTTGATAAAATTAGCCGTTTTCGAAGAAAATAATTCTTTTGTAAACACACAGCATTGACTTTCGACATTTAATTAATAATCAAGTTTATTAACATAAGTTATTTACACAGTAACTTATCGAATAACAACATAACTAATAATTCGCATTAAAATAATATAATTTGTCATTGTTACATTTCATTGTTCATGTTCACATGCATCTAACAATCCAACCTATGGACAAGTACTCGGCAATTGTGTGGACGCAAGAAGAATTTATTCTGATACATTTCCAAATTGAAGTGTGCCGCATAAAGGAACCATTGAAAGGGTTGACATTTCGGAAATCACTTAAACGCAAGAATGTTAAAAAGGTGAAAGATTTCCTTCTCCTTCTTTACTTCAGCAGATTTTCGAAATGGGCACCCTGTACCTCTATAGATTAGCCGACGGATGTTTTCTCGTTGTATTTGTACTCGAATTTCGTTGAAATGGTGTGTTATTCTTTCTTCAGGTCTTCCCTGGTGCGAACTGGCGTCGAAAATAGGCCCACCTCGACCTAACTATCGATTACCAAAAGTATTTGATAATTGCTGACGAACTAGATTGTTGAAATGGGGCGGTGTATAATGTTTTTACCGTTGTGCATATACTACATCTAATTTCTAAGGGCACATTTTCTAATAAAGCACCATTTAATCTGCCCGACTACATGGTAACCATGAACCTTTGTTGGTGCTTTGTCTGTGCTGTTGCATGGGGATTTTCTTCATGCCATATATGCAAATTATGGCAATTTATTACTCCGTCTCGAAACCGGCTTCGTCCGTGAACAAAGCAATACTAGTAAATTATGATTTGCCTAAATCGTTGCGGCAACCAATTTGCGTAGTTGACTCTTGCAGGATAATCAGCGGGAGACATGGCATGTACCTTTTGAACGTGATAAGGATGTAGCAGTTGTTGTCGAGAGAATTCTGAACAATCCACTTTGTCGCTTGAACGTTAACCGACCGTTTTCTTACACTATTAGAGCGATTTTCAGCAATCTCGTCCAAAATTTCTTGGTTTAACTGACGGTTCCTTGCTGTTCTTGGAGGCCCTTCTCCACCACGATGCGGCAAAGACTTCCTAAAATGGTTAAGTAAAAAATTAGCTGCTTTTAGCATTTTTTAAAATTTTGCTTGATTTTTTACCTGTTTCTCTTAAGCCACGATCAACCCTTTCAAAATTTCGTCCCAACTTTAAACGTCGATTTAAAAATTGTACCAGAATAAATTCTTCTCGCCTCCACACAATTGCCGAGTGCTTGTCCATAAATTAGATGCATGTCAGCATATTCACTATAGGATTAATCCTCTATTACTTAAGTCTCATCTTCTCAATCAATCAGAGAATTTAGAAACTGATGTCAATAACACATTGTTAACGAAATAAAAACGGCTGATCTTTTATTGTAGTATTCTGATTTATTATTTCAATAACGTGTTACACAAAAAAATGCATTTTCTTCGAAAACGGCTAATTTTATCGAAACAAATGTAGAATACCTTTTTTTAAAGAGGAATGACCAGAGTATTTAAAAAAATCAGTTTTCAGCTGTGTAAAATGACACCTGTGTAAATTTTGGCCCAGCGAGTGTGGTGGAAAGTCCGTTCCTGACTTCCTTGACTATGTAAAACATCTACTGTAGTATGGTTTAATGAGTCTTTATGTACTACATAAAATATGAAAATTTCATTAAATTATTACATTATACATGTCGGTTCAAAACTTGGAGCTCTGTATCTCCGTTGAAGGGCACTTTAGGATTTTTTTTTCTATTATAAATTAGGGGTATTTTAACCTCCCCTATACGCTCCCCAGAGAATGACATATACTTAGCGGACACCCTGTAAAGATAGATACGCTTTGTTTTATTTATCGGGTTTTGGCCAGTTCTGTCCTACAGGCAAGGCATACCCCGATAATACTAATAGATATGATGTTTAAGATCATCGCTGTCAAGAGTGAAGTTTTTTTCCCATTTTTAAATGCTTGTAATTGATTTTCAGTTTAATTTTTTTAAAGACTAATTATTAGAATAATTATTTATCCTATACCTTATTATTAATAATATAATAAATTATATTAGTTATTAAAGAATACAAAAGTATTTTTAAAACAATTATACAGTGACCGGCAAAGAGTTCGCAACATATGGGTGTTTCGGATCATATCTAACCCGCCACCGGCTTCTCCTCATTGTCACGTATCGCTGGCAACGAAAGAAAAAAAGGTTGTTGTGATTCTGTCATTGTCAAAAATATAATATTATGTAATTGTAAAAATAATAAAATTAATATAAAACGTTGTTCAAAGTAAGAAAAGAACTAGAATATTATCTACAGTCCACTACACGAAACATTGGTCCAGTCGACCAGGATTTATACGAGAAAACATACGAAAATTGCAAATAATCATCAATACGTACAAGAAACAACCGACCAGCGGACAATCATCGACAATACGTACTTCACGAAAACATAGACGATTGAGGTGATCTAACGCACAGCAAAGAGTGAGCCCGATGACATTCCTTCATACCTTAATTACCTTTCCTTATTTCAAAGTGGTAGTTTGATTTGTTTCGATGCGAACGAGAGAGGTATTTTATATTATAAATAGCCCTATAATAATCGTTCTAAATTCAAATACTTGAACTTTAGTTATACTTTCTTTATAGCTACCTATATTTATATTTATTTGTAGTTATTTAAGCAAAACAACGGCAATTTGAGATTTAAAAATAATGTCTGTTACCGACACAGCTAGCGAGATTGCAAAGTTAACGAAGAAACGCTCTGTTTTAAAATCAAAATTAACTTTATTTGATAAATATATTACCACGATTCTAAGCTCTGTTACAACTTTGGAAAGGGAAACAAATATCGAACTCAATCAAAGAATCTTAAACGCAGAAAGTATTCTTGGTAATTTTGACGAAATTCAAAGCGAAATCGAATATAAGGCGGATAATTTAGACGAACAGTTAAGCGAACGCGAAGAATTCGAGAATAGATTTTATCAAATATTAGCAAAAGCCAAGTCATTAAGCGAAATACCGAAATTAGACGACGATGCGGCATCTCAGCTATCTGCGCAATCATCCGCCTCACACTCTAATCGTTTTGAAAGAGTCAAGTTACCCGAGATACAGTTGCCTAAATTTAACGGATCTTACGACACTTGGCTAGAGTTTAGAGATATATTTGAATCATTAATTCACCACAATATGCAGATCAATAAAATTCAAAAATTTCATTATTTAAGGGCCTCATTGGTTGGTCCCGCGCCTCAGGTAATTCAGTCACTAGAATTTTCCACCGAAAATTATGATATAGCTTGGAACACGTTATGCGAACGCTTCAATAATACACGTTTACTAATTCATAATCACATTAAGGCGATTTTCAACTTAGAAACATTTAAGATTAGCTCTGCGGAAAAAATTCGAAATTTATACGATAATTTAATAAAACATTTAAGCAGTCTTAAACAACTGGGAGAACCCACTGACTCGTGGGATACTTTAATTATTTATATTATATCGAGCAAACTCGACCTGCGAACGGCCCAAGAATGGGAAAAAGAAAAATCGAAATACGATATTATTTCATTCCACACATTTAAAACATTTCTTAAAAAACGTGCTGATTTATTAGAGACACTCGAGGTAAATTTCGAAAATTCAGACAATAATCGGCAAAAATATCGCGGAAATACGACCGGTACTAGATCATTTTTAAGTAACGTAGAAGTACAAGACGAACCCGTTATTCCAAAATATTCTTGCTTTTTGTGTAAAAGGGAGCATAGTTTATTTTACTGTCCTGATTTCTTAAAATTATCTGTCAAGGACAGAATTTCCAAAGTCAAACAGCTACGGTTGTGCAGTAATTGCTTACGTCGTAATCATCAGCCTAAGGATTGCAAATGGTCTGGATGCAAAACATGTAATGGCAAACACAACACTGTTTTACATGAAACACGACCAAAAATCGTCAAGTCAACCACTGCCATAGCAGCTACACAGGAAAATACAAAAATAGAAATGCCACTACTTGATCCCCACGCTACAGATCAAGTCCAGTGTACTTTAGCAACATCACATAATGCCATTTTGTCAACGGCCAAAATACAAATCTACAACGATAAAAATGATACTTTAATTGCATACGCACTTTAAGATTGTGGCTCTCAATCAAGCTTTATTACAACCGATTTATGCGAAAAATTAAATTTACCAACGGTCAAAACCGACTTAACAGTTTCAGGAATAAACGATAAAATTTCTCATATTAATCGCAAATGCGAAATTAAAGTAAAATCTATCAATAGCTCATATTCATTTAATTTGACTTGTTTCGTAATAGATAAAATAACAAATTCTTTGCCCGAAACTTCGATTAATCGTAACACGATCAACATACCATTAAATATCAAACTTGCCAATCCAGAATTTCATGTTTCGAAAAGAATCGAAATTTTAATTGCTGCTGATTTTTTTTGGGAACTTTTAATAATCGGTAAGCGTGCAGGCAGTCCCGAAAGCCCCATTCTGCAAAATACTCGTTTAGGTTGGATCGTGGCCGGTCCAATAGATATATACACAAATAACAATGTAGCCAAAAAACAGATCATTAGTAACTTTTGCAAAATCGGAATACAAGAACAACTCGCTAAGTTCTGGGAGGTGGAAGAGATTCCAACCAAAGGGCCTCTTTTGTCTTTCAAGGAAAAGGCGTGCGAACAACATTTCTCAGAAAATATAAAAATTTCACCTGAAGGTCGATACATTGTTTCCATTCCCTTTGACAAGCCACTTGACAAGTTGGGTAGTTCTCGAAATACGGCTATTAAACAATTTTTAACATTAGAGCGAAAATTGACAGCCAATAATAAATTAAAGAATTTATATACGGATTTTTTGGACGAATACGAACAGCTAGGTCACATGACACAAATATCTGATGACAATGATAATCCAGAATATTATATGCCTCATCATGGCGTACTTCGCGAAACAAAAACAACTACCAAACTTCGGGTAGTATATAATGCCTCATCACCGACTACCACGGGCATATCATTAAATGAATTACAGTTAACAGGTCCGGTCATTCAACAAGATTTGTTATCAATCTTTTTTTAAAATTTCGAATGCACTCTATCGTTTTATCTAGCGATATAAAAATGATGTATCGTCAAGTATTGATAAACTCGAATCAGCGTAATTTACAAAAAATCGTTTGGCGCTCAGATCCAAACGAATCAATACGAACCTTTCGATTAAATACGGTAACTTATGGCAACACTGCAGCTTCATTTTTAGCTATACGTTGTCTTCACGAGTTAGCAAATGAATGCCAAACGGAATATCCGAAAATAGCGCATATTATTCGTAACGATATGTATGTTGACGATCTATTAACCGGCGTGGATTCTCTCGAAGAAGCAAAATTTATTTGTCAAAAAATATCCGAAATTTTCTTAAAACGTGGTTTTGAATTACGAAAATGGAAGTCAAACGTTGCGGATGTAGTGCACGGACTACACTGTGAAAACACTAATACCGTAGAATTTTTAAGCAACAAGGATGCCGATATTAAAACCTTAGGGCTTTCATGGGTATGCGAAGATGACATATTAGTTTACAAAATTTCACCACACAATAAATACTCGAAAGAAAAAATACCCAAACGCGTTATCCTTTCTAGAATTGCGACTATATTCGATCCTCTAGGTTTAGTTAGTCCATGTATTATAATAGCCAAAGTTTTATTGCAAAAATTATGGGCTGAAAAGTTAACTTGGGATCAATCTCCGCCGAACAACGTTCGTATGCCTTGGCTTGAATTTAATGTCGATCTCGAAATTCTCAATACGATGTGTATTTCCAGAAAGGTAACATGCGACAGTCCCATTTCATTTACATTGCACGGCTTCTCTGATGCTTCCGAAGCAAGCTACGGTGCTTGTGTTTACGTCATATCAAAAAATAAGAAAGGAAAATGTGAATCGCATTTATTGTGCGCAAAATCCAAGGTCGCGCCTTTGAAATCTTTAACCATACCGCGATTAGAGTTATCCGCTGCTCTTCTTTTATCACAGCTTATCACAAAGGTGTTGGAATCAATACCTGATAAATTTGATCGCGTTTTTTGTTGGTCAGATTCGACAATCGTCTTGGGTTGGTTGCGAACTTCTCCCAATTTATTAAAACCCTTTGTCAATAATCGCGTAGCTGAGATCCAAAGACTTACCAGCTCTTTTGAATGGAAACATGTATCCACCAATGAAAACCCTGCAGATTTAGTCTCTCGAGGGGTTCCTCCAAAAACAATAATCAGTTGCGATATGTGGTGGCATGGTCCAAATTGGCTTGTACAAAATGAAAATCAATGGCCTACAATAAATATTATAGATAATGATTTACCAGAACAAAGGAAAGTAGCATTATCTAACGTTCCTTTAACGAATAAATTCCCCTTTCAGAACTACTCCAATTTAAGTCGACTAAAACGATCTAGTGCGTTTCTTTTTCGATTTTTTCAAAATTGTCGTGTCTCTCCTGAACATCGCAAATTATCCGTTCTAAGTGTCGATGAGATAAACGACAGTTTCAACAAATTAATAAATATAGCTCAAATGGATTCCTTTCCGGAGGATTATCGTTTGATAAAATTAAAAAAGGAGCTTGCCTCCAACAGCAAACTTTTAAGTTCACATCCGTTCATTGATGAAAACGGCATCTTACGCGTTGGTGGTAGATTATCAAATTCGGATCATCCCTATGATAAAAAATACCCAATCCTACTTTCATCGCATCATCATCTAACGAAATTAATTTTTGAATATGAGCACAAGCAATTGTTGCATGCAGGACCGCAGTTATTGCTATCTCACATTCGGGAACAATTTTGGCCGATATCGGGTCGCAATCTAGCTCGAAAAATTGTGCGAAGTTGCATAAAGTGTTCCAGATATAACCCTCAAAGTCTTCAACCAATCATGGGCGATTTACCTGCGGCTCGTGTGCAACCGTCTTTGCCCTTTTCTAAAGTAGGTGTAGATTACGCGGGTCCCTTTTTAACGAAAGATAGACGCGGACGAGGTTGCAAAGTTATTAAGTGTTGGATTGCGCTATTCGTTTGTTTCGTTACTCGTGCAATCCATTTAGAAGTTGTAATGAGTTTAAGTTGTGATGATTTTTTACAATCATTTTATCGATTTATAAGTCGTCGTGGAAAACCCACTGATGTTTATTCCGACAACGGAACTTGCTTCGTTAAGGCAAACAAAGAAATTCGGTCAATGGAAAACTTTATTTTTGAAAATCAATCAAAAATAAAGGAGTCTGTCGCAAACGTTGGAGTTAAATGGCATTTCATACCGGTTAATTCTCCACATTTCGGCGGTATTTGGGAAGCGGGCGTAAAAAGCGCAAAATATCACTTAAAAAGAGTTATGGGTAATCATACAATATTCATTCAAGATTTTCAAACATTGCTCTTTCCTATCGAGGCTGTACTCAACTCTCGCCCACTCTGTCCTTTATCCTCCGATCCTAACGACCTTTCCGTCCTATCACCGGCACACTTCTTAATTGGCAGATCACTTCTTACAGTACCCGAACCGTCATTAAGCCACCTAGCTGAAAACCGCCTTTCACATTTTCAACTCCTGCAGAAGATGTTTCAGCATTTTTGGAATCGTTGGAGCACCGAATACATTAGCGAGCTTCAACAAAGGACTTGTTGGAAGAAAACTCAAGGCAGTTTAACCATTGGTCAGTTGGTTTTAATCAAAAAAACCAACGTCCCTCCCATGAAATGGCGTATGGGTCGCGTATTGGACCTAATTATGGGAAAAGATGGTGTTAGCCGAGTAGCTGTCATCCAAACCGCTGACGGAGTACTTTCTCGGGCTCTGGTTCGACTAAGTCCGTTTCCTGAAGCATTGTAAGGTCAACCTTCCAAGGCCGTGGGCATGTTTCGGATCATATCTAACCCGCCACCGGCTTCTCCTCATTGTCACGTATCGCTGGCAACGAAAGAAAAAAAGGTTGTTGTGATTCTGTCATTGTCAAAAATATAATATTATGTAATTGTAAAAATAATAAAATTAATATAAAACGTTGTTCAAAGTAAGAAAAGAACTAGAATATTATCTACAGTCCACTACACGAAACAATGGGAAAGATTTTATTAGCGGAATATCGAAAAATCTTTTCTGGGGGATCGGATGTGCATGTCCCATAACCTTAAAATCGATTTTGGCATACGTCACGTGACCACTGGTATGGCGGGAAAGTTGAAGAAACGAATATGAAATCATCAGAAATCAGATTAGTTAATGAGATATCGAAAAAATTCCAAGAATAAAGAGTGTTTAGAATTCCATTAGAACCTTACTTACAATGTTTGGGATATCTACTTGAAAAACATAAAATTGAATTTTTTTGTAAATATTTTTTTACCGAATTAAAAATATCGATATTTTTCCTTTCTAATAGCTTCATTAAAGTAAAACTGACTTCTGTTGAACACAACTAGAAATATTCTTTTGTTTTTCTGACAATTTGGAGCAATAATTCAAAAAATTCGTTTACACTTATTGGATGCCAGCTGTTGCAATAGTCTATTTCTAATAACCTTATCAATATTTTTTATATCGAAATAATCTGTGATGTTAAGAAATCCCTAAATTCATTAATCCAAAACAAATTTTATTTATAACCGTAAAACAGAATTTTGAATTTCGCAGATAAAAAAATCTAAAAATTATTAAAATTAAAATTATTTTATTGAGTCAAATTAAGTTGATTAAAATGCCCCCATCACTATCCCTCGCAGAAAAAATAGAACTTATTCTAATTTGTGGGGATAATTACAAGAGTGCTCAAAAGGCAGTAGCAATATTCTGTGAAAGGCACCCTGATAAAACTTTGCATTACTCTACAGTTACGCGATTGTTGAAGAAATTTAAGGAGACTGGTTGTGTAGAAAATCAATACCAACTACCTCACGAGAAAACGGTGACTAATGATGAAAATGCTTTTGGTGTACCACTTACAGTTTCAGAAACACCGCAAGTGGCAGTTAGTCATATTTCGGAGGTGACAAATATCGAAGAGCGATCGGTACGACGAATATTAAAGAAAAACAAGTTTTTCCCGTACAAACCGAAATTTGTGCAAGTGTTACAAGATCGAGACTATGATGCGCGTTTTGACTTTTGTGCATGGTTTCAGGGTATAGTCAAATCTGGTCTTATCTGGCGGGTCCAAAGCTCACCGATTATATGAATCATTTCGAAAATTCCAGAGCTCATCAAAATGTTGTAAATAAAAACCAATATGGCCGTATATGGACAGCTGATTTTCCATAAAATTGAATGTTAATAGGTTAACCGTTAACTTGAAACTATCAGTCATTATAAAAATGACGGGTCTCGTTCCAAAATTAATTTCTCAGGGGTGCGTTCATATTATTGCAGACGGTTAACACAATAGTTTTACATTTAACAAATTTAATAACCAAAATGATGGTGGAAAATTAGATAAACAATATACAGTAAAACCCCTGACTAGCGACCACCAAAAATGTCGATGAAATGTTGAATAAATTAAACAAATTTTAGTTTATTTCAGCAAATAATAATAAATTAAATATAAAAAAAAATCAAATTACACATTGGCTAAATTTTTGTTGTGTAATATCAGGCTAAAAAAATATTTCCAATTTAGGTTACCTACTTCAAAAGTCAACGAGAAAAAGCTACTAGAGCCGGTGAGGTATCAAATCCCAAATTTATTTTACACGTATTTTGCCCCTGTTAAGCCAATAAGCGCCCCGCTAAAAATAAGTGGGAGAAAGAAACGTATAAAGTCTAAACCGGTCTCAAAATGCGGGTCTAAAAATCACGGATCATATAAATCAATTCGAAAATTCCACAGCTTATATCAAAATGCTGTGAGTCTATGTAGGTATCAATATACCCGGAGAAAAGATACATAGTTTTATTATTTTAACTGTCGTGAAGTCGTGAAGATAGCCAGATATAATATTATTATTTTTGCAAAAATTATGTACATAATAGTACAGGGGTGGCGAATCTTTATGTATTAACGTGCATTTTTTCTAAAGAAATGTTTAATGAGGCCGTAGACGTGCCGTCGCAATTCGTAATATAATAATTCATAGTAAACTTTGTGATCGGTGGCGAGCCAAAATTTTTTGTCGCGTGCCATTGGTTCGCCATCCCTGTAAATAGTATACCTTAAATGTATTTATTAAAAACGACAGAAATATACAGTGTAATTTATTTTAACAATTTTACTACTAAAACCTAAAAATTCAATGGCATTTAGTCTGATAAACTATTTTGAAAATAAAAGAAAAAGTGGAAATTGGCCAACCAATATGCAGGAAACCGTAGCGAAAGCACTGGGAATTAGTTTAAGGACTGTGCAGAATAATGTGCATGAAAGAAAGCATAATATAATACCGAAGAATACTAAAAAATGTAAACAAAGAAAACCGTTTATAAACTAATTATAGACTAAAAACTGTCATCGTCACTTATAAAATCTGAAAAGTCCTCGTCGTCTGAGTCGTCTTCGAATGGAGCAATTATCATTGGCGCTGCTTCGACATCTAGTACTTGTTCTCGATCCCACCAATCCCTTATTAATATTTCTGTATGTTCCACTGATTTCTTCCAGTACTCTTGTGTAATATGATCCAAAGAATATTGCCAAACTATTTGTACTTGGTCGGATTTAAGACCATCACCTACATGTTTTTCATAATAAGACTTTGCCCCGGCCCATATTAATTCTATTGCGTTAAACTGGCAATGATATGGCGGTAGTCGTAGTACCTCATGGCCATATTCACGGAATATTTTGTCTACCGCGTATATATTCTTGGTTTTTTAAGACACTTCCGATTTAAGCATATTTGGTGAAGGATTTTGGTTGTGTTTTTCAAGCCACTCATAAATATCATTTTTCCTCCAAGATGAAGTAGGCCGTTTATTTAAAATTCTTAAATGATATGATGCATTATCTGATACAATTAAAGACGGAGAATCCAAATTTGGTATCAATTGAACTTTTAACCATTTTTCAAACATTTCGCAATTCATATTATCATGATAGTCAGCACTTTTTGATGTTAAAGAAAAAATTAAGCTTGCACCTGGAACATATCCTGTTACAGAACCAGCATGTAAAATAATGAACCGCTTTCCCGTGCCACATCCCTTTTTCCTTTTCACGCTTTTCACAGAATCATCTTGCCAAGATTTTGAACCACTTCCATTTGAAAATATCCACGTTTCGTCTAAAAATACCACTTTTCTAAATTTCGATTTGTAATTCTCCGTATAATTTTTTAAAAACTGAACACGCTGACTCACTATCTGTGGCTGCTCACATAAAAATCTTCGGTTACAGTCTTCGTTTTATAGCGAAAACCTAATTTTTTTATTAATTTTGATAGCGCTTCAAGTCCAATTTCCAAAACACCCCGAATTTTTAATGTTTCTTGTAAAACTGGAAGAGTTACATTGGTTTTTGATCTGTATAAATCGTAAATCACATTTCGAACTCCCATTTTAATATTTTCGCTTAAATCCTTAGTCTTTGGCTTTCTTCGTTTACATTTTTTAGTATTCTTGGGTATTATGTTATGTTTTTTTTCATGCGCAATTCTCTGCACAGCCCTTAAACTAATTCCCAGTGCTTTGGCTGCTGTTTCCTGAATATTGGTTGGCGAATTTCCACTTTTTCTTGTATTTTCGAAATAGCTTATCAGATTAAGTACCATTTTTTTTGCTTGGGGATGCAAAAACCCAGAAAATTTTTTCATTTTGTCACAAACTGTCAAAGTCACAAAACTGACATCTTTAAATCAAGACGAAGGTGGCAGGTACAAACTTTTGTGAATCGCTGAAAATTAAATACCTATCCTTTTCTTTCATGCCAAAATTGCATAAGTCTGTCATATTTGTCTGACGGATTTTATTTGGTTAGTATGATTAAACGCAATAAAAGAAAAGAAAAATTGAAAGTATGTCTTTGTTAAATCGTAAACCCGCCAGATAAGACCAGATTTTACTATATGGTCAAAGAAAACTTTAATTTATCGAGGACAATTTTATTTTCAGATGAAGCTACTTAAATAAATAAATAAATAAAAACGACTTTTATTAGCATCAAAGAATGAAAATTATACTTTCTAAGAATCATGCTTCAGTGTGGCGAAGTCTAGCTTCAAGCTATTCTACTTAACCACTAGAAGCAAAAAAAATCAAGATAGTAGAGGCTAGTAAATTACAACAAAAGAGTGAATAAAGAGTGAAAAGTAAAACAATGAAGTAAAGGCAGCAAAGAAATAAAAACACCTACACACTATTCATTATCCAAATCTATATGATCTTACTAGATAGGTCACTGTATTACTACACACTATATATTTTGTTTTTTTGCTATATTCTAACATTTTTACATTAAGAATAGATAGCTTTTATATTCCTTTTTAAATTTTATATAAGATGTTTGTTTTTTTAAATCATATGGCACTGAATTGTATAACATAATTGCATTATAAACATAGCTTCGTTTGTACAGGGAAGTCCTGTGTCTAGGGATTGATAACACGCTATCATTTCGTAGATTACTGCGCACACGGTTGTGATGGCGCACTATAAACTTTGCTTTGAGAGGGGATGGGTGGTTACTCGTAACAAGCTGATGGGTAAAATTTACCAAATGGTGATTTCGGCGCTTATCCATTTTTAACCAAGCCAATTCTTTTATTTTGGGAGATACATGATCATATTTTCGGAGACCGCAAACAAATCTGCAACAACTATTTTGGATCTTTTGAATACGAACCCTGGACTCAAGATCCAGACAGGGGCCATAGATAAAGTCACAGTAGTTAAAATGTGATAACACTAGGCTCTCACATAAATTACGTTTTAAAGTTTTGTCACAAGAATAAATAACAACCAGAAGGATAACAGAAAGAGAGATCCGATGCGATCTTCTATGACCTTGGCAGCGCGTGATTTATGGAAAACCGGGGCCGGTCTCAGGTATATTACCAAATATTTCAACATTGCCTGACAGGACCGTCTTTGGGTTATAATTATGGTCAAATAATTTATATAATATTAGATGATTAAATATTATTTATTCACATATTTGGTTAGAAATGGTTAATTTTAAAATATGAACAATGGCGCATTATTATACATATTCCTACTATTTATACACAATAGTACATACTAAAATATATACATTACCTACATATAAATGTTTATAAATGTCCCCAAACTATTAATTTATTTTTATTAATATTTTTAAAGTTTCTATTTTCATATTTTAAAGTGTAAAACAATTTAACTCGCATAAATAAGGTAATAATATATTCTTTGGGCAAATGTGGACAAGGGTGAATCTAATTTATGTTTTTACCTATTTCAACAAGATGTTTTACAATATTTTGGTTGGTCGAAAATTCTTCAAAATTGGCAATAAATATTGTATCCAAATTGGAAACAAAATAAACAAAATTGTCGTTGGGCATCATGAGGTTTCCGAACAAGTCCGAGTTTCCATTTTCATAGGCTTTTAAATGACAAAAAATTGAAGTACTGTCAATATCTTTGTGCGCATTTGCGTAACTTTCGCAAATTTCACAATTATGCTTTACTAGAGATTTTCTAATTAGATATCCGCTAATGTATCGTTTTAAATTTTTTTCTAAATGATTATCTGTTTGTAAACATTTTATCCTCAAAATGTGCTCCGCAGACTCGGAAGTTATGCGCCTTTTTAAGATCGGTTAACAAATCCTCTCTCTTTGGCAGGCAATAGCCCAAGACTTAGCTCTGCAACGAATAAAAAAATACAAAGTTAATTTAAAATTGTGTCACATCGAAAGAATATTTAAGGGATGCGTGACATGTAATGTGGGAACTTTTATTTACATAGATTACTATTAGGCAATTTTGTGTCTACGTACAGTTGAGTTGAATAAGATTCTGACAACAATTTGACATTTTATGACATTTATGTGTAATTTAGTAAATTAAGCTTTTAACATTTAAGCTGGATTTATAAACTCGAAAAGTTGTTGAGGTTGAAGTTATGACCAAGTTTGTGAGGTTAGATATTCCGAACTCCGAGCATAAAAATTGATTATCTCGAACTACCCGGGAAGTTTTCGAACCTTACATGAGCTTTACATGAACAACATGAACGAGTCTATGAATGGAACTGAGTGTTCCCTTTAGTTTAAATTGAACTCCTATTTCCAACACCAACTGAACCTCAACCTCACCAACTTTTCGAGTTTATAAATCCAGCTTTAATATATGTGGTATAGTTATTAAAAATATGAGTGACAGAATGAAATTGGCACTTTTTGGTATATTTTCTGTATATTTATAATTAAGACAACACAAACGTATGAAAGGTTCAGTAGGAATGTATACCTTCGAAAATTGAGCACACTTAATACACTTAATAATGTAGATAATTAATAGGCAGAAAAGTAATAGGTTCAATATAACGAAATGCTGTCCGGAATTTAATTTCCGCACTATACCTCTAAATATAAAATTATCCTTACCTTTTGGGATCACTTGGTAACCTAAAAAAACTTAGATTGGGGGAATTGTAGCTTTTATTATCACAATTCTTTACACAACAAACATTGTGGGATTTGGATTTATTCTCCATATTTTGAAAAGTTTTAATAAAATACTACGGCACTGGCAGAACAACTTATCGCTACACTAGTCGTCGCGGCACTGGCCGACAAGTTCTTCCAGAGCCCGAGCGGCAAAATCTACCTGAATATCGGATCTCTCTTTCTGTAATCCTTCTGGTTGTTATTTATTCTTGTGGTTTTGTTTAATAAGTGTTTATTAGAATACAAAAGTTTAAGGTTAATAAATGCCCTTTGACTTAATTTTTTAACATATTCACGAAATCTTAGGCCCGTGTCCAAAATGACTCCCAGATTCCTAGTGGAATATCTGTTGCTTAATCAAAGCTACCCTATTTTTTGCGCCAAAGAACAGCACATAAGTCTTGTCTGCATTTAATTTAAGGTTATGTTCCAATGGCAGTTCATAAACACTTAGTTCGTTATTAATTAATGACTCAGCATTATGAGCATTATTGACATTAAAGTGAGCATAGAGCTGTGTATCATCAGCGTAGGCCTGAGCACTGCAATAAGTTATAGATTTTAGAAAACTAGTCGTATAAATTAAAAATAATAAGGGCCCAAGAACACTACCCTGGGGAACCCCAGACAGCATGCTCGTCTGTGATGAAACTACTCCATTAAGAGTTATGCTTTGAGTTCTTTCAATCAAATATGACTGGGACAACTTCCAGGCGAGATCGTCAAACCCATAATATTTGAGCTTGGCTAACATTAATTTATGATCAATGGATCAACGCCTTCGAAAAATCCAACAAAACAAGCGCCGCAACCTCACCCCTATCACATGGTTCGATTATGTCACTGACTACTGTGGCCAGGGCAGTCGCTGTGGAGTATCCCCTCCTAAATACATTTTGAAAATTGGGCAGGATCCCATTTACAGTTATAAAATTATAAATTTGTTTGTATAAAATTTTTTCCAGAATTTTTGAAATAGCTGGGAGAATACTAATGACGCGCAGATCAGAGAAATTTTCTGGGTTAGTTTTTTTAGGCAAAGGTTTGCCGACAGCAACACGCCAAATTTGAGGAAAGTAGCCCTGCTCGATGCAAGAATTAATTATGTTAGTAATGTAAGGATCAATAAAGGGGCTGCAATTTTTTAACATCTGAGCAGAAATTTCATCAACGCCATAAGCATTGGAACGCAAATCACGTAAAATACATCCCACTTCTTCCGGAGTAGCCATAATAAAACTAAAAGATAGTAATCAATTTGATTTCGACAGTTACTCGATACAGTATACAAAAAACTTAAAAAATAGGTACTGATTTGTTGAGGATCAGATAGGTGTTTAGGAATTTCAGTCGAATTGTTAGATTTTATATTAAAATCTCTTAATGCAGACCAAAGTCTTTTAGGATTTTTTTTATCTGTCATTAATGAATCAATATAAGATTTTTTTCCTGCGAAGACATGTAAGGGCAAAGTTACGGAGGTCCTTATATCTACCATGATCTAGCTCATTTTTAGTCTTCTTAAACTTTCACTTCTAACGGCACCGTGAGTTCGCAAAATTGTAGGTACTGGGCCGCTGAAAACCCAGGATTTGTTATTCAGTGTAAAGATCAGTATAGTTTTAAAGTAAATGTGTGGTGCGGAATTTTAGATACAAAAATTGTGGGACCCTTTTTTCTACGTCGTAATTTAAATGCTGCTAGGTACTTATTATTATTACAGAATGAACTGTCAGGCTTCTTACATAATCTTCCATTAATACAAAGAAGGCATCTGTACTTTCAGCAAGATGACGCTAGTGTTCACTCCACTATTGAAGTAAGGAACTGGTTAAATGCGGACTTTGGCAATCAGTGGATAGGCTGATTCGCAGAAAATCCCTGGCCCGCCAGATCCCCCGACCTTTCACCCTTAGACTTTTTTATGTTGGGGTACTTAAAAAACCAGGTTTACAAAAAGCGGCTCTTTAGAAATGTTGGAACGAATTATTAGAAACTGTGTAGACCTAATAACTCCCGAAATGCTCAGAAATGTTTCAAAAGAAATGGTATCTCAAACAATATTATGTATGGACCGAAACGGCGGTCATACCGAGTTTTAATACTCGGTTAAATTTTTTATTTTTAAGTTAATTTTGGTGTTATTAGTATTAATAAAATTATTTAGTACTTATTACTAATATAGTTTTTTGACTTAAATTGTTGTTTATTTCACTCAATAAAATAATTTTAATTTTGTTAATTTTTAGATCTTTTTTAAGTTTATGTGCGAAATTCAAAATTCTGTTTTACGGTTAAAATAAAATTTGTTTTGGATTAATGAATTTAAGGATTTCTTAACATCACAGATTATTTTGATATAAAAATATCGATGAGGTTATTAGAAATAGACTATTGCAACAGCTGGCATCCAAGTGTAAACGAATTTTTTGAATTATTACTCCAAATTGTCAGAAAACAAAGCTATTAGAAAGGAAAATATGGTAATTTTTAATTCGGTAAAAAAATATTTACAAAAAAGTTCGATTTTATGTTTTTTCAAGTAGATATCCCCAACATTGTGTGTAAGGTTCTAATGGAATTCTAAACACTTTTTATTCTTGGAATTTTTTCGATATCTCATCAACTAATCTGATCTCTGATGATTTCATATTTGTTTCTTCAACTTTCCTGCCATACCAGTGGTCACGTGACGTATGCCAAAATGGATTTTAAGGTTATGGGACATGCACATCCGATCCCCCAGAAAAGATTTTTCGATATTCCGATAATAAAATTTTTTCCCATATGTTGCGAACTCTTTGCCGGTCACTGTATAAAAAAAATCGAGAAAAAGAATTGTAATCGTATACTTTTACCCTAACTGTATAGGGGTAATTAACTGTAAACAACTATTAGAATAATCAAATTTTATATAGGCATTTGTAAATACTTAATAAACGAAGATCACTGAAAGGTTCGGACTTACACACAGATTTCAAAACAGCTAAGTATAATGAGCTGACAAGGCCAATTCAGAGACTCTGTAGAAACGGCAAAAACAGTTACATCCGGGGAATATGCAGGGAAATACAATCTCTTGCGGACGGTAACACTTCCAGAGCATCCTACCCAACTCGAACCAAATATTCTGATATCGGAGATAAAGGCTGCCATAAACAGATTGAAATCGAACAAGGCTCCTGGAATGGACGCTGATCGGCGAGCCCCTAAAGTCTATGAGGCCCGAGAAAGTGAAAGTGGTGCATGAATTATGCCAGAGAATATGGGTTCCTGGTCTATGGCCGGAGGACTGGAGAACATCCACTTTTATTCCCCTCCATCAAAAGGGCGACACTAACAACTGTTACAATTACAGACTACCTCGCTTGATCTCCCATACCAGTAAACTCTTCTTGTATATTCTTCGAGTCTGTTTAGAACACTATCTCCTGTGGCGAATTTCCCCTGAGCAAGCCGGATTCGTAACAGGAAGAGGCACTAGAGAGCAAATTCTCAACGTTAGACAGATCATCTAGAAGTCGAGGAAGTACTACGTTCCAACATATTTGTGTTTTGTGAATTACACCAAAACATTTGACAACGTAAAATAGGAAAAACTTTCGAATATACTGTTGCTGATGGGCTTTCCAGAGACAGCATCTCATGTACCTCATACTACGATTATATGGTAACAATTCTGCACATGTAAGAGTTGACAACTGCCTGTCTGATAAATGTGTCACATGCAAACGTGTGAGACAGGGGTGCCTTCTCTCGCCGCTTCTTTTTAATATTTACAGTGAATTGATTATAAGACAGGTACGGCGGAGTAAATCTTGGTGGAAAAAGAGTGCCTAACTTGAGATTTTCTGATGATACGACCTTGACTGATGCTTCACAGCCTGAAATTCTCGATCTACTGACAAGACTTGAAGATACTAGTGCCCTATATGGTCTGGACATAAACTATAACCAGCCCAAAATTATGATCATTGGTAGGGAACGCATCAACTATCCCTTAATAGAGAGTATCGGATGCTGTGAGGGCGAGATAAGATGCCGCATTCAACTTGCTAGGTCAGCAGTGACGCAGTTGAACAAAATATGATGCGACAACGACATCACAAAAAAAAACAAAAACTGACCTGGTCAGCACATAGGTCTTTTCGATATTCTTGTATGCCTTTGAAACATGGACCATCAGAGAAATGTATCGGCGCCGGATTTATGCCTTTGAGGCGGATTCCTTGGACCGCACATAGAGCAAATCTTTGAATTCTACAAGAAATACACCTACCGAAACGCTAGTCTTGTTTTGTCTACTCTCGGATTCTTACGTTTTTCGGTCACATATATCGGAGTGAGGACATGGAGAGGCTTATCGTGCAGGGTAAATCTGAAAGAAGTAGAAGAGGCAGGCGATTACCAAACCGCTGGGTTGATGTGACCAAGAACATGTTGGATGTTAGTTTCCCACAAGCAGCCCACATGTCCGACAATCGAGATAGATAGCGGGATACAATCAAGGGGCCATCCGGAATCTTGAACCTCGTTAAGGCGGGTGACAACACATCTGCGAAGATGTTATGACTGGGAAGAAAGAAGAAATACTTAACATATCAAATCATATAGGAAGTTGGTCCACCAAGAGTTCTTCTTTATATTTGCTCAAAAGTTCTTCCAAATTTCTAATTTTAATATACATTTGGGTCGTTTATATGTATGAGTTTGATGGACTGCCAATACAATACTATACAATGCATAGAGGGGTCAGAGGTTACGAAGGATTCAGTGCAGCCTTTATTGTTCTGGCATAACTAGCGTTAATGGTTAACAATTTCAGTAAATACTAGGGCAAGTAAAAATGAGACAAGGAATTTGTTTTTTGTTTTTTTGAACAGTCAATTTTTTGATGCAGTCTGCAGCTAAAACCACTTAGTCCAACATTTTCCAGGTTTTCAATATTTTCCTAATAATACAATTTCCTCGAGCCTTCAAAATATTCATTTGTTGCATGAATGATCTCCTTATTAGAGCCGAATCTCTTTCCGCCAAGCCATTTTTTCAAAGGCAGGCAATAGTCGCAAGAAGCTACATCTGGTGAATATGGTGACTGTGGAAGTAACTTATAGCGCAATTAATGAATTTTAGCCATGACAATACCACACGTTTGCACCCGTGCTTTATCTTAACGGTAAAGAACTTTTTTCTTCATTAAATGCGTTTTTTTACCTTCAGAGCGTCGTTGAAATGATTCAATAAGTTAGAATACTATTCTTCTTTAATTGTTGTTTCCGTTTTCAAAACTGTGGGCATGGCCTTGTTGACCGATAAGGCGAGCCACTTTGACCTTCCTCGGTGCAGGTTGCCATAGAGAAATCAACTGTTTTGACTGTTCTTTGGTCTCTAGTGTTCAGGGATTAACCATCGCCAAACCTATCGCGTAGTTTGCCCGCGATGGGCCGCCTTGCCACCGTTTGAACGTATACGGATTATCTCTGTCCTGGTTGGGTTGATGCGTGTGGTTGCCACGAAACGTTGTCAGCCACGTGCTGCAACTCTCGTCTGTTTAATTGTATTTCTGTGTTAAAAGCACCTTAAGGTCCCTTACCTTTTCGTTACCAATCCGTAGACGGCAAACCCGTCCAATTGTTTAATTCATTCAGTTCACTGATTTATACTCGCACACGCACAGTGAAGCAAAAGAAATATATAAGGGAAATATTTCAAGGTAATATTATAAATAACGAAGAAACCTGCTTAATAAATAAAAGAGAAGCATGGTGCTTCGTGGATAGTACAAGTGCAACTATGCCGTTTTACTGTATGAAAGTCTCGATAAATATTACAAATTTTGTCTCTAGTCACGGCGCATCGAATGAGCGGCACATACACACATGCTATCTTAGACGAGTTGTACGCGAGGCAGCAATCCACCTGTCCGACAGCCGGCACCATCGGTCGGTCTCCGAGCTCCGGGTAGTTCAGGATCTGCTTCACGGTCCTTTCGCTCTCGTTCGCGTTTTGCGTATAGTACAAGGCTTTAGTTCGTGTTGATTCAATCTTTAAAGAATTACTGATTGAATCTTTTAGTTCAGTTATCAGATTCGATCTTTTGAACTAGTTCGTTTGCGAACTACAGACCTCTACTGTACACGAACTTATTTTAAGTTTGTTGCTTGTCAAGTGGTTAAAACGTTAGGTAACAGCCAATAATTAGATTTTAACTCTGGGAACATGTAGTTCATTATTTTTTTTACTTCTGACTCCCTCCAATATCAATTTTAGGCACAGCGCAACGCAACAAGACCTGAGCCTCCAGCGCAAGAGCCCCCGTCTGCACAGGCGCAACTCATCATCCCGATTCGAGGACTCGCTTCCTATTCCCGTGCTAAAGGCTCGCTCGCCGGTGGCTAAGGAGCTGAAAAACTCGATCCCGTTTAGCTCACACAGGACGCACGCGAGCGAGGTGCAGAGGAGGTTGGAGGACAGGTGGCAGGTACTGTTGATATAACCTTATAATTACAATGGGTTCTTTTACTACTATATATGTAACTAAATTTGTATCAGTCAATTATATTTTTTATTAGAAAAGTGTTTCTAATGTGGTATAATAGGGTTTTTTCTATTTAGGTCTCATAATAACTACTTTATTAAACGCAACAAAGTTGAGCAATGCTGCACTTATGAAACTAACATTTAATTTTTCTAAAGTTTTTTTTTTTTTTTCCTAGTGTTTCAATGGCCTCTTGCCTCTCGGCATCCAGCCAGGATTTTTTCTTAAAACTTGTATACAATCATTCACACAAACGGCCATGCCCTTGCCCGGATTCGAACCAGGGACCTATCGGTTGCCTCTTTAAAAATCTCTTTATTGCCTATTCCTTTTTATAAATAGAAACTTAACAACTAACAGCCTAGCCTAACCTAATACCAGGGGGGGTCATACGGGGGGGGGGGGGCATGAGGCCGTGGCTCCCCCCCCCCTTGGCGTCGATTTACATTATAAAAGCCCTGCCTCCATAAATTGACCAATCGTGTCAAACCCTTAATTTTTTAAAAATATTTAAACGCAAAAAATAATAATAAAAATAATTAAGTAAGTAGGTATAATATAATATAGGTATCTATAATTTTCTTAAAATTTACTTAGCCGTTTTTTGCGTATTTTTCCTACTTGAAAAGCAAGAATCATCAACAAAAAAGGGCGTGGCACCCAACAATTTTTCGCCTGCGACGCTAACACTTTTCCTGCCACCGCCTCTCTAAATTGGCATGAGCCGCCACTGCATGCTCCCCCCCCGTCAAATGTTGATATAACCGCCCCTGCCTAATACATAATACTAAACCAAACTAGAACTAATTACAGAGTTGGGCGCATACGGACCGTAAGCATACGGCCCGAAATGCGCCCAAAAGACCAGGCCTTAAGCCTGGCGGCCGATATTATGGCCTGTGGTTGCCTATTCTATTTTAAGTTCACATCACTCCACTCGCGTTCCGGCACGGTGCCTTTCCGGGTGCTATACAGAGTATTACTCCGAAGAGTATAATATTAAAATTTGCAGAAATAGTAAAGCGGTCAATTGTATACCAATAGCAGGGCATTCTGGGAAAACTCGAAAAAAAAACAGTTATCGGTTGCCCGGCAAGCTCTCTACCCACCGAGCTACCGAGGCCGGCTTTTTTAAAGTTAATAATGAGATAATAATATTATTCAAATGTTTTATTCTATTGACGTGGACATGGCAAGTTGTGGCAATTAATAAAATCTCCTTTTTCAGTCATGTATGTTTGGTTGCATGAACACGAACAATAGAAGTATTTGTTGCCGGGCATTTTATAGTATTACCAACATAAAATTTAGACCGATTAAAATTTCCCTAGTAGTAGAGAAATATACGCCACCTTAATTTTAAACCATCTTATTTTATTAAATTTAGATCTCTCTCGAATATCCCAGGAGTATTGAGAATTATTTTACGTGAAGCTATAATTCTGTTCCTCAAATCTTCCTCTGTCTGGATGGGAGTCTGATACACCAACGATTTTAAATGTCCCCAAAAAAAATAACCTAGACAATTTAAGTCGTGGAATCTAGGGGCCATGCCTGAGGTCCTTCTCGACCTATCCAACGGTTGTAGTGTTGATTTAAAAACTGCCTTACCACCAAACTGAAATGTGGCGGTGCACCATCATGCATAAACCACAATTGGTTTCTTAGTTCAAGTGGTACCTCTTCTAAAAGCATCGGGATATCCTCTTCTAAAAATTGACGATTATATTGCCCGTTTAATCTTCTTGACAGGAAAAATGGCCTCATCAAATAGTCTCCAATAATGCCAGCCTACACATTTACTGTAAACTGACACTGGAAATGTCTTTCGACTATCGCATGAGGATTCTCTTCTGCCCAAAAATGATTGTTATGAAAATTTCTGATGGCATTTTTCGGAAACACTTCTTCATCACTGAATAAAATTTTATTTCCGAACAATGGATTTTGAGCCAACATTTGAATGAACCACTGGCAGAAATTAATCGAAGTGGAAAATCGGGTGGGAGAAGAACTTGGACTATCTGGATATTTTTTCGAAACTAGCACAGATGAAATGTTTAAAGTTACCGCAATTTTTCTTGTACTTGTATTTGGTTCGTTTTCTACAGCATTCAGGACCGCTTCCTCAATTTCGACAGTTCTTACAGTGCGATGTGCCCCTGCCAAATGAGTGGATTTCTTGAAAGTTCCATTTTTGCCCCGTCGAATGTGTACCTGTGTAAAGTTTCGTAAATCAGGCTGTCTTCGATTTGGATAATGCTGCCGATAGCGTCGTTTAGCTTCAAAGAAATTACCATTGGCAATACCATAAATGAAATGTATATCGGCATATTCTTGGTTTGTGAACTCAACCATCATTAACTAACTCTAACTAACTTTGGAAACATCAACTAACAAAATTATTTGACACTAAACGTCAAAAAAGATAACAAACGGAAAATAAAATATGAGCTGTCCCAGCAAACTACTTTTTTTTAAATTTTGTTACTTGGATAATACTTGGTTTGCATCGACCGCTATTTCCACAAATAACTGGAAAACGATAATAGATACGATAAAAATGTAAGGGATCAAAAAGAATGAGAAAAGAACGGGGAGTTAAAAGATGATATCAGTATTTATACAGGATATCCCAAAAAGTTGATAAGCGTGAAAGTGTTGTTAGCGCAAAAAATGTAACACTCTGTATACTGCTTTTGACCATTTAAACATTTTATTGTAGATATTCCAAAAACTAATACGTGTATTACCTAGTTATCTCAGAAAATATTGGAGAAAAACGAAAGAAACAAAAAAAAATTACAGCTTTGAGACCCTGTATATCAAAATTAAAGCCTTTTTGACCGCATGTTTATAAATATTTTTTTTCCTATTTTAACGAGCACTATCACTCCCTTACATATCTACGTAACATTCATCAACACCGTGTATACAGGGTGGCCCACTCTCAACGCAGGATTCCATAGCATCTAAACTATTTAACTTTTTAATATTTTTCAAGAATAGAGATATGGGGAGGCATCAGGTCTACAATTTAAAATTATACAGGATGTCCCAAATATTTAGGGCTTATCAAATATACTTTTTCTAATAGAACACCCTATATATTATGACATTTTACGATTTCTTGATCAAGACTAAGAATATTTTGAATATCCTAGGTCTTAAACTAATAGTTTTAAGATATTTAAAACTTGAAGTTTTGCAGCACTTAAAAATCATGCACCTGAAGTTTACCCTGAGCGATGGATAGGACGAGGGGCGGGTAGGTTGGCCACCTCGTTCTCCAGATTTAAATCCTATCGATTATTTTTTATGAGACTACTTAATATCCTTAGTATACGAAGTACCGGTTCGCAGCGCTGAAGAATTAAAGCAGCGGATGTGCTGGTTGTGAAGAAGAATAAAGCTAGTTGTAATGTCTCGGATACATTCACCGTATAGTCAGGAAATGTGACAGTCAAAGCGCGCGCACATGACGCATTAGCCTCTCCTTCCAACCGGTCCACAAGGGTAAATGTTCTTTAGGAGTTGTTGTAAAAAGGCAGTTAAAGTTAAGAGTTCAACGTGATGAACAGCCATGCTTGTAAGGGAATAAAAAAGGGTTCGTTCTTATACAATGTATGTCTAAGTGTAATAAACGGTTGTTAATGAAGAGATGTTTGATTCCTGGAAGCTCCAGATAACACACCAGTATTTTTAGAAAAGTTAGAAGATCTACGAGATGAGGTCGATGAACGGAAATAATTTTTAAAAACACAAATTTAGGGACAGCGTTGTTTATTATTTTAAAATTGATTTGTTGGTCATTTATCATTCAAATTATTATTCAAAAAAAGTGTCTTAGCAGGTGACTTTTTCTACGTAAAAATGTTCAAGGAACCATAATTTATTTTAAAGAAGAGAAAAGGAATATAACTTAAACATTCCATCACCCGTTTGTTGCTATGCCAAATGCCGAGGACCACCTGGGATTTTAAAACACTAGCTTATAACTAAAAGTTCATTTCTGTATTGTAACTAGATCCTAATAAATAATAAAAAACAACTTGATATCACCACCTTCAAGGACCTGTAGCCCCGTATGGAAGCATTTGCGGACTTATATTAATATTTTCATATTTTTTTATGTAGAATCATACCTTAAAATTTCTCATCGTCCTTTCCGGACACTCTATATATGTTAATCGTAAATTTAATTTAATTTTTCTTAATTGTTCTGTATAAACCCACCTTAAACACGTTGCAAAATTCTCTAAATTAAACGTCTTGTATCATTATCAAAGGTTTCTTAATATATTTGTTATTTACAGATTCCCGCAGTACAAAAGAATATCCTTCATTCCGTAGAATCGCCCGGTAGAGGCAACATTTTGACGCAACTGGGATCGATTAGGGCCCAGCTGCAACGTGAACAACTCAGGATGGATGAGTCGCTGCGCAGGCGCGGGCTGGTTCGAACGCGAACCACGGAGGATTACTGACCCCACGGGTGAGAATGGTATAGCCTATACTAGCTAAACGTTTATTGACAACTGACAAGACTGAAGTGGTGTAAAAGTAAACGAATTTGACAATATTATTTGTATTTTCCATTTTTAAATGCGCATAACTTTATTGATTTTTACTTCGAACTGTTGTTCATTGGACTACATTCAGGAAAAAAATAGAGAAACCAATTCTTTTTCCTTCCGATTTCGGATGTTTACCTCTTAAAGTTGTTTCGTGCGGTGTCAGATGTAACTTACCCACCGGGAAGTGCGTAACCTCACCCTCCTCCCACGAAATATTTGAGTCGAACCGTTTTTGTCCGGCTCAAGGTTTAAACCCACGCAATACTTTTTCTGGTGTTTCCAAATTCGTCGCCTTTAACAACGGGGCTACAAGACCCATCAGGAAAAAGTTGGTATTGGTTGCTTTTACCCCAACGATATCGGGGTAATTGATAAACAACTATTAGAAGAGCCAATGGATTAATTATTTATTTTTAATTTAAAGTTGTTAATCTCCTGAAGTTTATGTATGATTCTAGCCCGTAGAGGTCTTCTAAATCTTCGCAAGGGGTTTTGAAAACAGCTTTTAATGTGTGGCCATAAAAATAAATCACACGGCGTGAGATCATAGGACCGTGGGGGCCACCTAACGATCATGTTACGACTAATAATTTGTTCTTCAAAAAAATTGAAGTATAAAAAGTTACGTGAATTGGTGCGCTGCCCTGCTGGAAGTAGCCTTGTGGCATCTCTTCATGGTCTAATGCGTTTACAAGCATTTCTAAGATTTCGCGACGGTATCGCGCCGAATTGAGAATTTTTTGAGAATACAGAGGCTCCTCTATAAAGAACTGGATATTCAAAACTCCACATTTGTTGAGAATTTAAGTTACCCTAGAGACTCGTCAGTAAAAAATATTTTTGAAAGACGATAATGCAAATCGCCCAGAAACCACTCTGAAAACTGCATTCGCTGCGGATTGTCGTTTGGTAACAATTCTTGGGCTGAGCTTAGACGATAAACGTGCATATTCAGGTCACATGTATTGCAGGTTATGTAGGATCAAAATTACCAAACCAAAATAGGCTCCGGGCTTCGAAGTTGTAAAAATGAAATCATTGAAAAACTTGCCTGATAATGTTATTATGAACGTAGTAAACATAGCCCAGGCTATTATCGAAAAATACCGTTTTCTCCAGGTTTGGAAGAAAGCCAAGGTGGTTCTCATTCCTGAGCCTGGTCACCGTCTACTAAGACCGTAACTACCGTATCAGATATTAGCGATGTGGCCATACAGAAAAATGGTTTTTATTATTTTACGCGCAATCCGTGACCCCAACAAACAAAGTCGAGACTAGATTTGCTCAGAAATGAATAAGGATTTAAAAAATAATTTTTATTTCATGGGAAAGTAGTGGCGTGCCATTTTGTTTTTCATAAGTATTCAGCTAAAATCCCGAACGAACGCCACTGGTAGAAACAACAAAAGATGTTGTACATCAGAAAATGCCTTTCAATACATAGAAGGTGTATACCAAATTTCACAAAAATATCTGGGGCCGTTCCAAAGTTAATATAAAAAAAAAAGTTTTTTCTTAAAACTTTAACACCCTGTAGTGCAGAAGTGAAGAGGCTTAGGACATACGTTCATTTGAAGTTTCTTTCTTAAAGTGATTCCAAGAATCATAGTAGTATACAGGGTGTCAATTTGAAAACTTCCCACCCTTACTATCTTTCTTGCAGTTAAAAATATGAAAAATCGGAAGGACACGTCAATTTCATTTATAAGGGGGACACTTTAAATGAATAGTTTTAGCCTTCTTGTTTCAACCCCCTAGGAGGGGTAGATGTCACCCTTAGAATCTTAAATGGGAATGGGGGTCAAGTGGCACATCGTTTTAAAGGGCGTTCAATTCTCTTTTCAGTGGTATCCTACTTTGTTGCTTTTTGTCCAGAGGTGTCCAAATAATCGCGTTTCAAAGTTGCAGAAACAATTAAGCCTTGCCTGCATTGAGATTTTAGTTTTCAGGTTAGTGTTTACACAAAAATTACTGCATTGGGTCTCCTTGTAGTACAAATGATTAGAAGATTAGGCGGCACCGTTAAAATTGTTGAATAACAGGAAGAAAATGTACTTTAAACAATTGATATCTTATTTATTGATTATTTTACTTCGACAAAAATTACTTTTTATTGCGGAAGAGAAATTTCTACAATAAAACACATGGGATCTACTACGCACTATCTTATAAGTTGTTCAAATTGTTGTCCATTTTCCTGTAAACAATAATAAAGTCTGTTTTCGAACTGCTCCCTAACATTTCGGAAAACTTCGCCGGGAATGACCTGCATTCTGCTGCAATTCGCCTTTTAAGATCATCAATATCAGCAGGTTGTGTTTTATAAACAATGGATTTAAGATGTCCCCAAAGAAAGAAGTCTAAGGGTGTTAAATCCGGTGATCTTAGAGGCCATTCAATTGGTCCCCTTCTGCCAATCCATCTATCCGGGAATCTCTCGTTTAACCACTGTCGGACCGGAAGAAAATAATGAGGTGGAGCACCGTCCTGCTGGAATGTTATCAAATCCTCCTGTAAAACTGAATTACCCTCTGCATCAATTTGAGTTTCTAACTCATGGGTGATAAGAGGATCAATAGTCCCTTCAAGCATATTAAGGTACAGATCACCTGTCAAGTTTCCTTCAATAAATAAAGGACCAATAATGGCATTTCCAAGAATACCAGCCCAAACATTAACTTTTTGAGGATATTGTGTATGTCCTTCTCGAAAAATATGCGGGTTTTCGTCACTCCAATATCGACAATTTTATTTGTTAACATTTCCATTTAGAAAAAATGAACATTCATCGCTGAAACGACACTAACCTGAACTAACCTGAATTCGGCAGAATATTAGGGATGGCGTTGACTTGACGACTCATGAATTCACAAAACTGTATTCTTCTATCAAAATCATCGTCATAGAGTTCTTGAAGTATCTGCATTTTATATGGATGGAGTTTATGTCTATTGTGTGATAAGCATCGACAAGATATCGGGAGTTTTTGCACTGTATGAAATTTTTTCGCACGATATACGTTATCTTACGCGTACGCGAAAGCTTGATTCAAAGAGAACCCTTTATATACATCGATTAAATTTAAAAATTATTAAATAGTTGATTGCCTCCTTCTTGATGGCGAGGTATGACTGCAGTGGTTGCAAAGTACCTTGTATTAGTAAATCCAGATCTAAGGAGCAAATTTTTGGTGCTCCATGCGATGGATGTAAGCTGATATTTTGTAAACACTGTTCAAATCTATAAAATACCGAAGCTGATGCCGTGGCCCTATCTCAACGAAATTTAATTTTCTTACTACAGGAATTACCTAATTTAAATGAAATAAAGGAATGCATCGACAATCATGGACTGGAATGCGCAGGGAAAGATGCTCAAATGGGGGTACTTCAAGATCAACTCCAGGTCACTACCCATGATTTACAAGGGAAGATTGACAGATTATCGACAGATTTAAAGGAACAGGAGGACACTGTAAAGAGTCTTAAAGAGGAAATGGACAATCAGGTTTCCCTAAATAAGGCCGAACAATCCATATATCAAGATCTGAAGATCAAATTTGAGAAACAATAGACTTTTGGATGATCTATCAAAAACTGGAGAAGGTATCTCACATTTGATCTCTAATTGTGCTTCTGATGGTGACCTTGATGGTAACATTTCAACAAACTCTAGTTTAGATTGTAATATTTTACCCAGCAGGGTGAAAAAAAGTAGGAATCTTCTTTTTCTGTCAGACGATCATGGTAAAGCTTTGTTCCGGCCTCTGAGCGACTCTATCACTAAAAGCAAACATTTGGATGATGTCAGCTTTCAGCATTTTTTGAAACCAGGCGCATGCTTGATGAATGTTATTGAAGGCACTCACAGTTTATGTAAAGATTTCATTATCACTGATTATGTTTTGATAATGGCAGGATATAATGATTTTCTAGATAATAAGAGCCCTAGTATTAAGAGAATTTTGGATTTAATTGGAAGTTGTTCTCATACCAATTTTATTGTATTTTCGGTCCCTTGTTTTCAGTCTATGATTACAAGAAACATTTGACAATTTCTAAATATAACTCTAGGTTAAGGTATATAATAGAAAGTTATAATTGCAAGTCCGAAAACGTCGTTCACTCGTAGACTCTGACTCTACTAAAAGCGCTAAAAATATTCTTGGGAAAGTATGTGATGAGGTTTTAAATTTGATTGTATCAAATAATGTTTTTAAGCGAAAAAACCTTAAATTTATTAGAACGACCCTTGGGGGGTCTGGAGAGATTGACACCGTTCCTGACTTGCACCTTTCAGTTTCTCAGACGAAAGCCCAGGCTGTAGGGGAAAGTATCCAAACTGATTGTGTGCTGCCTGACCCTTCTGGGGACCGGGATGGTGGTACGGTCGGTGATGATTTTTTATCTTCACGCCTCCCTTAGAGGAGGCCTCTCTTAAAATATTATCTGCAAAAAGGTCTAATATCTTATTTCTTCTATTAAATATTCAGTCCTTAAGGAATAAGTGTGATAGTTTATATGTATTTTTAGATAGCATAGGGTATCCCGATGTAGTTTTAATTACTGAGCACTGGCTTAGACCGGATGAATGTTTTCTTATATATGAGTATAAGCCTATATGTGTGACTTGTAGAGAAGGTTCTATTCATGGGGGTACACTTATTTTGGTGAAAAAACTACTTACCTTAGTAGCTGTTTCACGGCAATTGATAAATTTAACTACCTAATAGAAGAAAAAACCTTTGAACTTTCACTGTGTTTCTGCAAACAGAATAATTTGTATATTGTCTGCCTATATCGTTCGCCCTTGGGCACAATAAAGGGATTTTTTGAGCGTCTTGATTTGATTTTGTCAAAGATTCCATCAACATCAAGGATTGTGTTGGCTGGGGACTTTAATATTAATTTTATTTATTTATTTATTTATTTATTCTTTATTAATGAATGTACATACAAAGAGCATTTTCACAAGTCACAAATCAAAATCTATAAAAATAAAACTTTACAAATAACCACCAAAGTACAAACAATGAGGTACATATTAAAATTTGTATATATAAAATATAATTAAATTTAAAAAATTAAGACTTTTTGTTAATTGGTATTCATTTACCTATTTATTTTTATTTTAAGCATTTTTGTGCCTCTGATCATATTAAGTCCTCAAAATTGTTCGATAAAAATTCATCAATTGTATAGAAAGCCTTCCTCTCCAGATAACTTTTAACACTACACTTGAACTGTTCGGAACCAAGACTCTTGACTGCCATAGGTAGGCTGTTAAAGAATTTTAGACCGAAATAGTTTATGCCATCTCTGGATCTAGCCGTTCTATTAAAGTTCAGGGTGAAGTTGTCTCTAGCTCGTGTGTTGTAGTCGTGGTAGTCGCGGTTACGTGCAAGGGTGCTAGCATTTTCCTTTATGAAAGTCAGGCAGGCCAAGATATATACAGATGGTAACGTCAAAATGCCAAGAGACACAAAACTCTGCCTACAACATTCTCTGAACCCCAGACCGGACATTATTCTAATGCAACGCCTCTGTAGTGCAAAGGCCCTGCAAGCGTGAGACGAATGTCCCCAGCACAGGACAGCATAAGTAAGATGGGAGTTAAAATGACCGTAGTATGCGCTCCTGAGGACACTACCAGAAACAATACCTTTAAGGTTCCGAATCAGAAAAATGTTCCTGCTAAGAGTACTCGCCAGGTACTCCATGTGGTGTTCCCATATAAGTTTAGGGTCCAGATGTACGCCCAAAAATTTCACCGCTCCTGTGCGATTTGCACTTTTATTTAACGCTCGCAGTGAAAAATCCAGAGTCTGAGTTTTAGTCTCATTAGTGCTAAGTTTATTCGAAAAAAAACATTGTTGGATATTTGATCTCTCTGAGATGGACTGTTGATCCAACTGAGCCAACTCTTTTGACCTCACAAGGGCTGTAGTATCATCAGCAAATAGAATTATTTCAGTGTTTTGGTCAGAGGCACATACACTAATATCATTTATAAAAAGCAAAAATAAGATTGGTCCAAGAACGGAGCCCTGCGGTACACCGTGGGTGACAGGATTTGTATTTGATCTTTCATTATTATAAGTTACATATTGAAGACGATTCGAAAGGTAAGAGTCAATGAGTTTTATACTACTGTTACTAAAATTATATTTACTGAGTTTCTGCACCAACAGACCGTGCGACACACAATCAAAAGCCTTTGTTAAGTCAAAAAAGGACGCTCTGGCGTACTGCCCCTCCTCAAAGCACCGTTGTACGTAGGCAACAAGTGACAAGAGTTCTATACATACCACCCTGCTTGCTAATCTGCTGGTCACGTATGGTTTGTCTATGCATTTCGAAGAGCCGACTCGGATTATGCGAAGCTCGTCTACTATAATTGATTACTTTTGTTCGAATTGTGAAGATGTAACCTGTTCAGTTTTAAACGCGGGAATATCTGACCACGAAGCAGTAAGCTGCAGTATGGGCAGCGTAGGGGTTGGGGCAAAGACCTCCGGGCGTAGTCCTGGTAAAATATTTAATACAGCTAGTTTTGATAAGTTTTATTCCCTATGCCTTGGGGTGGATTGGCAAAATCTTGATCCTGTGTCTGATCCCATTGCCAATTTTTATAATACGTTGTGCGTATTGTTTAATCAAGCTTTTCCTGTGCGCTTGATAAAGAAAGTCAGAAAGCGGAAACCCTGGCTTACTGTGGGTCTCAGGAAGTCAGCAAATAACCTTCGATCTCTGAACTATCTGAAAAAATTCAGCGATAGTATTGGTTTTATGTCCTATTGCAACAGTTATCGTAGCATTTATAGGGGACTAATTAAATCAGCTAAAAGTGCATACTACAAGAATATACTCTCCAGGGCAAAAAATAAGCGAAGGGAAAGTTGGTCCATAATTAATGACTTTCGAAATAGGTCATGTCATGGCAACTCTGATATTGATCCAGAGCGCCTAAATGAATTTTATTGTAATATAGCTAATGATCTGACAATGAATATATCTTCTAACTCCGACCCGCTATCTTATCTTAAAAATTTTTCCAATAATAGTTCATTTTATTTTTTCGAAACAAACAAGCATGAGATCTCTAAGATAAGGAACAAAAAGTCTAGTGGGGACGATGAAATCTCCGCTGAGGTGCTCTTGCGGCTACCTGACAGGGCTTTGGACACCTTCTCGGTTGCTGTCAATGAGTCTTGGGCACGGGGTGTATTTCCTGCTTGTTTGAAATCTACATTGGTAAGACCCTTATTCAAGGGTGGTGACTCGAAAGACCCATCTAACTTCCGCCCAATCTCCTTACTGCCTACTTTGTCCAAGGTCATTGAGAAGCTAGTCAAACGGAGGGTCTGGAACTTTCTTCAGTCATTCAATCTGCTAACCGTAAAACAATTTGGGTTTCAGTCATCGAAAGGAACTCATGATGCCATCTACAGCCTTCTTGAGAGTATATATTTTGGGATGAATCGGGGTAATGCATTGGCGGCGGTGTTCTGTGATCTGTCCAAGGCGTTCGATTGTGTGGATCATAGAATACTGCTGTCTAAGCTCGAGAGGTATGGCTTTCGGGGCTTACCTCTTTCCTGGTTTAGATCCTATCTGGAGGGACGTTCCCAGTCTGTGGTGCACTCGGGAGCAAAGTCCTCTGCTTTAACAATTACCTGTGGAGTTCCACAGGGCTCAGTTCTGGGACCGATTTTGTTCGTAATTTATATTAATGACATTGTAAACCTGGACATCTCTGGAAGCTTTACCCTTTTCGCCGATGACACGTCAATATTGTGGCAGAACAGGGAGATAGTGCGGTTGAAACGGACCATAACAGATGACTTTAAGATCATTAAGGAGTGGTTCGATTCCAACCGACTTCGCCTAAACTTAAGTAAAACCCACATTGTCGGGTTCAAATGTGATGTGGAGGGTTTAGTTTAGGATGGAGATCACCTTCCGGGGATGGCTGTGACTAGGTTTCTTGGGATCCTGATTGATGGTAACTTACACTTTGAGGAGCACATACTATCTTTGAGCAGGAAGCTCTCTTCAGGATGTTTCGCCGTGAGAGCGATTAGAGAGGAGCTGGGCCAGCAACTGGCCAGAACTGTATATTTCTCGGTATTTGAATCACACTTAAAATATGGTATACCATTCTGGGGTGTGGCGAGTCGGGGCCTATTAAATGTGCTTTTCATCCTTCAAAAAAAAGCAGTCCGATTTATTGTCGGTGCGAATCGGAGGGAATCTTGTAGATTGCTTTTCGTGGATCAGCGAATTTTGACTCTTTTTTTTTTTTCAAATCAAATTTTTTTTTTCAAATCAAAATCATTTTATTTAGCCAAAAGTATTATAAAGGGAATGGAGTTTCACAATGTAGGTACAAAATTATTACAAAAAGTATATATTTTGGTGCAAAAATAGAATATAATACTTATGAATAAATGTTTTTTTTTTTTTAAATACGCACCTAGATGACCTAACATCTGTATGTGCAAAAGAGAACAACTATATAAATTCTGGTTATATCTATAAGCTAGTGATTAATGCAGTAAGCGTAATATACAGAACGGCTTACCACAGACAAAAACAAAGATGAAAAAGAGGAGAGGAAGAGAAAAAAGAAAAAAGAAAAAAAGAGAAAAATAAAATAAAACAAAAATAGTATTTTTTCCCCCAAACATACGAAAGGAGAAAGAAAAATTTACAAACCAAACATGTTCAAGAATGTCCATAACCTATTCTAAAACAATACCTCAAATAGTTCCAGATTTTCTACACAATATACACTCTACATTTTTTTCTAAACAGTTTAATTTTTCCTGTGACCTTCAACTCTGTAGGAATAATGTTGTAGATTTTGGGTGCCAAGTAATTGACAAACCTAAGACTTATGTTTTTGTTGCTTTTTGGTATTTGAATATGTTTGTCTGTCTTGTTTCGCGTTTCATATATATGATTTACATAACTCTTAAGATTATCATTCTTATAAATAAAAGAACAAATTTCCAAGATGTATAATGTCCTAACATTTAATATCTCAAGAGTATACAGTTGTTCAGTTGAAAATCGCTTACCTTTTCTGTTTATTACTTTAAGTATATAGTTCTGAACAATGTTCAACTGTCTTAGAGAGTTCTGATATAGACCACCCCACACAACTATACCATAACGTATTAATGATTCAACAATGGCTCTATAAACTGAAGTTATAAGTTGTTTGTTTAAAATTTCTCTCAGTACATAAAAGTTGTGAATCAATTTTCTCAAATTCTTCGTAAATGCTTGTCAATAACAATGCTAAATCCATACTGCTTTTTTGAGAGGATATTGTTCATTTGAAAAAAATGTATTAGTCTGTCCTTTAGACATTTTTCAAAAATCTTTGAGAAATTATTTATAACACTGACGGTAGTTACCTATATTTGACTTATCTCCGGACTTAAAAATCGGGGTCACAATGGAAATTTTAAATTGATCGGGGACCTTGCCACTACTGAAAATCAAATTAATGACATGAGTCAAGGGTTTGACTAAATGTACATGAGTTCTCTTTATAAGTTTAATATTGATTCTGTCTATCCCAGGAGCACTGTCGTTTTTTAGGTCTCCTATATGCCTAATCACTTCGTTTGTATCTACGGGCTTCAGAAACATGGAAGGCAAGTTATTTGTGTTTATTTTTCTTTCATTAAATGGTTTCTGGATTTTGTTCAACATATCAATTCCCACATTAACAAAATAATTATTACAAAAATTAGCCATACCTTTATTGTCAGAGAAAGATACAGCATCATTGTCTGTAATAGGTGGAATAGATTTATTTTTTTGTTTATTATTGTTGGTTGCTTCAGATATAAAATTGTAGACCTTCTTTAAGTTGTTTCCTGCGTTTTTAATTTCCTGTTTGTAATATTCATGTTTTCGTTTTTGGATTACTTTTTGAAGATTATTTCTATAGTTTTTGTATACTGTGTTTTCCGCTTCATTAAAATTCAGGAGAAGTTTCCTCTTCATTTTATCTCTGTTCTTAATACTTGATATTATCCCGTTTGTTATCCAGGGTTTGCGTTTAGCATGTTCCCTTATTGTATATATTTTCGTACTACTACTTCTATCAAGTATGTCCGTTATTGCTTTGTAGAATTCGTCAGTGGCTTCGGTTACGTCGTTTTTTTGCAATACATTATCCCAATCCTGTGACTCCAACATGTTAGCAAATTCTATTTCGTTTATTTTAGTAACTTTCACTGTACTAAATTTTGTTCTAGTAGTGTGGCCATTGTCAGTATCATTTATATTCAGGTTTATCATAACAGGATAATGATCTGTTAGATCGGATTGTAGAATGTATGAATTACATTTTAAATTCCCGATATTTAGTTTATTTCTCACGAAGATGTGATCCAAGCATGAGCTTGTTTCAAAAGTTACACGAGTTGGTGCGTTTATGTAAGAGACGAAACCAAAATGATTCAATAAAGAAAGGTATGAGTTTACTGTATTATCATTTTTTTCCAGAATATTTATATTTACATCTCCTATAAGGACATCGAATTGAGTTTGTCGTTTTTTTTCTATTAAATATTGTTCTAAATCTTCCAAAAAGAGTTGCTTGTTTGTGTTGGGTGGTCTATATAGACATACAACATTGAAGATCATATTATTCCTCTTTATCATGATATTGCTAATGGTGACTCCCGACTTATGGAGTATACAATGTTCAATGTTATATATGAGATCAGACTTTACAAATATTACTACACCATCATTTTTGTTATATTTAGCACCATTAAAAAACATTGAATATCCGTCAATTTGGTACTCATTATCATGACTTTCAAATGATTCTCCCAAAACTATCATATCACAAAAGTTTATATTAAATGCCTGAAGAAAAACCAGAAATTCATCAAAGTTTTTATGAATACTTCGGATATTCAAGTGTAATATATTTAACAACTTTTTATCCAATACAATATTATTATTTATTAAATTACAACTAATACTTTCCTGTTGTACTTCGTTGACTAATGTTTCTAAGTTTTTTAGCACCACGAGTTCTTGTTGCTCAGTAGCCATTTCCACAGCCATAGTCTATTTTCGATCTCACTATGTTTAACAGGTATTGATAAGACGGACATTCTGGATCACTTGCTTTATGATCTACGTTGTAGTTCAGCTTGTACTTAGTATTTGCCATAACACAATTTGCACACTTTAGATGCCGTTTTGGACAGTCTTTTACAGGATGTTCTTCTGAGCAATATTCGCATATATCTTTATTTACACATTTATCCGTCTTATGGTAGTGTTGCTGGCATTTAAAACACCTTTGTATACTTAAATCTTCGTAAATCGAATACCGCTGCCATTCAATATGTATTCTGTTTGTAGACATAATCCTTTTGAATAAGGATGGCGAGCATTCACCAAACAGTATGGATGCTGCATTTGGTTTTTTGGATTTTTTGATGTAGGATATTCTAAAAGTGTCATTGTCTTCTAAAACGTTATTTTGTTCCCTAATGGATCTTGTTATTTGTTGTTCGTTAAGATCTCCGTTGTAACCCAATATTTTAAATCTTGGTAGTTTCATTGTGGTCATTTGAACGTCATAGTCCTTCAATTTTTCTGTTGCTTCCTTCTTTAGAGTCTCAATATCCTTTTTACTGGTGCAATTTATAACAAAGCTGCCCTTTTTTGTGCTTCTAGTGTTTTTTATACATATTCTTAATTCCGTTGGCTTAATTTTCCTCTTGATTTCAGCTTCTGTCCTCTCAACAGACTGTTGTTGTTTTGGTGTTATAATAATACTAGGTAGGTTTATTTTATCATTTTGGGACGTTCTTTGACCTTTTTGGGTAATTTGACTGTATGAGTATTGCTGGCCTATATTCTCTACATGAGTTCTTTCCAACTCTTCAACCTTTTTCTTTAACATGGTAATTATTTCCTCATTTGCGTGGATTATATGCTGTTTATCTTCGATTGTTCTCTGTAACAAGGTATGGTATTCAAATTTCTCACATTTTTTACAGATAAATTTAAGAACTCTACTTTCTTTAAGTTCTAGAACTTTTACCTCGGATGAAGTAAGATCAGCACATGACTTGCAATATTTACCCTTGCATATATCACAGCAAAAAATTGCGTTTCTGCTACCGCCTGAATCTCCACATATATTGCACTTCATTTTTACATTATGAATTGAAAAGAATTATTGTACTTAATTTTGTACATTTATAGTTTACTGGAGCGCCCTGGCTTGCATTAGTTATCCTTATCAGCTATGCAGGAATGTATATAAAAAATGTTCTCTTCTTTACTGATCGGTTAATTTGGCATTGTTTATTTATTTTGCGAGTTTGAAGCTAAACTTAAGAAAATTTTGCAATTTTAATTATGGCACAACACACTACGCACTATATCGGTTCGATTGTTATTAAATTCATTTAATTTGAGCACTTTAAACCAAACAAACATCGAGAGTTTAGTGAGAGCGATATTATACCGTTGTACATTACTGGATACACCTCTCTTATTTTGGAGACATCATCGCTGATTTTTAAAAACCGTACTGAGCTCCGGGCTCCTGTCCCCCCTCAGCATGAAACTCGTCAGACTCTTAAACTACCTCTACCATTGCCTAAGAGTGCCATTGTGAAGGAGTCTCTAATTTATGGGGGTAGAAAGATTTTTAACCACTTGCCAGCTGGTCTTAGGAGGGTTAATTCTCTAAAAACCTTCCGTCGCTTACTTAAAAAATTACTTCAGGGTAGAGCCTATTACAGTGTGGATGAATTCTATCGGGATGCCCTTGAAAATGTTGTAATTTAGTGTTTTAGTGTTTTTATACATATATTTGTATTTACTCGTGTTGTGTGTATTTTATCTACATTCATGTTTTATTGAACTGTGACATTGCTACTGTTATCTATATTTTGTTTCGAGTTTTAAGTAATTTATTAGTTCTTAATAACATGCTTTGTCAATAAAATTTTAAATTTTTGAAAATAAAGTACTTTTTGAATTTAAATTTGAATATGCATTTTCAGTGCCTTTCTTACAGTCTCGTGTGATATTCCTGTCTGTTCTGCTACTGTCCGCAAGGAGCTGGTGGGCTCTGCAGCAAATAATCCCAAAACCTCAATTTGAGCTTCATTCATCACTCGTAGGTTATTTATTTTTCTATTACTTACCGAACCAGTTTCGGAGAACTTTGCCACCAAATCCAGCACATATCTGTGACTTACTTAACGATTTCGATTTCTTTCATTGAAAACCAATGCCGTCCTTCGTGCGCACTTTCCAACCTCTCCATAAATGAAAATAATTTCAGTTCTTTCTTGAAGAGAATAAACCATTCTCACACTTTATGCGCTTAATAAAAGTTATCACTGAACAGCCCAACAAGCAAAAGCGAATTAACGATAATATTCCTGTTTTGGCTACATCTTTTAAATTTGCTGACCATTTTTTTTTTGTTAAAAAACAACGTATTTTTAGAATTTGTTGATGTTTTTGATTGTTTCAGTGATAAGTCATCAAATGAACGCAAATTAACTAGGTACTCGTAGTACCATCGACGTTTTATTAGATTACTTTTTGTGTAAATTTTTGGAGGTTACTTTGCCAATCCCCAAATAAAGTTTGAAAAGGTGTCACCTATGAGCGTAGCGAGGGGGAGGCGGGGGAGGGCCATGTCCCCTCCTGGAAGTTGCCACTTATTGGAATTTGATAAAAAAAAACGTTAATGTTTATGATGTTTTGTGTTTATTAGTATTTGGCCGCCCCCTCGAAAAATGTCTGGCTACGCCCATGGTGCCACCTAATCTTCTAATCATTTGTACTACAAGGAGCCCCAATGCAGTAATTTTTGTGTAAACACTAACCTGAAAACCAAAATCTCAATGCAGGCAAGTTTAATTAAGTTTCTGCAACTTTGAAACGCGATTATTCGGAAACCTCTGGACAAAAAGCAAGAAAGTAGGATACCCCTGAAAAGATAATGGAACGCCCTTTAAAACGATGTGCCACTTGACCCCCATTCCCATTTAAGATTGTAAGGGTTACATCTACCCCTCCTAGGGGGTTGAAACAAGAAGGCTAAAACTATTCATTTAAAGTGTCCCCCTTATAAATGAAATTGACGTGTCTTTCCGATTTTTCATTTTTTTAACTGCAAGAAAGATAGTAAGGGTGGGAAGTTTTCAAATTGACACCCTGTATATGTAATATTAGCATATCATTAAGGAACATCCTGTATACAGGGTGTTTTAAAAAATATGTGACATCGCTCGTGGGGTAATTCCTTACCCAAAAATAAGGCAAATAGTTCCTATCAGCATAGGTCCGCAGCAGCTTTAATTTTGAGATACAGGGTGATGAGAATTTAAGAAAAAAGGTGTTTCTCTAATATTTTTGAAACCGCTTTAGATATCATTTTTAATTTTAGTAGGTACTAACCAGGTTTAAAAACACATTTATTTCATTAAAAAGTATTTGCCCTACTTCTACCAGTGGCGTCCGTGCTAACATGTATTTTTATATTTCTAACGAAAAAATTATACGCCAGTTTTTCTTAAAAATAAATTTATTTGCAAAATTGCTCTTTATCACTTAGCAAAAATGTTCCCTAGACTTTTCTTCGTATGACCAACGGGTTTCGATTAAAAAAATAAATGACATTTATTTGCATATCGCTATGCCCATATCGGAGTTTGATACAATTGCATTTGAGCCGAGATCAAAAAATTATCAAAAGGCAATAGACATAAAACGGCAGTGGCGTACATATTTTTTGCTCCGCTTAAAAGTTGTGTAACACCCTGTATCTCAAAAATAAAGCTGTTGCCCACCTATGTTAATTAATAGTCGGCACACATTGCACATGTTAATTATGTTATATTTTTGTGTTTTTACAATGTATATGTTGCACCTTTGATTTACGCGACATATTATGTGATGTATGCCATACGATAAATAAATAATATTTGAAACACACTGTATATGTAATGATTTCTTTAGAGAGATGGGCAAAAGTCTGAACTCGGCTAAATAACTGCCCAACTAGTAAATTAAAAATTACACAATTTGGGTAGTGTATGTTAGGATAATGTCAGCAAGCAAAGGGTTTGACCATTCAATTAAAAAAGACCCCAATGGAATCTACTCATTAATTTTTAAAGTTAATACAAATTAATTTTAAAAATTTTTTTACACTAAATACAACAAATATGGCACCATTGAACGAAAGATCTTTCCGACGGCACGCAGAAAATGTATAAACATACATTTCTACTTGAAAAAAAAAAAGTTCGTGAGAGTTCTGACAAAACTTCTAATAATAATTATTCCAATAAAGTTTACTTGAAAAAATTATATTTAAAGTCAATTATACACATTTAAAAATGGAGAAAAAAAAACGATATTGCCAAATTTATTTACTTTATTACTTACTTAAAATTGTCAGTTTTCAAACACAATAAAGAGCTTGCGATAAATAATTTAATTTATTTTTAGGATAATCTTTGTTCTTATGATTAAACCCAATCAGCTACAGAATCATCAGCTAGTCAGTCGTCAATTTGCAACACATCGAGTCTTCGTGAAACAATACTACCCACACCCTACGAATAGTTATTTTATATTGTATTATTACGACATTGTTAGAGTTTGTCTTTATATTTATATATTAATTGAAATTTATGAAAAAAGATTACTAGAAAATAGATAACGTTACAAGTTGAAGGTGCATTTTTCTTAATAGTTTTAAGGACCCTGTGCGTTTTTTGTGTAATAAATTGATAAAATTTGACAAAACTTTAAACTAAAAATATGTTAAATGGAGGGTTAGATTATACTTACAAATGGTCCAAAAAGCTGAAAATATCTTCCTTTGACTAATACAAACAGTGGACGTCATTCACAAACTCAATAAAATATGTTGACTATAATCGCTTCAGTTCTTTTTAAAATAAGTGTATTCTAAAAATATATCACAGTAGCCATGGAGATAGACCGATAAAATTAAATAAAAGATACCCACGTTTCATGTCGATTAGTAGCATTTCAAATGCAAATTTGTCTTCAAAATGGTAACTTTATCTCTTTATCTTTCTGTAAAATGTTAGCCCCCTTCCTTTAACTCCTTAACCTCTAGGTACCCCAACTTTTTTTTTAATGGCAACCTAGGTCACATGGGGGCTCTATGAAAAGGTCTTCAAAAACTGAATCTCATGGTACCATAAAAGTAGGGGGTTGCTCATTTCGTTACGGTAAAGCAAACCCAAGTAAGTTTTTCCCAAAAATCTGTTATTAATTAGTAACTCAACTAATACATTTGGGCTTAATAACGATGTTACTAGAGCTTCCGTACAGAAACTTTTCAAAAGCCAGGAGTATCACCCATATAAAGTGCATGTTGTACAGGAACTTCTCAAGGTCGATTACGATGGGAGATTACAATTCTGTGAGGAAATGATGACAAGATGCAAAGAAAACAAGATTTTTTCCCAAAATAGTATGTTCTCTGACAAGGCTACATTTTATTTCCTTAAATGTGTAGCATTTGAGGACCGTGGGTATCTGTGCAGCAGGTTTTACGACCGAGGTTAGGTTAGAGTGGCAGACTTCTGGTCTATCCAGACAGTCTCACGTAGTCTCATAAGGACCGAAACACATGTTCTGCGGAACCTATCAGCATCAGCTCCCTGATGGCTAGTGCGAAGTACGGCGTAGAAGAATCTTGGCAGCTTACTGAAACCAGTCACTACTGTTGATAAACCTAGTAAGTCGACCCAGTTGTAAGCTGCTTACTTCCTCCAGATTTCCAGATTATTGAAGAATGGTTCGCCCAAGGCATTAAACCTTCTTCTTGCAAGGCCAGGGCATTCACACAAAAAATGTTGAATGCTTTCCTCCTCTTCTTCGTCTCTGCAACTTCTGCAGAAGTCGTTAGCTGGTGTTTGCATACGGTCCTTCCGACTGTGTTGCAATAACGCTACGACCTAAGTAAGGCGTTCGATTTTGTGCCCCACGAGGCCCTTCTAAATAAACTTAAACGCTATAATTTTAACGATGGCAGCATTGCGCTACTAAGGAGCTACCTGCCAGACTGCCAACAGGTGGTGCGGATCGCTGGGGGTGGAGTCAGCAAAGGGAAAGGTATGTATTGGATACCCTCAGGGCTCAGTCTCGGGGCCCCTCTTATTCTTAATTTACATCAATGACTTACCACCATTTGATACATATGCTCATTATACTCTCTTTGCTGATAACACTACAATGGCCTGGGGGTTCATTCTTGAGGGCTGAACAATGGTTCTCATCCAGTCAACTTTTTCTCAATACCTCCAAAACACAGTCCAAACATCCATTTGGTATCAGATTGTAGGTGCGATAGTGTAGTTTTCAGTTTTAATGACGTTTTACACCAATTTCTATTTGGAAGCCCGCGATTACAGTTTCTTTGTATAGTGAATTGCTAGATAATAATTAAAAAAAGGTGAAAAAGTGGAAGGAAAAAAAAACCAATGTAAATTAATAGCATTCTGGAGTTGTTATCGCCCTGCCTTTTTTTTTCTCTCTTCCTTATCGAGCAGCGTCAGTTTTAGCATTGTGCGACCTTAAATTAGCGTTAACGTTATTATAATGCATCGTTCATTCAGGTGCTGTAAAAACAAAGAGTTCTCGAATTTTTGCTGCATATTCTGCCACGCCATTCTTCACCCTAGCTGCATGGACCGAAGCTTCGAGGTAATCAAACTTGGTGGTTATAGAGTTTTCTGTTCAATGAATTGTCAATCTCAGTTCAACGAGAATGAGGATATGAAAAGGACCTACGAGGAAAAGCTGACAACACTTGAAAACGAACTAAAAAATAAAAATATATACATTAAGAGACAAAACCGTAACAGCAAAGTGTTTGAAAGCGCTGCCTGCGAAGCGGAGGAAAAGCTGACTGCCGAACTGGAAAAACTCAACCTTACGAACAACAGGTTGGCTGGCGAGATTAACATACTGCAACGCAAGGAAACTGAGCTTACGGATCAATTAAAAAACTGTGAAGAAATTAAAAGAAAACTAGAAGCCCAGATCGAGGAACTAACAGTACTTAACAAAAACATGTTAACAACAATTAACACCTTGGAAATAGAGAACGACAGCAATGCCAAGGAGATGAAAGAGCTGCGTCAAAACCTGGCTGGTCTGCAATTGACGAAATCTACAGAGCAATTGACGAAATCTACAAAGCTACCGGCTGCTCATGTGCATACTCAATCCTCTAAAAAGGTAAATGCAGTTTCAGAACAACAGATTCTTAGAAGAAAGAAGGTGCTGATTTTCGGTGACTCTGGCGCTAGAAACTACTCTGCAGCTCTGGGTCGTTATTTGGACTCTGGGTATGGATATGTGGCTAGTGGCGCGATGGCACATCAAATGAGTAAAATTTTATTTCCTTTAATTATGGACCATGCAGAAAATGACTATGTTATATTGTGTTTAGACCTTAGCTATACTACTATTGGTTGCTCTCAACTGAGGGACTTTCTGTCGATTGGACGATCAACAAATTTGATGCTTTCTATTAAATGTGATTTTAAATATTGTCATAAAAATTAATATTTTAAGCTTATTAACTTTGCTGGTTCTTATGTGCGCGACAGAAGTCTTTCGGTGAGACTAATCACTGACACTAGGGGGGAGTTTGGATATCACTACACAGTAAATTCAGTGTGCAAATTGTTTTCCGCCTACGTCTGTGAGGCTAAAGTTTCTACTAAGGTCGTGCTTCGATCGGTACCCTTGGTTGATCTAGGGGAACAAGCAAATATTAATCTGGTAACTTCACCCAAGGATACACGGTATAAAAGCTTGCCTCCTGGCTCTTTTTTGGAGCACTCTCTGCCCATAGTGATCTTGCCCTAGTATTATTATTAAATATCCAATCTGTTAGGAATAAGGGAGATGAACTTGTTTTATTTTTAGAATCAATTGGCTACCCTAGTATTGTGATTTTGGTGGAACACTGGTTAAAGCCAACAGAGCCATTTTATATGTCTAATTATGTTATAGTGTCTAAGTATTCGCGGATTCAGAGTATTCACGGCGGTACTCTGATTATGATACATAGAGAATTTTTGAATCGCTTTAATTTTGTATCTGTAAATAAATTTGACTATCTGTTGGAGGAGACTGTATTTGAATTTTCTATGGTGTTCTGTTCTAAATTGAATGTTTATATTTTGGGGATTTACAGATCTCCGTCCTCTAATATTGGAATGTTTCTTGAAAAATTAGAGATGTTACTAAATCACATACCCATTAATGCCTATGTCATTTTGACTGGCGATTTTAATATAAATTTTTTGGACGAGTCCAGTCGGAATACTCGTTTGCTGAGTGATCTTTTGGGTTCCTTTGATCTTTTTATGCATGTTGATCAGCCAACTCGGTATTCAGCATTTTCATCATCTGTTTTGGATTATGTATGCACAAATTTTTGTAAAGATAAGTTTAAATGTACAATTATGAACGCCGGATTGTCTGATCACGAGGCAGTGGTTTGTAGTTGCCCTATTTATGCGCCTAACGCCGATTCAAATTCAAGACTTGGTAGACTGTACACGGCTAGAAATTTTAATAGGTTTAAATTGTTGTGTGATGCAACGAATTGGAATGGTGTCTTGGCCACTGACGACCTGTTGCGCAGGTTTCATTCTGTTATGCTTAGTAAATTTAATTTGGCTTTTCCCCTTATCACAATAAAAAAAAAGAAAAGAAAACCTTGGTATTCAAGGGCGCTGAGAGTATCTGGCAATAATATGCGTTCGTTGCACTATATTAGAAAATTTGCAAGTAATAATGTTAATTTCCTAAAATACTTCAATAATTACCGTAAAATATATAGAAAAACAATCAAGGTGGCTAAACAACGGTATTTTCAGAATAGAATTGCCCGGTCTGCTAACAAAGCTAAGGAGTCTTGGAGAATTGTTAATAATTTAAGAGGGAAAGATAATATTGTACCTATCTCGAGCACACTCAGTGCTGATAAATTGAATTCCTTTTATTGCGGTATAGCCATTGATCTGGCTCAGAAAATAATTCAAGCTAAGGATCCTAGAGATTACTTGAGCCACGTGTCGGTGTCCGAGACATTCTTCCTTGCCCCCACTAATGTGACTGAACTTCAGGCTATATTTAAGCACATAAAAAACAAAAATGCATCTGGTTGGGACAAGATGTCCATAAGAATATTTTTGGCTTTACCTGTTAACGCCTTGCAGGTGCTGGCCGAGGCAATTAATCGCTCATTTCTTACAGGTAGTTTTCCGACTTGTCTGAGGAGGGCTGTGGTTGTCCCAATCTTTAAGGGCGGTAGCCACGATAGTCCTTCTAACTTTCGCCCAATTGCACTGTTGCCGACTATGTCAAAAATAGTGGAGAGACTTGTAAAGGAAAGGGTGTTAACCTTTTTTAATAAACACAAACTTATGAGTGTCCAGCAGTTTGGGTTTCAGGCCTCTAAGGGTACGGGCGATGCTATCTTTGGATTTCTCGAACGTCTATATGTGTCCTTGAATTCTGGAGAGGCTGCCGCGGCAGTGTTCTGTGATTTGTCGAAAGCTTTCGATTGTGTGGATCATGGAATACTGCTGGGGAAGTTGGAGGCGTATGGATTCAGAGGGACGGCTCTGGAGTGGTTTCGTTCGTATCTGGGAGGACGTGTTCAGTCGGTTACATTTAATTCCAATAGCTCTGTTGAATTGAGTATAAATACGGGTGTCCCGCAGGGTTCGGTCTTGGGTCCGCTCCTTTTTTTAATTTATGTAAACGATTTACCCCACCTTCCCATAACGGGAAAATTTACAATATTTGCGGATGACACCACTGTTCTCTGGCACGATCAAAACAGCGATCGGCTTCACCTTAATATAAATTCTGACTTGTGCAAAATAAAACAGTGGTGTGATTCTAATTTACTATCATTCAATATTTCTAAAAGTAATATTTTAAATTTCAAATGTAACTTAGATAATATTTATTTAGAAAATGAAGTTGTTTCTATGCCTAATGTCAGCAAGTTTTGGGGCCTATCAATAGATAATGCTCTAAGGTTTGAATATCACATAATACAGCTATGTAAAAGACTTTCTTCCAGTTGCTATGCCTTGAGGGTTATATCCGTTAACTTAGACTTTACCATTGCCAAAAATTCCTACTATGCACTAGTTGAATCCCATCTTCGATATGGGATTTGTTTTTGGGGCTCTTGTTCTCAATATTTGTTTAATTCTGTATTTGTGTTACAAAAGAGAGCGATTAGATATATGTGCAGGGCTGGAGTTCGTGATTCCTATTTTTTGTCGTGATCTTTACATAATTTTAAGTCGTGGGTGTAATTATTTTTATTTTTTATGTTTATGATTTATATATTTGTGTGATCTTATGGGCGTTTTGTCCCTTTCTGTTTCTGTTTCTGTTTTGACCTGTAATTTTATGTTAGGCGTAGTTTTAGGTAGCTTTGTCAATAAGAACATTTGTATTCTTGGACAATAAAGCATATTTTTGATTGATTGATTGATTGATCCATAGTCTTCTCGATTCGAGCAGCTCAAAAGGAAGATGACAGTCAAGACTCATGTGTCAAGTTGCTGCGGGTACACCTGGATAGGGGACTACGTTGGGCCGCCCACACAGTTGCATGCTGTAGGAGGATGAGCACAAATGTATTTTTGCTCCGAGGACTGTCAGACTGTGTCTCTGCACAAATAATTAGACAAGCATATTTTTCTCTTTGTCGCCCCAGGGTTTTCTGTATGCAACGAAGTGCAGTTCGCATATTGGCTGGCCTATCTTATAGGGCTTAAAGATCTTGTCTCTTCTCTCAATATTTATATACGAAAACGGTGTATACATCAAAAACAACAAAACAAAATACCAGACACACGAGGACACCGACAGAACTTGATTCCAAGCTACCAACAACTTGAAAGATGCAGAAATAGCCCGGGTTGTGTAGCCATCCATTTTTATAATAAATTGCCAGAATGTTTCAGGAGCATGTAGAACAGGGAGGTCAAGTCTCGATTATAGAACCTTCTTATTGGTCAGGCCTTCATGACTACAAGGAATATCTGGAGTACAATTTTAATGTGTAATGTAATGTAAGGATATTTGTCTACTTAAGTGTTGTAATTTTATATAATTTTAATTTTATGACAGTTAGCTTTTAAGGTGTGTTAAATATTTATATTTTAAATTTTATGTCCATCATTGTCACTAACTTGTGTAAATACTTATGTATATATTGACATTAGATTTATTTATTTATTATAGATTATCCTGTCATTTGATTTAATCCCTGCATTACTAGTTATTTTTCCTAACGAGGATGATCCAGATACTCCCCAGGAAAGAATATGGTTTCAAGAAGATGGCGCACCGTCGCACTTTGGTGTAAATGTTCGAAGATACTTAGACAAAATTTTTCCAAATTGCTGGATAGGTCGAGGGGGTCCAATTAAATGGTCACCAAGGTCTCCGCGCCATTGGACTTCTTTCTATAGGACGGTATTTTCTCTGCTTTTATAAATAAATGCATTTGCACTCTAAGCAAACCCTTGCATCTTGTATTTAAACTTTATCTTAGCTCGGAGTGCTTTCCGGATTATTGGAAGACAAGTTTCTTGACACTCATTTTTAAATCTTGTAATAAACAGAATATTGGACATTATGAAATATGCATACCTAATTCCTAAATAATAGCGTCTGACAAATAGGGTAGTTGACTCTATTTACAGAAAACTCCGTTTATGTCTTTATATATATTAGCAGGATTCAGCAAAACGTGTCAGTACTCCACTGCATATTCGACAACTTATCGCGGAAAAAAGGCGAGCTAGAGGAGTATGGCAAAGATCACGTAACAACGATGACCTGCACCGATATAGAAGACTATCACGACAGCTGTCCTCAACGCTTAGAGAGGCACAAAACTCAAGGTTCGAAACTTACATGCAGGAATTATCCGTTGATGACCACAGCCTATGGAAAGCAACCAAAAAATTTAAAAGACCCACGCCACCTGTGTCCCCACTACGAACCCACAATGGATGGGCCCGCTCTCCAACCAAGAAAAAGCTGATACCTTCGCCGATCACCTATCGAACGTATTTGAGCCCCCTGCATGAAGCCAACCCCGGTTTTGCGAATAACGAGATCGAAGTGTTCTTAGACATGCCCTGTCAAATGTCACTACCTATCAAGACTATAAGCCCCGCAGAAGTTAAAGCAGAAATACAGAAATTAAATACCAAGAAAGCCCCAGGTTACGACCTGATACCGCCTCTAGTGCTCAAGAAATTACCAAGAAAGACTGTTGTCTTCCTCACAACAATCTACAATCGCATGTTAAGCCTGTGCTACTTCCCCATCATATGGAAATATGCTCATATAATAATGATCCACAAAAACCTCATCATATAGACCAATCAGTTTATTGCCTATCGCCAGCAAAATATTTGAAAGACTACTGCTCACTAGACTACAAGATGACCACGAAATGAATAATCTAGTACCGGAATACCAATTTGGATTTCGAGAGAACAGGTCAACAATCCACCAAGCCCATAGAGTAGTCAACGCCATAGCAAAGGCTCTGGAAGATAAGAGATACTGCAACGGAGTATTCCTAGACACCTCACAAGCGTTTGATAAGGTATGGCATGGTGGATTGCTCTACAAATTAAAAAATTTGTTAAATAACAATTACTTTCTTTTACTAAAGTCCTACCTAACAGACAGAAACTTCTCAGTCAAACACAACGAAGCAAACATCAGGATACCCCATAAAATCCGGGGTACCACAGGGCAGTGTGCTGGGGCCACTCCTCTACCTTCTATATACAAATGACCTACCTGAAACAAGCAACACAACAATCGCCGCTTTCGCCGACGATGTCGTGATTCTATCAACTAATAGCGATCCAGTCATCTCATCGGAAAATATGCAAACCCACCTAAACCGACTCAACAATTGGCATAAGAAATGGAGAGTTAAGATTAATCAATCAAAGTCAGCGCAAGTGAGCTTCACCAACCGTATCAGCAATTGTCCTCCAGTTACCATTGATGGAACCCAAGTACCAGTCAAAACCGAAGTAAAATACTTGGGCTTACTCCTTGATCGAAAGCTAACCTGGGAAAAACACATTCAAGCGAAGAGAAGACAACTAGATATCAAATTCAAACAAATGTATTGGCTGATGGGACGTAAATCAAAACTGTCCACAGAGAATAAACTGCTACTACACAAAGCAACACTGAAACCCATTTGGTCATATGGCGTACAACTGTGGGGATGCGCTAGGCCAACAAGAATAAAAATCATACAAAGATTCCAGTCGAAAACCCTCCGCTCAATAGCCAACGCTCCATGGTATGTCAGCAATCAGACCCTACACGAGGACCTACATATCCCGTACGTAACTGAAGTTATTAGAACAGTCTTCACCAAATACCAAGATCGGCTCCTAAATCACCAAAGCGATCTAATTGAAAACCTATACAGGGATGGACCCGACATCCGTCGACTACATAAAACCTGGCCTGAAGATCTTCCACACCACTAAGAACACTTAGTGTTATATAAGTAGAAATGTCGATGGGCATTTCACTTTCAAGTTCAAGACTATCATCTAATTTGCTTAATACTCTTTCTTTTTGTTGAAGTAGATTGTAAATTGACAATAAAATCATATTAAAAAAAAAATATATGTTAGAAGATTTTTCATTTATTTAATTTCTATTTTTTAGTTTCTTTAACATGCTTTATTGTCAAGAATGTGTTGTCTACCTATTGTAAACAAAGGCGACCAATGCTAAAATTAACCCAGGCTTAAAACGTTGTCAGAGTTCAAAAAATAGAGAAACCACAAAAAACATTACAATCAAATTCAAATTAAACTCTATCCCGATAATACTCTTTCAGGCTGCAATATGCCTTATAGGTCTTTAGACTTTCGTAAATTAGGGAGCGCTTAGTCAGAGTCGATCTAGGAATTGGAAGCCGAAGGTTAGAACTTTGCCTAGTACTGTATACATTTTTACAAAACTTCTTAAATAATTACTGACAATCATGTTTTGCCCCACTCATATACCTAAGCGCTCTTTCTAGAGAATAAAAACAGAATTTAAAAGATGTTAATTACAGAATGCTCAAAATGCAATACCATACCTCATGGGATTCAAACAACGAGTGATATACCATTTTCGCCGCTGAACCACCTGCGTCACCACTTTAATAGCAAAACAGCCCGATGCTAATTTCTTATTTAGTTCAGTGACATGTTTTTTAAATTTAAGTTTAGAGTCCATAAATAGTCTAAGAAATTTGATGGTTGTCTTATTTTCAATTGGATCATTATAGTTGAAGTCAAAATATTAGTTTTTTATATTTAAACAAAGGGAGTTAGAATCGCACCCATGATTTCTTGAAGAACTTGGTTCATGACACTCTTCAAAAGTTCACCATTGCTTGAATGCCACAAGAGAGTGGTGTCATTCACGAAAAGTGTAAACTGACCACTAATATGTATAGTTGTAAGGTCGTTTATATACAATAAAAACAAGATAGGGCCCAACACAGAACCCTGAGGTACCCCAATCTCGACACCCGAGAAACCAGAGCATCTTCCACAATACACAACCTGCGATCGTCGAGATACGATGAAAACCATACATGTGCTGTGTTACGAATGCCATAATGCTGAAGCTTCTGCAGCAGTATACTCGGTGATTAACACAGTCGAATGCCTTGGAAAAATCACAGAATACTACCGCAACAGCATCGCCATTGTTGAGATTAAGAAAAATATTCTGTAGGAGCGAGAAAATAGCATCACCGGTATTTTGGATAACTGAAAACCAAGCTGACAGGAAGTTATAAGATTTTTAGTTGTTAAGAAGTTAAGTAGTCTACATATTTTTTCGATTACTTTGGAAAGGAACAATATCGGTCGAAGGATCCGCAGGACTTCCCCCTTTACGTAAAGGAATAACAATAATTGCCCTTTTTGAACAGGAAGGAAATTCGCCACGCAGAACGGAAAAACCATTAGATCCAGCCGAACATTTATTCCATTTTTTCCTCCATATCTGTAAAAATTAGACAAAAGCCTTGTGGAAACCATACATCGGTAAGATATTTAAGAGGAATTATCTGGCAAGGCAAGTCAGAAGCTAATCTTCGCGCCACAGAGCAGTATAACAGACTTGACTTTGTCAAGGCTGTCACACATATTTGCAAAGTTTGGTATGGCTACTAGGCTACTGGCTTGTACTAGTAGAACAAATTATACGTTTTGTCCCGTGTGCTCTCTCCTGTTAAAGCCTTTTATTATGTAAACCGCTAGTCGCGTCGTCTGCCTGACTGTGCAATGTTCAGGCCGAAACCCAAACGGTTCGACAGGCAGAACATTACGCACAAACACAAAGTCATTCAGTCTATTCAAAATTAGTTTTTCTGTAATTTTCCCAAGACTCGAAAGCAGGCTGATCGGCCTGTAGCTAGCCGGCGCCGTAGGGTCCTTACCTTTTTTATATATTAGGATGACTTTTGCATGCTTCCAGGAGGACGGAAAGTGGCCCTGTTTGATTATTGCCTGCGATATGCTTACTATATTTCTCAAAGCTTTGTCAGGTAGATTTCGCAACGCCACATTCTTTAAACCGTCAAAACCCGGGCTTTTCTAATATTCAATACGCTTAATAGGGACTTTACCTCGTCTAAGGTGACTTGTGGAAAGGCCTGAAACGGGAAATTCATTGATTTATAAATTTGTATCGTCCTTGAGATCCTCTCATCTCTAAGCGCGTCATTGGTCGGGTTCTCGCTGAATTGATCGCAAAGTTGGTCCGCGAGCAATTCAGCTTTATCTTTGGCATCGATTAAAACAATATCTGCTGTTTTCTGATTTATCAGATGGGACATTGGTGCTCGTGCGCCCCTGGTCAAACTCCTCGTCATTCTATAGATGGAATTATCCTCTATAGATAGACTTTGGACCTTGTTGCCCCAGATGTTCGACTGCCGTTCGATCAACAAAGTCCCGTATTTTGAATACCTGGACGTCTTTGTAACAGAAGCTTGAGCCAATGCTGCGTTGATATCATGTGTGATCTGTGTAACCGCATCGTCAATATCTAATGAGCTCTGCAGAGGTAACGCCTGTACATTTTTCATTATGCTGCTGTACCTGTGCCAATTTGTTGAGGTGTGGGTAACAAAACCCCTACCTTTTTCCAGTGGATTATCCCCTTCCAAAATGACCGGTATGTGATCAGAGCTCAGATCACAAATGACCGATGGTTGTGAAAATTGAACGGCATTCTTTGCTACAAAAACGTCCAAAACATCCGGTAGGCCCCGCGTAAAGCAATGCGTGGGCTCCTTCGGCGGTAGAATGTGGTAGTTTAAAGCTTTAGAGAATTCATATAGGGTGCCACCTCTTTGGTTTGTAGCTCTACATCCCCAAATCCTGTTTTTCGCGTTTAGGTCACCCCCTATAATCATTCGGTTGTTATTACCAAAAATTTTTTGTAAGCAGTTGCCTGTGTAATCTACCGACGGACACAGTAAACCGATCCCAAGTGTACGCGTTGATTATTTTTAAATCGTATGGAAATGAAAGTCCCTTCAATATGGGCACCATTGGTAGGACCTGGCATAACTTGAGCTGAAATGTGTTTCTTAACTAGGATCATAGTTCCGCCCCCGCGTCTACCGAGGCGATCGTTCCTAAATACGGTATAATTCGGGAACGAAAATCTATCTCCCTTTAACCACGTCTCCTGGATAAGAAATACATCTATCTCATTTCTCTCGACGAATTCGATAAGTTCGAGTTTCCGTTACTTGATGGAATTGACATTAAATGTAGCGAGTTTAATAAATGCCGTCTCAGGTTGCGCCGCCATTTAACCTGCGGTTTTTTGAAAGGCACTGACCATAGATTTTAGTTGAGTCTCCATAATTTTGGAGAACTGAACCAAGAAGCTTTGCATTGTGGCTTGCATAGCTGCCTCCATGGCGTTTGGTGTTGCTTTTTCCCCTTGAGTTTTGTTAGCATTGCCATCGCTGGCCAATTTAGCATTGTCTTGCTGACCCCAGCGAAAGTTATTTCTCGGTGTTATGCTGGATTTATAAACTCGAAAAGTTGGTGAGGTAGAAGTTATGATCAAGTTTGTGAGGTTAGATATTCCGAACTCCGAGCATGAAAATTGGTTATCTCGAACTACCCGGGAAGTTTTCGAACCTTACATGAGCTTTACATCAACAACATGAACGAGTGTATAAATGGAACTGAGTGTTCCCTTTAGTTTAAATTGAACTCCTATTTCCAACACCAACTGAACCTCAACCTCGCCAACTTTTCGAGTTTATAAATCCAGCTTAATGCTTCTGGCGTTGTTTGCCACATTTTTACTCAAATTGTTTGGATGCCGTGGACAACCCTGATAGTTTGCCGGTTGGTCACCCTCGCAATTTGAGCATTTCGCTTTTTCTTCACGCGGTTTAGTGCACTGGTAAGAAAAATGGTCTTAAGCACATTTAAGACATTTAATTGGGGCGGTACACCGAAATTGTGAGTGCCCGTACAATTGGCAGCGATGGCACTGCGAAACTGTGGCACGAGCACGCTGCGCCTCCACTTTAATGCACATTGCATCCAAATTTCTTAGCTCATATATGGCTTTTTCCGATTTAGGCAGGAAAACCAACACCAAAAGCAATGGTGTCCCGCTGCGACTGTGCCAACGAATTACACGCGTAGGATGAAAACCTAATTCTTTCAGGTCCTCTTTGATTTTATTCTCTGTCCAGGTTTCCAGGACGCCTCTCAGCACTACGTGCAGCTCTTTTTCTTCCTGGAACCTGAACGAATGATGATATAAATTATTTGCGACTAAGAATTTTGTGAAAATCTGCCGGTGTAGGTGTGTGTATTTTTACACCCTCTGGCAAAGTAACAGCGCGGCCATAATCAACTTTTATTGACTTTAGGTGGGCCGAAATTTCATTGTATCTATGTTTGTCCCTGATGACGATCGGAGGGACACGTAATTTTGGCGGTCCGGTCTCCGACACATCATCAGTGACATTTTTGGTTTTGGCAGGCAAGTTTTTGGGCTGCGTGGTGGTCTGTATCTCTGCTTGACTACCTGATACTTTCTGAACAACTGGTTGTGTCACTTTTTGTGACAAATGATTGCTGAGGGCCTTATTACTTGTTTTTGGTAGGTTAGGCCAAGCAGAAGAACCGGCCACCTTTTTATTGCTTAAACTGTCTAACTCAGGGGTTTTATTTGTCCTTTTTCGCGTTCGTCTAGTCTTTTGACTGGACCATTGTTCGCTATGATCATCTGAGTCAGATACGGAGTCTACCTCCATATTATTATTTTATCAATTGAAATTGTACTTTTTAATCTGTAAATCTTGACCGCTGAAGTTAAACACCGCAACGTCATCAGCCTAATGCCTATAAGGGCAAATAGGGTCACGATCGTGAACTTTCCCCTTTTTGGAAAAGTGTATTGTATTTTAATTTTCCAAAAAAAAACTTATTATTATTATATTGCCGTTGCGGTGTTTAACTTACAGCGTTCGAGCTCTGCGTCACGTAACGAAGGCCAATCACAACGCGTGACCTGATGACCTAGCGACGTGTCAAAACCGACGTATTGTCATAAAAACTAACCTCTATTTTTCTGTCCTGAGAACGGACTTTTTAAAAATAAATCAAATTATACAAGGTTTCAAAAACTGGGTTTTATCACTAGATATAGATACAGCCTAAGATATTAGTCCTATCACATTTGCCATCAAGTTCAAGTATGCTGCTGTAATATGGTCACCTTTTATAACCAGAATCACATTAATACAATTGAGTGTTCAACGCTTGCGTACATTAGCTTTCAGGGGAAATATGTATATTCATATTGATCTCAACATCAATTAGGTATATGAATGTAATGAATGCGTTTTTTGCTCCCATTTACTGCAACACGGTACATAGAAAAAGAAATAGTGCTACTTTAGCAGTTCATCGCACATCCATTAGTGTGCACAAACGCCTTTTTTTAAAATGAAAGATTTTATTTTGGTTGAATCTTATCAATTTTGATATCGCTGAAAAGCATTTTGACAAACTTTCCAGAGACGTGTGGATAGTGCTTAAGGTGCGGGTAATGGTGGTCCGCAAAATACCTCATGTTTATTTTCTCGCGTTTTTACAGAAACGGTACTTCTCGGTTTTTGATATCGTGTTTAGTGTAGAAAATACGAGACATTATAAGTTTTAAAATTGCCATCATGTAAACTAACGCATTAAAATATAATAATTAAATATTGCTATTAAGTGAAAAGAAACTCTTGTTTAATTTTAAGTACCTATCATTTATTCAGTAGATATATGTATATTACAAACAAGAGCTTTAAATACGTCCAAAAGCTTAAAATGGAACAAATTACAATATCCTTTTTATTCTTTTGGTCTCCATAAAAAAATTACCTATGTTACAGGAAACCCCTATCTTTTAGTCTTAAAATATTTACAGAATTTATCAGGCAAAAACGGCAAATGTAGGCTGTAAAAGAACTTGACGGCAAAACAATTGAATTGCATATTAAATCGTTTCAACTTTATATACCGGGTGAAACAGAAAGTTCCACAGACACTTTTTTCGTAGTTTTAAAAATTGAAATGTGAAAATTTTAATGAGTTTATGTTTTGTACAAAATCATACCATATAAAATTATTTCTGATTTGACCGCGAATGACATAAACATTGTTGTTTCAAATAAAAGCACTTTATTTATTGAGGTATAACCAACCCCAATTCATACTTCCCTTACACTAGTAAACTTTGTTTATTAATAATAAACAATAATACATTTAATATTGAAATGCATTTTGCAATATTCGTTGACGTTGAATTACAGAAAATTATGATAGTGTTCAATTACGAGATAAGTATATTCCAGATTTGTCATGTTTGTTTACTAGAATCATAGTAACTAAAAACTAAACGTGTTTCATCTAAAAGAGAACTGGCGCTTTGTGAGGTAAACAGTAAAATTTGTAGTGCTGTCATCTCGATTACTGGGACAAATGTATATCAATTACTAAGCCGACTCTGTCGATCACTGGGACATACTGGTTTAGGATCATATTCTTCAAACCCTTCCATATCTTTGTAAAAAAATGTGGTTTCGTTACTTTAATGGAATGCTGAGAAACTCGAATTGTATGTCAATTACTGGGACGTTTACCTTGATTGGCCAATTTTAAAACAAATGCTGGAATGTCTTCTTATATGATTTACATATGACATGCTACCATTTAAAATAACAAAACTAATGGTAACTTAGACTACAAACGTCAAGTAGTCTTGACAGGTTAAACCAAAAATGATTTTGGAGGTCTGATTTTGTCTAAAAATTACAATTTATCCACTCTTTTTACACACAGTTTTATTTTAAAAACTACGGAAGAAATTGAGATTCGTGTAACAACTATATGTCACCCCCACGCCTCAGAAAAAAGTAGAATGCCGATTTTCCCATAAGACCTGTAGTTTTTAAAACGGCACAACAGTGTAGTGCAGTCGCTTTGGGAATTTTTGTTTCTCCCCTTAAATAAATCGTGATGTGACCGCCCCTTTTATTTTTTAATTCGCGCGACATCGTTGCCAACACAAATTTACCAATGACAACCCACAAAAACAAAAAACCCTAACTGGACCCAATGCATATGCTAACCATAGTTGATGTCAACTCGGTATTCTACTTGTTTTTATGAAACCTGTGGTGTCACGATATATACGAGCGCGACTTAAAAAATCTTACTATAGCTTAGCTATAAACCAACATAACATACAATTTTTTGAATCGCACCTGTAGATATTATCGGTATATTAGAAAAATCCGGAAACTTGCTTCTAAAACTGATATTGACAGATATTGTGTAACAAAACAATACAAGAATTTATAAAAATCATTTATTTTTCGTTTTAATTAACTTGAAATATTACTTATGGATGTAAAAAATGTAAAAACAAATCTTAAATTTATGTCATAGTATATGGTGAAATAAGTATTTTTAAACTAACTCGCCGCGGTTTGTCTCAATTTATTCACTCGTATGTTGCACAACAGCCGTCAAAGTAAATTGAAATATTAAATTTTTTTAAATAAATCACTTTGTGTTAATTCTATCACATCTGGAAACATTTACTACTACGACTTTTCCGCTGTTTTATCCGCCATTATTGCCTTTATATCTTCAGCGTCTAAAGTTTCGTATTTCATGAGGGCTTCCGCCAGCGCCTTGTGCTCTTTTGCGTGGGATTTCAGAATGTGTTTCGCCCTTTCGTAGCTTTCGCTCATAATCCTCTTAATTTCATTGTCAACCTTAAACAAGATATTATGAAGTGCATTTTTAAGCTTTTAAATAACAACCTGGGGCGAATGTTAAAAGTTTAGACCAATTCTGTTTTTTACTAAGGCTGACCACGTACTACGATCTTTCATCGCACGTTAATTTTCTTTCAGAAATGTGGTACATAGAAATGCATTGCACTGCGCGCACATACAGGAAAATATATTGTGAATAACAAGATCGGTTTCCGTGATTTTAAACTCGTGTTGTAAAAAACGGTGTGACTAAAAATCGTAGTGCGCGCTCAGCCTAAAACATAGTTACAGAAGCTGAAACCGTACACAAAATTAATATGCTAAAAATATTTATTAAATTCTTTGAATAAACATATTTCCTTTCCTTGAGGATTAAATTAGTCTATATTAGCCAGTCACACACGAAGAATCCAGAGCACAGGATTGATGTGTGCCATTTAAAACTCATGCGCAGTAGTGTTGATTGATTAGTGGAGTCTCGCGTCAAAAATCAAACTTTTTAGATTTACTTAAAATACCACACGCCGCGCTACGTCAAACTTGCCAGATTTTGGGACACTTCTAGCACAAAAATGCTTGTTTACATTAGGAAACTGCACGTGCAATACAATAAAAAAAATTGCCTGTAAGCATGCGCACTTGCGGGAATGCCAAGAGGACCTAGTGGCCCTGGCAAAAGCCAACAAAGTAATACTACAATGGGACAGGACTACCAGGACATGAAGGTATCACAGGAAACGAAAAGGCCGACGAACTTGCAAGAAAGGGGTCGGAGAAAACATTCATTGGTCCAGAACCGGCACTCGGAGTCCCAAGGTGCACAGTACGAGATGAGATAAAACGATGGACAATGAATCAACACAAAATCTACTGAAACAACAGACAGGGATTAAACCATAGCAAATTTTTGTGTGAAATCACAGGTACCAATAGAGCAAAATCAAAAATATCCATTGAAGCCAATGCAGGGCAAAACCAAGCCAAGGTAAACTAAAATAATTTTCTTTATTTGCCAACGTGTCCAGTAATCAGCAGGGGTTGCTTTTCAGTTTCAAAATATAATTTCAGTAGAGTATAGACACGGAAAAAATAAATAATAACAGTTATTTAATGCTATTGGTACAACTGCTTGTTAAGATGCTTGCTTTACTTGCATGATATGTAAATGGTAACGCAATGCAATTCTTTGCAGAAGCAATATTTTGCATGACATTTTTTGCACCCAATGTAAACAGGCTTTAACAAAAACTTTTAAATGTGCCACTCCAAACTATTCGCTAGACTCCAGTCCTTCGCATCGGGAAGTATCGGTAGAGTGGGGTAGTGTCGAGCATGGGGAATATCCGGACTTTTTAAATTGACCTCGAAAAGTTGCCCTGTAATTTTCATTTCCTCGGCAGCTGTGATGGTGTCAATGCCGGCAAAATAATACGTTCTTGTTGTAAAAATATTGATTATATTCGTAAGCTTTCATGCATTTTTGAAATGACTCGGCTAAGATTTACCTAATGTGTAGTATAGTGTAACGTAATTGGTTACTTTACTTTATTTAACTTAAACGTTGTGTGCCTCCCCTTACCTACTACTAAACGTTACTTGTTAAGAAATGATGCAAATAGTTTTACAAACTTAATAATTGTAGGTATGTTTTAAGGGTTTTTAACATTTTTAATCGATAATATTTTACACCGCTTTTTTCTGTTCTGTTCTGTTCGAAATTTTCCTATGACCTCTTGCCTTTGGGAAAATTTCGAACAGAACAGAACAGCAAAAAAAACGGTGCAAAATATTTTCGATTAAAAATGTTAAATAACTTTTAAAACATACCTACAATTATTAAGGTCGTAAAATATGTCATTATAAATAAATGAAAATAACTAGAATAGAACTTTTAGGATCTACCCCATGCATGTCAACCCCACTGCGTGCCCGTATCGACCCCGCTATGGGGGTAAACAGGTATCACAGATTTTATCATAAAATATCTCAGAATATGTAGGGAAGTGAGGTAAGTTTATGACAATGTTTCGATACCAACTTAATTTTAATCTCGCCAGAAATAGCCCTACTTTAAAAAAGCGTGTCCGAACCTGCCCCGGTTCGGATACCAGTCAAAGATAAAGTAAGATAAGAGTAAGCTCCGAAAATATTACGCATGTCTTGAATTATGCCTAAAACTAAGAAAGATGATAAAAGTATGTACTGAAAGATATACAGTATACAGGTATGAAACACCCTCTATATTAGGGCGCGCCGTAATTAAACAAATGGATTTCAATGACCTGTAATCACGGTCTTTGTCCAGGCCGGTTCTATGGTTTTTCCCATGTATTTCCGAAGTACATTGATTTAAATGGAAGCTTTCACATGACCCAGCCCGGAAAACACCGTACACGGTCCGGTGTTCCCGCCGGATAGTCGACTGGGACTACACGATGGCCTTGTGGAAAGACACACAGAGCATCCAGTGTATTATTAAATGAATTTAAATTGCCCGTTATAAATCAATCAAAATTGTACAGCTCTACTTAATAGGAATTTATAACGGGTTAAGGTGTAGTTATCTAATAGCGTTACATTTGAGGAGCATATAATAATATACTCATATCAAATAAGAATAAAGCTCGCAACAGAAGCTGAAGGTGAGTGTGGAGATCATCTGAGTTTTAAATTTCAATGCATACCCCAAGGTAAAGTCCGTCTATCTATCTTACAAACTCATTATAAATGCTAATCCCTAATGCCGATAAGACCCAACGGGTGATCGAATGAAAGCAGGGACGCACTCGTTGCTGATAGAATAAAAGGTTGCGCTGCTTAAGATAATAATATATATAAGCGTGGAAAAAAATATTGATTTTTTTATCTACCTGTATGCAACAAATATAACAGTATATAAGATACAATACAATTAAAATTATAACATATAGGACGGTTATTAATTAAAACAAAATAGACATACACGTACAAAAAAGTACCGTGTCAGAAAAATAATTACATATTACATTTTAACCCAAGTCAGTTTCACTGTCACTGTCGTCATCCAAGTTCACAATAATTCTTTCTCTGGGCAACAGATCTATATTTACGTATGATTTTTCTACTTTTTGAACATGCGCTACACAATTTTCCCAGCTTTTGTTTGGAATATTTTGCATCTCTGACTGTACTGAAGCTGTCACAGAAGAATTTAAGGTTGGCGAAACATTATTCCTCCTTACCGATGCTTTCAGCTGGTGCCATATATGTTCAAATAGGTTGAACATGCAATGATAAGGAGCAAGTCTTAACACGGTAAAGTGTCACAATAATATTGCTTTTTTATTGAAAATGATTTTAAAATTTCGAGCAATTGGTTTTTTTGTGTAATTTTCCTCAACTTTTGTGTCATTGGAACACGGAACTTTATTTAACCTACGATTGTGGTAGCTCGCATTGTCCATCACTATCACACTATTTGGTGGTATATTTGGTAATAATTTGTTTTTAAACCAGTCTTCAAATAGTTCTGCCGTAGTATCATCGCGATAATCAACACTTTATGATTTTGAGCCAAAGCGTTTGGTATAAATCCGTTTATTGTCCCAGCATGAATAATTGTTATACGCTTACCTTTATTTGATGGAGCTTTGGTTCTGCATTGACCCGATAAATCTACCCAACCTTTATCTGGAACTTCGTGTGTGCCATACCACGTCTCATCCAAATAAATAATATCCCTTTTATCCTGTCTATATCCATGGACTGCAATTAGGTATATCATCCTCCATCTTTTTAACCGGGCCGATTCCATAATTACTTGTCGTTTGTTAATTTTTTTTAATTTTAAACCCGTTTCTTAAAATACCTTTCCTTAGAGTCTCACGACAACACTCTATTCCTGTATCATCTTTTTTCAATCTTTGCAATAAGGTTTTTAAAGTGGGGATCATTTGTTCCGTGTACATGACATATATTTTTCTACGAATTATATCGACATCCGTTGCGTCCAGTTTCTTAAAAGTAAAAGAGTCTTTCCTCTTTCTTCTCTCCACTATAGCTTTATTTACAACAAACCACACTGTGCTCACTGGCCTGCGTGTCAAAGCTGCCGCTTCCTTCACTGCACCAAAACGTCGAAGATTACTTTTTTTGTGTCAACTGATAAAATATCACGCTTTAATTGGGTTTTATCACGACCCGTAGATCCACTTGGCGTACTGGTTTCTTCCCACGGACGAAACATTCTTAGATATCACGTTTAATTGGCAACAAATAACTTATTGTCTAAACCAGTACAAACATCTAACTGAATTTTAAAACCAAAAATCTGCATATTTAAATATATAAAATAAAACTATTTTATTTTACCCTAATTATTTTAAGAGGATTACTGAGAAAATATAATAATATAATAGTCTTTAAATAGATCCGTACCTGGAGTCCCCAGATCAGGTGGCCGAATTTTACACTTCACACAATAAGTTATTATGATGGTAAGGGATTAGCATTTATAATGAGTTTGTAAGATAGATAGACGGACTTTACTTTTTTTTGTCGTCCTATAGTTGAATTGGATCTAAAGTTAGTGACGCCTCCTTCCGTAAACGTTTCAAATAAAAAAATATTACCAACCACTTCGCTTGTAGAAGGTCCCAGCTGTTCTGCATGGAAACTCTTTGGATTGTCTGATATTGTCCGGAGTCCCAATTTTTCAGACATACCCCAGTCTTTGACCATGTGCGTTGCTATAGACGTCGCTTGTTGCAGATCTGAACTTGCGCCTGAAAACAATATTTTATTTTACTGAAAAAAAGTCGTTATTTTGTACTCGGGCGTTTGGGTATTTCCAATAAAAAAAACGGGGTCGCCCTTCGAAAATATATGGTTAAGCGGGGTAAAGGTAAATTAATCTTTTTTTTTTCCTCATTTCCATTCATAAAAATTATGAATAATTGATTTTTAATTTAATTCTCTTAAGTAGAAAATTGTTTAATGAAATAATTATATATCCTATGAAGAAAATAAGAGTATTAATAGTAAAAACGTATCTTTTACCCCTTTAACGGTATCCAAGCAATGAATTACTTATTTTATTACGTATTTTATATTATTTATCTCGTGGGATCTCGCATACGGACAGAAAACCCGACTTAAGTATGTTAAGTATGTTAACAAACGGCTGCCAAATCATAAATGACCATATACAGTGTGTCCGCTTAAGTTCTGTACAGGGTCTTCCAACGAGGACTGAACAGGGGCTCATTTTTGAGCTTCCTTGTATTTAAAGAAAAATCCAAAATAGCCAATCGATGTACTTTTTCCTGCAGAATGCAAAAATGAAACCAAAAATTTATTTGAACCAGAAACAAAAGAGTTACGCTATGAATAAGGTGTTTTTTCTTTTTTTATACGATTTTTGGAACGAGTGATTTTTTTTTGTCCGTTCTCATTAAAATATTTAAAATTGTGACAGCTATTTTTATTAAATTTTAATGTTTTATCCAGTATAATTTAACTTTAACCTGTTTGAAACATACACTAGGTAATAAAGGTATAATCACCTTTGAATCCTTCAAAGTCAAAAAATTTTACAAATTTACTATAATATTGCCGAAATGAAATATTCATTAGATGAGAGATTGCAGATTGTTATCTTGTTCTACAAATGCCAAGAAAATGCAAGAGAAGCAAGGAGAAGATTTATTGCAAATTTTCACAGAAATATATCCGTCAATACTATTCTAAGGATAAAGAACCTATTTGAGGAAAATAAAACATTACATGACAGAAAAAGAAATCCAACTCTATACTAATTAAAAAAAAAAAACATTAATAATTTAATTGTTCAATGTGACCTCCGTTGTTCTCGAAACATGTGCGATAACCTCTTTGTAGCCTTTCCAAACTTGCTGTTATACTGTGATTTTCCTGGTTAAGGCGATTTATTTCATTCACAATTTTCTGCATGATCTCTTCAATATCGTGGTTTCGCTGCTTGTATACCACGTTCTTTAAATGGCCCCAAAGAAATGTGTCTAATATTGACAAATCGGGACTATTGGGTGGCCAAGCATAGGTTCCATTTCTACCAATCCATTCTTCATGGCGTCCGTCTAAATATTGAGTAACCTCACGCACGGCATGCGGAGGGGCCCCATCATGTTGCCAAATTAAATTTTGATATTCTTTCAGTGGTAAATCTTCCAAAAAGTTCTCAATTTCGTTTTCTAAGAACTCGTAGTATCTCTGTCCATTTAAAGTCCCGTTAAAAATATTGGTCCCAAAATTCTATTATTTTTTATGCCACACCAAACATGGATTGAAGTCCTTCCTTGAAATTTAATTGTCTGAAATTTTCTTGGATTTCCAACGACCCGTGATGATTATTATGTCTATTGAAAACCCCCGATGTTGTGAATGTGGCTTCGTCAGTCCATAAGATATTTATGGATAAATTAGGGTCTTCGTTTTCTTTCCGAATCACAATTTGGGAAACAAATTGGAAGCGAAGTTCTTTTTGTGCCGGTGTTAGATGTTGAAGTGGAAGGATATGATAATACTTAAATTTATGATTTCTTAAAGTCCTGTAAACAGTTCCTTGGGTAACTCTTCTGCGTCTTACACCGCCGCCGTATTGAACGTCCCGAACTGCGTCCGAAATTGATTTGGTTGGATTCAGTCGAAAATAATTCACAATGGCACGGTCTCGATTTCTATTCCTTCCTGGATTTCTTTTTCTGTCATGTAATGTTTTATTTTCCTCAAATAGGTTCTTTATCCTTAGAATAGTATTGACGGATATATTTCTGTGAAACTTTGCAATAAATCTTCTCCTTGCTTCTCTTGCATTTTCTTGGCATTTGTAGAACAAGATAACAATCTGCAATCTCTCATCTAATGAATATTTCATTTCGGCAATATTATAGTAAATTTGTCAAATTTTTTGACTTTGAAGGATTCAAAGGTGATTATACCTTTATTACCTAGTGTATGTTTCAAACAGGTTAAAGTTAAATTATACTGGATAAAACATTAAAATTTAATAAAAATAGCTGCCACAATACTAAATATTTTAATCAGAACGGACAAAAAAAAAATCACTCGTTCCAAAAATCGTATAAAAAAAGCTATGTTCCATTTAAAAAACACCTTATCCATAGCGTAACTCTTTTGTTTCTGGTTCAAATAAATTTTTGGTTTCATTTTTGAATTCTGCAGGAAAAAGTACATCGATTGGCTATTTTGGATTTTTCTTTAAATACAAGGAAGCTCAAAAATGAGCCCCTGTTCAGTCCTCGTTGGAAGACCCTGTACATATGGGAAACTTTTTTAATATTAATTTTACGAAAAAAAGTTACTCTTTATAAAAAGTTCTGCTTACTGAAAAAATAAAATTAGACTATTCAAACTTGAGACAGTATGTACAGGATGATCAAAAAGTCAAAAAATCAAAATTTACCTACGAGAAAAGTACCCTTAATTTTAATTTTACAGCAAAATGGAATAAGAAAATGTTGATTGGCATTAAAAATTATCTGTTTCTACTCTTAGTAGACTATTATTGAACATAAATTTGACATTTCAAAAAATATCATTTTTTGAAATAATTTATAATTAATCATTGTATTTATTATGCAATTCAAGCTAATGAACATTTATCAATTATTTTTATTCAAAACGTAACCTTTGATTCTTTATCCCTGTTTTGTAGTAATTTCATGATGCTTTAAATAATTGATAGAAACATGATAATTTATTTTGGAAAAATACAATTATAATATTAAATATTAAAATATGAATTTAAATAAAAATATTCCTTAACTTTCCCTCACTGTACATTTGCATCGACATATCCTCCCTCCATTTTTAATTTTTAATGCCAATCAACATTTTCTTATTCCATTTTGTTTTAAAATTAAAATTAAGAGTACTTTTCTCGTAGGTCAATTTTGATTTTTTTACTTTTTGATAATCCTGTACATACTATCTCAAGTTTGAATAGTCTAATATTATTTTTTCAGTAAGCAGAACTTTTTATAAAGAGTAACTTTTTTTCGTAAAATTAATATCAAAAAAGTTTCCCATATGTACAGAACTTAAGCGGACACACTGTATATATATACACAAACTCACCATTTAAAGTGGAATTGAAAAACCAATTTATAAACAATTACGTTTCAATACATCGCAAAAATAGATACTTCATACTTCAACACTGCAGGCAAAATTCACCTACCTAATACCAAAAGACCTAGAAAAAAATCTTATATATTTCGAAATATTTTACGTTCCCCACCCATCGGCGGACAAAATACCGAACGTAATCCAAAATCTGGATATTTTACCAATTAACCTGGGTGCTGCCAAATTTCAAAGAATGGAGCACAACTCCCATTACATTATTATAATTTAGAACCTAAATATTTAGAATTTAGTAATCTTAATAAGCAAAATAGTAGTGTTAACTATGTTATTAGTAATAATTAATAATTCGACCATTAAAAAGGAACTTAGTGATTCTAGAATTGCTAATTTTAGTCAAAAGTTAATTAAAGAAAATATTAAAATTCGTACTAGAAAAGGATTGATTAATGAATAAGCTAAAGCTATGTTATATAAAGGGGGTAACAGAAAGTTTAGATGCTAGCGACGGTGAAAAAATGTACAAAATTCTCGACCAGGTCAAAGATAACGAAAAAAGTATCAAGAACCAGCTGAAAATGCAGTATTCTGTAAACAGCGAAATTGTAAAAAATTTTAACGAAACTATAGAAAATATTCAACATAATGAATATTTTAACTTGACCAAATTGTCAAGGATGGTGCTACTCGCCAAGATATGCTGGCTACCCAAAACCTGTTTAATCAACTTATTATATTATATAGTGCCATTTTAGACACCTTACAGGATATCAAAAATTAATAATTGAATATTTTACACCCAAGTATAACGCAATGAATCCTATTTACGAAGATACTTCAAAGAACCAGTATATATCCAACTTGTGGACAAATATAACACACTTTACCCTACTTGCAGTAACCTGTTACTATATTTCAAAGAAAAGGCATATTGAAAAAATATTCCTAAGAAAAAAGAAATCTTCAGACACAATATCATCCCCCGAAGAATTCGAATTATATCTCCTCATTGATAAATTAAATCTCTTCATAACCGATACTTTACAAAATACTTATCCTACGGCTTATAAACACAAATATATGATTTAAAAAGGTTTACATAAAGTCACTTATAATGATTGGTAATAATTAAAATAAAGGCAAGCTGCTGTAATATATTATTTAAAAAATTTAAATATTCGCCACTATCTGCATCCAATGTGAATTAGTGTAGTGGCCAACTAATAGTACATATTGTGACCGTTAAACCCACAATTTAAATGCCTCATTATAGGAAGGGAAGTGTTATCGTGTCCAATAAATGTAATTTTCTGCAATCAACTAGTGACCAGAACAATGACCCGGGCGGGCGGTGCTCCTAGAAACCGCCAACCTTGCGATCAGCAGAATCACTAGACACTTGAATATTTAATTTAATAAAATTAATAATTAGCATTGAATTATATTTTGCATTGGTAGTTAAGACAATAACATGGTTTTAAAAAGACTTTCTATCAGTGGCGGCTCCTGACCAATTTTGTAGGGTGGTCAAAATAGCAAAAAAAAATCGCCGTAGGCAAAAATTCGGAACTCACTAATATTAAAAAAAAACTTACCCAACCATTAAATTAATTAAATCATTAACACCGGTTTTCGGTTAATCGGATGAAGAGGAAAACAACAAACACGGAAAGCAGAAAAACATATCCTTGTCTTTGCAGCCACATATAAATTCGCACAAATCATACATTGTTTTTTTAAAATACCTATTTACACTTTTATTTTTGTCCTGCAAGTAACTTGTTTTAATGGAAGTTCCGGCAATGGGCGACCACGCTGCTAAAATTCCAGTCGTTTTCGAAAGATAAACCATTGCTTTCTTTAAAATACACAATTTCACAAACAAGGCAGCGGTCCGACAATTTAACTTAATAATTAATTAAAAAAACTGATCAAATATTCCCACAATTACATTCCGTTATTTTAATATTACCACGCTCAAAAAAAATCATCAACATAAACAATAATAAACATAAAGCACAGCATAAAACACACAAAGCCCCAAAAATTTCCGAAAGACTAAAAATAGAAAAACCAATTTTAGAGATTAATAATCGATATACGTCAGGGTATCAATCTGTGGTCTGTTGCATAGGTGCATAGGTCGGAGGTTAGACCACCGCATAGAACAAGTGATTTCGGTCAATGGCCCAGGGTCGCAGTTTTCTCTCTATTTAACCCGTTGATTTGCCCTATGATTCTTTCTCGCTCTCAGAAATCACCGGCCGCTATGTAAATAGAACTTTAAATGTAAATAAGCAGGCCATATTTGGCAAAATTAAGTTTTGACCTGGGTATAATATGAGCGACATTTAAGATGTTCTAGTATAAAAAATTGAAGATTTCAGATGTTCAAGATATTTTTTTTAGATATTTTGGGATGGAATGGATGGTTTTAAATTAAGAGTTTTTGAACTGTCTTTTTGACTTATTATTTTTGGGAGGTCAATGACCATTTGACCCTATTGTTGAGCCGCCACTGCTTTCTATCAAAAGTTCTATTCGTTTTATTTGATAACAACTTTTATTATCAAATTCATTTTTCATCACCGGGAACAAAGCAAAATATAAAATTCTTGCAGGGGCCTAAAGAAAAGAAATTATCAAACTAAAACAGATGTTCTACTTCATCACAAGAACAAAAATCTGCCCCGAATATTAGCGGGTCCTTAAAATTTGGAGGTAAATTTAAAATTATTATTACAGAACGAGTTTTCACATTCTATGAAAACAATGGTTTTCTTTTAAAACCAAATTGCACTAAAACATGAACAAAAGATTCTACAGTGATTATAAGGAAAACTATTGGGCGCTCATTAAATTATTCTTTGTCAAATCATTTTAATTTACGTTTACATTTCTTTCATAGAGCCATCTAACTCATTACAAGTGTTTTCACTTCTTTGCCCACAAGTAGCCTCATAGAACTCTTCACCTGTACTTCCACAATTTTTTTCTGGTCAAGTTATTATACAAGGTGTTACTTAATCTTATGTACTTTTAAATGGGACCACTTTCTCTACAAGGAGTCTTCACGGAAATTCTTACCGCAATAAATATAGTTTATCAAAATCGCTGGAGAGGTTGTGGAGGACCACAATCATGGTCACCTAGATCACCTAATATGATTGAACTATTTTATTTCTGGGGCATCTTAAAACTTTAATTTATACTATCCCAGTTGAAACATTAGAAAACTAAGAAATATAATAAGTGAGGGATGGGAAACCATACATATACACCAGGAATGTTTGAAAGAGTTCGTGCGAGGAATTAATATATATTAATTATTTTCTTCTAAATGACAAGATTTAAGAGAAATATAAAGGATACTTTATTTTTTTAGAATTGAATGGTAATCAATAACAAAGTAATTGTTTTAGAAATACAAATTTTTAGTGGAGTTGTTGGTCAAAATTGTATAAGCTGTATAAGTTTAAGAAAAAAAACTTATTTACCCTAAAATAATGTGTTTTATGTCATGTACCAAAATTTTTAATTTGTTATTTTTATTTAATTATTTTTTTTTATTATTAGTCCTATATAATATTATTATTAAGACTAAAAAATTATTTCAATTTTACTAATAAAACTTTTTCATTTGATACCCATTTCAAGGGGATTGTGAAGAAAAGGCAATCCGCCATCTTAGGGCGTACACCATATTAAGTTTAGAATTACGTGGATCGGATTTATCACCATATTATTAGATACACTACATTGTTTTATCATCAGAACCAAAGCTGGTTCAGGATAACGGGAAGTAGGCCAAATTTCACTCACTAAATTTGAACCCATACATTATGGATAAATGATACATGATGTCGACATAAGAAAACTATTGAAAAAGTAGTAATATGGTGAACAATTTTGTTATTTAAGTTTTGATTGCAAACTTACTCTATTTGAAAAAAAAAATTAATAGATGTTTAATTGACCATACCAAAATATCCGGTCCAAAGTCATTACTAATGCCAGCTCAACTAACCTGATGTAATTTTTTCCCCTCCAAAGACAAGCTCTTCGGCAGCCCTACCTCCCATCATGGTGTCCATCATTGCCAACAGCTGCTGCTTTGTCACGTGATATCTTTCTTTTTCTGGAATGTAAGCTGTGTGACCTAAACTTGGTCCTCTTGGTATAATTGTAACCTAGAATTTTCATATTAAAACATGTCATATTGTATACAATACTTTGACATTATAAGTAAGTAGTAAAATACTTTTTGTCCATTTCAATTATGGCTTATATTACACACTATAGGTTTAAATAGCAACTTTTTTTGATGACATGTTTCCAAATCAATGATAATACCTTGTGTAATGGATGACTATCTTTTGTGTAATATGCGACAATGGCATGCCCGCCTTCATGATAGGCCGTGATGAGATTGGCTTCCTCGTCTGGGATTCTAGACCTTCTTTCAGGACCCATTAACACTTTGTCCCTTGCCGACTCTAAATGCTTCATACTTACGTAATCAGCACCGTCCATTGCAGCCCTAGAATACACAAACCTCATTTTTTTCGACATTCCTATTTAAAGTAAACTTTGCACGGAAATAGTTGCATACCTCTTGGGGTCCCACAAATATGATAAAGTTTAATATTTAATGCTACCATCTATATTTTAGTCAGTATGAAAAAAAATTATACAATACAACTTAAACTAGAGTTGTTGTTAAGGCAATTTGAAAATAAATATTTTATCATTCTATTCTGCAGGATTTTTATAACTTTAAGATTACTTTATTTGATGAGTCCTGCGTGAGCTAAGATACTGCAACGTTAATAATATGTACAAATTGGGAAATAAATAAATTGACTAATAGCCGTTATTCTAGGTTCGGCGTAAACTAAAAGTTTAGTGTAACTGCGTTTCTTCTGTTTCCGTTCTTTTCTTGCCTTGTTTAAACTCGGTACAATTCCAGAAAAAGAATAGCCGTTTAAAACTAAACTTCTAACCTAAACCAAACCTATAATACCGACCGTAAGTGTACCAACTTCATGCTGCCTACCTCAGAGCAGCTTGATTAACCATGTTTTCTAAGTCGGCTCCAGTAAAGCCTGTAGTGCCCCTCGCCAGTAATTCATGGTCCACGTTTTTGGCCAAAATTTTGCTTAAATACAGAGTAAGTATCTCCTTCCTTCCTGTGTAGTCAGGTGTTGATACAGTTACCTAAAATTAAAGGATGTTCACACAAGGTGATTCCTAAATTGATGCTTTTCCTAAATTCTTTAATTCTGTGCTGTAATGATAAAACCCCTTAACATTCTGCTGTTCTGTATATTATACAGATCAGCAATGGGGGACTTTAGTACTTTTCTGGATGCAATGGAAGGTATAGTTTCTCAGCTTGGCCGGAATGAGAGGGCTGTCCTGTGACTTTAATGTGCCCTTCGCACAGGGTTGAAAGGATTTAAATCGCTTGATTTTTTTCAATTTATATCATGATTAAAATCAAAATTTCTGATAACTTATAATTAAGAGAAAATTAAAGCTTTCAGTTTTAATTAATGGTTTATTATATCAAAAAAATAAAAGCACTGTACCTAAATAATGTTTATTTTAGTTAATTGTAGTGCTTGTACAAAAAAACTAATTTTGCAGCTTTTTCCATTCCTAATCGATTTCTGAGTTTGGAATGGACTAAACCAAATGTTTAAAAAAATTCTCTCGACTGATGCGGAAGAAGCAGCAGCACAAAGTAATTGTCTAATTATGAAGAACTCTTTTTGATTAATGGGTATATTTTGTTGCGACTTCCACCAATCTATGGGTTTTGCATTCTGAAGAATATCATCATGAAACATAATATCAGTGAAAGGTTCTGATCTGGCAAGAAACTTGACTATGAGTGGTAGTAAACCACTATTTGGGTCTAATTCTTTAACAGCTTTAAAGCAACATTTTCTTCACTCTCTGTTAGTGTTTGCTGAGTTTTTGTTGAGTCAAGAAGATATGCCAACAAATGATATGGGGTTATACACTGTTCGTAACGCCTCTTAAATTTTTGCAGTTGATTTAAAGTTATGTCCGTTTTGTCAAAATGAGTTTATAATATTTTAAATTCTTCCACAACATCTGAAAGACTGGCACTGTTTCTTTGTAGTATGTATATCTATTGCGATAGAGAGCCTAAATATTGTTAGGTAATCTTCGACTAATCTTTTTAAGTGAATGTTGGAAATTTTTCCCCTTATAATATGACAATTTCGTTTTTGTTCTCTTCAGCAATTTTGAAAAGTATGGGCCAAGACTTAACGAAACCTTCTAAACAGTCGGCAAGCGAAATCCATCTGACATCATTCGGCAAAACTAGTTTTTTGCCTCCTTTGGCATATGCTGCAGAGGCCAAATGGTTGTTACGGAAGTATTTGGCAATGAAAAAAACATGTTCTTTAATATCAGCGATTTCCAAATCCTTACATAGTAAATTTAAAATATGTGCAGCACAACCATATGTAATAAGGTTCAATTCAGTAGATGTTTTTATTTGATGTCGCATTGTAGCCATATTAGCTGCATTATCTGTGACAAAACTACATACTGTACAGTTATATTCGGTTTTAAGCTTGTTTATGAGTGCTGTTGCAATCTCTGTTAAATATACAGAAGTATGTGGATTCCCAGAAGTATCTAGAGTATCTACTAAGACGGTAAATCTATATTCTGTTATAACTGTTGAACAGATTATCGGTTCGTTATGTACATTTGACCATCCGTCAAGTGACAGACACACACATGTTCCCGATAAGTTTTGAAAGCATTTGCAGATTTTTAGGTAACCTTTAAAAATTTACAGCAGAAATCACGCGTCGCGCTGCTTATTAGACGGCCAATTATCAAATACTGCGAGTTAGGGCGGACGCATCTTTATATTTTTATTGTTCTGAAAGGAATTTGCAGCTCTGAGCGTTTTTCGACAGGAACTATCGTCATTAAAATTTGAAGAACGGTGAGAATAAAATCAAAAACGTGTTGAAAATAGCAACTTAATTATAGGAAAAAATAGATAAAAATAAAAATAGAAAAAAAAATCGAAAAAATCGCGATTTTTAATGTTTTTCAAAAAAATCATGATTTGACTCGTGAAGATGCCTGCTTGGACAATATTCTTATCAACTTTGATTATGATTTTCTTACAGTTGAAACTGTAGACCTTAATATATATTATTATTTAGGTCAGTTCATGAATCTTCAATCAAAAATAGAAATTGTTAAAAGTGAAAAACCACGGGTTCGTCCAATAATTACCGAGCAGTGTTTTTTAATTTTGATAATGTTCTAGAGTCTACAACTTGGTATTTTATAGATAGATAGCCAATAATAATATTGGGGGGAGGGGTTAGTTTGAGGCGTCGGTGCTGGAATGTGTGCGTCTGAAGGGTTTGGCGGATGCAGGCACTGATCAACTGAATGGGGTGAGCCGGTTTGGTCAGTCTTTAAAATGTGTGAGAAAGCGACTACACTTTCTGAATGATGTATCGATTTTCTCGCATACAGTTTAATTAAGGTATAGCGCACGATAATGAAATATGTTTAGGATTTTATGCAGAATTCAAAAATGAAATAAAAAATAAAAAAAAAAAATTTATTTATAAAAATACAGCGAGTTATGATACCTTGTTTTTGGGTTAGCTTTTGAAATGAAAAATACGGCAACAAATATTTTTAAAAATTTACCGGTTCGAGCGTTTTTCGATAAAATGAACACCTGAATTTCAAACGAGTTTGTTCCCAACAAACGACTTCACACTGATGAATACCGACAGTTATTCATAAACAGGTCTATAGTTATATATGGCGCCTACATATCGGGCCAGCGAAGGTGAGGAGGGTTTGTTGCGGCTTCTAACTAGAACTGCGTGATGAGACAAAACGCCACAGGTTAGAAAGGAATAGGTTGTTCAAAAAGTGAGATAAATAGCTAGTAAAGTATGTATAGCGCAACTACATCCACCGCACAGTTCCGTATATGCAGAAAAGTGACAGCAGTTAATGGGCGGACGTTAAAGATGCACTGAAAATAGTGTTTTAACCTCAATTTTCTTGTTACAGTTTTGTAGGACAGTTTACAAGTTTACAGTTTTTAGAACTTGTTTCCATAAAACACTTTGTTATGATGGAATATCTACCAGTGCCATCAGGCTATAACATAAATGAAGTAAGTATGTAGTAGTAACATTAAAAAAACGAATGTGCTTGTTTATTTTTCTGTGATAGAATCGCACTTAAGGTATGGAATTTCCTTCTGGAGAGATTGCACTAATGGTTTGTTTACCTCGGTCTTTTTTTGCAGAAGAGGGCCATTCAGTATATAGTTGGAGCAGAATACCACCACTCCTGTCGACCATTGCTTAATTCGCACAAAATTTTAACCTTCACGCCCCTCTTTATCCTCGAGACAGTATGGCTAATGCTTGAAGAACATAAGTCTAGAACACACAACAGGGTACTATGCTTTGGCTATGCCACCAGGTAAACACAAAATATAGAGTTACCAATCCCACACTCTACTTTGGTTAAAAAATCACTTGTATATGATTCCAAAAAAATATATAATCACTTGCCTATGAATATAAAAACCGTTAGGTCTGCAAGAATACTTAGAGTAATCATGTTGAAAAAAGTCTATTATTCCTTGGAAGAGTACTTTCAGGACACTTTAATGATGAACTAAATGCCAACAATAGCTAAAAAAAAATAACATTTTTACTAACCTCAACATCAAATCTGCCTGGTCTCAACAACGCCTGATCTAAATCGTCTCTTCGGTTGGTTGCGCCCAAAACGATAACTCCTTCATTTTGATGGAACCCATCCATTTCACTGAGTAACTGATTGATGGTCTGATTGGCGTACGGGTGTAACACGCTGTTGGTTCTTTTGGAACCGACTGAATCGATTTCGTCAATAAAAATAACGCAAGGGGCGCGTTCTTTAGCTGCCTCTTTAAAAATATAACAAAAGGTTAATTTTTTTTAAATAGGTGTAATTTTAAATTAAAAATGTATGTCGTCATATAAAAAAGATACGTAAATTTATGCATTTTTGAATAAATTTTTCTAAAAACTATTTACACCACATCATATGGTCGGTAAGCAACTAAAGGGGCATACGAACATCAATACAAAATTATAAATCACAATTAGAAATTAAAATTAAAACTATAAAACCTTATCAAAAATTATTTAAAAAAGAAATAATCTCCTAAAACTATAGAACATAAAGTATTGTATGTGTTCTACTGTTGTCCTTAAAATTGTGTAAAGATTTTGTAAGATAGTTAAATATGTAGTAAATTTAGTTATTAAAGACTTGTTAATGGTAATATTTAAATAAAGCGATGGGATGGTCTGGCGGGAAAGGGCGTCATATGATTGCATCTTATATGGATGCATGTCCGAGTTCGCCTTTACAATCGTTTGGCATGTACGTAAATAACTGTACGAATGGTCGGCCTACGAATCCCTAAAGATCTGAGTCAGACAGCCAGTCGCGCGAAACACACCATCGCAATTTATAAGGCACACACAGCAATCCTTTGAAAATACTGTTAAATCGGGGAAGTTTTCACAAAAATCGTCCAAACATAAACGCTGGGCTGATTTAATTCCCAAATTCAATTACCTAGCACTCCAGTTCGAGACTACGTTTCTATATTGTATGTTGTAATTATTGTGCTCAGTTGTGAAACCCATAATTCAAGACCAGCTTAAGATTACAATAGCAAGAAAACTACACCAGAACTGCTTTAACTCAATTCAACTTTTTTTGTTAATGGTTAATAGTCTAATTTATTGTCATTTTGCTTATAGAAAATGGTTTGTATAGTTTAATGCGGCTAATTGAAATAACAAGGAAACTAGGGTGCGATAAATTTACTAAAGTCAGTTCAAGACCAGGCGGCCAGATGTAAACAAAGTAAATTCATAAATTGTTCACACAGTAAAATTTTAGATTGCTGTCAAACACATGTATTTATTGTTTATTGTTTGTTGTACTTGACAGATGTACTACACGAACAAATCCTATTTTAAAGTGCAATAGTAAACAGAGTAATAACATGTTTGAAGTATCTAATAGTTATTAACGATACTAGTTCGATATGAACACTATAATGAAATGAAATGAAAAGTCTATATTTGTCCATTAAACAACATACAATCATCTGACAATCAAACGTAGTACAAAATGTTTGCCCATTAGGCGTAGGACGTGTCTTAAAATAGTTCAAAATTCACTAGCATGCTACTAAAAAATTATATAACTTAATTTAAAATATAATCAACATATTATTACAGCAAAATATAAAAATTAAAATAGTTAAAAATTTAAAAATTCACTAGCATGTTACTATTAAATTATATAACTTAATTTAAAATATAATCAACATATTACAACAAAATATGACATAGAAACAAGTAAAATGTTATAAAATTGGTGATCACTTGGCACCACAACTACAGATTATCTCGAAAGAACTCCTCCAGAGTGTAGTATGCCCTTGAAATCAGCAGTCTTTTTAGATATTTCTTCACAGAATTTATATCCTGTCTCCTAACCTCGATAGGAATTTTGTTAAAAATTTTTATAATGGAGGAATGTACATTTTTTTGTATGTAAGTAAAATTGCATTTCATGTCTTTTAGATTTTCTTTGTGTCGAGTGGGGTGGTGGTGCTCTCGGTCACAGTTTTTAAATAGATTTATGTTTTGTTTGACAAAGATAACAGCCTCATACATATAGAGTGATTGAAGAGTAAGGATCTTTGCTTCAACAAATTTAGGTTTGCAAGAGTCAATGGATTTTAGATTAAAAATGTTTCTGATACATCTTTTCTGCAGCAAGAAGACCCTATTCGCCTCAACACCCCTAGTCCAGAAAATGATACCATACCTGTGCCACACAACGTGTGCAACGTTAAACTTTCATTGATATCAGATAACGTTTTCGTAATTTTTAAAATTTTCAGGTGTTCATAATAGTCGTTATCATGGTAACCGCATTTTTGATTGTTTCAATTTCGATTTTGACAACGTCATTATTGCCGTCTAATTTTCTATTGTATGCAAAGTGTTGGCCAAAAATAATTTAAATATGGGAGATTCTGAATCCGAAAGTGTCCCTTCGGATGTCGAAAATATCGCACAAAGCGTAATAGTTTGCACCGACTTTCTTTTTGTTTTTGTATCTTAACATTTGGATGTTATTATGAATTCATAATGGCATCCAAATGATAATGCTAAATACGTCATAATGGCACTGTCGTAGATTAAATTTAAAGTAATTCCTTAACTACTGCTTTAAACTTAGCATATCTCATAAGGTGGCATTATACAGCTGTAAAGTTTTTCTTTCTGAAAATTTTTTTTACGCTTTACGCTTTATAACGTGCAATTATTAACCATTTTTCTTTTTGATTTTGTACACGCTGCCAACAAAATAAAATAAAATGGCAGATAACCTAACTTTCTTGCGTTGTTTCGAGTATGCACGGTTCGCTATTTATAGGAATTAAAATAGATAAACCTCATGTAAATGGTGAGAATAACAACAAAACAAATAACAATATAAAAATAATAGAAATCTAGGTCTGAGTGGTAGAACCAAAAATACTTATATTTTTTCAGGTTAGTTGCACTGAAATTACCAAATAATTTCCCAAACTTGCGCTTGCAACTGCAATAAAAATAGGTCCAGAGCTATTTCTGGCAATCGCAATAAAAATTGCTAAACTCGCTTTGCGCATGCTTGGAACAATAAAAAATCCCCAACTGTAAAAGCCGCATTACACTCGGCAAGTTTTTCTTTCTGAAGAAGTTTTTTATGAAAATTGCCAATCGCTTTACAGTGTGCAATTATTTACATTATTATTAGACATGCTGTCAACTTAGTAAAATAAATTGGCAGATAACCTAACTTTTTCGCGTTGTTTTGAGTATGGACGGTTCGTTATTTATGGGAATTAAAATAAATAAACTGGTAGAACCAAAAATACTTATATTTTTTCAGGTTAGTTGCACTGAAATTACCAAATAATTCCCCAAACTTGCGCTTGCAACTGCAATAAAAATAGGTCCAGAGCTATTTCTGGCAATCACAATAAAAATTGCTAGACTCGCTTTGCGCATGCTTGGAACAAAAATCCTGCAATTTTTTATTGCAGCAATAAAAAATCCCTTACTGTAATGCGACCTTAATGCGGCCTATAGAATAAATTCACATTATCCTGTTGTATACTAATACACAGGGTGCTTCAGAAGTACGGTACGTAACTTAGGGAGGGGATTCCCTATGATATTCTAAGAGAAAAAGTTCATATGAACATGTGCCCGGAGTTTTCCCGTTCTGCTTTCCCGTGATTTTCAGCCAAGATGTGATTTTAGTAGGTGGTCGTTGCATACAGTAGCACATAACAACAATTTTTTACCCAATATTTTATTTACTGATGAGGCCTCTTTTTCAAGACAAGCCATTATGAATTTTCATAATAAACATTTTTGGGCGGACGATAATCCTCATAAAATTAGAGAAGGTCGTTTTCAGCAACAATTTTCGGTGAATGTATGGGCAGGGATCATTGGCGACTATCTTGTTGGACCATACTTTTTACCACCGCGATTGGATGGAAACTCCTATACGCAGTTTCTGTCTGAAGAACTTGACGTTCTGTTAGAAGACGTACCTCCACAAATAAGAACTAACATGTGGTTCATGCACGATGGCGCCCCAACTCATTTTAGCCTAGTTGCTCGTCAATACCTCGACAACACTTTTCCTAATTGCTGGATTGGACGCGCAGGTCCCTAAGGTTGGCTAGCTCTAGACTTGAATCCTCTAGAGTATTATTCATGGGCACCTAAAGTCTCCTGTATAGAAGACGCCTTAAGAATTCGATTTATTGAAAGTTGCAATGCGATACGAAATAATGCAGGCATTTTTGAACGTGTAAGAGAATCAATGGCGAGACGATTGCAATCGTGCGTTTTATCAGAAGGTGGCCATTTTCAACATTTGCTTTGATTAACTGTTGCATTCTTTTTTGCATCATTATTTAAAAAAATAATTTTATTTTTAATTTAAATGTTTTAACTAACTTTGAAATGCATAGGTATTTTTTGTGTACATGCGATTAAGTGGTTTTTATTTTTTCTATCGAAAGCGAAGCAAGATACGAAAACGATTCGGGAAACAAAAAAGTTGTATTATTAGTTGGTAAATTCGAAAAAAAAAATAAAATTAGACAAGTCCTCCCCGAGACGCCAGTGGACTTAATCTAGTTAGGGCTAATTAAGCTCCTTATCAATATGAATAACGGTACCAAATTTCAATAAAATCGGTAAAAGAATATATAAAAAAATTATGAAAAATCGATTTTTTTTTAAACTTTAACACCCTGTATATCAAAAACGGGGCAACTCCGGACACATGTTCATATGAACTTTTTCTCTTAAAATATCATAAGGAATCATCCATAATGGTCTCATATTAAAGTTGATAAGGTTAGGTATGCCCTTGTTCGTCTGAGGGTATGCCCAATTATTTGATAAAAAGTTTTGATTTCATACCTCGAGGACAGGACATTCGCGGTATCATCAGAAAATACAATTTCAAGCGTCAGAAACATTAAGGTGGGAGTGCCGCAGGGGTCGCCACTGGCCTCTCTACTATACAATACTTTTAATAGTGATATCCCGCGGGTTTCAGCGCACCCCATTGTATTTGTTCGCTGATGATACTGCGATTACTGCAACCTCGAAGTTGCCCTGGGTTGTAGTCCTTTGTTCACAACGCCATATCAATCTCCTTCAGAGATGGTTCGACTCTTGGAAACTTTGTCTTAATGATGGTAAAATCCAAGCAATTTACTTTGCGAAAGTTATCACAAAAGGAACAAGATTAAATATATTGGCCTCATGTTTGACAGGAAATTATTGTGGAGCGACAACGTGACAGAGAGACTTGCAAAGGCACAAGGTAAATTAAGTGCAGTGTGCAGTCTATTCATTATTAAACAAAAGAAGCAAAATAAGCGTCAAGATGAAAACGTTGATCTACAAGGCAATAATAAGACCTGTACTTACATACGGTGTACCTACGTGGTGTACCGTAAACAAGGCGAGACTGAGAAAATTACAAATATTACAAAATAAGAGTTTTACACATAATAAGGGACGCTCAAAGACATGTACCGACAGACATACTGCACAGGGACTTACAAATGGACAAATTAAATACTTTTTATGACAAAATTATTGAAAAATATCATAAGCGAGCAAGTACATCCACGAATCGGCTTACACTCATTACCAAACTCGAAACACAAATTCCCTAAAGATTGGCTCCCCCCTGATAAATAATACAGATATGTATTAAAGAGAATAAGAAAAGCACGTAAGACCAAAACAGAAGAAGATGAGAAGAAAATGAAATACAAAATTCAAAATCAAAACCTTTCAAGATTGTTATCGACAAGATATCTACAACAAAAAACAAGAGCAAAAGACTGATGTCTGGCTCAAGAAAATTAATTATATTATAATATTATCATCCTCTTAAGTTACGTACCGTACTTCTGAAACACCCTGTATATTCTACATATATTATACAATGGTGACCCTAGCTGACGGTTGTTGTGGGCTACATCAGGTATGTAAAAAGTAACTGGGTGTCTTGTGTTATGTATTGGAGCATTGAAATTTAAGTTTTCCAGAAAGGCACTATCGTTTAAAAGACCATTTACTGTTTTATGCAAATACAGCATGCATGAAACCTCTCTACGTTTGGTCAAAAATTCCAAACAAACGATATCAATACAGAGTGATGATGACGGAATGGAAAAATCATAGATGCCCGTTTTCTTGAAATAGGGGTATCGGGCCATTTTATTTTGTATCCTTTTAATAGAGTATTTGTGACAATGACAATACTCTAGTATGGTCCTAATAAATGAGAAGTACAACTGTCTCATGCACTGAATGTTTTTAAAATCTTTGGTATTTCTTACTACGAAGCCGTACATTCTACATGCCCTATTTGCCATACCAACAACATGGACATTGAAAAATAATTTAGAGTCAAAGATAACAACTATATCTTTTATATATTTTTGATTTTTGATGTGCTACATGCTTGGTAAAATGGATATTCCATGGTAGAGGAAATTAAAGTCTTACTTGTTATATTTCACAATTATAATTCAGTTGCCTGACACGTGTTTCGGACCCTTGCGGATCATTATCTTATTATCGAAGGAGTACAAGACAATACTAAATTCTACGTGTAGTTACAAAGTTAATAATCAAATTGAAATACCTTTAGGTGCCAATCTAATACTTAATAGTCTAATAACTTAGGATAAATATACAATAAACACTGTCAATAATTATGAACGAAAAAACCCATAATTATACATCAATACACAATATCATTTTCTTAATTTTATTACTTAGATGTAAATACCTCTATAATCACACCTGTAACTTAGTTGTACCTTTGGCCAATGGCCAATACCTGAAAATTAAGGAGCAAAGTAACCCATAATTTGTCTGTCAATTCACTTAATCTCCCTAATTTTATTTTAATGACATGCTGACCATTACTATTACAACTTTGTAACTACACGTAGAATTTAGTAGTCTTGTACTTCTTCAATAATGAGATAATGATCCGCAAGGGTCGAAACACGTGTCAGGCAACTGAATTATAATTGTGAAATATAACAAGTAAGACTTTAATTTCCTCTACCATACTATATCTTTTATTTGCGAGACTCGAGAAAGTGGGAAATCATTGATCGTGTGAATAAATTTTAAACTGTTGGTTTTCTGGTATAAGTAAGAATCACACATTTGTTAACATTAAAATGAAGCTTAATGTCTAATGACCATTTGGTAACATTGTCAATATCGGCCTGCAAAGTTGTACAATCTTGTAAGGTTTTAATTTTATAATAGATTTTCAAGTCATCTGCAAACAGTAAGCATGAAGCATTAGTTATAACTTCAATGACACTGTTCACATATATGAGAAATAACAGTGGACCAAGATTAGATCCCTGAGGTATGCCTGAGGTGGGGTAAAAGGGATGTGACTTGTGGCCTATCATGCTGTCGATTGTAAAGATATGTTTTTTTTTAGAAATTCAATCAAATTAGAGTGCAAACCAAACTGTTTATCTAATATATATATATATAATATTACAAAGGATATTTTATTGAAAGCTTTTTCAAAGTCTGTACAGACAACGTCTATTTGGCCGCGCTCATTTAAGATATCTGATATATTTTAGTTTATTGGCAATAGATTACTTGTTGCTCTTTGCCTCATAAGTCCGTGCTGATATGCTGCACAGATGAATAAATGTATTTAAAAATAAATCGACTCGAATTTCTTAGTAGGTGCCGACAGTACAACAATTGGACGATAATTGGTAATGTCTGTTTTGTCTCCTTTTTTAAAAATTGGACAACAGTAGCCTTTTTCCATTATTCGAGAAACGTGTTAGATTTAAAGTTTAAGTTGAATAGAATTAATAAAGGATAGGATATAATTTCTTGGAAACCTTTGAATATAAACGATGAAATGCCATCTGATCCAATTGCTTTACCATTCTTCAATTCACTTAGGTATTCTAAAGTCATCAATTCTCACACTATTGAGCACTGCCGTCAAAGAGTTAACGTTTTTTAAAATATTCGGATTGTTATTTGGGTTGTGTGTATAGGTCGTAGGCTTATTGTAAAATTAGTCGTATTATAATACGCCTAGGCTTTTTCAATATGACTAGGCGTATTGTAATACAATACCAAAACATTCTTACAATTAGACTGGTAATATTACGCGTGTTATAATACGCCGGCCACTTGTTCGTCTTATTGTCAAAATGAACCTGAGCGTAATTATTTTACAATATGACTAGATGAATGCTGTCCTATTATAATACGACTGACGGTATGCCAGGCGAATTGTAAAATCGATTTATTTCTTTTCGTTATTGATTTGGTGATTTATACGATGCATTACCATCGCTATCTCGGTAACTATAAGAGATAGAGAGTCAATTAAATGAAGGCAAATTTGCCAATTTTGATGCGGAATAGTTTGTTAGAAAGAAATTTAAAAAATTCCTATTAATTCCGGAGAGAGAGAGAGAGAGAGACATCTAAAAAAAACGTCTAAATCAATTTTGGTTTTTGGTAATGGCTGTATGTGCCCTAGGACCGAATGTGTCCCCACTCTCCCATATAGTTTTTCTCTCAATTTTACAATTTTTTTTTTTTTGGTATTTAACGGTCTTTTAATTTGTTTTATTGGGATACATTGTCTAGTTTTAGGAATATGCTCATTAAAGGTACTGCATATTTTAGTGTAGAAATCTTTAACGGCTTCATTTACGTTGGTATGGGTTTCAAGATACTAGCTGTAGTACAGAGATAATCAGCCTTTCTAAAGTTGTAAGTGGAAGCAACGGAGTTTAATTTCTTCATCCTGGAATTTGTTACAGATATATATTATAATATATATCTTTAAAGTAGGGTGGTATTTGTCTTCCGACAGTAGCCCAAAGTCACTAAGGACCACACAACAGATACAGAGTCGAACTGACAGTTACAGTTTCTTGTTGTTTAGTTACTGTTCGTCGTTTTTATAATTTCTTCGTAGTAATATTTTTGAAAAAGTGTTTCCTTATAATGTTTTTCTAAGTCGAGTGCGCTGGTGTGTTAAAAAATTATGAATTAAGAAGTGTAAAATAACTGTGTGATCAATTTATGAATTTATTTTTTTTACATCTGGCCTCTTAGTTTTAACTATACTTTAGCACCTTGCGTTGAAATAAGAAGCATAATTCTTATTGACGGCTCCTGGTAAGAGTCAATGTGGACTTGACAGGTTTGATGAAATTTGTCGGCATGATTAGAAGCCCAACGCATTTGATTGGTCAGTGACGAATTGTAATGTGTAAAAAAGGTTGTATACCGCATATACGGGGTCCGCCAACGAAGCGGGGATAAAAGATTACACCCGTATCAAAGAACTTAACAAAAATATTAAAACAGTATGAGGTCTGGAATTAAAAGTGGCATATTTTAAAAATATTTTACATTATAAAAAAAAAAAGTGAGGCGAACAAAACTTGTATTTCTTTAAATCTTACACTATTTTTGGACTCTACAAGAAATAACAATAATTTTTTTAATACATGCATTATAAGTCAATAGAGCAAAACGGCTTACATGACCCTGTCTTACTTTTTTATTATCTCCACAAGAATGTAAACTTTTGTTAAACCGGATATATTTTGTACTCAGGATAAAAAGAAGCATATGAATCAGGAATATTAAAAGTTAGCAATTCCAACTATTGAAATTGTGCAGCAAAATTTACAAAAAGTACTTATTTGATTGATTGCATTTATTGAAATAAGTAGCTTTGTTTAAATTGTTCATCCTTATCATAGGCAAAAATGATAGAATTAAAGAATTATTAATTGTAATGCAATTTCAAAAGCCATGAAAGAAGAAAATTCAAAACTAGACAAAATTAGACAGTAAAAAAAAACCGTCCTCAGAGAATTTATCCTAGAAAAAAATGGATGAATAAAAAACATAAAATGGAAAAAATGTTAATCCAATAAGTATAAATGCTTCAATTAATGACATCAAAGAAATAAAAATTGAAGGCCTAGTAATAAAAGCAAACTCAAATGAAGAAATAGAAAACCTTTCTGAAGAAAAACTTCATCAAAATTATTTAATTAAAATATAAAAAGTAAGATAGGGAAATGTGAGCCGTTTTGCTCTAAGACATACCGTTAAAAAGCTAGAAGCTGTCAAAGTTTAAAAATGCCATTTTTCAATAGTCGATATCTCGGAAACTATTATGTTTAGGGTCATAATGTACTTAATAAAAAATAATTGCCGTTTTATGTAGAATTCAAAAATAGTGCAAGATATAGGGTGTTCCAATTAAAAAAATACAAGTTTTGTTCGCCTCACTTTTTTGAGTATAAATAATATAATTAATAAAATAATAATAATATTTAATGTAAAATATTTTTAAAATATGCCACTTTGAAGTCCAGACCTCATGTTGTTCCAGTATTTTTGATAAGTTCTTTGATAAGGATGTAATCTTCCGTCCCCGCTTCGTTGGCGGTTGCCGCTGGGTGGATCTTGATTAGTGGAGTGTTTAATTCAGACTTTGCTTGCGTGACTTTTTACTTTGTTGTTGTTAGGTGTACCTTTGTTTTTAAAATTTAACTTTGTTATGCTGTTGTTCTTGAAAGTGCACCTATGTATGTATTGTATTATAGATTAGAGGCTGCTTATAATAAACCAAGTTAGATATTTCAATTAACTTGGTATACACTATACCTATGTAGAAACGTTAAGTCATTCACAAAAAAAAAATATTACTGTTACTAAAATTATAAAGAAAACTTGCAAAGTGGAATAGAGGGGTTTAGACAAACACTTAGACCTTTGATAAAAAAAAAACTAAACAAAAACTATAGTTTGAAACTTAATGCTATAGTAAAATCTGGTCTTATCTGGCGGGTTTACGATTTAACAAAGACATACTTTCAATTTTTCTTTTCTTTTATTGCGTTTAATCATACTAACCAAATAAAATCCGTCAGACAAATATGACTGACTTATGCAATTTTAAAACCGCAATAGGCAATGCCAAAAAGAATGCCAATGACAACCTTATCAAAAGGGCCTCAAATCCGACTAAGTGTATGTGGATCATAAAGCGGTCATATTTTCTAACGAATGTGTCAGAGTCACTAAACTTACTTCTAAAAGGGTTTTTTCAAAGAAAAATCTAAACAATAGTATCCAGTATATAAATGGTGTGGACTGGTCTATGCCGAACGTATCTGTGCAGGAAAAGTTTGATATTTTTTATAGCATAATAAGCCCCATAATTAATAAATGTTTCCCAGTGACACGAACTTCCAAGAAAAAATTCAAGCCCTGGATGACAGCAGGTATAAAATGTTCTTGTAAACATAAAAGACAACTTTTTAAGTTTTTGAAAAATAACCCCAACTCAGTATTGATGGGCTTTTATAAAACTTATTGCAAAATTTTAAAAGAATTACTAGCTGAGGCTAAACGAATGAGCATCGAGAGTGAAATTGGAATGTCTGCAAACTTATCAAAAACCGTTTGGAGTATTGTAAAAAGGGAAACTGGTAGGGGGCAACAGGGCGGAAAATGCAAAGAGTGGGTTATAAACATAAATGGTGGGGAATGCACTGATAAGTTGGAGATTGCAAATGCATTTAACACTTATTTTACAAATTTAACAAATTCTTTTAGCTTTCCTGACTTACCACTTCCACATAATAAGTCAATTAATAACAGCTTCTTCATGATTCCAGTAACAATCCTTGAAATAAAGGACATAGTAAATTCATTAAGGAATACTGGTGCTACTGGTAATGATGAGATTCCATTATGCTTTCTTAGGGCACACATAGGTAGTTTGGCCCCTGTAATAACGGATTTAATAAACTCTTCCTTTGCTGAATGTCATTTACCAGATCAGTTAAAAGTATCTAAAGTACTGCCGATTTTTAAAAAAGGGTCGCATAATGACATGACGCACTATCGCCCAATTTCACTAGTTAACGTTATTACCAAAATCATTGAAAAGGCGTTGCATGCTCGCTTGGTCGGGTTTTTAGAAAAAAATAATTTAATATCCTCGTGTCAACATGGCTTTAGATCACAAAGGTCCACTGAGAGTGCTCTGTATGACATTTTAAATTACATTTATGACAGGCGTAATGAGGGAAAATATTGTATAGCAATAGTGTGTGATCTATCAAAAGCGTTCGATACTGTTAGGCATGACTTGTTATTAAAAAAGTTAGAAATACTTGGTGTGAGAGGTGGAGTGTTGGATTGGTTTCGTTCCTACCTTTTAAACCGAAGTCAGTATGTGTGTGTTCAGGATGGTAATGGTGCGTGTGAATCTGAGATACAGCCCGTTACGTCGGGGGTCCCCCAGGGATCGGTTTTGGGACCACTGCTTTTTAGCATATTTATTAATGACCTTCCAGATCATGTCAAGGCAAAAGTGGTTATGTATGCAGATGATACAACTTGTATAGTCAGTAATAACGATCTAGCCATTCTGGAATCAGAGACTAAGATATGTGTTAACGAGCTGATTCAGTGGTTTACTGCTAATAAACTAAAAATAAATTTGGATAAAACAAATTTCTTGGTTTTCAAAAACAGAAGTTTGGGACGTGTCTGTGAAAATAAATTGATTTGCGATAAAAAAATTGAAGCAGTCCCTGAAACTAGGATCCTTGGGCTGACTGTCGATATAGCACTTAAATATGAGACTCATTTAAAGGAACTAAAGCTTAAATTAAATTCAATATGTTACTCTATACGTGTTTTGAAAGAGATAGTCTCCTCAGGAGTGCTTAAGAGTGTATACTATGGGTACTTTCACTCAAGAATGGTGTATGCGGTGGAGTTTTGGGGATGTGAACCCTTAAGTTTGAGCATTTTTCGAGTTCAGAAGAGATGTGTTAGAGCCATTAATAACTTAAATCCCAGAGTCTCATGCAGGGCGTTCTTCAAAGAGGGTAGACTGATGACTTTGCCATCCTGCTTTATATTTAAATGCCTTGTCACTGTTCATAAACAAAAAAGAAAATATCCTTCCACATCTACAAGTACCGCCTACCCCCTTCGCAATGACCTCATCCGTCCGGTTCTTCCAAACACTGCAAAATATTTTAATAGTTCTTTCTATCAAAGTATAAAGTTGTATAATCTGCTACCTGTATCTATGAAGACCCTAAGCATTAATTTGTTTAAAAAAAGAATCAAAAGGATATTGTTGGGTGAAGCCTTTTATGATGTGCAGGAGTTTATAAATTATCTGGGCCATCTCTGATGTTTATATTATACTGACTAGTGTTTTTATTGTTTTATGCTTTATGCTTGAATACTGTACTATTTTTTCGTATGTAAATTTTATGCTGCGCCCCCATAATGTGCGAATTTGGCGTTTCAATGTAAAACATTTTTTGTTGTACTTATTATATGTCTCATTTATTTATTTATTTATTTTTTTTTTTTTCTTTTTATATATTTATATACAATATTCATATCGCGACGGGTTTTAATTGTTTCCTTAGTTTTTGCTAGACTATCTAAAGCAATGTTAACCAAACACAAAAATTCCTGTTTTATTGGTTTATTAGATATTAATAATTGACATACTATGTATACGGTTTTATATTTTTTATATTTTTATATTTTAAATTATTTGTAAGATTTTGTGTCTAATGCAATTGCAAAAGTGACAATAAATGATTTTGATTTGATTTGATGAATAAATGAACATCGAAATAGACCAGAAGAAAAAAATTCTGAAATGAAGGTTTCGCCTAACCAATTTAATGAGTTCTTTGTGAATGTAGCCCTTGATTTGCATGGTCAGATTGGACCCCCTATCTTGGATCCTCTAGAGTTTGTTCCCCTGAGACCGGTGGAGGTATTTACTTTCCGGGAGGTTACCCATATTGAGGTGCGTGATATACTGACTGGGCTCGTAAACAAGAAGAGTAGAGATCGGTTTGGACTCACTGTAGATATTATAAAGAGCATTAAAAATCTAATTATTAGTCCATTAACTAAACTAATAAACTTTTCTCTCAGTGAGTGCATTTTTCCCGATATACTTAAGCAGGCAGTGGTGGTACCGATCTTTAAGAAGGGGGATCCTGAAAATCCCTCAAATTATAGACCGATATCACTACTTCCTATACTATCAAAGGTTTTTGAAAAATGTTTGGCTGTTAGAATTGTGCGTCATTTCGAATCCACCAATCTCTTTTCAGATAGCCAGTTTGGTTTCAGGGAGGGCCGTAGTACCGCTCTGGGCATTTTGGATCTTGTATCGAGGATACAGGAGGCTTTTGAAAACCACAGCTACTTGTCGAGTACGTTTTGTGACCTGAGTAAAGCCTTCGACTGCGTCTCACACGAGTTGCTTCTTAAAAAACTAGAAATATATAATTTCAGTAATGAAAGCCTTAAGATTATTTCGAGTTATCTATCAAATAGGACTCAAAGGGTGATTTTGGATGGGGTGGAATCTGCAGAGAGAGTAGTAAGAGTGGGAATACCCCAAGGGTCAATACTTGGCCCCCTTTTATTTCTAATCTATATCAATGACCTACCACAAATTGATCCAATTAACTCGTATACCCTCTTTGCAGATGATACCACTATCACCTGCACAAATCAGGATCTTGCTGGATCAATGGAGGCGTCTCGTGGGGCGCAGGAGAGGGCTGAACAATGGTTTTCTGCCAATATGTTATTTTTAAATATAGATAAAACCCAAAAGATGGTCTTCTCGACAAGACAACTTCCTCCTGATGAGAAGGGCGGACATGTAAAGTTTCTGGGAGTTCATCTGGAGCCCGGACTACATTGGACTGTCCATACAAAATCCCTAATGAGTAAGCTGGGGTCTGCTACTTTTCTTTTGAGGAGACTCTCTGAGTATGTCTCGCGGCCTACCCTGAGGCAGGCATATTTTGCGCTGTGCCATTCTCATATTGGTTATGCCATCCTGGTATGGGGCCACAGTGCGGGTGCTATGGGGGTCTTTCGTGTGCAGAGAAGGATGGTGAGGGTGATTGCTGGGCTGTCCTATCGTGCGGACTGTCGGCGTGCTTTTGTATCCCTTGGTATTTTAACCCTACCTTCCCTGTTTATATTGGAGAGTGTTACCTTCATTAAGCGAAATCTCGACGGACATCTAAGGCATGAGGAGATACACCATCATGACACCCGTAATAAACGTGGATTGGTGCCTCCATATAGACGGCTCCAGAGATGTCGCGATGGCCCTAGCTCTTTAGGCATAACCTTCTTTAATAAATTACCCAGGGTATTAAGTGACTTAACAATAAATGTATTTAGGAAGAGGGTTAAGGATTTTCTCATCAGTCAGGCTTTTTATAGTACTGACGAGTTCTTACATTTTAATTTTAACGACTTTGTATTTGCATTTTAACTTAAACTGAATTTTAAAATATTTTAAATGTAACAGTCTTATGCAATTTTTAGTAAGTTAAAACTATAGTCTGTGTGTGTGCCTATGCTGTGTGATTTTCTAGCTAAACGGTTTACCACGTATTTTTGTGTATAATGTATTTGTTATTATTATTATTTTTACATTTTATTCAGTCCTGTCATTTTATTTTTTTGTTATATTTTAAAATCTTAAATTGTGACCTGTCTATGTCTGGACTTTTATTTATCATAATTTTAGCATAGCTCATAGAATAACATAAAAATGGACTTACAATATATTGACTTGTGTAAATACATAATGTGTATATTAACATAAATAAACTATTTTGATTTTGATTTTGATTTTTGAATTTTGGCATGAAAGAAAAGGATAGGTATTTAATTTTCAGCGATTCACAAAAGTTTGTACCTGCCACCTTCGTCTTGATTTAAAGATGTCAGTTTTGTGACTTTGACAGTTTGTGACAAAATGAAAAAATTTTCTGGGTTTTTGCATCCCCAAGCAAAAAAAATGGTACTTAATCTGATAAGCTATTTCGAAAATGCAAGAAAAAGTGGAAATTCGCCAACCAATATTCAGGAAACAGCAGCCAAAGCACTGGGTGTACAGTTTTGTATTTATTAGGTGATTATATTTTGTCACTTAAAAATTATTACGTAAAGAACCCACAGGGTCGAGTTATTGAAAGACATTAACAGTAACACTTGAGACGCGATAAGCGTGTGACCCGAGACCTTTTTCTTAAGTGGAAAACAGTTGAAGTTAGTTTTTAGGCAGAGAATAAGATTATGTTTTATGTTTTTAAAAACCTTCATAGACAACGCGTCGGAAGAGGCAAACACTCGCCCACCATTTTATTAAACTAAATAAAATGATTACACTTATACAGAGTTTTTAATTTATTACAAAAGTAACGCGATCTGTTTGGATCCACTACACAACATTGGTCCTTCGAGCCTGGATAGTTAAATCGGCAAAACGGTCGGTAAAAACGGCTTTGTTCGGCAACACAACCGGGAAAGCTAATATACAAGTGCGACAAAACGGTCGTCAAAGGGACTTTTCGGCAACACAGTCGGAAAACCAAATACCTACAACAGTTTGTTTGGCAACACAGCTGAAAGAAAACCACAACCAAGGAAAATAGCGTCGATTGGTAAGTCGTCAATATTCCTTTTTACCATTTCCTTTACATATTCAATTGCATTATCTGATACTTTAGTGTGTTTAGAGATTTAAAAAAAAAATATGGCTTCTGAAAATACTAACAATGCACTCGATTTAGCTGATATGTTAGCCAAATTAAAGTTAAAACGGGGACAAGTCAAATCCCAATTAACTAGATTTATTACATACCTAGATAATTTTGAATCTTTTTCGGGAAATTATGAAGAAGTTAGTGCTCGCGTAGAGAGAACAACGTTTCTTTTGGATCAATTTAATGACATCCAAACCGAAATTGAATACTTATCGGGAAATATTTCTCAGGACGCCGAGCGAGATGATTTCGAATCAAAATTCTTTAAGGCTATCGGTCAAGCCAAGAAAATGCTTTCAGATTTTTTAAAAACGCAAGATACACCACCAAATCCTGGTGCAAGCATTTTTAGTGTTAATAATGCAATTGGAAATACAAATGTTAATTTACAAGGTCCGGTAAGATTACCACCGATTAGCTTACCAGAATTTTATGGGGCCTACAGTCAATGGATGACATTCTATGACATTTTTAATTCTTTAGTACATTCAAATGCGCAGTTAAATGATGTACAAAAATTCTGGTACTTAAAATCATGCCTGAAAGGCGAAGCTGCTCATTTAATTCAGTCACTTGAAATTTCAAATCAAAACTATCAAATTGCTTGGGATATGTTAAGGGATAGGTTTGAAAACAAGAGATTGATTGTACACACTCACATAAAACATATTTTGGATGGTTTCACAATGAAAAACGAGTCACATTCTCAACTAAGAAATTTATTGGATAATTTCAACAAAAATTTACGTGCGTTAAAGGCACTTGGGCAGCCCATAGATATGTGGGATACACTTCTCATATACATATTGGGTAACAAACTTGACATTGTAACTAAACGGGAATGGGAGGAACATTTAAATAAACAAGTAATTGACTTTCCTACGGTTTCTCAACTAAAGGAATTTCTAACCAAGCGTTGCAATTTCTTAGAGACCCTGGAAAGCAAAAATAAGACAGACAGAGGACAACAACACAACAAAATTCTAACACACGTGACGACAGGAAAGATTTCTTGTGCCTTTTGTCATAAAAATCATTTAAACTTTCAATGCGAAAAAATACATACAATGCCGAAAAGGGATCTTTACACAGAAATTAAAAAACATAAACTATGCATCAACTGTCTAAGACCTTTTCATGATCACAATTCCTGCAATTCAGCAGGCTGTAAAAACTGCGGTCGAAAACATAATTCATTATTACATTTATTCTTTAATAACAGCGGTAACGTTGTCGGCGTCAATAGCTCTGTTAATAACCCAAACACTGTCGATCGCGACAATAATAACAAATCCCATGGCGGGTCACAAAGTACCCATAATACTCAAACTTTACTCTCAACGGAAATTAGTCGAGAAAATAAACAAACCTCAAATGATGCCTCAACTTCCAAGATCCAAGATTTTTCTAATCAAAACATAACAATGCATTGTTTATCGACTGGAAACAACAAACAAATACTTTTGGCAACAGCCATGATTAAAATTTTAGATTGCAATGGAAAAATAATAGAAGCTAGGGCCATTCTAGACAGTGCATCTCAAAGTAATTTTATTACCGATTCATTGGCTAGGCAACTCAATCTAAAAACTAAAAATTTTAGTATTCCCGTGGCTGGGATAAATAACTCTCTTAGCAAAATTTCAAAAAAGGTTGACGCCACATTTTATTCTGTCAGCGAAAAATATCAAATGAAAGATTCATTTTTAATTGTAAACAAAATTACCGAAAATCTTCCGCAAACCTCTTTTGACTTGTCTAACATAGACCTACCAAACAATATTGAATTTGCCGATAAAAATTTTAATTTGTCGCGCCCTGTAGATGTTTTGTTAGGAGTAAACATATTCTATGACATACTATGTGTAGGACAAATTAAATTGGGCAAAGGCAAACTAATCTTAAACAAAACTAAACTGGGTTGGATTTTTGCAGGAACCTTATTTTTGATTACAATGCATCATATAAAAATAATGACTCCACCATTTGTAACCTTTCAATAACAAATAATGAGTTGCATAGGCAAATCGAAAAATTTTGGACTGTAGAAAATTGCGACACTAAAAAACGGGATATTTTACCACAAGATTTGGCATGCGAAAAACATTTCACTGAAAACTATAGACGCGTATCGCAAGGTCGTTTTGAAGTAAGTTTACCCTTATCAAATAATTCTTTCGAATTGGGTGATTCGAAAAATGCAGCTATCAATCGATTTTGCAGTCTCGAAAGAAGATTACAAAGGGACGAAAATTTAAAACGCGATTATATTAATTTTATGTCGGAATATGAAAAATTGGGACATATGTCACAAATCAGTTCGAATATAGACACGATTGACACGACATATTACTTACCACATCACGGTGTTGTCAAGGTTGACAGTACTACAACAAAATTACGCGTCGTGTATGATGCTTCGGCAAAAAGCGATAGCGGAGTGTCTTTAAACGACATCCTAATGACGGGTCCTGTCATACAACCAGATTTATTAACTATTATTTTAAACTTTAGACTTCATAATGTAGTTTTTACCGGGGACATTGAAAAAATGTATCGACAGGTCCAATTAAGGGAATGTGATCGACATTTGCAGCGTATTGTATGGCGTTCAAGTCCGAATGAGGATCTTAAGTTTTATACTTTAAACACTGTAACATATGGAACTGCACCTGCTTCATTTTTAGCGATTAGATCTTTAAATCAAGCCGCTATTGATAACGCTAAAAATTTGCAGAATGCTAGTAACGCAATTTTGAATTGTTTTTATGTTGATGATTTGCTAACTGGATCCGACTCTGTTAAAAATGCTATCACATTAAAAAACCAAATAATTCAGATTCTAAATGGTGCATGCTTTCCATTACGAAAATTTTATTCGAACAAGCCGGAAGTGTTAGCTGATTGCGATCAGGGTCAGTTAGAAAATTATGATTTATCTGAAGATAAAACTCGCAAAACACTTGGATTATTTTGGCAACCAAATAAAGATAGTTTAGGTTATTCAATTAACTTTGAGAACTACGCAACGGTAACAAAACGTCAGATTTTATCGGTTATCGCAAAAATATTTGACCCTTTAGGTCTGGCAGGCCCGATTACTGTACGTGCAAAAATAATTATGCAACGTCTTTGGCAGTGTAAGTTAGGCTGGGACGAATCGGTGCCCTTAGATATTTATACACTTTGGACTTCATTTTTTGAACAACTACCAATCCTTGACAAAATAAAAATACCGCGTCAAGTAGTCACTCCAAATTATATAACTATAGAATTGCATGGTTTTTGCGACGCAAGCGAAGCCGCGTACGGTTCTTGTATATATTTAGTTACGACAGATATTAACGGGTTACGTCATTCAAAGTTATTATGCGCTAAAGGTCGAGTTGCTCCTTTAAAAACAATCTCATTGCCTCGGTTGGAACTTTGTGGGGCTCTACTTTTAGCGTGCTTGGCAAAAAATGTAGAAAGGTCTCTCGAAATTGACATAAAAAATAAATTTTTTTGGTGCGATTCCACTATTGCACTGTCGTGGATCGCGGGTGAACCGAGTAACTGGAATACCTTTGTAGCTAACAGGGTAACACAAATACATGAATTGACTGACAAATTCCAATGGAGACACGTTGGCTCCAAAGAAAATTCAGCAGACGTACTTTCCCGCGGATTAAATCCGCAACAATTACTTGATTGTCACTTGTGGTGGCACGGACCAGAATTTCTGACAAAACATGAAAACTTCTGGCCCGTTTTAGATCAAATTAATATTGACAACATACCGGACAGAAAACGGACAATTCAACTATCGTTTATGACTAACACAACTTATCAGGATCAGGATATTTTTAGAAGATATTCAAATTTCAATAAACTGCTTCGAATTTTTGCATATATATTAAGATTTATGCTAAATATTAAAACAAAACATAAAACCAGCAGAATTTTTGCGGAAATATCTCAAAATGAGTTAGATCAATCATTAAACACTTTAATAAAAATGGTTCAATATTATGAATATTCCAAAGAAATTAACGATTTGCGGAAACACAAACAAATTTCTAGGGACAGTAAACTGTTTTCATTGAATCCATTTATTGACGAGCAGGGTATATTACGCGTGGGTGGAAGAATTCGACACTCGACCTTGACTCCTGATATGAAACATCCAATTTTATTACCTCCTTATCATGATTTTACTAGACTTCTAATTGAGCATGAGCACAAACGAAACTTACATGCAGCAACTCAAGCTCTTTTGGTAATTTTGCGAAATAAATATTGGATTATTCATGGCAAAAATGCAGTAAAGCGTGCTATCAATCAATGTCTTGTTTGTTTCAAATCTAAACCTTATGTGAGCACTCCGATGATGGGTGATCTTCCTCAATCAAGACTAATGCCTTCACGTCCATTTTTAACTGTAGGCTGCGATTTTGCTGGTCCTATAATGATAAAGGATGGTAAACTACGTTCTCGCAAGATAATAAAGGCTTACATTTGTATTTTCATTTGTTTTGTTACACGAGCTATTCATATTGAGCTCGTTGGAGATCTAAGTACCGATTCATTTTTAAATGCATTAAAGCGATTTGTCTCTCGAAGGGGACTATGCAAAAATATTTATTCTGATAACGGAAAAAATTTTGTAGGAGCTAACTTTGCACTACAAAAACTTAGTAAATTCTTACAGGACATTTCAAAGGGTCATAAAATATCAACATTTCTACTCGAAAACGATATTAAGTGGCATTTTATACCACCACGATCACCTTCATTTGGAGGTCTTTGGGAGGCTGCGGTAAAGTCTACTAAATTTCACTTAACCAGAGTCTTAAAAGAGGCTTACTTATCTTATGAATCTCTTTATACAGTATTGTGTCAGGTAGAGGCTATTTTAAATTCTCGACCTCTGACCCAATTATCCAATGATCCCGATGATCTTCATGTCCTAACCCCTAGCCATTTCCTAATTGGCGACCTACTTACCTCCATTCCACAGCGAGATGTCACCGAGGTACCTACTAACAGATTGGTTCTGTACGAACGTCTTCAGCAATTAGTTCAGCATTTCTGGAGACGATGGTCATCCGAATACTTAACATCTTTGCAGTCAAGAGCAAAGTGTGGACGCAACAAGGGGCCACCTATCAAGATCGGATCCCTAGTGCTTTTACGTGAGGAAAACCTTCCCCCTCAGCAATGGTCATTAGGCAGAATCATTAAAGTTCATCCCGGAAAAGACAATGTCATCCGCGTAGTGTCCGTAAAAACTAAGACGGGAGTTTTTAAACGTGCGGTTACTAAAATAAGTGTTTTACCGATTGAGATGGACTAAAGGACTCTATTTTATTTTTTACTTTATGTTTACATTTTCTTTATACATTAATTTTATATTTGTATGTTGGTATACATCTTGTAACCTATATCATTGAAATTACTCTTTCAAGGTGGGCGGGATGTACAGTTTTGTATTTATTAGGTGATTATATTTTGTCACTTAAAAATTATTACGTAAAGAACCCACAGGGTCGAGTTATTGAAAGACATTAACAGTAACACTTGAGACGCGATAAGCGTGTGACCCGAGACCTTTTTCTTAAGTGGAAAACAGTTGAAGTTAGTTTTTAGGCAGAGAATAAGATTATGTTTTATATTTTTAAAAACCTTCATAGACAACGCGTCGGAAGAGGCAAACACTCGCCCACCATTTTATTAAACTAAATAAAATGATTACACTTATACAGAGTTTTTAATTTATTACAAAAGTAACGCGATCTGTTTGGATCCACTACACAACACTGGGAATTAGTTTAAGGGCTGTGCAGAGAATTGCGCATGAAAAAAAACATAACATAATACCCAAGAATACTAAAAAATGTAAACGAAGAAAGCCAAAGACTGAGGATTTAAGCGAAAATATTAAAATGGGAGTTCAAAATGTGATTTACGATTTATACAGATCAAAAACCAATGTAACTCTTCCAGTTTTACAAGAAACATTAAAAATTCGGGGTGTTTTGGAAATTGGACTTGAAGCGCTACCAAAATTAATAAAAAAGTTAGGTTTTCGCTATAAAAAAGACTGTAACCGAGGATTTTTATGTGAGCAGCCACAGATAGTGAGTCAGCGGGTTCAGTTTTTAAAAAATTATACGGAGAACTACAAATCGAAATTTAGAAAAGTGGTATTTTTAGACGAAACGTGGATATTTTCAAATGGAAGTGGTTCAAAATCTTGGCAAGATGATTCTGTGAAAAGCGTGAAAAGGAAAAGGGATGTGGCACGGGAAAGCGGTTCATTATTTTACATGCTGGTTCTGTAACAGGATATGTTCCAGGTGCAAGCTTAATTTTTTCTTCAACATCAAAAAGTGCTGACTATCATGATAATATGAATTGCGAAATGTTTGAAAAATGGTTAAAAGTTCAATTGATACCAAATTTGGATTCTCCGTCTTTAATTGTATCAGATAATGCATCATATCATTTAAGAATTTTAAATAAACAACCTACTTCATCTTGGAGGAAAAATGATATTTATGAGTGGCTTGAAAAACACAACCAAAATCCTTCACCAAATATGCTTAAATCGAAAGTCTCTTAAAAAACCAAGAATATACGCGGTAGATGAAATACTCCGTGAATATGGCCATGAGGTTCTACGACTGCCGCCATATCATTGCTAGTTTAACGCAATAGAATTAATATGGGCCGGGGCAAAGTCTTATTATTAAAAACATGTAGGTGATGGTCTTAAATCCGACCAAGTACAAATAGTTTGGCAAGATTCTTTGGATCATATTACACAAGAGTACTGGAAGAAATCAGTGGAACATACAGAAATATTAATAAGGGATTGGTGGGATCGAGAACAAGTACTAGATGTCTAAGTAGCGCCAATGATAATTGCTCCATTCGAAGACGACTCAGACGACGAGGACTTTTCAGATTTTATAAGTGACGATGACAGTTTTTAGTCTATAATTAGTTTATAAACGGTTTTCTTTGTTTACATTTTTTAGTATTCTTCGGTATTATATTATGCTTTCTTTCATGCACATTATTCTGCACAGTCCTTAAACTAATTCCCAGTGCTTTCGCTACGGTTTCCTGCATATTGGTTGGCCAATTTCCACTTTTTCTTTCATTTTCAAAATAGTTTATCAGACTAAATGCCATTGAATTTTTAGGTTTTAGTAGTAAAATTGTTAAAATAAATTACACTGTTTATTTCTGTCGTTTTTAATAAATACATTTAAGGTATACTATTTACAGGGATGGCGAACCAATGGCAAGCGACAAAAAATTTTGGCTCGCCACCGATCACAAAGTTTACTATGAATTATTATATTACGAATTGCGACGGCACGTCTATGGCCTCATTAAACATTTCTTTAGAAAAAATGCACATTAATACATAAAGATTCGCCACCCCTGTACTATTATATACATAATTTTTGCAAAAATAATATTATATCTTCACGACTTCACGACAGTTAAAATAATAAAACTATGTATCTTTTCTCCGGCTATATTGATACCTACATAGTCTCACAGCATTTTGATATAAGCTGTGGAATTTTTGAATTGATTTATATGATCCGTGACCTTTGGACCCGCATTTTGAGACCGGTTTAGACTTTATACGTTTCTTTCTCCCACTTATTTTTAGCGGGTCGCTCATTGGCTTAACAGGGGCAAAATACGTGTAAAATAAATTTGGGATTTGATACCTCACCGGCTCTAGTAGCTTTTCTCGTTGACTTTTGAAGTAGGTAACCTATTAAATTGGAAATATTTTTTTAGCCTGATATTACACAACAAAAATTTAGCCAATGTGTAATTTGATTTTTTTTTATATTTAATTTATTATTATCTGCTGAAATAAACTAAAATTTGTTTAATTTATTTAACATTTCATCGACATTTTTGGTGGTCGCTAGTCAGGGGTTTTACTGTATATTGTTTATCTAATTTTCCACCATCATTGTGTTAACCGTCTGCAATAATACGAACGCACCCCTGAGAAATTAATTTTGGAACAAGACCCGTCATTTTTATTATGACTGATAGTTTCAAGTTAAAGGTTAACCTATTAACATTCAATTTTATGGAAAATCAGCTGTCCATATACGGCCATATTGGTTTTTATTTACAACATTTTGATGAGCTCTGAAATTTTCGAAATGATTCATATAATCGGTGACCTTTGGACCCGCCAGATATTTTATTTATTTATATTTCTTTATTTCAGATCATATAAGTTTGAACATTTACAGTAAAAAAACAGATATAAAATGAAATGACGTCAAAAAAAAATAGTCTAGCCTACTTATTTACCTCTAAACATTCTACATACTTAAGTAATCATTTACATTGTATGGCTCTAGATCTATTAGCAATGCTTTTACCCTTTGCTTAAACTTTTTTTCATTTGATATACCTTTTATCTCATCACTTAATTTATTGTACAGTTTTATACACATATAGTACGGTCCCTTCTCGAACAAGGTCAGTCTGTGTATCGGATAATTTATATTTCTAGAGCGAGTGTTGTGTTCATGTTGAACATTTGTTGTAAATCTGCCTCTATTTTTGTAAAAAAATGTAATTGCCTCAAAAATATAGAGAGCATACATAGTTAATATACCCTTAGATTTAAAAACTCCCCTGCACGATTCTAAATACGACATCCTATACATCAGCCTTATGATACGCTTTTGTATGACAAAGATGCTCTGTGCTTTTGCATTTAACGCCCAAAAGATAATGCCAAATCTTGCTGTAGACTCGAAATTCGCAAAGTACAGAGTTCTCCTGGATGTTTCATTCAAGTATTTTAGAACCATCCTAAAGCAATAACAAATTTTGTTTAATTTATGACTCAGTTCTTCAATCTGTCTCGTCCACTGTAAAGACTCATCAATGTAGACTCCTAAAAATTTGGTGTGTTTTTGTATTGATACTTGTTTTTCATTAATATTTATCTCCTCGGGAGTAATTTTTTTATTTTGTTTTGTTTTAAAAATTATTACACTGGTTTTGTTTTCATTAAGTATTAATTTGTTTCTATCAAACCAGCTTTTACATAATTTAAACAATTGATTTCCCCTCTCAGTAATGTCTAACAAGTGTTGGCCGCCAACCAACAGGTTTGTATCATCAGCATATGCTGTTATTTCAAACTGAGGATTACTAATATCAAAATTTACATCATTGATAAAAATGATAAATAAAATGGGCCCTAAAATGCTGCTTTGAGGGATTCCTATTGTATTCCGCGAAATTTCGGATCTACAACAAGTATTACCCTGTTGTATAGCTACTCGTTGAGTTCTATTACTAAGATAGGATGTGAACCAATTTAACGCGTTTTCCCTTATACCATAAAAAACCGTTTTTTTAAAAGCAATTCTCTATCCAGGCAATCATACGCTTTTGAGAGGTCTAAAAAAATCCCCATTGCCATATCCCCTTGCTCAAGATGATTCAAGACTGCCTGTGTGAATTCGAAGATTGCTGTTTGTGTTGATCTACCGACTAAATACCCGTGCTGATTTGCAGATAATATATGAGACTCGTTCAGAAAAGAAATTAATTGATCACATATGACTAATTCAAACAATTTCGAAAAACCCGGAAGCAAGCTTATAGGCCTATAGTTGCCCATTGTGTTTGGATCTCCTTTATTTTTATATAGAGGCTTAATTAGTGCTAATTTTAATTGGTCCGAGAAAACACCTTCTCTAAAAGAATTATTTATTATAAAGCACAAAACATCTGCAATCACTGGAATGCTGAGTTTAACTATATTTGTTGGTACTTCATCATCACCGCTACTCTGTTTGTTTTTTAATTTTACTGAGAGTTTTATCAGGTCATTTGGTGATATTGGCTTTATTACAAAGAAATTATCATTAACTTTAATATTTGACCTCCATTCTGTGTGGTTATGATTTTTTAAAAGCTCAGGCACTATTCGTAATAAAAATTCATTGTAATTACTAGAAAATTCCTCAGCACTTCCAGTGGTTGGTAATGTCATACTTGTTTTTGATTTACCTGTGCTGTCTTTGAAAATTGACCACATGCACTTGTTTTTATTATCTGAGCGCCTAATTCTATTCTCATAATTCTCTGACCTACATTTCACTAGCAATTCGTCATATTGTTTTTTTACTGTTTTATATCTATCGCTATATACATTACTATGCTGCTTTAAAACTAATAAAATGTCCAACCTATTTTTTACTTCTTTAACTTGCTCATTATTTTTATAAAAGTATTTGTTCTCTATCTTCAGGTTCACTAACTTCTTGGGGAAATTTTGGTTAAATAACGGAACATAGATATTCATGAAGGTCTGCCACTGACTATTGACGTCGGATCTGCTACTGTTATAAACATCTCTCCATTGTTCCTCCTTAAGACTCTGGTAAAACATCTGTTTGTTGACTTCGGAAAAAAACCTTTTGTAGACTAACTTTTTCCCAGTTTCCCAGCTTATATTAAAACTGATTTTTTGCGCAGTATGGTCTGATATAACTGTTTTTAAAACGCTGCTGGCAATGTCAGATCTTTGAATATTGGTAAAAATATTGTCTATGCAGCTTTTAGAAGTTAGTGTAACTCTCGTATTTTCCATAATAGTTGGAAATAACTGAAATGAACTCAATAATGATAAAAGAGTGGTTCTGTTTTTATTGTATACTATAAGCTCAATGTTAAAGTCCCCTATCAAAAATACTTCTTTTTGTTCACTCACTATTTGCAACAATAGCCGTTCTAATTGTCGAAAAAACGTGTCTATGTCGCCTTTGGGTGGTCTATAAATAACAACTATAATGTATTGTTGATTTTGCACTATCCATTCTATACCCGCACACTCCAAATGTCCTGCTACTGTAAGTGAATTAATTTTTATCCTGTTTTTTATTTTTTTATTTTTTTGGACATACACTGCTACGCCTCCATAACCCTCCTCTCGGCAAAAAGATGCACCCAGTCTAAAGTTGTTGATACCACACATGGGCAATTGATCAGGCTTTCTCCAATGTTCTGATATACACAGGACTTTACAATCTGGATGGTTTTCCAAAAGGTGATTTAGTTTATCTACACAGTTTCCAATAGATTGTACATTTTGGTGGATAATACTAACATTATAGGCATTATTATCACAGGTTGTTTTTTGTGTGGCTTTGTTCTTGTTATATTCTACACTTTTTGATCTGGTTGTTCTTGATGTTGTACAAAAAAAGGTTTCTGGCTGGAGCATTCATAATTTGTCTGTTCACGAAGCCTCTGGATTTTTTGGATGAACGCAGGGCATTTTGGGTCTCTTGCTGAATGAATGCGGTTTTTCAACTTCGATCGCTGGCAGTTTGGGCAGTTTAGGGGAGTGTTCTCTGGACATTGATTGCTTTCGTGTTTCTCGCCACATTTGTAACAACATGGTTCTCCTCTGCAGTATTTGGCCACGTGTCCAAAGTAACAGCATTTATAGCACATTGCCAGGTTGGTGTACTCCTGTACATAAGCTCTGGTTAAGTCGAAGCTCATATTTTCGTTTTTGATAAGCCACCTAAATACTTCTGGGTCAGTCTGTAATATCCAGTTTTCCTTCCTTTTGTTTCGACATTCTTTTTTAGTGACCATTTTCATCCTTTCATTTACTTTATCTCCAAAAGCTATCTTTATTTCATTATTTTCCTCAATGAATTCTTCAATAAAGTTTTTAAAATCATATCCCTTCTCTATGCCAGATATCAAAACCATTGGATCTGTATTCGCTAAGGGTTTAGATTCTAGATTATTACTATTTTCCAGGGCTTTCTCTAGAATGTTTTGCTGCTTGGCATCTTGACATTCCACAATAATTCCTCCACTTTTCAAGTGCCTAACACTTCTAAAATTGTCTGTACTTTTACCACTCACAGTTAGGTTCCTTTTCACTTCCTTTAAGACATTTTTTGAGTCACTGTCCTCTTTTGCTTTTATTAGGGTTTCATACTTTTTTACTTGAGGTGGAGTTTTCCACTTTTCCATGTCATTTTCTTTGCTCAACTGAGTCCCATTGGTTTTTATCACTGAGCTGTAGGTTTTTTCAAGGGGTGGATCACCATTCTGTTCTGGTACATTTCTATTGAAATTATTTCTAGTGTTTGCTATTTGATCACATGTATTATTTTGTCTCGTATTTTTTAGTTCTACGATTTGAGTATTCAATATATAATTTTGTTTCTCCAACTGTCCTACCTTATACGCCAGACTGGTTACTACCATATTTATTTTTAGAGCTGATGCTTTCACTAGTGATATATTTGTGTCTGTCAACTCATCTGCCTGAGAGAATATGAATAGATTTTCCAGGGCATCAATAATGCTTTCTATCATTTTTTCGGTGGTTTTTTTGTTCCTCACGAAAACTAGTATCCTGGTTGGTATTTTGTGGTAGGATTTCTTTTGATTCCGGTCTTTGTCTTGTGTCTTGCTCTTGCTTTCGAATTTTTTGTCTATCTTGTAGTTCTTGTGGACTTGTGTCAGGTTGTGATCTCTTTTGAGCATTTACGTCATTGGTATTTGGAGGCGTTCTTGCAATAGATAGCCTAGGTTTAAAAACATCTGTGTCGTCAGTGGCCGCTGCATTTTTATTTGTGCCATCCTGTATCTCGTTCCTGACAATAGCATTTTCGTCCACGATATTTTTATTTGGTGTACTCTCTACATCGTTATCTATGTTTATCGTTGACTGCGATTGTGCTTTTTTTTCGTCATCATTAATGTTTTTTTGAATGCCGATTATTTTATTTATCTCGGATATGGACATATTCATTGCATCTGTGGACTTGCTTCTATTTCTTGTTATTACTTCACGCAACACTTCTTTTTTTTTTACACCCCACTTTTCGCCATCACTCTTATCACCCATTGTCTTTTTTTTCGTTTATTTTTTACACCAACTACTCGATCAAATCGTCTAAATAAGCGGAGCAAACTTTACCACGTTCGTACTATCGCGGCTGAAGCTGATTCTCGATTCAGATAAGACCAGATTTGACTATAAAATATAAATCATACAAAAATAAATGAATAAGCTTATAAAAAAACAAAAATAGATAAAATCTATAAGTAGTTGACAAATTAAAAAAAAATAACTTACCAAAATTAAAAATATTTACAATATAATAAATATAAGCAACAAACAGACTAGAAAACAAAAATATTTATTATGCAGTTACATTACGAATAGAGTAGAATATAAGTAGAAAAATCGAAAGTTCGTAAATAATAAAATTGTTGTCACTATTTTCAGTTATGTTTCTATAATAATAATAATATGCTTGAAATTTCCGCTTTATGGACAACTTTTTGTGTCTCAATAATCAAATCAAATCAAAAAATGCTTTATTGTAAAAAAACAGAAATTCCTATTTACAAAGCTAATACCTATATATTAAGTAGTCTGCATTTGGTTATATCACTTGCATTTATACTTACTAAATAAGTCCCTTACTCTCCTGGCCCCTTGTCCCACGAGCACTTCATCAAACTCTGGACCAGCAGCATGGAAAAATGGTACTCCTGCTTCTCCTGCCACCGCTCTTGCTAGCAATGTTTTACCAGTTCCTGAAATAAATTTGTCAGTCAAGCACATGCCTTATTACAAACTTTTTTTAAACTCTTTTTAAATATTTAGGGAAAAAGATAAACTTGATCTTGTAAGTGAATGCTCATTAAAAAATATCTAAAATGGGAAAGTAGGTACTGGCCTATTTAATAAATAAAAAGAAATAGGTATAGTTGGAGTCGAGCAAATATTTGACGCGTGACACTTCCATCTTGTCATATTTGCCCAATACTAGGTTATTTCGATTTCACCAACTTTATTACAGCTGATACTTAGTCAGGGCCGGACTGACGAATATTGTTATTTATAAACCTTTGCAGAAAATGATTGCTGGGAAATTGGTCTAAGAATATGAATTATAATATAAATAAATTTGTTTTGATAAATTCTGTGCATTGTAATGATGAGATTCAGGATTGACCATTAATATCACAGGTCTTAACAAAAGCAATCTTAGTAGTGTATAACGATTAGTAGTGTATAACGATTAGTAGTGTATAACGATTAGTAGTGTATAACGATTAAATTAATAAATAAAATGCGGATCTGCAGCCCATATGATTTGACCAAATCGACGAGAAGGTAACTCGGTTTATGTATATCTCTTTTTAGTCATATAAAAGGATAAAGATACAAATACTTCGAGTGGGTGGTAATTATTATAATATAAATTAGCCATTAGTAACTTTTATATTATGAGTGGCCTGCCGTATTTGACACCCATGACAATATGGAAGTGTCACGCGTCAAATATTTGCTTGACCCCAACTATACCTACCTAACATAAAAATCACAAATACATACTTAGGTAGTTAATTTATTTAGGTAGGTAATTACCTGGTGGTCCTACAAGTAATACACCTTTGGGTAGTTTTCCACCTAAATTAGAAAACTTATCAGGATTTTTAAGGAACTCCACCACATCTTTCAGTTCCTGTTTTGCCTCATCTACTCCTTTGACATCATCAAAAGTAACATGTATTTCTTCTGGATCTACTTCTACTTGATTACCTAGCTGAATTCTAAAAAAAAGTACAATATATTTAAAATGCATATTTAGGTAAATAATTAAATTTTTTACTAACCTAAACACTGATCCACTGGCACTTGCCATTAAACTAACTATAATAGCTAAGAAAATAGCAATAGTTAGTACCTGTTGAGCTACTCTAAAATATTTTGAGGCTTTGCCACTTTTGGGTGCATTTGTATTTCCTAACAAATAGCCCTCAGCAAAGGCAATTTTAATTCTTTGCTTTTCAGTTTCAGATAAAGTAGACTCATCTACAGCAAGAAGTTTTTTTAGCTGTTCTGCATCTGTTACTGAAGGTCCACCCATACTGCTCAAAGGAACTTTGTTACCTGACTCATTTGAAGAAACAAGATTGTTTTTCAATCTATTCAGAATAGGAGGGTTGCGTTCCAGATCAGCTTTTATACTTCGGTCAGTCTTAAAACCTCTTGTTTGGATGTTAAAAGTAAACTTGTTCTCTGACAGCAATCCATGCATAAGGTTATTATAAAAGCCTTGTGGTATTTGCACTTTTTTTGAAGAACTTCTAATAACGAGGGTGGGAACATTTGTACTAAGTTGTGCTTGTGAAAATCCATGCTTATTCTCAAAAAAACTATTATTTGAAACGTAAGAAACGTTAAAGTTATTTAAAAATGGCTTATTTAACAGAGAAGTCACATTTAGGTGTTTGGCAAATGAAAAATCGCAATTTCTTATACTTTCGAGGAAGCTATCAGAACACAACGGTTGCTTGACATTCTTGGCTTTGTGTTGAGTCTTTCTATGAAAGAATGAGCCAGGTGTCGTCGTTATTTTAGCGCTGATTTGAGTCAATGTCGCGAACGCCTGTGAAAGTTGGAGGATGTTGAAAACAAGTTGCGTAAACAAACGTTTTTCGAGACAAACTTACCTGGTTTTGATTTTGTAAAGAAAACATATTGTTTTTACATAAATTGGATCAGTTCTGACTGTGGGTAAGGAAAACAAACTACAAATTTTTTGGAAAATGAATGAAAATACTTTTTTTAAGATAACCTCTATGACAAGTGACAAGTGATGAAGGAAAAATCAAATTCCAGTGTGACCAACATAAGCACGTTTAATTTGTAATCTCAACTGACACGTAAAACGAATAGAAATAGATCGCTTCACGAAGTGGCGCGATATGCGGAAAAGCCTATCTTTTAATGAAATGATAACGAGTGATTTTTAATTGCTCAAGGGAGGCCATGCATTTTAAAAGCATCATGGCCGTACTGCGTAGATAAGATGACATGATTGTTTTATGACATTTACGTCTTATTTGAATTTGTGTATTTGTAAAGTTTAAAAATTGGAGAAATTTTGTAATTTTTGCAGTTATTTGAAGGTAGGTTACTATTGCTTTAACTAATATTTCTCCGGGGAGTCGTCTTTTGACTATTATAAAGTGCTTTCAAAGTAAGATAGCTCAGGATTTTATATTACATACTGTCAAAAAACATTATTTTAGGTTTTCAACGTGACAACGCTGCTTTCTTGCAAATTCGCCCTATGATTTAATCTACGCGCTACTGCTACACTATGCATACTGGGTCACAGGCGCCCTTGAGCAAAATAATTAATAATCACTCGTTATTTTCACCACAGGTTAGTTCCGATATCCTGTTGTGAGGCCCCAGCACGTTCTTGAAGGTTTCCGTTTTGACCTGGCTGCAAAACGGTGGCGCCCTATTTAAAACCCCCCCTTACTCTCTGGCAATAGAGCTAGGGCAGTTGCACGCGGTCCCTCAGCCTCTCACCTCAGCTTGGCTTCGTGGTTTTGGCCAAAGAAACTTATAGAAGCTATAAGTTTCTTTGTTTTGGCTTAACTTTTATTTTTCTTCTTGTAACTTAATTTAAATACATTTTCTAAAAATAAAAAAAATTAATTAATTAATTAATCTTTAATAACAGCGAAAGGCGCGTTGCAACGCTGTATATAGATCTATATTTAGGTACAAATATTTTCTTTGATTCCAAAAGCAGGTTGTAATCATTGCAGTTAATAATATGAAAAATCGGAAAGACACGTCAATTTTATTTGTAAGGGGGACACTTTAAACGAATAGTTTTAACCTTCTTGTTTCAACACCCTAGGAGGGGTAGATGTCACCCTTAGAATCTTAAATAGAAATGGGGATCAAGTGGCACATCGTTTTAAAGGGCGTTCAATTCTCTTTTCAGTGGTGTCCTACTTTCTCGCTTTTTGTCCAGAGGTTTCCGAATAATCGCGTTTCAAAGTTGCAGAAACAATTAAACTTGCCTGCATTGAGATTTTGGTTTTCAGGTTAGTGTTTACACAAAAATTACTGCATTGAGTCTCCTTGTAGTACAAATGATTAGAAGATTAGGTGGCACCATGGGCGTAGCCAGACATTTTTCTAGGGGGGCCAAATACTAATAAACACAAAACATCATAAACATTAACGTTTTTTTATCAAATTCCATTAAGTGGCAACTTCTAGAGGGGATATGGTCCTCCCCTGCCTCCCCCTCGCTACGCCCATGGGTGACACCGTTTCAAACTTTATTTGGGGATTGGCAAAGTAACCTCGAAAAATTTACACAAAAAGTAATCTAATAAAATTTTGATAGTACTACGAGTACCTAGTTAATTTGCGTTCATTCGATGACTTATCACTGAAATTCCACAAAAAGCCTTGCTACTCTATCAAATTCTAAAAATACGTTGTTTTTTAATAAAAAAAAAACATGGTCAGCAAATTTAAAAGATGTAGCCAAAACGGGAATATTATTGTTAATTCGCTTTTGCTTGTTGGACTGTTCAGTGAAAACTTTTATTAAACGCATAAAGTGTGAAAATGGTTTATTCTCTTCAAGAAAGAACTGAAATTATTTTCATTTATGGAGAGGTTGGAAAGTGCGCACGAATTTAAGGACGGCATTGATTTTCAATGAAAGAAATCGAAATCGTGAAGTAAGTCACAGATATGTGCTGGATTTGGTGGCAAAGTTCTCCGAAACTGGTTCGGTGAGTAATAGAAAAATAAATAACCTACGAGTGATGAATGAAGGAGCTCAAATTGAGGTTTTGGGATTATTTGCTGCAGAGCCCACCAGCTCCTTGCGGACAGTAGCAGAACAGACAGGAATATCACACGAGACTGTAAGAATAACGGCACTGAAAATGCATAAACTCCATCCATACAAAATGCAGATACTTCAAGAACTCTATGACGATGATTTTGATAGAAGAATAGAGTTTTGTGAATTCATGAGTCGTCAAGTCAACGCCATCCCTAATATTCTGCCGAATATCTGTTTCAGCGATGAATGTTCATTTTTTCTAAATGGAAATGTTAACAAACAAAATTATCGATATTGAAGTGACGAAAACCCGCATATTTTTCGAGAAGGACATACACAATATCACCAAAAAGTTAATGTTTGGGCTGGTATTCTTGGAAATGCCATTATTGGTCCTTTATTTATTGAAGAAAACTTGACAGGTGATCTGTACCTACCTTAATATGCTTGAAGAGACTATTGATCCTCTTATCACCCATGAGCTAGAAACTCAAATTTATGCAGAGGGTAATTCAGTTTTACAGGAGGATTTGATAACATTCCAGCAGGACGGTGCTCCACCTCATTATTTTCTTCCGGTCCGACAGTGGTTAAACGAGAGATTCCCGGATAGATGGATTGGCAGAAAGGAACCAATAGTATGGCCTCCAAGATCACCGGATTTAACACTTTAAGAACTTTAAGACTTCTTTCTTTGGGGACATCTTAAATCCATTATTTATAAAACACAACCTGATGATATTGATGATCTTAAAAGGCGAATTGCAGCAGAGTGCAGGTCAATTCCCGGTGAAGTTTTCCGAAATGTTAGGGAGGAGTTCGAAAACAGACTTTATTATTGTTTACAGGAAAATGGACAACAATTTGAATTTACTTATAAGTGCGTAAGTATATAGATCCCATGTGTTTTATTGTAGAAATTTCTCTTCCGCAATAAAAAGTTATTTTTGTCGAAGTAAAATAATCAATAAATAAGAAATCAATTGTTTAAACTAGATTTTCTTCCTGTTATTCAACGATTTTAACGGTGCCGCCTAATCTTCTAATCATTTGTACTACAAAGGAGACCCCAACACCGAACAATTCTTTTTCAGAGCAGTACGTTTGTTGGGTGGCAATAAAAAGCAACCATTTTCTTATGAAAGAAGAATTTTTTCTGAAAGCTCGATATATCTGAACTTCTGATGGATTTATCTAATTATGATTGGAACGTGCTTTATCTCACAGACGATATAAATAAAGCGTTTAACTTGTTTTATGACGTTTTTTGTCGGAAATTTAATAATCATTTTCTGATGACTAAATGTCATAAAAAACCGGAAGACGGAAAAAAATGGGTGACTCCTAAGGTAAGAAGTTCGAGTACAGCCTTAAGAGACCTATACAACCTATCAAACTGCTACCCTTTTCTAAAAGAGTCTTATAAAACGGCAAAAAGAAGACATAAAAATATGGTCGAAACAACAAAACGAGAATATTATCAGTTCAAAATTTTTTCCTCGGATAATCCGGGCAAAATGGCTTGGAATGTTATTTCTGATCTTTCGGGAAAGGCCAAAAAACAAAATAATAGTAATTTTAAATTAATACATAAGGATAATGTTCTAGAGGATCCTCAGGATATAGCAAATTTATTTAATCAATATTTTGCTAATATACCGATCGAGATACTTAGTAAAATAAATTATGTTCATAATAGTAATAGTAATCAGTGTACAATTGACGAAAACAATTCATCATTTTTTCTCAGACCTGTGTGTGAAGAGGATATGCTGCGCATAATAAATTGTAAATTAAAGAATAAATGGTCAGCGGGAATGGATGATATACCAGTATGCTTGCTAAAAAAGATAGGGGTCGCTATATAGTTAAGCCGCTTGTATATCTAATTAATTTAAGTTTCTTGTCCGGTAAATTTCCGGGTATTCTTAAAACCGGAAAAGTTGTACCAATCTTTAAAAAGGGTGACCCTCAACTGGTCGAAAATTATAGGCCAGTGTGTTTGTCGTCCTCTTTTTCAAAAATCTTTGAATATGCTTTTTTAGAACGCCTTTTGTTGTTTTTAGGTAAACATAGTATAATTACGGATAGGCAGCATGGTTTTGTTTCTGGGAGGTCGACGGGTACGGCAATTCATGACTTTTTATGAGGGTGTACCTACTCGAGAAGATTGACGCGGGTGAGTGCCCCGTGGGGATTTTTTTTGATCTTAGCCGAGCTTTCGACTGCGTCAATCACTCAAAACTATGTGATAAGCTTTCTAGATATGGCATCAGGGGTGCCCCTTTACGATGGGTTGAGTCATTTATTGCATCTCGTAATCAATATGTTAGTATTGAACATAGTCATGGTTTTGGAAGGAGTAGGTTTGAGTCAGAGGGTGGCGATGTAAATGTGGGCATACCACGCAGGGTTCCATCTTGGGCCTATTGTTTTTTATTTTGTATATTAATGACCTGGTTAATGTGACGCCAAACGTTTACTTTACGATTTATGCGGATGACACATCAATCATTATGTCGAATGAGTCCCTAGAGACTTTGCAGACAAACATTAATTGTGAGTTGGAGCACTTAAATGAGTGGTTTGGTAGCAATGACCTTTACGTAAATGCCAGCAAGACCCAGGCGCTTCTTTTTCAATCAAATCAAAGACTTACACCAACAATACCAAATTTGAATATTAATAGTGTTCCTATAGTGTTTAGCGAGAAGGCTAAGTTTTTGGGAATTAATGTCGATAGATTTTTATCGTGGAAACCGCATTGCCAAGAACTTTGTGCAAAGCTCAACTCAGTCTCGTATCAGTTTAGAACGTTGTATGCAGTGTTGACTACTCAGCAACTGTTAAATCTTTATCACGCACAGGTAGGTAGCATGCAGACTATCATATGGCGTCTGTTTCTGGGGTGGGTCAGCCTTGGCTAATGATATTCTTATATGCCAAAAAAAAAATTTGAGAATAATAAAAAATGTGCCTTCCCCATATTCGTGTAGAGAACTTTTTAAAATGTACAATGTATTAACTGTTACGTCATTATTTATTTTTGAATTATGTGTTTATGTGTTTTTAAATAGGGATAAATTTAAAAAAAATTGTATGTATCACAATTTTAATACTAGACAAAAGTCTGATTTTTGCGTACCATTGACAAGGCTGAATATTACTAAAAATTCGCCTAATGTTCTAGGACTTAAATTGTTTAATACACTTCCGCCCGATATAAAATAATACTTTATCAAGTTTTAAGAATGCTTTAAAAAAACTGTTAATTAGCAGAACTATTTATAATTTGAACGAATTTTATAACACTTGAATTTGTGTGCATCCCTTCGTTGTTTGTTCATTTGTCTGTTGGATTATTTGTTAGATTATTGTGTTTTAATAATTGACGAAATCTATACATTTTATATGTCTTTAGAAAAATAAACATTTATTTATTATTATTATTATTATTTATTTATTAATGCAATAATTTTTGTGTAACCACTAACCTGAAAACCAAAATCTCAATGCAGGCAAGTTTAATTGTTTCTGCAACTTTGAAACGCGATTATTCGGACACCTCTAGACAAAAAGCAACAAAGTAGGATACCACTGAAAAGAGAATTGAACGCCCTTTAAAACGATGTGCCATTTGACCCCCATTCACATTTAAGATTCTAAGGATGACATCTGCCCCTCCTAGGGGGTTGAAACAAGAAGGCTAAAACTATATTCATTTAAAGTGTCCCCCTTATAAATGAAATTGACGTGTCTTTCCGATTTTTCATATTTTTAACTGCAAGAAAGATAGTAAGGGTGGGAAGTTTTCAAATTGACACCCTGTATAATATTCCTAAAGAGGCGCCGAAGTTATCATTTTTTTTAAGCGTCTTCACTTTCTACGTCTATCTTTAAAACAGTACGCGTGTGGATATACTGGATTTGTGGTTCCGACGAAATGCTACAAATTAAATAATTGATAACAATGAGGATGCATGGTAAGTTTGTCAATACAGCATTAAAGCCGACTAAAGGCATAGATACCAATTCGTGTATTTGCCAAACATCCGAATATGTGGAGCCGGTTGCTATATATGCCAAACATATCCGTTTGCGTATTTGTCTTTGGTAACACCCTATCCACATATTCGTCTATTTATTGCCAAATGACTTATTTAACAGTTTTCTTTATCGCTTTGTTTACAGAAATCTTAACGTATAAAAGGCCTGTATTATGCTTTTATTGGATTATATTCGGTATATTTTCGTCAAAACATCGTAAGTCACATTATACGTTTTTGTGTAGTTTAACATACGAATAGTTGGTGAATTCAAAATTAATTTCCCCATAATTCCGTACCATAGACAAAGCCTTTATTATAAAGGGTGTTTCAATAAGAACGCAATATTTTAAGTTTCAATAAAACATGATTTTTAGTAGTAAAGTATTAAAATATTTATTGTGTTATAATGTAGACATTCGGGAATTATGTATGGAACAACACATTAGGTAAATGACCGCCAAGGCTTCGCTGGCACATGCGTACTCTTTTGTCGAAATTTTGAATAACGGTGTTGCATACATGTGGCGGTATTTCAGTGATGCAGCGTCTAATTTCGGCCTTCAATGCTTCGGTGGTCGCAGGCTTGTTGGCATAAACCTGTGACTTCAGATAACCCCATAGCCAAAAGTCCAAAGGAGTTAAATCGCAAGAGCGCGGTGGCCAATTCTGGTCACCAAACCGGGAGATGACACGACCAGGAAAAGACTCGTGCAAGACTGTTAATGTTTCACGGGCGGTATGGCAAGTGGCACACCATCCTGCTGAAACCACATTTCGTCGAGAGCAATATCTTCCAATTGAGGTACAAAAAACTGGGTTATCATAGCACGATAACGTTCGCCATTCACGGTTACTGCATTACCAGCCTCATCTTCAAAGAAAAACGGCCCAATGATTCCTCCAGACCATAATGCACACCAAATAGTGACACGTTTTGGATGCATTGCTTTTTCATGAATCATTCGTGGATTTTCTGCGCCCCAAATGCGCTGATTATGGTCTGTTGGCAGAAGTTGTTGAGTCAATTGAACTTTATAGGCGTGGAGTTTCAAATCTTTAGTTAGAATACGCTGAAGAGTGGGTGTTGTAATGTCCAATTCTTGTGCACGATGACGAATCGACGTCCTTGGACTCTCAGCCACACTCTCGCGAACAGCCGTGATGTTTTGTTCTGAACGACCTCTACGAGCTCGTGTCGTATGTTTCACATCACTAACCGAACCAGTACTTTCGAATTTTTCGATTAGTCTTTTCACAGTAGACGACTTAGGAATATTATTCCGACCGAAAATTGGACGTATTTTACGAATCGTGGCAATCAAACTTTCACCATTTTGATAATATTGTTTAACATTAATTAACAATCAGGACGCGTTGTTCCATCGTGTAATGCTCCATGTTGACCATAGACAAGGGAGATGCGCTTATGGTAGGGAATGTTGACTAACTCCAAATTTTTGAGTTCTGTGCTAACTCCTGTCTGTCTCCTATCGACGTGACATATCATATAAGGTTTTCTCAACTGACAGCCAAACTGGCGCGCAATTCAAATCTTGCGCTCTTATTGATACACCCTTTATATATATTTATATAAATAAGAGACCATAATTTTCTTTGATAATAGAAATGTTATTAGACGCTAAATTCGTGAATGCAAGAAGCAGGCCATGATACAACTATGGAAGCAGGCCTTCTATTGGGAACAGTGTTACAAACATACAAACGTAAAGAAATGTCACCAAGTCTCTTGTCATTAGTAATGTCAATCCGCCATTTTCAAATCAGCCATCATTCTTAAGAAAGAGGCTTTTTTACCGCATCGTTTGGCTTTTTTCAGAAAAACTTAGAATTTTCGTACCGGGAACGGGTGTTTTATTATTGGTCTACTGAAAAAACGATTTAACATTTTCAAAAATGTCCGATGCAGAAGATTCCACTGCTGGTAAGTACTATCGTCCTAATCGAAGTCGTGGAACAAACCTGTCTTAAATTCTGCTTTCTGATTTGGTAGATCACCGGTGGCTTTTAAAAAATGCGATTGAAAAAGTTTTTAATTATTATTATCATTACGCATTTCACAGATAAACTGGTTTCTTCTGTTTCTATAATATTAAATAATTTGGAAATATTTTGGTCTTAAATTTTCCTTAATTACTAGGTATACCTAATCACTCTTTTCGAGTAATTACCAGATATTTTTAGTACAAATACAAACAGGAAAATACTTTAATACATCCTTACTTTATTATACAAGGCAAGGAGGCGCGGTCATACGATGGGGGCCATGGCCCCCCCCCCCTTGGCGTCGATTTACATCATAAAAGCCCTGCCTCCATAAATTGAAATCGTGTCAAACCCTTAATTTTTTAAAAATATTAATAAAAATAATTAAGTAAGTAGGTATAATATACATAATATAGGTATCTATAATTTTCTTAAAATTTACTTAGCCGTTTTTTGCGTATTTTTCCTACTTGAAAACCAAGAATCATCAACAAAAAAGGGCGTGGCACCCAAAAATTTTTCGTCTGCGGCGCTAAGACTTTCCTACCGCCGCCTCTCTAAATTGGCATGAGCCGCCACTGCATGGCCCCCCCTCAAAATGTTGATATGACCGCCCCTGAAGGCAAGGTGGGATGTCTTGGCCGTTTACCCTAGTTAAGACCTTAATTTTGTTCAATTTTCCTTAATTTTGTTCAATTTTCCTTAATTTTGTTTAATTGTTATCTGATGTAGGTACTTAAAAATGCCACCATAGCTTTATGAATGTTTTTATGTTAGGTAGGTAATTGTTAATTTAATTTTTTCCCAGTTGGTCTGCATAAATCCACCTTATGGATTTTATGATGCCGATTATGCTTATTAAAGACTACAATTAGTAAAGCCGCTCTCTTGAGTCCAGTGACTTAAGTTTCAATATCTCTGATTATCTTAACATTTTTGAATAAAATAACTGTTAGCCCAAATTTGTAATATCAAATAATACTCGATACTGGCTGTTAGTGTGATTATTGCTTTGGCTTTTTAGTTCGAAAGACTCGTTCTGGTAGGGCAGTCAAAACTCCAGCTAAGTCCAAACCAGCACCGAAGCAGGCAGGTCGTAAAACTCGTAAGAAGGTTGTTGTAATGGAAGTAGAAGTGACAGATGATGAAGAAACCGAACAAATTGAGGAAGCCGAGGAACCTGTTGGTAAAAAGGTAAAAGTAACTTATTAAAATAAAATTTGAAATCAATGTTTTTAAAATCAGTAACTATACTGATACAAGTGCAAACCTAGTGTTGATAACTTTGATATAAAGTTAGAAATGTTATATTAGGATTTTAACAGGAACAATTTAATTAATTGAACATGGTTGTTTCAAAATACACTATAATTCTTACATACTTAACATGATGAATTTTAAACATAATTTGTCTAGTAATTCGTTAACATTACTCTATGTAGATGTCTTAATATTTTTATTTTTGTATACCCAGGCTAGACTTAATGAAGATAAGCTTCTGGAAGCATCAGATGATGAAAATATTGAGGAAAACAAAAATGAAGATGCCTTACTAAACAGTGGAGATGAAACTGACAAAAAGAATGAATCTGTAGAATTGGTAGGTGCTTTTACATGATTTTATTTGATGCTAAAGTTTCTTTACCATAGTTATTTAGATATACCCACTTATAAGTTTATTTTTTTTATAAGGTTAAGAAATACTGTTCTTAGGAGGTTAAGAAACAAACCACTATTAGTTGTTTTAAGATATAGTTTATTTCTTTACTTATTTATTTATTATTTTCATCAACAAGGCTAACAATCCTCAACAAAATACAATACAAAAGGATGCAAGGATATTAAAATCCCATTCTATTTTCTAATCTAAGAATAAATAAATTATTTTCAGTTGTATATACAGGGACCTGCAAGTCAGCTCTCTTGGTCTCTAAATTCTATACTATTAGAGATACAGATTTTAATCGGCTACAGGGTAATACCTATGATAGGGGTAGTGATGTAAAATTTCCAAAAGATTTGAATGTTGCGAATATTTCGGAAATATTAGTAAATTTTGGAGAATTTCGTTTTCCTAGTATTTAAATTAAGCTTAAAAATGCAAGTATAGCAACTTTTAATTGAAACAATATATTTAGAAGGCACACACATGTGTTGAACAAATTATTTCTTACTAGTACCAGGTTACGCATACCTACTACTCTACTACCTACTAAATATTTCACAATAATGTATAATATAATAGAGCCCAAACAATTTTTGTAGGATTGTAGGTTTATTTTTTTACTAAAATAAAATCGTTTTTTTGCAAGAAAAATGTCTTAATAATAGGCTGAATAAGGACTTGGGTCAATGGCCATTTGGGAAACCAATAAAGTTCTTCTTAATAATAATAATATAATACTTAACAGAAAAGAAAACTATGAGTATGAGTACAAACTAATAATCCATGTCTGAAAAATCTTCCGGTCTGACACTCGATTCTGTGTTATGAACTGCGTCATCATCACTTTCGGTATTAGAGGAGATTGTTTCTGTTATATTGTGACATTTTTTTTGACTTTTCTATAATTATCTTATAACTAACCACATTGGATACTGCAGAAATATGTCACTTTAACGAAACTTTTCTCATTCACTGTGTTCAGGGTTTTGAAAGGCCTTCATCAAGAAAATGAATAAAAAGTAATAGTCAAGGAGACCAGGCAAAAGACAGAAGAACAAATTCCTGTATGATGCCGCAAAATCCATGGATTTTTTTTCCTAAAAGAACTATCCACAATAAAAAAAAATGATGGCTGAAATTAAGCCTCTTTTTCTAAAATATCATTAAGAGTTTTCCAACGAACTTTAAAAGCAATAAATTTTAGTTATTTTAAACGAAATTATTTCGAAGAAATACGGTAAGTTCAAGAAAAAGGGGAAAAAATTACACCGACAAAACATGGCTCCATGAAGGGCACACAGTTGAGAAGGTATGGCAAGATCTAAATATTAAAAGTTCAAGGCGGGCAAATCCTAGTAGAAAAGGTTGGCGCCTTATAAGATCAGGTTTTAAGGGTTAGTGAAATAAATTTAATTTATCAGAAATTAGGTGACGTTTCGACGAAATTTCATCATTTATTATTTTTTAAAATGCACACACCACCGAAATATATTCCCCTGACGTCCCACAACCTCCCTCTATATGCTAGTGATGAGTCACTGAAAAATTTTGGACTTTGAGTCAGGGTTGAGATGATTAAAATCAATTGATTACAATCACGGTTAAAATCATGATTTTAATCGATATAATATTTTTTTTTTTTAAATCAGGATTAATTTAAAAAAAGAGTTTTAAAATTTTAACACTTAAAATGTATTTGTTCATACAAAAAATAAAACCCAGACGCATTTTTATGTGGTGTTATTTATTATTTTATTATAATAATCGAAGAGAACAGCTGGTTATTACAAAAATAAAACTTTAAAAAAATTAAAAAATTAAAACTAAAAAAACGTTTTTAATACAAAAAAATGCTTAATTTAAACAAAAAATATAAAAAAACCCAAGTGTTATAATGCTTAAATAGAAATACTAGTTTAGCTGCTTTGTCACTGCCAAGTCTGTTTCTTATATCTGAATGTACGAATCCATAAGTAGTTTTTGTATTTGTAGAAAACATCCTTTCGATATCAGCAGACGGTGCACAGGCACACAAAACAGAAATTACTATAGGGAGCACTTGCTTAATGTCTGAAACATCTTTTTGAGATCTCCACCACTGTACTGCTGTTATATTTTTGATTATTTCCTCTGAAAACAGAGTTTTGTGAAAAGGGTCCGACTTAGCTTCCAACTTAATTAGTAATGGTAATAATCCTGTGTCTGCAAAATATTTGGAAACAATGTGTAGAGCATCTCTCTTTTCTTCAGCTAGTAATGGATATTCTTCTTTCTTTATTGTAGGGTCCAAAATATACGCCAAAAAGTGAAAGGGGGTTAGAGCTTGAACATATCTGTTCTTAAATAATTGATATTGACGCAAGCTTCTTTCTTCTTCAAATTCAAAACTGTCAAAAATAGCCAGTAACTTTTTCCATATGTAAACTGCTTGAGATAAAAATGCACCTTTTTGTTGCATTGCATCCAGTGCTACAGAAATTGGTTTTAGCAACTGTAGAAAATCTTCAGCCATCCTTTTAATACAGATATCTGAAACTTTTTTAAAAATCACTGGATCAATTTGATCTTTATGCTCTTCACATATTAATAACAATTTTTGCCACTCATTTACATAGATCTCAAGACAATCTGAAAGTGTATTCCATCGAACATCCTGAGGTAAGACCAATTTCTTACCCCCTTTTTCTTTATACCAAGCATTTGGCAAATGGGTCTTTCTGAAGTATTTCACAATATGTACTATATATGTTGTTTTATCTGCAATGCTTCTAAATCTTTGGAGAGCAAACTAAGTAAGTGTGCCGAACAACCATATGTAATTATAGGGTAATTGGATGACTCGGTAATTTTTTTCTTCATACTGACCATGTTGCTCGCATTATCTGTAACAATACTGGTAACTTTACAGTTATATTCATTTTTGCACTTATTTATTGAGTTAATAGCCGATTCGGCAAGATAGTCAGCTGTATGGGGATGACCAGAGTAGTAGAGTCGTCGAACAACACAGTCGTGTAATTTTATTTTGTAAACATATTATTTGTTCTTAAAATATTTTTAAACGAATTTAAGTATGAGTGATAAAAAAAGGTGATGGAAAGCCGACAGTAAAATTAAAGAATACCTTAGGTATTCGAAAACAGGAAAAAATAAGAAGTAATTCACTGGGATCCTTAATCTTCAGCAAAGACGAAATAAATACGATAATAGGTTCTCCATGTAAACAAACTGATAAATTGCAAATACCATGGAGTTGCGAAAATATAGAAAGCTATGCAAATTTACAAATACCAAGAAGTTCCGAAAATATAGACAGCGATGCAAATTTAAAAACGACTATAGGTCAATCGCCCTTTAATCCTAGTCGCGCGGTATTTAGAACACCACCCGGAACACCTGCAGTAGAATCACAGCATCTGACTAAAAATCCTGCCGAAAATAATAAAAGAACAAGATCAGAATCAAGTCCAGAGCAAGAAAATTCATCTAAACGCCAACGCGACAATCTGAATATAATGCAGGATAATTGCACTACACAAACAGAAACCCTAACGGAGGAGATGATAGAGTAATTGTCTATGCAGTTCACTTTTTATCTGTCTTTTTAACTGCCGACCAGTTACATTTAAAAAATCAATAGCACCACCATAATTATTAAAATGCGCACAGAGCCTTACAAGTGGAGAATTTTTATAAAGGTTAGTCCTGGGTGCATGAATATAAAATAAACCTGTAGCTCTGCTGTTAATACGACCTATTCTAAATGAAAGTTGTTGCAAAAACTCCTTATTATCAATATTATTCATAATTATCCCACAGAGAAAGAGCATACCTGCTTCAATACGCATTTGCTGCAAGCTAGGAAAATTAAACAAAGTACATAAGAGTTTCTGATCAGTTCCTCTTTGTGGGTACACTGAGAAAGCCTTGTAATGCAAGAATTTCAAGAACCTTCTCTGCACAACCTCCAACCTGTATATTTTATTGGCATATTGAGGATCCCAGATGATACATGCATATTGAAGCTTTGCAACCACCAATGATTTATACAATGCCATTATTGTATTGATATTTTTAAAATATTTACAAGTTCTTATGATGAATCGAAGAATTTTTACAGCACTAGCAGTTACATGTTCGATGTTGTCATTGAAATTTAATTTGGGATCAAAATAAACTCCAAGGTCCCTGTGCAAATCCGTTCTTTTCAAGGGCATATTATTTATGGAATAATTAAATAGAATTTTGTGTGTTTTACATGTAAAGGACATTACTGCGCATTTATTTGTGTTTATATTCAAATTGTGCTTTCTACACCAACGAGCAACCGCATCCAAATCTTCCTGCATAGCCATTGCATCTGTTTCACTTCTAATCGCATGAAAAATCTTATAGTCGTCAGCAAAGATCAGACCTTTGGAGAAATTGAGATTTTCGCCGATATTAATCACCAATAAAAACAGAAGTGGGCCAAGGTTAGAGCCCTGGGGCACCCCTGATTCAGGTGTAAATTTATGAGACTTATAACCTTTAAGCTCAACAAACAAACTTCTTTCATGCAAATATGATGACAACAAAGATATAATATTGTGATCACATACACCAGCAGAAAAAAAAATGGGAAACACCGAAAATACGAAAGAAACATGAATCGATAATCAGGGTTGATAATGTTAATGACCCAAAAAAAACAATGAAAAAATTTAAGCAACAAGTAGACATTAAAGACATCGAACAGGGTTTCAAAAGCATAAAGCAAACAAAAAATGGCGCTTTAATTGTGGAAAGTTATGACAAAAATCAACAAGCAAAACTTCAATCAGCAATAAAGACAAATAATGAATTTAAATATAAAGAAAATGAAAACGCTGACCCTATGTTCGTAATAACCGGCATTGAAAAAGGTTTTACAAATATTTATATATAGATCCTTTATTTAGCACCTGGCTAATAACAAATTACAACATTATATCCAAATTTGCTTACAAAAATCAGCTTAATACTGCACAAAATCATCCTAATGTCTAAAGTCATACATATACAAACCATACAGCTCAAAAAAACAAAAAAAACGTAGTTTACTATTATAATGTAAAGTTATTACGCATTACCCATAGGAGTAAATCATAAATCTATACTCTCGACTCAAAGCTTGACATGCACTTAAACTATCATTCTCGCAATAGTCTTTGCTTTAGCACATTTTTAAATTGCTTAACATTGGCTACAGTTTTAATTTCGATTGGAAGCTTATTAAACTCTAACAAGCCTTTATGATACAGTCCATTCTCTGTACTTTTCTTATTTTTAGTTGTAACATAAAAATTTCTTTTATTTCTTGTATTATAAGAGTGCATTATTACATGGTTTTCCAATTTGTTAGTCAAGTACTCTGGTGTTAAGTTATTTTGGATTTTGTATATTAGGATCATGCTCTGGTAAATAAGAAATTTATTTATTGGGAGCCAACCAAGTTTTTTTAACATACTCCCAATAGAAGTGTCCCGTCTTTCATTGAGAATGACCCTCATTGCCCTGTTTTGGAATTTTTGAAGTCTATTCAGTTCATTCCCATTACCCAAATACAATATTGATGAGCTAAATATAAAATGAGGCAAGACTAAGGTGTTACAAACAGTAATTTTGGTCCATCGAGACAGAGTAGTTGTGAACCTAGAAAGAAAATTTACACCCTTCGTAATTTTTTCAATAACATGTTCCAAGTGATCCTTAAATTTAAGATTATGATCAATAATAAACCCCAGATATTTATGTTTTGAAGTCAGTTCAACTCCTTCTTTACCTACCCTAATTTGAATATTCTTTGCTATACCAGAATCATGTACATTTTTGTTACCAATTATCATAAATTTTGATTTTTTTGCATTAAGTTTTAAGGTATTACTGTTGAACCACCCATGCAGGCAACCCAAATCAACGTTCACAGTGTCAATCAACGTCTTCAGATCTTTTGAGTAATAATATACAAGTGTATCGTCTGCAAACAAATGCAGTGAACATTCCTTAACCGCCAACGCTATGTCTTTAATATAAATTATAAACAATAAAGGTCCCAAAGTACTACCCTGAGGCACGCCAATATCATTCTCAATCTCCGATGAAAGTTGCCCACCGATTTTTGTTACCTGCAATCTGTGGTCAAGGTAGTCCACAAGCCAGGCCAATGCCATGTCAACTATACTATATTTTTTTAATTTTAAAATTAACTTTGCTCTATCTATAGTTTCGAAAGCTCGTTTTAAGTCCAGGAAAACAGCAGCAACAATATAATTATCATCTAATAAATGTTTCCATTCATAAAGAATGTGCTGCATCACAGATTCACAGCTATGCTTTTTTCTAAACCCTGACTGATTTTCAATTAAAATATGGTTCACTTCAATGAAATTAATAAGCTGGTTATATACCACCCTCTCTAATATTTTTTCAATCGTTGATAATACATTAATTGGTCTAAAGTCTTCTGCTTTAATTGCTCCCTTAATTTTCTGAACTGGTATAACATGTGAAATTTTTAACAATAATGGTACCCTACCAATCTCAAGTGAAGTATTTATTAGATGTAATAAAGGTTCCTTAATATTTTCAAAAGTGTTTTTAAGGAACTCTACAGATATGTCATCAGGACTTGCTTTATTAGGCAAACTAAATAGGATTTCTTGTAATTGTTTTACGTCAATCAGTTGGAAAAAGTTAAAGAGTGTCTTGTTGGTTTTGAATGAATGTATCTGGTAGTGAATGTTGTATATCAATTGTAGCCACTACTTCTCTAACACTATCAACAAAGTATTTATTCATTTCTTCAGCAATAGAATTTGTTGATTCCCAAACAACCCCATTCAACTCTAATCTTTCAATTTGTTTCTTTTTTCTATCAGTTATTAGTTCGCCCAATGTTTCCCACATCTTTTTTGGATCACTCTTAACATCATCAATTTTTTTGTGACAAAAATGTTTTTTTTCTTTCCTTACAACTGTTAAAACCCTGTTTCTATATTGTTTATATATTTCTCTATTTTCTTCAGTTTTATTTACCTTATAATTCTTGTAACTATTATCCCTCTCAGTAATTGCAATTTTTAAAAATTGAAATGATGAATTTATGGTTGAACTGGAAAGATTAAATAATGATATTGTTGAAGAACTTCAAATAACTATTAAGGATAAGATCAAAGTAGTCACAAAAAAACAATGCAGAAACCCGAGTCGAGAAAATTGGATCCTGCAAGCTCCAGCAAAAATTGTAAAATGGTTTTTAAAGAGAGAAAAAATATTCTTTGACTTGGTTACTGTTAATGTTGAGGAACACGTAAATTTGGCAATATGTTTTAAATGCTCCGGGTTTGATCATGTAGCAAAATACTGTGCAGAAAACATTATGGAAAAGACTGTGAACTGGTTATTAAAGATTTTAAATGCCCTAATTGTCAAAAAATGAAATACCCGGATGTAAAACACTCTGCAAGAGACACAAATTGCCCAGTATTTAAACGAAGACTAGCTAGATTTCGAAATAATATTTACTATGATGAAGATTTTTTATAGATAACCAGAAGCAAGAGACACAAACAAAAAACCTTAATATACCTCAACCCAAAAATAATAATTCAGATACGGAAGATCAGAAGAATAGCCTTAGATACACCAAAATGTCAGATCGTTAGAAAACAGTGTGGACTTGATAAACATGTTACTTGAAGAGCATCAAAACTGTAAATGTATTTGTGTTACAGAACATTGGAAAAAATCAAAACAATTAAAAGTAATGTGTATAGACAACTTTAAACTCGCTTCTAGTTTTTCCAGAGAAAAAGGGTATGGTGGTGCAGCTATCTACTTGAATAAAAACATCAAATATTTAAGACGAAGAAAGATTGAGGAAATGTCGCTTGCAGATGTGTTTGAATGTGCCAGTGTGGAATGTCTTCTCACAAATGAGAATATTATCATAATTGCAGTGTATAGACCTCCTAAAGGAGACATAAAAATATTTTTCCAAAAGTTAGAGACATTACTTCATGTGATCATTCCAGATAATAAAAAAGTTTTTCTCGTAGGTGACTTTAACATAGAACTTATTAAGGTAAATATCTCTAGGACACAATTTCTATCTGTCCTAACTTCTTTTGATCCAACAATTTCAGAAAACACTAGAATAACACCAAATTCGGAATCGTCTGTCGATAACATTTTTACAAATGTTCCAAAGAATTCTGTTGTAAGTTATGTATTATACACTACTATTTCAGATCATACAGCCCAGAAATTTGTACTTAATCTAAATTTAGTTAGTAAAAAGGCTTGTTATTTTAAAAGATTTTTTGGTGAGGAAAATAAAAAAGACTTTTTTAATATTCTCATTGAGCAACAGTGGCAGGATGTTTATTTAGTGAATCAGACTGATGTAAATCAACAATGGTATGCTTTTATGGATAGATTTATAATGTTATTTAATCAAGCCTTTCCTCGAAAGTTATTTAATCCAAACCAAAAATTAAAACAGCTTTTATAACAAAAATGAACAAATTCAAGTTGTAAAAAGTATATTAGACAATCTCCTAATTCTAAAAATGCATGCACTACACCGTAAGGATAAAAAACTCGGACAATAAAAATTAATGTATGTGGTCAATATATAAGGAAATGACAAAAAATACGAAGTGTAGCACTGAATGTATGATCGCTGGAAATCCTGATGAAATTTTAAATAATTTTAATACATTTTTAATTGACTCAATACCAGAACTGCTAAAAAATCTGCCTAGTAATATAAACAGTAAAACAAACATCCAAGAAAACCAAAGATCATTAATTCTACGGCCCGTTACAGAACAGGAAATAGTGAACATAACACAAAAAATAAAAAATAAACATAGTTCTGGAGACGATGAAATTCCTACTAGCCTTATTCGTCGGATAATTCCAGCGACCACTAAGGTTCTATGCTACATACTTAACAACTCACTGACGCAGGGTGTGTTTCCTGAGGCCTTAAAACTGTTAACAGTAAAGCCTTTGTACAAATGTAAGGGTGATAAAAATAACTTTAGTAACTATAGGCCTATAAGCCTACTGCCGGGGTTTCAAAGGTTTTTGAAATCATTATGTGTGTTAGAATAATGGAATTTATGAATGAGTGTGGAGTTTTTTCTGAAAATCAGCATGGTTTCCTAGCTAGGAGGTCTACGCAAACAGCAATTTTTCAATTCACACAGGCAATATTAGGACATTTGGAGAGAGGTGATATGGGGCTGGGCATGTTTCTTGATTTGTGAAAGGCCTTTGATTGTTTAGACAGACATATGCTATTAAAAAAACTTTATTTGTATGGAATTAAAGAACAAGCTCTTGAATGGTTTAGGTCTTATTTAAGCAACAGAAGTCAAAGGGTTGTCATCAATAAAGATGGAATTGACTATAAATCTGAAATAATGCAAAATACAGTAGGAGTACCACAAGGCAGTATTCTTGGACCAGTTCTTTTTATTATTTTTATGAGTGATATTGATCTTGAAATAAAACATCAAAATTTTAATATAACACAGTACGCAGATGATACAAATTTATTGGTAAAGGGCTTAAATATTAGCGAGCTTTCTGATAATGCAAGCAATATCTTTCATTTGGCAGATAGTTGGTTTCAAAAAATCAATTATGTTTAAATAGAGAAAAAACAAATACAATTATATTTAGAACTAAGCAAAATAGAACAGAAAAACCAGAGTCAATTTTAATAAACCAAAATGAGTTTAAAATCAGCAACAGTACGAAATTTTTAGGAGTTCACATAGATGAATTTTTGAACTGGTCCAACCATGTAGAGAATCTTAATGGTAATTTAAATCAAATTTGTTATTGTCTAAGATTTGTCTCAAGGTACTTAGATGAGTCATCTAGAAAAATACTGTATTTTGCGAACTTTGAAAATACTGCTAGGTATGGTATAATTTTTTGGGCTTCAAACTCTAGGGCACGGGACATTTTTGTAACACAGAAACGGGTTATAAGAATAATATATAAAATGTCATTTTTAGAATCATGTCGAGGAGTATTTAGAACTAAGAGAATTTTTACTATCTATGCTCTGTATATATTTGAATTAATTTTGTTTGTTTTTAAAAATAAAGAAAAAATGTTTATCCCGATTAATCATAATTATAACACTCGAACAAGAGACATCTCTTACCCAATACACCATTTAACTGTATTTGAAAAAACTCCCTACTATATGGGCATTAAACTCTATAACAAATTAGATAACGGGATGAAAGGTATTACTTCTGAAAGGCAATTTAAGCAAAAGTTAAAGAAAATGCTTATAGATCTTGAGCCCTACAGTTTGGATGATTTTATAAATTCTTAGTGTAAGTTAAACTGTGTAGGTATGTAGTTTTCTTTTTGACGTCATTTCATTTTATATTTGTTTGTACATTTAATCGTATACATTTTATGTAATTTGAAATAAAGTAAATAAATCAAATGAAATCAAATCTATGCTTTCGAAAAGAACACTGTTTCCATCCTCTGCAGTCAAAACGACACAGATTATCGGCTCATTATGTATATTGGACCATCCATCTAAGGACATGCAAACAGATTGTCCAGATAACTTGTTAAAACAATTAGATTTTTCTTCTTCAAATATTTCATTCAAGAGGGTTGATGATAACTGAAATCTAGATGGTGGAAGGTAACCAGGTCTTAGCATTTCTATGGCCTTTCAAATTCAAATTCATTTATTTATGCTAAAAGTGGATACAAATTACAGTGTAAATAATAGTATATTAAAGTACATGTTTTATAAAGCATCATCTTATAGCACGCGTCCATGTTAGAAAACGAGCCGCTTGCGGCGAGTTTTTTAACGGGACAAGTGCTCTAACTGCTTTATAAAACACGTACTTTATACTATTTTTTCTATTTTGTATTTTTTTCAATAAGAAAATACATATTTAAAAAGAAAATCAACCCTTCAAATTTTGTAAATTTGTGTGTCTAAATTCTATGTTGGTAATACTCTAAATTTCTTTTTATCATAGTAGCCTTGACAATAAATAATATTTTCTTTGTGTCATTGTCACGAAATTTGTGATTTAATATTTCATAGAGTTGTTCATAATTATAATTAAAAAAATATGGAGCATGATAATCTAAGTTTAACTCCCCCTGAGTTAAGGGATATTGCTAATAAAACGATAAATCAACTTTTACCAGAGAAATCCCGAAAACTTTCTTTTCTCATGGATAACAATAACAGGAAACGTCAGACGTCAACAGAATAAAACATTTAAATATAACCAATGCCAACTTTTAAAAAATAAAATTCGGAGTTCGAAATGGATATATTTCGAACTCGCTAGCGCGTTCGAAATATCTATTTTTCGAGACAAAATTAGAAAAAATACATTTCAAACCTGTACACTGTACACCCTGCTGAGAACATATGTTCTGTTTGTAGGCTTAGCGCGTGAAAAAACATTCACCATAATCTTAACACCTGTATAATAGGTAACTAATTTAATTTAACAACAGCGTTAAATAAAGTATTTAACAATAATAAACAAAAAAAATAAAAAAAGCTACCAGGGTTACACAAAAAAAAAACAAAAAAAAAACAAATCAACCTAAGTAAGTTTGAGTAGTGGAGATATTTTATTAACATAATTTAGTGTTCTCTATTAAATTTTGATATCTAAATTTTTTTGACATATCCGAGATTTTATTTTGCTTTTGAGAGTTTTTGTTGAAAATTTATAATTTTTAAGATCATCCTTAAGTAAGTTATATATTTTTATAGCAATCCATTTTGTACATTTTTTGCCTACTTCTAATTTTGTTTTAATTACCGGGATGTGCTTATTTCTAGTGATTGGATTTCTATGTAGGTATTCGAAATTTAAGTTATTATAGTTATTTATTGTAAGTGCATTGAGGTAATATATTTGTCTAATATTTAATAGATTGTTTGTCAAGTTGTGCAGATGGCTTTTTAAAAATAAGTTTAATAATTCTGTTTTGAATGTTTTGTAGAGGGTTAATTACGTTACCATATGCGCTACCCCATGACACTATTCCGTATGTTGCTTTTAATTCAAAAAGTGCATAATAAATAGATATTAAAGTCTTTGTATTGAGAATGTTTCTTAAATTTGCGAATATGAATATCAAATATCTTAACTTTTTATTTAATTGACCAACATGTTCTTTAAAATTCATATTAATATCTACAATAGTAAAATTCAAGATATATTTGTAATCCAAAAGCGGGCTATTAGAATTATTACCAAAATGAAATATTTGGAAAGCTGTAGGGGTGTTTTTAAGCAATTGGGAATTATGACTGTATATGCGTTGTATGTATATGAATGTTTGATGTTCTACTTTAGGAATAAAGATCTATTTTCATATAATATAGACCATGGATATAATACCAGGTCCTTAGATGTTTGTTACCCTAAACATAAACTAACTTTAACAGAAAAGTGTCCCCATTATATGTGTATTAAGTTATATAATAACCTCCCTGAAAGAGTAAAGACAATCAATAAACAAAAACATTTTAAAAGGGAAGTGAAAAAACTATTATTAAACATAGAACCATATAATTTAGGTGAATTTGTTTTTTGCTAGTATGTAATTTAGGAAACGATATATTTGATTTGTTGTCCTGACGACGTTTCACTTTGTATTACTATGTAAACATTTTGAAATAAAAGATTTATCTATCTATCTATCTATCTACATAAATTCCAAGGTATTTAATATATTGATATTTTCCTATCTCTCTACACATACAATCTTCTATATTACAGTTATGGTTGTGTATAACTATTTTAAGCTCATCTGGTGTCTTGTCTTTATATGTACTAAATAAAATATTTTTAGTTTTTTCAATGTTCAGCGACAAACCATTCTGCCCTAACCAATTCGCTACATTGTCAATTATTATACCCATTTTCTCAAGTTTTTGGAGTAGTTTGATGTGGTCAACGGTGTCAAAAGCCTTGGCTAGATCTAGAAATACAGCCAATGTTGGTTTGCTATCATCTAAACTTTGGAAAATGGTATCGGAAAATAATTGAAGAGCATCATTTGTGGATAGGTTTTTTCTAAATCCAAATTGGTTTTTGTTTAGTAACTTATTATTTTCTATAAATTTAATAAATCTAGAGTGTATAACTTTTTCAAAGATTTTTGCTAAGTTGGAGATTAAAGAGATTGGTCTATAATTGGAAACAATGGATTTGTTATTTGCCTTATGAACTGGCACAATTTCCGCTTTTTTTAAAGTGTTCCGGAATATCATTTGATATTATAATCGTATTTATTAAATCTGTGAGTGGTCGAGTTAAAAAATTTAACAAGAGTCTGTATTACTTTTATTGGAATATTATCAATTCCACCAGCCGCTCTTTTTTTAAGATTATTTATAATATTTGCAATTTCAAAATCATTGGTTAAAGATAAGAAAATGGAATTAATATTCTGTTTATTACTGTTATTATTTTTTGAAACCTTGTTTTTTTTAATTTTTTGTTCTATTTCAATACCTACAGTATTAAAATACTTATTGAAACCATTTGCTATATCTTTCCTATTAGAAATAGATTTGTTATCTACTACAATAGATTCAATTGTATTTTTTTTGGATTTAGATCTACCTAATTTATTATTCACATAGTTCCAGGTGCTCTTAGAATCTATACAATAAGTTTTTACATGATCTTGTTCAAATCTGGTTTTAGCAATTTTTATTAACTTTTGAAGCAGTTTATTATATGTTTGATATCGACCTTTTTTTACGGCATTGTTTTTGTCCCGAGTCCACTCTTGATACAGCTTATTTTTATGTTCACATGACGTCATTAGCCCCTTATCCAATTCTTCCTCTTGATTGTCTTTGTCTTGTTAGATTTTCCTGTAGATAACTCTATAACTTTTTGTATTTGCGCTACTAGGTCTTTAGTACTTGCGTTCACATTATCATTAATTAAGTTACCCCAATTAAAATTTTTGCCAACATTTATTAATTTTTTATAGTCTATAAAATTAAATGTTTTAGTTTCAGTTTTCTTCACTCTCAAATTTATTATTGCAAATGTTTGATAATGATCTGTTATCATTTGTTTATGTACCAGCGCTTTCACTTGATTTAATGTTTTTTCCAAAGACATGATCAATACAAGATCCACAAACTCATTTGGCCTGGTTATAGTTGTAATAAGGAGAACATATCTATTTTCATACAGATTGTTAAGGTATTCATTTCCAAAATTGTCAGGGCTCTGTATAGCTATGTTTAAGTCACCTACGATGTAGTGTATATCACTGTTTTTGAATGGTTTAAGATAATGTTCAAAATTGTGTAGGAAAATTGTTTTGCTAACTTCTTGTGTTCTATAGAGTGATGTTATAATTTAGTTAAGGTTTTTTTTTTAATTAACTGTGATTGTTGTTTTTAAGGCTTTAATTTCCCAAATATGTATAATGTCAGTAGTTTCTTGGATGCTTTCCTCTATGTATATCATCACACCATCTGCTTTGTTGAGGTTTCCATAGTTGTAATAGTTTTTGTATCCATCTAGTTGATAAAATGCGGGATTTTCAACTCTCCATACTTCTGTGCATATTATGATATGAGGCTTTGTTGTTAGCATATTTAGGTTTATCCATAGTTGTTGTAAGTTTTTATGCAGACTTCTAATATTTGTGTGGTATATTATAAAATCACTACTTGTTATAAATTGGTTTAACTCATGCGTGTCGTTTATTTCTAAATTTGGTTCAAAATCAAAATCTATGTGACTGGTGAAAATGAATAGTCTGTTCTGTCAATAATTTTTGACATAATTGCTTTATAAGTCTCACAATTTTGGAACTCATTGGCACAATGGTTTTCTGCCCTTCTTTTGCTCAAGTATTTGTTTGCTTACATACAGTTTAGACACTGTTTACTTTCAGGTTTGTTGCATTGATGTGTTAAGTGTTCCTCCGAGCATCTTAAACACCTTGATACATTTCTACATTTTTAGTGCTATGGTTAAAAAGGCTACAGTTTTGACACTGCGATATGTTATACTCATCAAAAACTCACCGCACCGCTGCCATCCTATGTACACTTTTTTATCACTCATACGTACATATGTCTCTTTACTCACTTGTAATATTGCTGTTTTGGTTTGATTTCTTGATGTGTATATCTAGTTCACCTGTAAGTCCTGTTCACTTCTTAGATTACAATATCTTTCTTGATTTTTTCGTAATCTGTACAGTCTGATTCTATGCCTACCACTTTTATCAAATGATTCTTTTTTCTTCCGATATTTACGACATATCTATTTTTTGCTATACTCTGTAATAGATGTTGTATGTGTTCTAGATTTTTCTCTGTATTGCACCGAATAATAATCTTATCCTTTGTATTTGTTAAGGTAAGATCAATTGGTATGATTGTTTTGCTCGTCAAGATGTTCTTTATTTCCTGTATAAGTGCTTGGGCATGGTACTTATCAAAATTGGATATAGTCATTGTCAGGCCTAGGTTTGTGTTTTATTCTTGTTTTCCTGTAGTATTTCGTTTTGTAGTGTATTTGTATTTTTCAGTTCAGCATTAAGTTCCTTTAGGGTATTGTTTTGGTCTTGCAGGTTTTTATTTTGTTCTTCTAGTCCCTTGGTTCTTTCCTTCAGAATTAGTATTTCTGTTTTTATTTCATGTATACGTTTGTCTTCCTCCTGGTCTTGTAGATTTTTAAGTTTGTTGCTGATGGTATCTTGTTTTTGTATTCAATACATAAGTTGTTTAGCTTTGTGCATTTATCGCGTAGGTACGCGATTGTGATTCGTAGGTTTTCGTTAGTATTTACCTGTGCATTTTCCTCGTTTGTGTTATCTTTTAATATTAGGCCTTTATGGTCTTCACAGATAACCAAAGTTTTCGTTAAATAAATTCACCATTTTTGATTTTACATTCGAAATCGCTTCTATGGAAACCATCATCACAAATGATACAGATAACCGTTCTTAACGAATCTCTAGGATGACATTTGTAAACAATATCAGGGGGTACTTTACCGTCTTTCGGGTTTGGTTGACTACTCATTTTCAGGTAAAAATAACAAATATTCAATACATTTTGTGCGATCAACGTGACACTTCGTAATTCCGGCATAGTTTGCTGGCATCGTAGGCGCGAAACACAACCACAAAAAACTTTAACAATGCAGTTTGTTTCTTTAAATATACGTGAACAGAGTTTTTGTCCATTTGTACCCGATATTTTTGGTGATAGTAAAAAGCACAATTTCTTGTTCTACGGAAAACTCCGGAAAATTTTGGTCGTGGAAATACTTTTACAATAAACACGATGTCCGACTTCACTAATTCTGCGAAAACCGTTGTCGATTTAAACTACCATTCTTTGTCAACTTAGACGGAACACGATAACACTATGTTCGCTCTTTGTAGCGTATGTTTATACATTTCGAACCTCTTTATTTTTTATGGTTCTAAAAGTGCAATTTGTTGCGTAAACGGCTTTGACTATTTGTCTGTCCAATTCTTTTTCTTATCTTGTCCAGTTCGCACAACAAAATAATCCAAATGACCGCTACTTCCACTATTTTCACGTCCACCTACACTTCCCTTTTCACAGTTATCGCTTTTCTGTTTCTTTGCCAACTGGATAATTTCACTTTGGCTAGTTCCTGACAATCACCATGCAGAGTTTGAAGACCATTGCTGATATCACTAGTTTCACTTTTGCAGGTTTCCCAATGACTTTAGTCTGTCCACTAGACCTTGCAATTCTTTACCACACTTTTTACATACTGCTCTACAACCTAGTTTGCCCACCAGTTTCTTTTTTATAAAATACTGCCAAACACTTAATTCCTTTCTGCCCCGGCTTGTCATGAGTTCAAATGTTTTGATAGATTAACCCCTAAAGCAAAAATATTACTGATAACTAAAATAAGTGCGCATCGTTTATATAGCCGGGCGTTTTCTGCCAGTTATTACAAGTTTCGACAAAGCGGCAAACTTGCAATACTGCGCGGACGAAATTTTCACGTTAATACAAGTTTCGACAAAGGCGCAAACTTGCAAAAACTACGCGAACGAAATTTGCATGTTAAAACTTCTCCAGTTTTGCTTCGTATCTGTACTATTCCTGCCTAAAAATATTTGTTTACTTAACAAAACAAAATATAAACAGTTAGGAATATTTAAAAATAATAATATTTGTAAAAGCTGTTAAACTTTTTTAAAAAATCAAAAAATCATGATTTTTATCAACCCTGCTTGGAGTATAGGTATGTATAAGTATGTATGTATCTCCAATCCCTATCAATTTCTTCATATGTTTTAAATTTCTAGGGGGTGGCAGCAGCCCTCCACTGCCCTTTCTTGGCGACGCCCTTGGTAATAGGCAGTAATGGACGTTTTCTATTAAAATATGTTCGATTTCTTTAAGGGCTTCTACAACCTGAGAAGTTCGGAACGTGTTACCTTTAAGAACGGTGATCCATTTAACAATAGATGTTAAAACAACTAAGTACAATTTTTTGCAATTTAAGCCAAAACATATCATCGGCCGGTTTTGTTTAACATTTCTTGAGAATTATACGTTGTCACTTACTAATGGGGTATACCTGAAAGGCACTTTTACATGCTATAAAGCTATTTCTACAAATTAAGATTGGACCCCATCTAGTCTTTACTGGCAGTTTTAAGGATCTTACTGTATTAAAGATTTTTTTCTATTTCTATATTCTAAATTTTGAACTTGAATATTATTAAATTGGAAATTGGGCAAGTGAAACATGGGAATTAGTTATGCCTTTTTACACAAATTACAAAAAATACACTTAAACCGTTTTTTTCTTATTTATCATTTCAACTTTGAAGTATTCCCATGCAAGACACTTATTTTTCGGCATTTTTACTGCTGCGTTATTACGGCAAAGCGACCACGGTGGAGTCGTTAGTCGTTCGCAACCATCAACATAAACGCAAATGATCAAAATATATTGTGGTTTACGTTTACTACTTGGTACTATATATTCTAAAAACGTTAGAGCGAATATTCGCTATAAAAGTGCAAATTTTCGCAGGAACCTTAGCCCGAATATTCGCCTTCTGGGAAATATTCGGCTTATTTGTAAACGCATTTTTCGGAAATAATCGCAGTTTTTGGGAACATTCGGATAGAAATGTTCGCAACTCGCATCACTAGATAGGGGACTACATTTGGAAATTATTTTTAAATATACAGGGTGTTTCACAAAAACGGGACAACGTGAACATACATATTTTTAAATGGGTCACCCTAATACTATGTCTTACAATATTTTTGGATTCCACATAAAATTACAATTATTTTTTAATAGGTGCGTTATAAGTCTAAACTTAATAAGTCTATTAATCTAATATTATCCTCCCAGAAGTCTCAACTTCCGGTTAAACCGGAAGTACTGTTTCCGGCTTTCGAGTTACATCCTGTTTAACCGGAAGGTGGCACTCTTGGGAAGATAATAAAAAAGTAAGATAGGGACATGTAAGCCGTTTTGCCCTAAGACGTACGTTAGAAAGCTGGAAACTGTCAAAAATGTAATTTTTCAAAAGGCGATATCTTGGAAACTATTAGTTTAATAATTGTAATTTTATGTACAATCCAAAAATATTGTAGAATATAGGGTGTCCCATTTAAACATATGAATGGTCACGTTGTCCGGCTTTTGTGTAGTAATTTCCAATTATATTCCCCTATCATAGGTATTGCCCTGTATTTAGAGACCAAGGGAGCTAAGTTGCAGGACCCTGTACATTACACATATCTATAAGTGATCTTTTATGAAATTAAAATAAACTAAATTTAGTATTGGTATTTAGATAATAAATGACTGTGAAATGTTAGAAGAATTAAATGAAGATAACACAGATGAAGATAACATTAAGAATAACAGTTATACTGAAGTTGGTGAACAATTGGTTATTAACGCTATTGAAGCTGATGATGAAGTAGCCCAAAAAAAAAATGGCAATAATAAGATAGAGACAGAACTAATAGAAGACAAATCTGATTCCGATGAGTCAGAAAGTTCAAGAGAAATAACAGAAAAAGTGGATGTTATAGAAAAAAAACAAAATGGGGACACAAATGAAAAGGTATCGGTGATAGAAATACCTGATGAAGTTGACCAAACAGTTAAGGAAAGTACAGAAAAAACTGAAGCAGATGTTGTTGAGAAATCTGTAAAAGTTGTTGCAGAGGTTAAGAAAAGAAATGCTGACGAGGAAGATAAAGAAGAAACAGCAGCAGATGTGGTTGAAAAGTCTGTAAAAGTTGATGTAAATGATGCAGCAGAGGTTGAAAAAAGAAGTGCTGATGAGGAAAGTAAAGAAAAAACTGGAGCAGATGTGGTTGAAAAACCTGTAAAAATTGATGCAGAGGTTGAGAAAAGAAATGATGAGGAAAGCGAAGGAGATCAACAGGAACAAGTGAAAAAGGCAGAAGTTGTCAATCAGGTAATGAATATTTCTAAATTGTTTTAAAAAAAATGAGTTTATTAATTTTATTTATATTGCTATGTAAGAACTGTTGAGAAAAATATAGCATGTGCTTATTCTTATAGAATGGTGATCCAGAGGCTGAGAATATTTCTGATGATGAGCTGCCTGGTGTTCCAGTTGCCAAGGTTCCAGAAACTGAAGAGGTGTCGGATGAAGAACTTCCGGGTCCAAAACGGGCAGAGTTGCCAGCAGATACAGAGGTAGATTCTAGATTGTAAACTATTCCTGAATTTATTCGCCCTGAAATTTTCCAGTTTATCCTTAACTATTGTTTTATATTACCCTAGTTCTTACGCTGAGATAGTGCTTGGCATTCTTTTCCATATTCCCCGACTTAAAAGCAGTACATATTTTGTCTTATTTCTTGTTTAAAACAAAAGAGGCTCTATGGGCTACTCTATTTTTTTTTACACTAAAGTGAAGTTGTGAAATTGTGCTTTACTAAAATATTTTTCTTTATAAGGTTGTGTCTGAAGATGAACTTCCAACAACCAAGAAAGATGCAGAAGATGATGAAGCTGCAAAAAAGGATAGTGGAAAAAGAAAACTTTCTGATGGTGACTATGATCCTACATCACCTACATCTGAAAATGAAGCGCCGTCAAAGAAGTCCAAGGAAGATAAAGATGACAAGGATAAGGAAGGTAAGATTTAAAATTATAAACAACAATTTTTCTAGAGGTTATTGTAAATTTTTACAGTTCTCTATACAAATATAATCCAGTATAATTTCCAGGATTAGGCTATTTTATAATAAATTGTAAACTGTGCTAATGTATTGCAAAAGTTTCTAACAGTGGTTCAGATCTTACTTGCAGAGAAGATGCCATAAGGTTTCATTTGCGGGTCCAGATAGTCTAAGATTATGTGTGAAGTTCCTCAAGGCTCCGTGTTGGGTCCCCTATTATTTCTGTTATATATCAATGATCTAGTTGTTGTTAAAAGAACATTCATCCTGTTCGCCGATGATACAACAATATTTTGGCACAATAGAGTTGTGGCGCAACTAAATAGTGATATCAATCTTGACTCGGCTCAACTTAAGGAGTGGTGTGATTCTAACCATCTTTGTGGAATATTTCAAAGAGAGGAGTGATGTTATTTAAATGCAACTTGGATGACAGAGTTCTAAATAATTTAGTTGTTAATAGTCTCCACGAGAATAAATATCTGGGTATTTGTATTGCCAAAAGATTTACAAGTTAGGGGCATATAAAAAATTTGATTGCGACATTATCCTCAAGCTGCTATGCGCTTACAATTATTTCTGGTGAGCTTGGCAGAAAAGTTGCAATAAGCGCCTATTTTTTTTGGGGGGAATCCTATTTGCGTTACATTATCAGCCTTTTGTTTTTGTTCAAGGCAATTAAGAATTCAAAAAGAGCCCTCAGATCTGCTTGCGCGGTAGGATCTAGGTACTCTTGCCGGCACTGTTTACTGCTTAAACCTTTATGGACTCACCTAATACAAGGTTCTTGGGTCTTAAAATTGACAGGGAATTAAAATTTGGGCCTCATATAGTTGAATTCAGTAAAAAAATAGCCTCAGGCTGTTATGTCATTAGAACTCTTTCCAAGGAGTTCGACGAAGAGACTGCACAGAGTTTTCAAATAAAAAAAAATTATTACAAAGTCTACTCAAAGAATTTGCTGGAAATTATTTTTAAATTCCTAATTGATGGCGTCCAACCTATGACTAAGAAGATGACTTCTGTAAGCATTTGTTTGCATTGACGCTACTAAATAATTTGAACTTGAAAGATAATCAGATTTTTATCAATAATATACCAAATAAAGGTATACCAAAAATTAAGTGTGTTATTCTTTAAAGTATACGGAATGACTTTACTTTCATACATTTTGCTTTAACTCGCAAAATAAGGGGTGGAGGGGAGAATCTCTTTTGACGGAAATACTAATAACTCCGGTTTGCCTTAACCAAATTTAACAAACTTTGCCTTGTTTAAAAGAGTAACATTTAAGAAAATGTATGACTATTTTTTGTTATATTCGTCGCCGCTATATGGCACCATTTGCGCGATCATTAGATTTTTCAATTTTTTCAAAAAATTTTAAATGCGACCATATACAGGGTGTTACAAATTCGAGGCTAAGTACAGGCACCTCTGATACTATAGGAGATACAAAGTCAGTTAAATGGGGCAAAGTTCCGAACATTGGTGTTTAATAAAGCGCCGCTGAAAAAATTTGAGAGTTCCGAATACCTTCGGAGATATCCGAAAAATAACAGAAGTTAGAAAATTCGTTTTTATTTTTTCCTGATTACATTTGTTGGAATAATTTCAAACAAATGTCACATTTCCATTGCCACTTTTTCTCCTTTACAAGTTGACTTAATTAATTTTCAATTCGGACTTTTCGTTTTCGGGCCACCACAAGTTGATGATATTTAATTTTTTTTAATACGGACCTGGGATTTAAATCGCATATTTTTATTTTCATACTCCTAAAACCTAATATTTGATGTTTTCTGAATGCCATTCGGACGTTTCGTTTCTTAAAAATACATCAGCAAGGTTTTTGGATTTTTTGCAAATACTACCCTGGTAAAAATGACAGTATTTATTTGAAATTGAGCAGATGCGGCCAGGGTTGATAAAAATCATAATTTTTTTGATTTTTTAAAAAAATTTACCAACTTTTACAAATATTATTATTTTTAAATATTTCTAACTGCTTATATTTTGTTTTGTTTAATAAAGAAATATTTTTAGGCAGGAATAGTACAGATACGAAGCAAAACTGGAGAAGTTTTAACATGCAAATTTCGTTCGCGTAGTTTTTGCAAGTTTGCGCCTTTGTCGAAACTTGTATTAACGTGAATATTCCACTCACGTATAAAAAATCCCATAAGGACAGTGGTATTTTCGAAAACTTACAGCGGATATACAAAATCGAAAACACCAAAACGAAAATACCACTTGTCAGTGTCACTTTGTTGACAAATTTCTATTTATTATTTCAAAGTTGACAAAATGAATGTTTTTGGATTCGTGAAATATTCCTTTAAATACCATGCGTGCTTTAAAACTAACCGGATAATTTTTCACTTATACGTGTATTCTTTACAAATTTCACTCGTCCTTTAGACTCGTGAAATTAAAGAAAACACGCATTCGTAAAAAATTATCGGTAATTTTAAAGCACTCGTGGTATTACACCCGAAAATTTCGTCCGCGCAGTATTGCAAGTTGGCCGCTTTGTCGAAACTTGTAATAACTGGCAGAAAACGCCCGGCTATATAAACGATACGCCCTTATTTTAGTTATCAGTAATATTTTTGCTTTAGGGGTTAATCTATTAAAACATTTGAACTCATGACAAGCCGGGGCAGAAAGGAATTTAGTGTTTGGCAGCATTTTATAAAAAAGAAAGTGGTGGGCAAACTAGGTTGTAAAAGGTCTGTAAAAAGTGTGGTAAAGAATTGCAAGGTCTAGTGACAAATCGAATTTGCTAATTTCCGTTATATTGGATATATATGGATATCTCCAAAGGTATTCAGAACTTTGCCCTATTTAATCAACTTTGTATGTCTTATAGTTTTAGAGATCCCTGTACTTAGCCTGGAATTTGTAACACCCTGTATAAGTATATGCACATTTATTTCAATAAAAAATATATTAAAAACAGATATCTGATGAAACCGTGTGTAATCTGAATTTAAATCAGGGATTATATTATCCTTCCAAAAGTCCCAAATTACCTTAGTTTTTGTCCCCACATTGGTAAAAAGAAGCCCACGAATTTATTGTTGCCAAATTAGTGGCATGCCACTGAACATCCACAAATGTTGTTTTGTAAGATCAAGGGGCTTGTTCCCCCATCAGTACTCCATCAACATTGTTGATTAAACTAAGGTGTCTGTGGTAGAGGATCTGGGTGTGTATTTTGACACTCAGTTAACATTCACAGAGCACTTTGAGAAGATAATTTGCAGAGCTCACCGAGTGCTGAGATTTGTTAGAATAGCATACAAGGGCTTTAAAAATGCGACGGTTGTAAATACTTTGTATGTCTGGTTGGTTAGGTTTATTCTGGAATGCTCTAACATAGTCTGGGCGCCTTACTATCAGATCCACATAAATAGAATGGAAAGCCTTCAGCAGAAGTTCGTTTAATTTGTCAGACATGAAAGAAAGAAGAAAATAATTTATTAGTTCTTAGGTCCATCAAAGTGGGTCGAACATGTCAAAAACAAGGTAATATCTTATACATATTCATTGAATTCATTCAAGTTTAAAATTCCTAAAATCTTTGTAAAACATTAATTTCACATTTAACACATATTCACATTATAAATTAAAATGAAATTATTACTTAAGACAATTATTACATTCAGGTAAAAAAACAAAAACAATCAGGTGTCCAGTGAAGAAAAGTCGGCATTTAGGAACTCCCGGAGCGAATAAAAGGCCTTACTAGCCAAGAAACCTCTCATATTTTCTTCTCAGTTGTGCGACGGGAAGATTTCTTAAATTTTTTGGGATTTTATTCCAGATTTGTTAAATTGAAAATTTCACGTTTTTTTGTATAGGTATATGAGAAATTACTTTTATGTTGTTTTAAATTATCTTTGTGTCTTGTGGCATAACAATATTGAAATAAATTATTATTTTGAAACAAATCCTGATTATTTCCAACAAACATTACCATGCTTCACAGATCAGAAATCAATTTAACTAATGAACAGGCTAAGGCGTACTTAAGTCTTCGTTCTCTTGCCTGCAGAAGGGAGTACTACAATGTCTGTTTTGCTTTCAAAATATTTAACAATATAATTAAAAGTATTGAATGTCTTGAAACTTTTTGCCTTTACATCCCAAGCTATCAAACTCGTAGCCAGAGAGTCTTTTGCGTATTCCCTACTGTTGAGCCAATTATTTACTACATAGTTCTGTAAACAGAATTTCTTCTAGCGTCAATAAGTATTATGATAGACTAAGTTTTTTTATTGCTTCAATAGAATTATGTAAATTTATTGTCAAAAGAGATATCTCAGGTTAATCTTCATTTGTCTTGTAGCACTTTAATGAATAAACAAATAAAGTATGTGTTATGTATTAATATATGCTATACTGTTATACTCTAAATTGTTTCAGCTTTGTCAACGAGATCTATTGTTCTTTGGTAATCGGGCATTATTGACTGTTACATTTTTTTCAGGTGGTGAGTCTAAACCTGGTAAACCCAAGAAATTGCCGGAATTAGACAAATATTGGAAAGCAGTAAATGACGATCCGACAGATTTTACTGGGTGGACCTACTTGCTACAATATGTGGACCAAGAAGTAAGTACCTAAGAAATTTAGAAGAAGACAATAATAATTGTAAGTGGTTATGTCAAGAATTTACAGGATTTAAGCGACGGTTTCATAAATGAAGGTCTTAAAATGTTAGAACCATTTTTCTTGGCACTTTTAAGGCTTTAAGACAAGTTTTAAAAAAGGTTACAGCCCTTGCATCAATCCAAATATGTTACTTGGGCTTATTTACATTTACCAAAAATTGATTATGAGTTTGGCACTTTTAAGGCTTTAAGACAAGTTTTAAAAAGGGTTACAGCCCTTGCATCAATCCAAATATGTTACTTGGGCTTATTTACATTTACCAAAAATTGATTATGAGTTTATGAGTATAATTAATGCCTGACTATTTGTCACTATTAACACTCTTATGGAGTTAATTACCTTCAGTAGCTATTTGAAATTTATTCGTTCTAATTTTTGTTTTATCTTTTCTTAACAATTTACTTTAAGTAAGGTTTTGATTTTTAATTCCTATTCATATATTCTTCCCACAGAATGACATGGAAGCAGCTCGCGAGGCTTACGATGCTTTCCTCTCTCACTATCCCTATTGTTATGGATATTGGCGTAAATATGCAGATTACGAAAAGCGCAAGGGCAACAAAAAGAAGTGCGAAGAGGTAAGTGTATTCATATTTTTATTACATTTTATTGCTTATTTATCATCTACACTAATATTTTGCACTGAACTATTATACTTTTTTCTTTTTTAGTCTCTTATAATGGTTTTTAGGGTGTATTTTTTAGGGGTTCTGAAACGTGGCTTTTTCCAAAATAAGAGTTAATTGAAACTAAAACTATAAAATAAAAAATAAGGTATGAAACACTTAAAGTAATCTACAGTTTACAATCTTTAAAAGAATTCTTGTTTTTTTTTTAAAGGATGACGTTTCATATAATTGGTAATTATTTAAAAACAGTGGATGTACGTTTCTTATAATGGTAGTATCAAAATAATTTACATTGCTTTTATGTTTTTCAAGCTGTAGTCTAACATCAGAAGTACTGTCTTAGTTTGTTTTTGTATTTATAAGTATAAGTAGAAGTATAGTTTATATAAATGTGCCCTAAATGTTACAATTTAACAGAAAAGATAGAAGTAACAAAGGAATTGAATCGCTTGCATCTGCACCATCTAAAATGTGCTGTTATTGGATTATAGTGCTTAATCTTCTACATAGAATAAATCAAGGAAACTGAGGAAAAATCAATTTCAAATGTTGACGATTCAAATGGCAAAAATATTTATTTAAACAAAGTGTGCGCTGAAGATTACAAATATATTCAGAATTATCACATTTTGAATCGTGTGTACGTTTCACGAAAGTCACAGCTTTAAGACGCAACAATAGAAAAATTAAAAAAGAAAATAGTGCAAAATTGGAAGAAAATGCTGGTTAGGTATAAAATATTTAAAAAAACATTTCATTTTTTAATACTATGTACTTGTTAAATCATCTATTTATTTTGCTCTTTTTACCAAACATTATTTATTTTAGTTAAATTGATCCAGATTTCTATTGCTGTATACTGTTATTTGCATGTGAGAAATGGACATATTATGTCAGTATGTTTATGTCAGTATTTCTACAAATGATATTTTTTCGTTGTATCTAGTGATGGTACTCTAAAAATCTTACAGTATGTTTGACGCTAAAATATAGTGAATCTCATGGAACACTGGATTAATTTGTATGATTAGTAAATTTATTTACATCAAACTAATGATATGCCGTGTTTAAGCTTAACTTTATATATGGAAAAAAATTAGATAAGGTAAATTTTGATTTAACAACTATTCTTGTTACCATAGACTTTCAAATAAAACAATTTGGCATTAAAGTCAACATCTATTTAAAATGTGCCACTGGTGCTACTAGGTCGATGTAAAGCTGTAGAGCATTCAATAAGCCTCGTACCCAGTCAGTACCCTTCTTAGTATTCATACGTAATATAAACGTAAAAGCGGTGAAAGTATGATGCAGTTTTATGCAGAGAGTGGAACAAAGTTTCATATGGGAAATCAAAAGGGTTGTCTATACCACTTCTTCTAAGCTTTCTGAAATATTTATTAAAACATCAAATATTTATTTCTACTAAACACACTACAGCAATGAAGTGTATAGGATTAATTATAAATACATACCCCTTTACTCTCAAAACGATTACCAGGTTTAAATAATTCAAGTTCTTCCAGACTTAACACTGTCATACAATTTATTGTTTTTTTTACAAAAAAGTTGCTTTAGTGTAAATAAACATACAAAGCATCAATGAGTTCTTCTAATTCCGAGCGACACAGAGATGTGGCCGGATTGGGCCATATTTATTTTATATCGTCCATAATGAGAGGTAAACAACAATCAAATGAGCTCTAAACCGTAAAATAGGACAATTTGGATATTTATTAGCCAATACATTTGTATACTAACTTTGATTAAATGATTTTATAATTGCATTATATTTGAATATTAATTTGAATGGCTCCAATTAGAAAATGTTTTGGAAGTTCGGAAATAATGTTTACAGTTTGTCAGTACAATCATCCACTATTTTGTGAGAGGATCCAGTCGACCGATTTTTAGAGTATATATGAATTGTTTTACACCCTTCTATTTCATTTGAAAGTCGCTCTACTAATATTTAAATTATAAGAAATAAAGCAATTTCTCTGGCTTATATACTGACTGATATGATCATTTTTGGGCAGTTTAGTTGATTTATTTTTTTAATGAAAAATCAAAGTTTACATAAGCTAGTTGAATATTGGCCGTGATTAATTTCTATGTACTACCCTGGTGGTACCATTTTTCAAAGTGACAGATATAGTCAAAAGGCAGTCTAATAAGATGTATGGGAAGTGTTGCTGGTGCCGCCGTCTGCAAGGTACATTAAAACTGTTATCATATCTGGATTTTGCATTCCAACAAAACCCCTACTAGCAATGTTTGTGATGTTATTAAGATAAATATTTGGAAAAAAGTTTAAAATAAATAGTATATTTGACGCCCTGTATTTCGGAAATTATCAACTTTTGTACAGATCTTTTAGAGACACTCTGTATATAAACTAAAAATAAGAGTGGGCCAAGGTTTGATCACTGAGAAATTCCCTGGATGCGGTAGGCAAGAGGGTAAATGGATCAAAGAGTAAAAAATATGGGAATAGGTCATTCTTTATAAAAGTTTTTTGCTTGCTTTAAAAATAAGATCCACGATGCCAAAAATTTGTTTTTTGCATATAAAAACGTAGTTTGGTGGAGAGTAAAATGACCTTTTTACAGTTTTAATGAAAAATGTTAATTAAAAATAGTGTTTTAAAGTTTAAAGAATTTTTATTCCTGCTGCTCATCAAGATTCGCTTAAAAGCAACACTGTAAAGAAAATGAAGTTAAAGTCCAGGACTAACTTATGAAACGAACATGGTCCCAATGAAAGATGCGTGGTTTTGTATTTTTTCATACCCTGTACAAACAAGTAACAAGTTTTTGGCATCGTAGTGGAATAGAAATCAAAAACATGCGTTGAAAATTTATCACATCCATTGCAGTGCATCTGACTATGACCGTAATACTACTGTTTTTTTTTGTTAAATTATTTTAGTTTCAATTCGATTTTTTTTGTCCGTATTGCCACTGGTTTGACTGTATTAAGATTATTTTTGAATAAAATGCGTCATTAAGATATTAGTAATATCGATATTTCAAATAGGGTACATATCTGATCCTATAATAATAATAATAATTATGTTGTAATCTATGTTGTAATGTATTGACAATATATTGTTATCGTGTAAATTATAATAATTATATTGTTTATTTTAAACTGTGATATTCTTATTAAATTGGTAAAGCACTAAGCCTTACTGTCACCGTTAACCTTTTATTTATTGCAATTGATATAGATTAATTAGCACTTAATATAAAACAAATTGTTATAGTATATATTGCTTTGTTGAACTACATAAACATACTTTATATGCCAATTATATGAGACAACGATATAATCTTAAAGCTTAAAAAGCGCATAAACGCATACATATATTTTAAAGTTTTAGAAACCATATAAAATGTGAAGATTCGTACTTTATGAGAAACCTCTAATTTACACCCGAAAAATCAGCTCATTATTGCTAAAACTGATTGTTTTTGGTACCCCACAGCTCGTCGCCGGGCAACCAGTGTACCAACATTCTAATAGTGCTCTTACTTGTAGAATACCTTACACATATTGTAAAATTTTGTATTTTACTAGCTTAAGTGTTCCTATTGTTGTATTACATATTGTATTATGTTTGTATTTATGGTATGTAAAACTTATTATAAGTAGTGTGTATTTGCTAACCCATAACCAAGAATTGAGGGATTTGGGTGCTAAAATTTAGCTCAAGACTGGGTCTATCTAATTCAACAGAAAGAACGCAGAAGAAGCGAACCTGCCCAGCTGCAGACTATGGCTATCTTTCTTTGTACAAGTAGTGTCGTCTTTGTCTACGACATTGACGCACTAGCTCAATCCTCGAAAATGTAAGGCTTTTTAAAGTTAAGGCAATTTAAATATAATATGTACTTTATGATGATATTTAATACTTTATCTATAGAGCTAGGTTACATACTGTGAAATATTGTAATAATGTTTTAATCAGTTTCATTTCAGCTTTCACCAGGGTGGTGCGATCAGGTTTGTCTGGATTATTTTTTGGGATTGGCGACTTTTTACTTCGTTTAGTTTTTTTAGGTGTTGTGGTTGCTTGAATTGTAGCTATTGCAGTTTGTTTTATAATATTACTCGGATAATAATGATTTGTTAAATATGTAACAGTTGGAATGTTGTATAATACCCTAGGCGTTTTATAATTTTTGGTGATTTTTGTGATGTGCGCTGGTATTATGTATTTTTTTCTCGAGATTTAGGCAGATTAAAGAAGATTGTTAGGAGTACAAAAAGGGGAGCTATCATTTTTTTAAGAAGAGGATTTAGAGATGTTTAAGGATAAGTAGGAAGTCGACTTTTTTTGAGTGTAGATTCACTTTTCAACAGAATAAACTCAAGAAGATAATCGAATGCTAATTTGAGTCTACGAAATCAAGAAAGAAGTTGTAGTTAAGCCGAAAGCTAAGAAAAGATGTATTCCAAATGAAACCCAGTAACTGATATTTTAAAGAGCATGTTTATACATTTAAATCTAAATGTTACTGTAAGTTTGTAGAGGAAATCATTTGCACATAATTTTACAATTACGGACCGTGACGAACCTTTTTTTAAACAATTGCCAAGAATTATACTGTGTAAGAACGTGTTCGTTATTTTTTGTGGAAAAACGTTTTTATTGAATTTCTTTTTACGTTAATTAAAAGACTAATTTTCTTGAATGCAAACTTGTTAATACCATGTATATGGTCCAGTCTCTGGCGGCGTCTATTATGACTTGGCCCATTTGAGGCATGCTTTTCACGAGACTTTCAGTTAGGAATGTTCCACGAATTTGTCGAGAGGGCTGCTCCAAAGTGTGGAGTTTTTTTCTTACAAGGTTGGAACTTCATGTAAGCTCAAAGGTTTTAATGGAGTTTGCATCGAGTGACTGGGACGGCCAATCCAACGTGACTATGCCATTTTGCGCCTTTACTCCGGCGTTTTGAGTCATTGTCATGAAGAATTGAATTGTCGCTGTCGATGTCGATACTAAATCGGCGTTGGAACAGACTTTTTTTTTCAAAAACCCAAAAATCGATTGTCATAGATGAAATTCCAGTGTTGGTGCAAAAACAGATTTCAAATATAATTTCATAGCCCCGTACCCTAGTAAATCTTTGCCTGCAAGCAGAACAATATAAACTAACGTCCAATTTCACTTTTGAGCAACATTAATAAATTATTGCAAAAACTTATGCATTATCAAATAACAGGTTTTTGAGAAAATCACCAAGTTCTTTCAACCAAACAAAACGGATTTTGAAGAGCCAAATTAACAATTAGGGAAATCTCAATCTCCTAATAAAATAATAGATACACTAAATGGGAAAGCAACAGCGGCAGCAGTTTGCCTATATTTGATCAAGACTTTTGACAATGTTCACCATCAAATTCTGAAGAAAAACTTTACACATGTGGCATAATATAAGGTAGCGCTGCAACCGATAGAATCCATCCTATACACAGAAGAAATGTGCCCGGTGCTCTATATTCTGTACACAGATGACATAACAAATATCGTTCAAAATGACAAAATAATAGGTCTGTTCCAACCATCAATCCCTGACAGTTTCAAACTGTCAAATACAATCAACTAGTTGTAAGACTTAACAAGGAATCCTGGGGTCTATGTGTAATATTCATCTGATGGACTGTATTTCTGATTAAAAACTAGTCCCGGACTGCTGGTTGGAACAAGCCTAGTACTATTCGCTGACGACGAAACTGTTATATATTTTAACAAAGACGTATCAACAACAGAGGCTGGCCTTAAAGAATGCTTAAGTAAATTATAAACATGATCTGAATTAAATAACTTAAGACTTAACATAAATAAAACACAACTTTCTTCACTTTAAACCAATAACCAATGACAAAATGCGTGTAGAGTATGTATGATTAGGGCTCGGGATGACGTCGTATTTCTGGGGGGCACACGTAGAAAAAGTTGCATTAAAATTAAGCAAATTGTGCTATGCACTTAGAATTATTAGAGGCGCATTGTGTCTTTCTGCCTCTGTGGTTTCCTAACACGCTTATTTGCAGTCGCATGTCAGATATGGTGCCATCTTCAGGGGCAACTCGGCATATGCTGAGAGAATATTAGTTACACAGAAACGATGTGAAAGAACCATTCTAAAACTAAACCAAAGAGATATTTGCAACATCCACTTTATTGAATACAAGCACACCAAGGCGTGGACATTGACGGGTGTTTCACGACCCTTTGAAGCAGTCTGCTGTCGGGGGTTGATGCCGAAAAAGATGCTTGGTCGGAGAAAATAATATTGCTCTAGAGTTTATCCACGCGAACATGTTTTCCTCTAATCTAAACCATAGTTTTTGGATTGAGGTTCTAGGTTTTAAGCAAGGAAATGCTGGCGCTGACTCATGACCTGAGAAGTGATTAATTCCCATTTGCTAGAAAATATAGCGAGCACGCTCTTACTTAACAGACGTTAATCTTGGTATGAAACATAAATATAATTAAATTATATGAAATACTCAAGCTCTGAATATACCTAAAAAAATTCTTTCCATACATTTCTAGTTTTGACTCCCAATTTTATGTCAAATATTTAAAAAATTATATATGAAGCCTAAAACAGGTACGTGACATTTTGGCGTTGCCGTTTTTTGCGGCCGTGCCATTGTGGTGCTGGACTTTTGTTTTAGGTATGTGCTAATTATTAGGTTTATATACATTCAGCCCTATAAGACATTGATTTATATCATTTTGACATTTGACAGCCATTTCAATACAGATTTGGATGAAAACGTAATTTCAACCATGATATAAATCAATGCCCTTACATCATATTGGCGCTAACCAGCTTCTAATCCATATTTTTGTTTACAATTCGCCTTCTATTTTTTTTTCTTTTTAAGAACTGAAGTAAATTAGCAGATCACGTAATTTTTATCCTTCTTTTATTAAGGTATTTAAATTAGCCTCCTATTGAGTAATTAGTACGTACCTCAAAAAAAAAAAATCCAGCGCCAAAATGTTCTATAATGTCTTATCTTCACTATATAATAACCTGCGGGAGTTTCTTTCACGATTTTTAAATCGCTGGAATGACTTTATTTGTTTTTCATTCTCTATGTATAAATTCATCTATAAAATGTATTGTTTTTCATTTCGAGTTTTTACACTTTTAAAATTTAGAAATCTAGAGGAATTTAACGTATTTAAATGAATTGATGAAAGTGCCAAATGTTTTTCTGAACCTTTTACCGTCTTGTTAGATACCTAAAGGAATAAATTGTAGTTAGATGATGACAATTTTATTAAAAATATTGTGTGGTTTTCAAGAATTTTTTTTATTGTGGAGAGCCAAAAAACCAAGATCAACCGGCAGGAATTATTTTAACCAGAATTATGTAGGAGAGAGAAATTTTAGATTGAGCAGTCGTAATTTGTAAACCAATTTTTTTTAAATATGTAATTGTGCAATTTGAAAAATGTAGTAAGTATTTTAAAAAGTTGGTTCGGTAAGCGCTTTTGTTATCCTTTAGTTCTTTGGTATATTTTGATACTTTGCAGTAGTTAGTAAAATATTATGTAAAAACAATATTAACCACATGCCAACTGCTACACTTTAAAATTGACCCAGTTAAATTGCTGTACAAATGTGGTAGTAGACACAATGCAGAATAAATATAAATATTTAATTTCTTAATAACAAAATCGGAACATTTTTCGACGGTATTGTGAAGCTGCTAATCTCGAAGAACCCGGCACTAGATCGCATCGTCTGTTTTGCCTGCAAGTTCTAATTTTTTGCCTTCCGGGCTGTTTCTCTTTTTCTAAAGGTGTTCGAGCGCGGCCTCAAAGCCATCCCTCTCTCTGTCGATCTGTGGATCCACTACTTGACTTACGTGAAGAGTACGAGGGGAGACGATGAAGAATATGTAAGGTAAGTTGAAGGATTGTTTTCGAAAAAAGACTTTTCATTATATGAAAACCACAAACTAGTAAAGGTTATGTACAAATCGACGGGTAGCGCTGCCTGGCAGCAGGTTAGTGTCCCGTTGTGATGCGCATATAATTTTTCATTGCAACAAGGTAAGATAATAATTAAGTGTTTGGTAAAGTTCGTTTCACGAAAAGTAGTATTGATTTAATGATTGCAATAAAAGTAATGGGTCGATCCCAATCCTCCTGCAATACATAAGCAACCCATAAAGGTGCAGTAAAGGGTCGGACTAAAGAATACAAATAATGATACTCGGTACTCTATAATAATAATAAATTGATTTAATGAAATGAAGAAAACCCAAATAATATACATTTCTAATTATACCTACTTGTATTTATTTATATGTATAATAATGTTATTCTACATCTAGTTTTGGCTCTCGCTATCCTCATATAAATTAATTATTATCAGAAGAGTTATTATAGTACGACTCCGACAACAAATACTGTAAATTTAAGGGTATTTACGACCACACTTAGCACCCATTTTATTGCGGTCATTAAATCAGAATCGTTTTTCTTGAAAATAACTTTAGACGTGTATTATTTTGTATAATAGACTCCAAATTTTAATAAATACATCATTTTTAAATGTTTTTACTAAAAATCTTGAAGAACGATTTTTATTTATGCGGATTTAGCACGCGTTCTTATGGGAAACTTTGCGTTGTTCATACGTTTTGTCTAAACAGCGATATAAACGTGCTGTAATTTTTCATTGCAACAAAATGTGATAATAATTTAGTATTTTACTCACATGTATTAGAGTCGGAATCAATCATAAAAGGTACAATGACATAGGTGACGACGGAGGGAAAACTGTAGTTAAAAATGTCTGTCGTCAGTCATTTGTTGGCGAAATATCCTACAGTGTTGCCAGGTGAAAAAAGTACAAATCGCTAGAGGTTAATTGCAAACTATTATTTCCAAACAGTTATAAACATACACCAAATACATAATAGATAATAATATAGATACACATACCTACTACCTAACGTTATTTTGACTAAAAGTTGTGTAAGTACAAACCAAATCTTGAATTTTTTAAAGTACCTATTTGAAACATTAAAAATTGGTAAGTTTTTTGAAATAATCTAAAGAATACCAGAAAATTAACTTTTACGAACAGTTTCCAATAACCAGATTATTCATAAAATCACCAGCTCTAGTGAAATTTCCCCAAACCTGGCAACACTGATACAAATTCGGTCCACTGGAGACGCGACCAAAGAGTAACCCAACTAATAAGAGGCGAAAGCTTTGTCGGCTTCTTTGATGTTGATGTACCCAAATTATGTGACCTTGATACCACCAGCTACACAGTAAAAAATAGAATACATTTATAGATTTATAGTATAAAAATTTGTATCCGAATACGGTCTACACGGAAAAAAAATCGGTCCTGTTACAGGCAACAAGCCAGGCTTTACATCTAAAAATATTCAATTAATTTAATCTTTAATATCTTTTAATGCAAATATTATTCAAACTTATGCCTGTTTTGTGTAACCTTATTTCATCTTATTTATATAGCTAAATGCCTAGTCCTTATGCATGCTGACTTCCAGTTCACTTTAAGATCATTAAAGATAGCGAACTACTACAAAATTAAATACGAAAAACTAGAAGTAAAGTTAAAAATAAGTTTTGTAATAAAGATAAGTGGAACATATTTAAGTATGATAATAGAAGATAATGACATCTGAAGGTAATTAAAGAAAAGTTTGTTTAAAAATTAATAATCAAGAGCTTGCATTATGGTTAAGTTTAGTGGAGTAGCACATGTGTTAAGTTAAATAAAGAAATAATGTGAACTCTGGAGGAGAGAAGTTTTCTTTTAATTTTTTAAATCATAGGTTTTATTTTAAAAGAAATTTTTTTTTTTTTTTTAATTATGAGAATTTTGTAGAAAATCTTTCAGTTTCTACAAAATTCTCATAATTTAAAAATTTTTTTCTTTTAAAATAAAACCTATGATTTAAAAAAATAAAAGAAAACTTCTCTCCTCCAGAGTTCACATTATTTCTTTATTTAACTTAACACATGTGCTACTCCTCTAAACTTAACCATAATGCAAGCTCTTGATTATTAATTTTTAAACAAACTTTTCTTTAATTACCTTCAGATGTCATTATCTTCTATTATCATACTTAAATATGTTCCACTTATCTATATTACAAAACTTATTTTTAACTTTACTTCTCATTCAATCTATTTAACCATTTAATGCACCAAGTCTCCAGCCTTTCTGTTGGACTCATTTATTTGAGACAACTTATTATTTCGAAGTTAAACTCGATGTTGGGATCCCCTGAAGATGAGTACTTAAGTGCTCGAAACATGTCGGGAATCTAATAACTTTTATGGTAACAATTAAACTGTGGAGGAAGACTGCATTGTTTTATTTCATATTACATTGACTCCACTGAAAGTATGGACTATTTTTTCAAATAGGTTTAAACCACCGACAAGTCACAAAACAATAATAAGTTTTGGAATTATTAAAAATACGTTCTAACACACTAAAAACACCGATGGAAAAAATAAAACAAGAAAACCACAAAACTTATCACTTTGTTTACGACAAATCACGATTGACAGTGATTGATAACAAAATATGACACATAAAATTTGACTGATATACTACTAACTTCGCGCATGCGCATACAAATTTGGTTTCGCCGGACTGGCTTTCTTTCGCCTCTTATTGGTTATGTTACTCTTTGACGCGACGTTAGAGGAAGAGTCGCACAACAATCTCTCCGTCGGTCACCTATGTCATTGTACCTTTTATGATTGATTCTGACTCTACGTATAATGAGCTACAAATTTAAATAATTGGAATCCCTAACATTTAATTTTGTTAGCCAGCCATTAATATCCAAGAATATCAAATTCTGCGAAATAAAGCCTAAAGTTAAGGTCTGTAAAGGCCGATTTCACCAGTGTTCGAATATTAAAAACAATTAGCATCATCTATAAACCGTCGCCCTTTTTCAGGTTCGCGTTCGCTGAACGCCGGAATCTGACCAATGAGGAAGCAGCGCTAACAAATTACAAATATTAGATACCTAAGTTTTTTTAACCAAATTGATTTGCTAGTCTATGGTTGTTTTGTCATTTTAGAATTTTTTTCGGCAGTAGTATTTATTTAGTAATTATTTAAATTTGGAGTTCATTAAAATGTACATCATACACACGAGTAAAACACTTAAATATGACCCAGTTAAATTACTGTACAAATGTGGTAGACACAATGCAGAATAGATATAAATATTTAATTTCTTAATAACAAAAAAATATTTTAAATTACATGTTTTGGTCACTTTGTTTAAGCGCAGTGTACGAAAAACGCGAAATTTACGATATGAACACATTGAACGCGGATCACAACAGGGAACTAACCTGCAAGCGCTGGAGCCGCCTAGCTCGCACGCCCCGCCTACCTTGGCATACACATGATCAGTAATATCATTTCTTCCGAAGTTCTTGCTTCATTATCCAACATTAGACCATTATTTAAAACATGTCATTCCTGCCTCATAGTCCTGACATAGTCAATAGATAGGGCTATAATACGGTGATAGTAGCTCGTAGTGACTGTATTGTAGTCGGATGTAGTGTGAAGCATTTTTCCTTAAAGCCAAATTGGAAGGACGGTATATGTTGATTGGCTTATATTTCCAGCTGATGCTTCAAAATCTTTCCCAATACTGGCAGTAGGGTTATGAGTCTATAACTTTTGGGTTTCGATTAGTCAATGTTCGGTTTTGGAATAGTTATAGTTGGTCCTTGCTTCCATTCAGGGGAAAATAACCATATTTTATGCAATATTCAAATATTTTAATTATGTGGTGTTGAATTATCTATTTCCACGGTTTAAAATATGTAAAGTAAACATTTTAAGTCGAGAATTACGTTGTAAAAATAATGTAATGTTAAGTGATCGTGTAATGTTGGAATGAAGAAATGTTTTAGGAATTATTGACATAATTTACCGCCTAAGGTCTGCTATATAGAAATACTAGTAGTGTGCGTATTACTAGAAAAATCAGGGTGCCGCCCGAAAGCAAAAATTGGAGAAAAACTAAACAATGTTTATTATTAAGTGCTGCTGGGCGGATAAAGAAAAAAAGGAGTTTTAATTGGAACTTGGATATTGAAATAAAGAAGATATACTAATTTTAGTATTTAATCTTAGATCGCAGTTTGAAAGAGCGTTAGGAGCGTGTGGATTAGAATTCCGATCAGACCGATTGTGGGACTCTTATATCAAGTGGGAAACAGAAGGGAAAAGGTTGCAAAAGGTTACTTCACTGTTTGACAGATTGCTAACTACCCCCACCCAAGGATATACAACACATTTTGACAAGTAAGTTATAGGTATTTTTAAGGTGTTTCCTATGCTCCTTGGTTTTTGCCAGGCGAGTTATGTAATAAATTGAGCAAGAAGGACCCGAAAGTAGCAACTGCTAATAGTTCATAATTCCCTATACTTATTAAAAATTGATTTTAATTTGTTGTAAAAGATATAAACCAAATATTTTCGACAATCCATGTGTAAATTATGTTTCGTAAATAAATACATTAACCCAACAAAATGAAAACAACAAAATACATTCGACAAATCCGCTTTGCAAAGATCACAAACCCACCGTTGTGTTTGCGTAATATAAATTATTACTTTACGACCTAACACCCGACCAGAAAAGTACAACGTTTTAACTTTACCGGTACAGCACATTGAATCACACATGCCTGTAAAGTCAAGTCCGGCTCTGATCCAGTTGCTTTTAACTGTGCGATGAACATCATAGCAAAAAATCCTGTCCCGTGGAAAGTGTTTAGTTCGAAAGCGTATGTTAAATAGTTTATGCTTTTTTTGCATATCCTTTTTTTCTAATTTTGTGCAAATATTGCATTTAGTTTGTTGTTAATTTAAACGGTTTAGAAAACCTATTCGCCTAGACTAAGGATAGACAGTGGGCAAATCGAGACAAACAAACGAAACATTTTTTAAGGAATATGGGTTAAAGTTACTACTAATGTGTTAAGATTGTGAATCCTCAGAATTTTTGTAATTCTCTTGATTTTTGAAAATAAAATGGCTTTTTTCTGGTTAGATATACAGATAATTTACTTGAAAATTTTTCTCATAGCTTCCAAGAACATGTGTCTTCCAATACTCCGAATAAAATTCTTGAGGTGGATGAGTTTATGGCTCTCCGTAAGGAGGTGCGCAATTTACTCAAGGACGATGACAAAGCGGCGGATAATGCTGACCTGCCACCTGGCGATGAAGACTCGAAACTCTTTAGGTAAGTTATGGTAAAGTAATTGTTTACATGCTCAATATTTTCGGATGGCAATAATTTGAAATTATATTTTTAATATTCAAAATAATTTGTCCAAGTACGTTAGGAGTAATTTCTTCTTATCAAGGGTTTCACTGCAGGTGTGTACACAAGTCTGTGGCTACGACGTATCGGTAAGGGGAAGCACAATATTTTAAAACATGGCGCCGCCATGGGCGTGCTACACCAATATGTTTTAAATGCAATAAAAATAGGAAATTATAATTCAACATGAAAGAAAAACATCTTCATCATTGATTCAGTGATGATTTTTTAGTTTTGGTCGTATTAATGTCAAAGATGCATAAATTAAAATTTTGCGACACGGCGCCGATGTTTTTATAAAAACTGAACAACTTTCGCCAGTTGTATCATTACTTCACTGACACACACAAATATCGACCGATTGTTTTTGCGAGCGGCACGCAATCGCTGTCGACTAATTAAATTAACAATAGCCACCTATTCCCTTTAATAGTGCACTATGTTGCCATATTTCCATGCCATTTCAATATCAAAATTAATAGGGCAAGAAGAAATTTGGAATAATATTGAAATTATCGACAGATTGATAATAATGATAATAATAATAATAATAATATTAATAAACGTCTTTTACTTCAACATAACCTAAAATTTACAATAAATATGTCAAATCCTGGCGCAGTCTAGCTGTAATAGCTACTCTACTGAACCGGTCAAAGACATCAATAAATAGAATTTGATTGTCCATCATTAAATGAGTATCTTAAATCATTTACGAAATGTAACATAGGCAATTAAATAAGCGAGTATCGTAATAATTAATAAAAAATATAAATAACTGAAAATATCAAATTATTAAAAAAAAACACATTATAATTTATCTTAAAAAGTTAAGTGTTCTGTACATTTAAAGGATATTTTTTTATATTTGATTTTAAATAAATTTACATTAAAATGCAACATTAGTGGGTATTGAATTATAACATTTCACAGCATTATATGAAAAGGACCGCTGAAACATGGCGCTCTGATGATGAGGCATGGTTAATTTACTTCTGTCCCTAACACGTCTTTCATGAATATCATGACAAAAAATCGGGGGCTCTCGAATCGTAATGGGTTTATTTTTTTCCTAAATCGTAAAGTGAATATAGAACACGTCAATTACAAATTTTATTTTAATTCCTACATTTTAAAAATATAAAGATTTCCAGTTTAATAATAGCAATAAAGAAAAACAAATACATATAAAACAATACATAATATTATAATAAAGTACTCTTAGTTTCTTAAATATATTATTATTTATTTTCAATGAATACATTTAGTTCCAGGGTATCGTTGTTAATAAATATTAAATTATAATTAAGTAACGGCATGTGGCAACCAAGTTATAAAGTTTACAGGCAGAACTAAACGCGTATAAGTACATAGTGACCCAACATTTTTTTTAAGACAAATATTTTGGAAAACGGCTTGATTACCTTGAATGTTTTTTACCTCACCTGTACATTCAATCAGCGATAAGAGGTTAATTTAAGAAATTAGCATTAAGTTAAGTTAGAACACATTCGTTTTCGTGAAAAAAAACTTATTTTATATACAGGGTGGCCCACTCTCAACGCGGGCTTCCATAGCATCTAAACTACTCAACTTTTTAATATTTTTTAATAACAGAGTCATAGAGAGGCATTAGGCCTACAATTTAAAATGATTTAAAATTATACAGGGTCTCCCAAATAGTCAGGGCATATCAAACATACTTTTTTTAAACGGAACACCCTATATCTTACATTACTTTTGAATTCTACATAAAATTACAATAATTATTTTTTAGTAAGTGCAAGTCTGAACCTAATAGTTTCTGAGATATCTGGTTTTCAAAAATTACATTTTTGAACTTTGCCAGCGTCTAGCGCGATACGCCATATATAGCAAAACGGCTTACAAGTCCCTATCTTACTTTTTTATTATCTTTCCAAAAATGCCAACTTCCCGTTAAACCGGAAGTAGGTACTATACTCGGTACTATATTTCCGGCTTTTGAGCTACATCTGGTTTAACCGGAAGTTGACACTTTTAGAAAGATAGTAGAAAAGTAAGATAGGGACATGCAAGCCGTTTTGCTCTAAGACGTACTGTTAAAAAGCTAGAAGCTGCGAAAGTTCAAAAATGTCATTTTTCAAAACTCGATATCTCAGAAACTATTAAGTTTAGACTTATAATGCACTTACTAAAAAATAATTGTTATTTTATGTAGAATCCAAAAATATTGTAAGATATAGGGTGTTCAATTTAAAAAAATATAACTTTGCTATGGATCTTTTTTTCGGGACATCTGGTATGTTTCAAAATAATTTTAAACTGTAGACCTAATGTCTCCCTATGACCCTGTTTTTGAAAAATATTAAAAAGTTTAATAGTTTAGATGCTATGAAATCCTGCGTTGAGAGTGGGCCACCCAGTATATACAGTATGTCCACGGATGGGGTTTACAAGAGGACAAATGGACTAAAAATTGAAAGATACGAAAAAAAGTCACTGTTAATAAACGTTTTTGCTTGTCTAGAAAATACGATTCACCATAAGAAACTTCAATTTTTTTTATACAGGGTGGGTAAAAACTGCAAAAATGTTATTTTGCTTAAGAGTAAACATACTTTATTTTGAAAGATACGAAAAAAAGTCACTCTTAAACGTTTTTGCTTGTCTAGAAAATACGATTCATCATAAGAAACTTCAATTTTTTTATACAAGGTGGGTAAAAACTGCAAAAATGTTATTTTGCTTAAGAGTAAACATACTTTATTTTGAAAGATACGAAAAAAATCCACTCTTAATGAATGTGTTTTCTACACAACAAACCGAAGTAGAACAATTCATTAAAAGGTTTACCTATGTAAAAATTATTTCCCAAAAAGTATTCGCTGGCACACCTCTGACTGGTGAACCTAGTTAAAATAATAATGACACTTAAGGTGATAGGTACTTGTTGCCAATGTCTTTATTTAATGAAGTTATTATTTAAGTAGAAATGCTATCTACTGAACAAAGAGCTTTTATAATACAATGTTATGGGGATGGTCAAGTTTCATATCGCTACGTCATGGAACAATTTACCGAGAAATTTGTAGGAATCCCAATAGCTAGGATGACAATCTGCAAGTTAATAAAAAAGTTCCAGAGAACTGGTTTGGTTTTGGATCTCAAAAAAAAAGAAGAAATACGACCATGATGATGCTGCTACAGTCTTAGTTCTTCAATATGTTGAAGAAAATTCTATGACGTCCCTTAGAAATCGTGTTACTCAGTTGGAAGTTGTGAAAGAAAGTCAAATTCAGAAGATCCTTAAAGCAAATAAATTGTATCCGTATAAACCGCACTTTAATCAAAGATTGGAAGAGGGAGATGACGCGAAACGACTTGATTTTTGCTTGTGGATAGGAGACAAAATTTTAAGTGGAAATGTTGATTTTTATAAATATATCATGTTTTTTGATGAAAGTACATTTTCTACCAATGGAACCGTTGCAACCCAGCACGTTAGGTACTGGTCTTTAGAAAATCCCGAATTCAGAATTATGACGAGAAGACAATATTTTACAAAAGTGAACGTGTGGTGCGCGATATCCATCTATGGCATCATAGAGCCATATTTTTTTGATAACACGTGCAATAGATTATCATATTTAGAAATGCTGGATACATTTTTCAATGATAAACTCGGAAATCTACCATTAAATTTTCGACAAAATATGTATTTTCAGCAAGATGGTTGTCCAGCCCATTTCGCTCGTGAGGTTAGAGAATGGCTTGACCGCAGATTTGGTCCAAGGTGGATTGGCAGGAATGGCCCTGTTTTGTGGCCCCCAAGAAGCCCCGACTTAACCTTGGCGGATATGTTTTTATGGGGCCGTTTAAAACAAATTGTTTTTGCTACCGCAGTACCAAATGATATTGAAGTGCTGAAGGGCAGAATTATCCAGGCTGTCCAATCGATATCTCAGGAAGAAATCAGAAATTCTTTCACTTATTTGAGAAAGCAATTAGAAAAATGTGTCGAGTATGGGGGTGGAGCTTTTGAATTATGAATCGTTATCGTATTCTTTTCACGTTAATAAAAATGTTATTATTATTATTATTATAATTACTTCATTAAATAAAGACATTGACAACAAGTATCACCTATTCATTATTCAAGTAAAAACGTTTATTAAGAGTGACTTTTTTTCGTATCTTTCATAATAAAGTATGTTTACTCTTAAGCAAAATAACATTTTTGCAGTTTTTACCCACCCTGTATAAAAAAATTGAAATTTCTTATGATGAATCGTATTTTCTAGACAAGCAAACACGTTTATTAAGAGTGACTTTTTTTCATATCTTTCAATTTTTAGTCCATTTGTCCTCTTGTAAACCCCATCCGTGGACATACTGTATATATTTTTACTAAAATTGCTAAAATATACAGGGCTTTCTTTTCTTTCCTTCATGATATGTACTTATTTTATTGGGTGATTTCTGGACCAATTTTAAGGCGAAAAGTTCAAATATACATAACGCCCTTAAGTTAAGTGCTTGGTTTTCGATTTGATTTTTAATTTTTTTCCGATTTTTAGCAAAAATGTAGTTTATTTAGTGCTTTGGCATTTTCAACATATTAACAGCCAATCATTTTAGGGCATTGTTGATATGAACTTTTCAACTTAAAAGTGATCTAGGAATTATGCATTACAATAAGTGTATACCATTAAGTAACTTTTATTAACGTATATTTTAGCAATTATTGGTAAAAACAATGTTTTTTTTATTTGTTTCTCGAAATCTAATGAAAATTTGGCTACCCCAGTAGCACAACAATATTGGTAAAATATTATATTAACATATTGGCCCAACGATGGAAACGTCAGATTTTTTTTTAATGGCTCAATGTATATTTTCAATATGAATCCGATATTGAAGATAAATATTGTCCCAATATTACGATTCAATAAATTCGTAATGTTTATTTTAGATATAGTGCCAATATTTGTTGTTCAGGTTGTCCCAATATATAGGGGCAGGTGGGGTAATTGTAGACATTTGTCTTTAATTACCCCGGTAAAAAATCAAATCCTTTATATCAGACTCTATGAAAGTTCTAAAAGTTTAAAATTTGCACTACTCTTAAGTAATACTACTATCAACTTTTCAGTATAGTTACATTTGTTCAGTTTTAAAGGGTACAAAAAATATATATATATTTTTAAAAACTCCTCAGTTGTCTACACTTACCCCGGTTTTTGGGGTAAACGTAGACATGCCGTGAATTCATATTTCTTTTAGTGTTAAATTAATTGGGGTTATTGGAAACATAGCAAAATGCATATTGAGAATGGCCGCATTTTTTTGTTTGCGGGGAAAGATGAGGTTTTAAATAAACGAGCTATTAGAAAAACAGCATTTATTCATATTTTAACATAATAGCATGTTATGCTAACAGAACACAAACTCTAAAATACTAAAATAGTAATTGTGAAAAAATGCAAATATAACATTGATATTTTATAAAGAAGAATAGTTTTTTAAATATTTAGTTACTAGTTAGGTATGTAAACAAAGCGAAAAAGTGACAAAACTGAAAATCACGCATTATTATTAAAAAGTTTTGTCAAACAAATAAAGAAAAATAGAAACAACTTAAACCTACTACAACATAACGAAAATAACAAATAAACTACAGTGTTTTTTTGAATATTTTCCATAATTTATCTAACTCCAATGGACTGGGCAAAATTGAAAAGGTAGTTAAGCCATTTATCTTAATAGGTCCAGCAAAGCATATTGTCTTGGACACTGAGTCGATGTCGTCACGCATTGGCCATCGAAATTTATTTTCTGGGAGGCGTTCCAAGAATTTTATTTCCACCTCCTTTTCTCCTTCTTGAATTATACGGCCAATGTACCATTTTGTCACATAATGTACTGCAATGTATGTATCAACATCATAAGAAATCTGTTTTTTCTGGTAGATACCATCACTTTCGCGTGGGTCATTCACGTCATCTTCTTCGGGATATGGATTCCCATTAATACTGCAATCATCGCTTGAAGGTAGGTTTTCTACTTCGTCATATAAAGCATCGTCCGAATCTGACTCTGATGAATATTCAGTAATCTTCCGTTTTCTGGCTTTAGTATTTAACTCCTTTGCCTTCTTTGTCCCTTCTTTATTTTGTTTTTCTTCATTCATATTTTTTTTGGTATTCCTTTTACTTGCTTTGGCTTCTTTTTATTTCTGCGTTCTTCTTCTTCTGTAAGTCTTCTCTTAACATCTGTACTGGTAAGTATCTCACCTTGTTGTTCTTTTTTTAGTCTTATTTGTCTTTCAGTCGTCTTGGGTTGGCTTTTTGGAGCAAATTCTTTTCTCATTTTGTCGAGAAACACATCCATTATGGATCGTCTTCCATCTGATGTTGAGGGCTCGTCATTCAATATTTCTGACACGGGTGTCCCATTATTGGAACTTACGATTTCTTGTGTTTCATTATGGACGTTGGATGTATTTTGTATCTCAGTTCTGTTTGGCACTAGGTTTTCTTGTTCTAGTTCTGTTGGATTTATTACCGCCTGCTCATTTTGTTCTATTTCTGATTGTTCTGCTTCTTCTTGCTCTATTTCTGGTTGCTCTGCTTCAATTGGCTGTATCTCTACATCTGGTTGATTGTCGTCTATTTGTAGATTTTCATTTGTTTTGGATGTCAGTAATTTAAACCTTTTCAGTTTATTTTGATCATATTCGTTTTCTGGAAATTTTGAGGGATCAACAGGAAAGCACCCTGTCTCCCGAAAACCTGAAATAATATTAGCTGGAGACAGATAGTTTTTCCACGCATCTGCAAGAAGCCCAACAAAGGTTTTTCTGTTTAATGTATTAAAGCTAGTTAACAGGTTCCGTCGACCAAATGCTACAAGGATTTTCTCCCATCCAATTTTCAGAGGCCCGAAAACACAACGGTCCAATGGTTGCATCCGATGTGTTAGATGGCTTGGTAGTTTCATTAGAATTAGGTTTGCGTCAATAGCAGTATTCACCACTCTAAGACTGATATGACTCTTGTGGCCATCCATAATTAAGATAGCTTTCCTTTCGGTGTGTTTTTTTTGTCTCACGGACTCAATGTACGGTATAAGGGAATTAGTTAGCCAAGAATGAAAAATCGGTTCTTCCATATAACCATTTTCGGATGTTGCGTATGTAGTACCAGCATACTCTTCATCAGGATTGGTCCACCGTACTTGAACTCCTCCTTTGGCTTTAAATATTATAAGAGGAGGCAACACTTCACCTGTTGCTGATACACAGCAATTAGCGGATATGTTTTCTCTGCCTGTGCCCCCTACTCGTCGATAGAATGACTTTTTTCCTTTTTCTCCAATACCTTTTACTTTGCTTGGGTCTGTGGCGACACCAGTTTCGTCACAATTGAATATCAATTCTGGACAATTCTGGAGGGATTCTCTTCGAATTACGCTTTTTAATTTTTGGTAAAAATCATCTATTATAAATGGGTCAGCTGCTTCTGCCCTCTTTTGTTGTAACTGTTCCGGTCTTTTCAAACTCAAATTGCCTCTTCTCTTCATAAATGATAAGTACCAGTCTTCCCCTGGTCTGTTGTCTTTGAAAGGAGTCTTGATATTCTTCACAGTAACATAGTCTTTTACAATATCCAAAAGTTCCTCCCTATCGACTGGGTACCCCCATTCAGCCCGAGCCAATATACATTGTGCTATTTGGTCTTCAATTTCTTGAGATAATGCTGGAGGTCTTCCACCACCAATTTTGTGTATAGAAGTTTTTCTGCCGAGTAGTCGTTGATAAATTACCGATTTGTTCACGTGATAATGTTTTTGTGCATCGCGATAAGTCATTCTTTTTGAATGAACTGCTTCACAAGCTTCTTCAAGTTGCTGAGCGGTGTAGTTAGGTGCTGGTTTCTTACGCTTGTAGTTGCGGGGCATTTTGATTGTTTCTTCTTATTCGTCTATTCTAACCTGTAAGTAAATAAACACAATGTCTATAATTACCCCAATTAATTAAATAATAAATCAGTTAATTGTTTACGCTTACCCCAATGATTAGAGAAGTTGGGGTTAGTGTATACAACCTTATATCTTCTGACGAAGTTGCTATTTCAAAACATACAAAAATCATAATAATAAAGCAATAAAAATTCCACATTGTCAAGCCAAAAAATATGTATTAGCTAGCGAATCAAAATTAACAAAATAAATAAAGATACCAGACTACAGAAAATGCAGATTAAACGATATTTTCTGAAATTTAAATATGGTTACCAAATTGAAACAACGTCGAAGAACCCTGAAACAAAAAACTGAATTAGATTATTGACATATCTTTGAAAGCAAGTCATATTTACCTGGATTCCACGAATACCTTAGCAATTATTCCATGTGTCTCCAATCACTCCAGTTTACACTTACCCCACCTACCCCTACTTTATATATACCACCAATATACTTTTTTAACATATATATATTATATATAAAATATAAATATATAATGTAAATCTATATTGGGCCGTTATAAGAGACTCTGACGTTTCCAACGTTTGACCAATATGTAAGCACAATATTCGATATGCAAACATATTGATTTGCTACTAAGGTCAGATATTGGTATAGAAAATTAAAGACAAAATTGTTTGGTAAGAATTTTTTAATTATTTTACAATATAATTACAATATATTATTAGTAACTTTAATGTTAAACTGTAAATGTATAATATATAAATATAAATAAAAAATAAATAAATAATTTGTACAGAAAATAAAACTAAAAAACTTTAACTCTACAAATGAACGAAAATAAAAATAAAAAAATATCAAAAGTAGGCTGTATATAATATTCCGTAAATAATAAAAGGTTTAAGGATGAGTCGGTCTATTTTTCCGTCCGCCTTCTCTGTCCCCGGCACCCGCCAAATATGCTGAAATTGACCTCTCAATTTCCTTATCGGAGGTACTGTTGAATCGTTTTCGGATAGCTCCTAAAAATCGCGCACACGTTTGTAGTCAAATTTATAAGGTAATTATACAGGGTGTCACGAAAAATGAGACTGATCATCTACCAAATTCTTTGGGCTAAAATATGTTAATTCACAAATACAAAAGAATAATGCATAAACTTGCGATGACGCCACGGCGAAGCTATAATCAAACATCGGCAAAAATATTGGTCCAATCCGTCTATTCCGAAATTTAAGACCTATCAACAAATACTATATGTTTATGTTTAAAAACTTAAGATTAATTTTGGAAATATTTATTTAAATGTACCCATTATAAGTGTAGGTGGATCAACCTTTAGCCTTCACTAGAATTAGATATTAAAATGGTTGAAAACGTCAGAAATAATTTGGTAATGTATTAGAGGTTAACGTCAACAAACTGCTGCATGAATATGAATACTATATAATATGAATATCACACAATAATTAATAAAACAACTGAAATACTACAGTTACTTGCCACTTCTTTTTGCTTTTCTGTGTACACACTTGCAATTCGAGCTGCACTTATTTTCACTAATATTCATAGGCAACAAAAAATATTTAAAAAGAAAGCTTGAGGCGCTTGTCGTGATGAGACCGGGAGGCTCGAGCGATTCAAAATGTCTGCCAAGCTGACGGTGCGCTGCCGCCTTGCGGCAATATAAGTAACTAATATGACACTGTGGCGCCAAATGCAAATTCCAGCTATATATAGCATTTAAGGATACAATTTCAATAATAAATAATGCATTAAGCACCAATTTTTAATTTGATTTCAAATCTGCTTTTCGGATGACGGAGTATTTTTTATAAATATTGGGATAATATTGGATAAATATCATATATAGATATAGAAAAAAGGTGCATTTCTTATATACCGGGTGTTGCATCGTCGAGCGGGACATGGGAAATCCCATGTAATTTTAAATGGGGTCAATTATTGGCTTCCCTAATTATTTTAGAGAAAAATTCTATTTAGGTTTATTAAAGAGCACTAAAACCCACATTCAAAAGAATAACTTTAGATATTTTTGACGAGCCCGTTTACGGGTTATCGCCGATTTCTTTTTAACTATTTCTCCTTTTTATGGCCCCGTATTTGCGGGCACCAGTCAAGGTAAAAGATGACTGTCAAATAAAGTTGTCATTTTGAAAAGTGTGCTTTATTGTTATAAAAACTCGTACATCGAAAACATTAGCCATGAATTACACTTCTGAAGAAAAAATATTGATGATTAAATGGTATTATCAAGGAAATAGTTATCAAAATGTGTCAGACATGTTTGCTGCTCTGTATCCGAATAGACCGATACCTGCAAAATCTACAGTCGAAAGGACTATCAAGAAATTTGAGACAAAAGGCACTGTAATAAATAACTGCAGATGTGAAGAAAGGCAGGAACAAAGAAGAGATGCAAGAAATGATAGGGACTTGCAAGTTTTATTGTGCGTGGAAGAAAATGATGGGAAGATCAGCACAAGCAAACTTGAGGATGACATAGGATTAGATCACACCACAGCGTTACGAGCTTTGAAACGACATAAATATTATTCATACAAATATGAAAAGCACCAAGAGCTAAAAGATAGGGACGAAATACGACGACAGGGGTTTTGTTTTGGTATGATGGAAAGAGCAAACATGGATAGGGAATTTTTAAAAAACATTTGTTTCACTGACGAATGCACATTTACCTTAAACAATGAACCCAATGTTCAAAATTATCGATATTGGAGCAAAGAAAACCAACACAGGTTTGTGGAAACAAGGACGCAATATCCACAAAAGTTAATGTATGGGCTGGGATTTTCGGAGAAAATATTATCGGACCATTATTTCTTACACGAAATTTAAATGCAGAATATTTTTTGGAACTACTTGAAGATCATATTTTACCTACTTTATATGATGCCGCCAGGGAAAATCAGGAAGTTTGGTACCAAATGGATGGCTGCCCGGCACATAGTACCCTGGCTGTCCGGGAATATTTAAACCGTGCTTTTAATGGAAATGTTATTGGCTTAAATCATACAGTAAATTGGCCAGCCAGGTCTCCTGATTTATCGCCAAATGATTTCTTTCTCTGGGGCCATTTAAAAAACAGGATATACAAAGATAAAAAATACCCAAATCTAGACGAGTTAAAAAATGCTATTTCTGCCGAATGCAATAGAATTTCAGTTTACCAACTAGCGAATGTAAGAAGAGAATTTTATGATCGCCTCGGTTATTGTCTAGCAGTCAATGGAGGAATATTTGAACATCTTCTTAAATCCTAAAGTTCTAACAATTTAATAGTACCTACCTATTAATTAGTAAAATATTGAAACATGTAAAATGTCATAATTAACCTTGTAATTGGATACTTTATTTTAGTTTTATTCAGATTAATTTGTACTCATAAGTACACCTTTAATATTTTCGATGTACGAGTTTTTATAACAATAAAGCACACATTTCAAAATGACAACTTTATTTGACAGTCATCTTTTACCTTGACTGGTGCCCGCAAATACGGGGCCATAAAAAGGAGAAATAGTTAAAAAGAAATCGGCGATAACCCGTAAACGGGCTCATTAAAAATATCTAAAGTTATTCTTTTGAATGTGGGTTTTAGTGCTCTTTAATAAACCTAAATAGAATTTTTCTCTAAAATAATTAGGGAAGCCAATAATTGACCCCATTTAAAATTACATGGGATTTCCTATGTCCCGCTCGACGATGCAACACCCGGTATAACCAATATTGGTTAAATATCACATGTAAATATATATAAAAGTTTACTGACAAATGTTTTATCAATATTGTACAAACATTATATAAAAATATGGGAAAAAGTTACACCTCCTATATGTTACCAATATTGGCACAAATTATATATAAATATAAGTAAAAGTTTATTGCCAAATATGTTTTAATAATATTGGATCAATATTGGACAAAACATTATATAAAAATACGGGAAAAAGTTACACCTCCTATGTGTTACCAATATTGGCACATATTACATATAAATATAAATAAAAGTTTATTGCCAAATATGCTTTATCAATATTGGATCAATATTGGACAAACATTATATAAAAATATGGGAAAAAGTTACACCTCCTATATGTTACCAATATTGGCACAAATTATATATAAATATAAATAAAAGTTTATAGCCAAATCTGTTTTATCAATATTGGATTAATATTGGACAAACATTATATAAAAATATGGGAAAAGGGTACATCTCCTATATGTTACCAATATTGGCTAGAAATTGCCAATATACAATATTTTACCAATCTTGAATCAATATTGGGCCAATGTGTTGTGCTACTGGGGTAGTTAATTTAATCTGGGTAATGGTAAAAAAATATTTAAGGAAATTAGGTTGTTTCCAATATGAAATAATTCTGTTTAGGTACAATAAAATTTGTCGGACGCACTTTTAAAGAACTCTGTACGATTTGCTATGCCGCATGAATTTGTCGGTTAAAAATTAAGGACATTAAAACGATAACTTTGAAATCAATTGACAACTCTGCTAATAACTTTTGTCTCTGTCAAGCACGTTATTTTGAATTCGAGACGTATTGCGCAAGCCCGGAGATTCTCTAATATATTTTTATTCACTTCTAAGGCTATAATAAATAAAGATGGGGAGTTGTAAATCACGTTGTCTCTTGATCGTATATATCCACCTTTATATTTACTTGTGTAATTTTGTCTCTATAGCTCAGATGAAGAAACAAAGGGCATCAGAGAACGGATTGTTTCCATAAGAAGGAAGGCTCACAAGAATACAGTGAATGCAGTTACAGCACGATGGAACTTTGAGGAAGGGGTACGATGTAGTTTTTTTTCATATTTAAATAAGAATAAAGCACTCCGTGCTCCTGGACTCGCAGAAATGTAACTTCAATTGTCAAGCAACTGATGTTGCAGAATTCGTCACAAAGAACAATATCTTGTTTTTTTACGTTTTTTTTTTTTTTTTTATTTAAATCTTTACCGATTAAATGAGGTTTTTATATTTTAAAGTTCATTTATCTTGGAATCAATAGGATTCAATGGTTAGAAATTGTGTATGTTTAATTTAATAAAGGTAAAAAAGAAAGCCATGAAAAATCTTAATAACCGGTGATTATTAATTATTTTGCTCAAGGGCGGCTGTGACCCAGTATACATAGTGTAGCAGTAGCGCGTAGATTAAATCATAGGGCGAATTTGCAAGAAAGCAGCGTTGTCACGTTGAAAACCTAAAATAATGTTTTTTGACGGTATGTAATATAAAATCCTGAGCTATCTTACTTTGAAAGCCTACTTTATATGGCCGCCTCCTACTTCTAGACACCTTCTGATGTTTCTTCTTACCCTCAGAGACACATTAACCAATACGTTTGGAGAATTATTAATTTCGGCAATTTTTTCTGAAATCCTTCGTTTAAGATCATTTATATCCTCAATAGGTGTTCGATAAATGGAGTTTTTTATAAAAGGCCACAAGAAGAAATCGCAGGGTGTTAAATCGCAGGAACGAGGTGGCCATATTTGTTGCGTATTTCGGCTTATAACTCTGTTTTCAAAAAATTCACTTAAAAAATTTAAATTTTCTCTGGTTACATGAGGTGTAGCGCCATCTTGTTGGAAGTAACCTTCCCGAAATTCATCATCGTGAAGCTCATTAATAAATGTTGTCAGAATTTCGATCCGATATCTCTCAGCTGTAATTGTGCCATCAAAGTAAATTGGGCCTACTATTCTTCTAGAACTAATTGCTGCCCACACACCAACTTTTTGAGGATGAAGAGGTCTTTCTACAAAAACATGCGGATTTTGCGTATTCCACATTCGCATATTTTGTGAATTAACATAGCCTGATAAATAAAAATAAGCCTCATCGGTAAAAAATGTTTTTTCAAAAGCACCACTATTTTCTTCTTGAAAATTGTTTAAAAACCATTCACAAAAATTAAGTCTTAGGGGAACGTCATTGGGAAGGAGTTCATGAATAGCCGTAACACGATAAGGGTATAGATGCAGATCCTTTTTCAAAAGTGTTTGGCATGTACTGTAGCATAAATCCGTTTGCTGAATTTGTTGAGATAAATGCCTAATAGAAGTTGAAGGATTATTTTCCATAATTTGTCGCGCTTCTTCAATAACCTCATTCGATCGTTTCGTTGGTCTTCCAGCCCCTTTTTTATGTTGAACAGAACCAGCCTGACGAAATTTATCAATTAGGTATTGTGACCCAGTACGAAAATTATGAAAGGTCACCGCAACATCAGGAAACTCGGTTCGAAATTCATCAAAGCAGTCATGCATAGAGTAATTCCACACACCGCCTATTTTGTTTCCATTTCTAAAAAAACTTTCAACAATAAAAATTTTTTGTTCTTCACTAAATATTTTTACTGTAGAACTTTCAATCCGGCAACAAAGCTTCACCAAAACTTGATACGCTGAAAAATAAAAAAAAAATAAAAAATTAAATCATATCCTGCAAATAGCACTTTATAATAGTCAAAAGACGACTCCCCGGAGAAATATTAGTTAAAGCAATAGTAACCTACCTTCAAATAACTGCAAAAATTACAAAATTTCTCCAATTTTTAAACTTTACAAATACACAAATTCAAATAAGACGTAAATGTCATAAAACAATAATGTCATCTTATCTACGCAGTACGGCCATGATGCTTTTAAAATGCATGGCCTCCCTTGAGCAAAATAATTAAAAATCACTCGTTATTTTCAACAAAGCCGAACTTTGCTAACATTATTTTGTCCCTATAATGTACCAGAACCTTCTATTTTTAACATTTTAAATTCAGAGGTATAACAATCAATTAATGATGCAAAAACCTGAATTGATTTTTTTACCTAGTGTTGGTAAAAGAATCCCTAATATTCTTGAGGGAATCTCGCAGAGGCCATCTGAATATTCTTGATATCATATTAAGGATTTTAGGATTTTGTATTTTTTTTTCCTGAAATATTTCTGTTTTTTTTTAATTTCAGATTAAAAGGCCGTATTTCCACGTGAAGCCGTTGGAACGATGCCAGTTGAAAAACTGGCAAGAGTACCTTGACTACGAAATAGAGCAAGGGGATCGCGGCCGGATTATTGTGCTTTTTGAGAGGTGCCTTATTGCTTGTGCATTGTACGAAGAGTTTTGGTTAAAGGTCAGTTGATTAGTTTCTTTAAACATTTAGTAAGGGCCAAAAAATGTATTAGAAAATAGAAAATAGAAATAAAACTGACAATATCTCGGTTAATGAAAAAAAAAAAGAAAAAATTGACACAAAATATTTTTCAATTTCAATTTCAAAAATACTTTATTGTCAAGAAAAACAAAGTTTTATGTGACAAAGCATTCTTAATTAATAATTAATTTGCAGGGGATGTAGATATAGATGTAAGTTTAGTCAGTGTTGGACAATTTACAAAGTGCGTCGATAATAAACTACGTAACAATGTTTAGTATTTTAAGTGGAACTGTACAATGTACCTATTATATACCTGCTACCTAGCATAGTTAAAAGTATCTATTATTGGTTGTAAACTGTTGATGCTTTACTGAATAAATAAATAAATAAGACTTAAATATTAAAAAAAATATATACATTTGAATTAAAAACATACAAATAACATTAAAATCTAAAGTAGGTAAAAGAAACTAAACAACAAAGCAAAGTAAATAAACAATAAAAAACATAAAAGGGAACAGAGAAACTTAATGACAAAACATAGAAAACTATTAGAAATCAAATTTCAAGTCAAAAATGTGTATAATGTGCATAATCATTAAGCGTACCTAATCATAAGCGAGAGGTAAGGATGCAACACATAAAGGTAGCCGAAAAACTATACTCCAAACACCCGGAGGCGCACTGTCTAGTCGTCACTCGAAAAATTCGTCCAAAGAATAATATGCTCTCCAGCAGCAGTGCTAGCAATGGGTGCTACATTATTGTTCCTCAAAATAAGCTCTGGTAAAAATCACTTTACTAATTTAAATACACTTTACTTACAAATCATTATAAGATTCCAAGTCTTCTTTTGAGATAAGTAAATGTTAAACAGGGTTTTTAGTGAGGCATAAAAAACCTTAAATTATCCAATTCGTCAAAAATATTTTTCTATTATAAATCTTGCGCGAAAATCCGAAATCAAGAATTTCCAGATCGTCTTTGATTAACATATCTTCAAGAAAATCCATTTTAGGACTTAACACGATGAGTGCAGTCAACAAGTGCATTTTAAAATGTTTGAAAGTAAACAGTCAGTGTTTTAGGCATTTATTTTAATAGGGTGTTTTTTTTTGTTTTAGCAGTTTTAATTATTAATGTGTCTTGGCCGTAAAGTTGAACGAAACCACAAAAAATACAGCTTAATATTTTCCGTGGCAAAATTTTTTTAGATATTATATAACCTTATGAGGTGGTAACGAAATATAAAAGTTGGTATTTTAATTATTAAATAAAGTGTAAGGTCCTCAGCTAGCTCAAGCTCGTGGCAATTGTGGGGTGATTTTTTTCCAGTAAAACAACAATGTATACGTGTATGGACTCCAAAAGATGTTGCTGTGCAAGCCAAGATATATGATTTGAGTTTTGAGCGCCACTTATAGCTGTTTTTATCTCTAACTTGTCACAACAACACCGAATTCCTGTGAGCGAACAACGGGGTCCACGCACACTGTCAAAACAAACGCAAAAATAGTTTAAAGTTATTTAATTAAGAAGAAATGTAATGTTAAATGTAAGGGTGATATTTTAAGTTGAAAATTTACATTATCTCAAAACCCACAGCAAAAGTCACAGAGAATAATCAAAATTTGAACCAACACAACCTAAAACGAAGACCGGTTTCGCGCAAGGACATATAATCATGGACTTGCGGTTCTACGACACACAATAAAACATAATTAGAACATACTTGAAAGTAACATCGTTACAATAAAAAAAAGCTTTTGTTTCTGAATAGAACATACCTTCTCATAGCGGTAGACCATAATATGTCAGAAAGACGTTTACAATACCATAATATCACATCCTTAGGACACTCTGACTTACACTATACAGTTTCCTAAATGTTTCTAATAATATAGTAAGAGAGTCGAGCGTTGACCACAGAATATTTATATGAGGCTGCCATGTTAATTTTGGGTCTATATATTTAGTCCCAAGCTAAGTTATTTCGGACATATTTGCGTATACTTTTAGCCTTAAAACAAGCCAACAAATCAAACCTTACTTCTGTTTGACTTTTATAACTGATGACCAGTGAACCCGTCTTATTAGCCTGCATTTGGCTGCACTATACGAATTTTATTGCATCTTTTTAATTAATAATTGAAAAATTGAAGCATTAATAAAAAAGTTTTCTATCATTATACAAAGTTTCCTGGACATCAATAAGAAATATATTTTTTTTTATTAGTTTGTGCATTATCTTGAGAGCGTGAAAGATACGGAATTACAACCAAAAATCAGAGACGTGTACGAGAGGGCGTGTACCATTCATCACCTGAAGAAACCCAATCTTCATTTACAATGGGCCATATTTGAGGAAGCTTCAGATAACGTCAACAGGGCCGCCGAAATTTTGGTTAATTTGGAAAAACAGGTGCCCAACGTGTTGCAGGTTGCTTATAGAAGGTAAGCCCGTAATACAAACCGCATTTTCATTTTAAGTTCAGTCTTCATGCATAATTTGATTTAATACTTACTATTTTTTGCAGGATAAATTTGGAACGACGAAGGTCAGACAATGAGAAATGCGCTCAGTTGTTTGAACATTACATAGGAAACTCTAAGAATAAAATGATTTCCAGCACCATTGCCATCAAATACTCCCGGTTTTGTCTGAGAGTTCTTAAAGATTTTGATAAAGCTCAAGAGGTAAGTTAAGTGCACTTCTTGATTAATATAGTCACTTAAATACTTCATTAAAAAACGTTTCAAAATCATGTTTAACCATATAAATATCGCTATGCCCAAAGCCTAAATCAAAAAATTATTAAAAGGTACTTCGCATTAGCCATTAAACTGCCTACATAACAGTGTAATCAAAAGAGAAAACGACATATTTTTTGTTCCGCCTAAAAATTGTAACACCCTGTATCTCCCACACGAAGCATTTCCAGACAGGATTATAGAAACTATTTTTCATATTTTTAAGCAACTTAAGGAAACTCGTCCTGATTTTTTTCGCAATATTAATGAAACACCTGATAAGTTAATAATGCAAAATATTTTAAATCACTAAAATACCTAATTTAGCTCTAGTTATTATTAAAAACGAGATCGTATTATCTGCTATCCAGAAGTTTAAAAGGTAAAGCCTCAACTTCGTTAAAAATGTAAATTTTGATTCTAAAACCTGTGCGTTTCGACATGTAAGGCCATAATTACTAAGAAAAATCCATTGTATACGATTAAAAAATTAACGAGCTTAACGTGCTATTTAAGGAGGTTTGTCATCACAACACTTAACAACAAGAAGTATATTATTAATTATTCGTAAGGGGGTCTTGAGGTAATTAACTTTATTTTTGGCCTATCATAGGGGGCAGCGACACTTAAAAACGATTTAGCATGGATGGAAGAATGTTGTCATAATACTCAAAATTAATATTTGCCTTAACTATCGCGTGTATAAACATTTGGAAGATTTGTTCAGAACTTGATTCTCTGTAGAGTTGAAAAATATTATTTTAACCTTATTTTATCTTTTTAATAATTATACGCAGTGTTTCCCCCTTCAAATTGCGTTATTTTTAACACTGTGGCGCAAGGAAATTAAGGAACGTGTAGAACACCCATCCATGTTTTTTTCAACATTTATACTAACGTTAAATTATTATTAATTAAATAAAAATAAACATATTTTTTTTTTATTGGATTTTCACCACTCCGTTCGCTGCCAGGGCCATTCCCGAGGGGACCTACTGCTTAACGTGGGTTCCGAACCACGGTCCTCAGTCACGACAACCATCCCGGTCTGCACCCTCCAAGGGCTATCAACCCTTGGTTTCGTGCGGCTTTTAGTTGTGACCTACCGACTGGGGAGTGCGTAACTTCACCCTCCCCCCCCCCACGAGATATCCGATCTCATCCGGCCTCTAACCGGCGTAAATGGGGGGTTTTGGATGCCGATACATTTTTCACTCTTCCCTTGTTTTGCACAACGTCAGACTGCAACGCCACGTGAAACCACTAAAATCCAAACTTAGTCGAAAATTTTGCGGGGCCCGGGGATTGAACCCGCGCTACACTAGTCCCTGTGTATCCGAAACTGTCGCCCTAACAGCTAGGCTACGAGACCCGTACAAATAAATAAAAAATCCATAAACGTTTAAAAAAATTGTTATACTTTTTTCTTAGAAATTACAGAAAGTTATTGTTTTTAGGCATTAAGAACGGCCATAACCAAAGACCCAAACAACCCAAGGTTGTACCTTCAGCTTATCGATTTGATTCTACAGAAACCGGATCCTCAACAAGATCAAGTTTGTGCAGTAATCGAAGAATTTTTGGAGAAGGAGACGGCAGATCCTGATCAAAAGGTGAGATTAAACAGCCTTTTGCCATATTATGTTTATTGTCAAAACTTGTTGCTTCATAATTTCATATCTCCCCTGATAATAAATATCAAATAATAATCTAAAAAGCTGATTGTTATAAAAAAATAAAATAAAAATTTAGTTTTACATTTAAATTGTTTGCTGGAACTAGTAGTACTCTACAGGGTGTTTTTATTTATCATGGTCATATTTAGAATTGAAACATTCTTTGCCAACTATTGTGAAATTCAGAAGTAAAGTTCTTTTAACGAAAAATGGTTCTGATTTAATGACTGCAACGAAGTGGGTGCCAAGTCCGGTCGTAAATTTTCAGTATTCATTTTCGGGGCCGGATTATAATGATTTCTGGGTTAAATTAAAATAAGATAATTTTAAATGTTTAGAAATCCCCTATAGCAGGTATTTTGAGTCTTTATTTCTCACGGGAAGTGTTCAGTTGTATTGCAATATCATTATATTATACGTATAAAAGAGCATTATGTGGCGTCCATAGAAAAACATTAACAGAGCTTTTCAAACGCTCCGGTGAAGAAAAATCATTAATCCCTCGATGCTAGGAAGATTGTAAAAACTGTTTATAATTCTTTATTTAACAGGGGACTTAACGCTAGTGCTGCTGCGAGTGAAACTAATAATTTTACTAAGATACCTCTGACTACAGTGAAAATAATCGTGTTTAATCCCATAAAATCGAGAAAAAGCGTTAAGAAGCCGGTTTCAATAAATGTTTCGACGTAGCCGACAAGGACTTGATAAGGCGGAAAATCTACACCATGAACGAAGAGCAACGCGTACCTACATTAGAAACTCTGAAGCAACGGCTCACTAATGTCGAAACCCAAATAAGCTGTAGCCATCACTAGCCTTTCAAGAGTTTTGTTTAAAATGGGCTTCACATATCGCATAATTGACAAAAAGCAAGTACTTATGTAATCCCAGCGAATACAAAAATGGCATCGTGAGTATATAACATCGATAAGAAAATATCGTTCTGAAAATCGTCTAATAATTTACCTCGATGAGACATGGTTTGACACGCATAATTACCATTTTACATGCCGGGTCAGAAAACTGTTGGATCCCAAATGTCTCGTGGCTTTCTGTATAGTATATTAAAGACTCCTGCGCGGACTACTATAAAGATACAACGGCAGAACTTTTTGAAGAATGGTTCAAAAATTGTCTTTTACCAAACCTTCCTCAGAATAGTGTGATACTAATGACCAATGCGAGCTATCACAGTCGCCAATTATGTAAGGCTCCAGGTTTAAATAATACGAGATTGGCAATTCAAAACTTATGTGATGAATGTTATAAAAAAAGTGATCTTTCAGAAGTTTTAAGGACATTGTATAAAAAAAGTATATGTTTGTGACGCATTGGCAGAGGAAATGGGACATACTGTGCGACGGTTCCCACCTTATGATTGTATTTTTATTGCGATAAAGCACATATTACACCAATTAAAATCAATTGTTAGGTCTGAAAATACTTCTCCGACTTTAAGTTATAGTGTTGTAGAATTAATAAAAAAATATGTTAATGATATTCCCCCAGGTAGGTGTAAAAATTCAATCCATCATGTAATTACTGTAGAAAATTCTTAAGTTATTCTGCATGATAGCGACAGCAAAACAGAACTAGATATAGAATAACATTATACATGCAAATTAGGGATGTCAATCCCGGGATCCCGGAAGGAGAACCTGTCTCGAAAATACCGGATTAGACCTGTTAATCCCGGGATAAATCCCGATTTTTTTTGCATATATTAATTTGCTTCATTTTGCTATTTCAAATCAAAGCTAAAGTAATTAACGCTAAAGCCGATAACGTCGCTGCAATGCAATCCGGAAACACGCCTCTAGAGAATTCCATAAAAAATACCGTAATTGATCTAAATATGTTACCCATTTTGTACTAAGAATGGCAAACTATCAAAGACGTTGTAAAAGTATTCCAGCCAATAAAATTGATAATCGAAGCCTTATGCCGACGCGACATAGATTTATATAAAGTGGATGCTGCATTAAAATACATGTTGAAAAAACTATCCAAAATTTAAACACCACTCAGCTAAGATCTACAAGACTCATTAGAAAAAGGATCAAGCAACGCAGAACCATTTATTCTGAAATTCATGTTAGTTATCTCACAAACCCCTACTTTATAAACTTTGAACCAGATGATTGCTTCAACACATCAAATATTTCTCTAATTAGATCTGAGTTATAACAACTTATAATCAAGCTAGACCATGAAGATGCATCTGGAAGAGAAACCAGCGACGACAGCGATGAGAATCTGATTCCCATTGCGGAAATTCTGAGAGCAGAAAATGAACCCTCAAAGGTAAAACTGCAGAAGGCATTACAACCTTGTTCAGAGTCAATGCAAAAGCAGACAAAAAAAATTATAAGACGCGACTGCCAGACATCATTACTCAAGAAACTGATTTATACGCAAATGGTGGTAGTCGGGGACGTAATCTTCGAAAAGCCTTTGAATTTTTATTAAGCATTCAGCCCATTATGTAATAAAATACGTTCGAGGCTGGGAGATGAAACTTTAGACGCACTAATATTTTTGCGGTATTTTTTTTTTTTAATCTATAAGCCTAAAACTTATTTGTTGGTATTTGCAACACACGTAAGTTAATACAATAAAAGTTTTTGAATGTTATCTGATTTTTTCGGTACAACTAATCCCGGGATTTGTCGTACAAGTCTCGAAAATCCCGGGATTAAGAAAACCTTTTGGGATTGACATCCCTAATGCAAATAAATATAAGTAGTATTTAAAAATTTACAATATTTTTTTTTTTTTTTAATTTTATTAAATTAATTTAAACACATCATAGGAGTATAATTGCTTAATTTCCTTAGTCCGTCCCTTTACTAATCTTTATACTTTACATATTTATTGTCCACACAATGGGATGGACCCTTTAGTTTCATTGCAGTTAAAAGGTCAAAACCATTTATTGCGAAAATAACTTTACCTACCTACCACAAGGAAGTCTAGAAGTTGTTCTATATCTACTATAGACCAGTGATATTACTGAATTGGATCATAATACAATAGCCAGTTTGGCTGATTTTACTGCCGCCTGCTATCCACAATCTGAATAAAAAATAACCTCATGAAAATACAATTTGCTAGAACCTGTGCCTCGGCGCTACTAAAATACGATGCGGGAACGAAAATAATCCAGTATAAAATCATAATATGACACCGAGACAAGCTAGCAGTCGTTATGCGAATGCGAATGCTGCTCGATCTATAATCGACAATCTTATTTAATCTTAATACTCAATACTGCATTTGCTCAAAATCGGTGTTTCACATCACTCGCATCGTAATAAGAACCTAAGCCCGCGACTTGGCTTAAAAACCGCATTGCGATTTCGTAGAGTGTAGTGTAGGTAGTTATTCCAGTGATCATTCGAATGATAATCCGATTTTTACTATAATTCGAATACAAAAGATCCGATTATTCAAAACGTGCGATTTCGCCCATCACTAATAGATACATACATTGTTACTAATAGCGAATTTTATTCAATAAACATATAATTATTATTGCAAAACCCATCCTATTAATAATGATTATCAAAACATGGGATGAATTATTGTTTAAAACATTTAATCATTAATTATGGTTATGTGGAATTTTTGAAATACAGGTGTGGTACTCAAAAATCAGCACGCTGTCACTGGAATACGTCAAAGGAGGTTTGGCCAATGCTCTAGGCTCTAGCCTAGCCATTTTTGGGCATCTGTCTACCCGTTTTTAGATAAGATAATTTATTGGTAATAATGTATAATAAGTACTTTACAAGTCAGGTAAAATAGTAAAATTTTGCACAAAGTAATAAGTTACAAACTATACTAGCCTAATTACAAGAAATAGACAGTCAACATTATAAAGTCATAACACACACATATAAATAAATTTTCACTTATAATCTCCCTAGTAGTTGTATTATCAGTAATTTAAGAACGATTGATCGCCTGTGATCCGATTTTGGATATTTTCTAAAATAATAATAAAAAAACTTTAGTGAGAATCAATTTCGTATACCTAACACTTTAAAAATTATGTTGCACCAAAATAAAAAGATCCCAAAGCGTAATTTTACCGTTTCATATGAGACGGCTATAACTTGGAAATGGGACATTTTGGGAAACAAATATAAAGGTTTTTTCTTAGTTTTAAGATCCTTGAAGTTTTTTGCAATATTTAAGGATTATCCTGAATAATATATTTTTTTCTTAGGCACTTTTTGCTCAAAGAAAATTAGAATACTTAGAAGATTTCGGCACAAACGTTGAATGCGTACAAACTGCTTACGAACAGTATCAAAAGTATCAGAAATTGAGCAAGGAAACGTCGAAGAAAAAGGAACCCAAAAGGTAATCATTTTTACTCATCAGCTTAATTTTCAATATTTCAGGCCTAATTTTTTGTATTATTTTATTAGCTATTATAGTTCTGGCGTGTTTTTCTGTAGATAATTGCGGAATAATTACACTTCGATTCTATCCTAGTTTCTGTTAATTTTCAGTGACAGCACTTCATCAAGCAAAAACAAAGAGAAACCTGCGTCATCCTCGGCGTCACAATCAGCGTCGGCGACGTATCCAAATTACAACTACAGCAGCTCTTCCACTCAACCGACGTATCCGTATACTGGAACGCAGCAGGGGCAGTACAATTACCCGCAGTATGGACAAGGTAAATTGAATAATAATGATTATACCCCGATATCTGAGTTCATACAATGTGTTTTAAGATTTTAACCCTATTTGGGACTAATTTTTATTTAACTATAAGCTGAACACAATAGTTATTTCCTCAACAAATTTCCAAGTGCCATTTTACCTTCGAGATCAGTAAAATCACTTTTGGAGAGTTTTATGTATCGCGTAATCCACTTATCGTGTCCACATTCTAATTTGATATTATAACGTTGCCTTAAGAGTTAAAGAAAAAAGTTAAATACATAAATATCTTGCATTAACGTAAAATTTGTATCGGTTCATTTTTTATATATACAGGGTGTTTCGTTTTCCCCGTCCAGGCATCAACTTTCTTATTTTAAATGGAACACCCTGTATATTGATAGGTATTTAGATTCCCTTTAAAATTTTATGTGAATTTTGTATAACCTTTAATATGCCTATTTCTTATCGTTTAGCCAATATTTATTTTTTTTTAGTTAAAAGAATATGCACCCCAAGTGCTATTTAATAAGCTTTTTAGGGTTTACGTCAAAATATTCCTTTGTTGTCAAAATCAAAATGAACTTTATTGAAGAACAGAGGTTCCAAATGGTTGAGCTTTAAGCTGGATTTATAAACTCAAGAAGTTGGTGAGGTTCGATATTCGACAGTCCAGAATATGGCATTTATAAAGTCAATAGCGAAGTTCGAAAAGTTGTTTGATTGGTTGAAATTTTTGTCCAATAGAATACTGACATTAGATTTGACTTTGAAAATTTTGACAGATTGTAAATTATTATTTTCTTTGTTCGATTCCAAATAAAAATTAAATCGTTTTTGAGTTCCGTGCAGTGGTAAAAATGTTATATTATTACACCCTGTTTGCAGCGACTATTTTGTTTTATGCGGCTTACAGGAGAAGGCGTAGCAATCGCCGCTTTAAAACGCGACCAATAAATGTGAGGATTTGGGATACACCACAGTTTTTTAAATATACAAGAATGACTGTTACAGTTGTTATAAATGATATTTTTATACTATAATATATATTACTTTTATAATCTCTATAAGTGTCATCATTCAATACTACCATTTCTGGTTTTCCAATTTCTGGCGCAAAACACAATACTAAGCTTACAACAAACAGAAAATCTAAATACAAATGACGGAAGGACGACGTAAATACCAAAGAGCCCAAGCGCGACAAATAAAAGACAATTGAACTTTTCGATATAACCAATTTTTATGTTCGGAGTTCGAAAGGTTCATTTTGACCAATGAAGACGCTATTTTAAAGTCATGTGGTTACAGCGAAATATCAAATGTCTTTCATTTGTCGCGTTTGGGCCCTTCGGTGTTTACGTCGCCCTTCCGTCATTTGTATTTCGATTTTCTGTTTGTTCTAAGCTTAGTATTGTGTTTTGCGCCAGAAATGGATAGTAGGTATAGAGAATAATGACACTAATTTATTGTTACTTGAGTTAATCCAAAATTATGAATTTATCTACAACTTAGGCCATAGAGATTATAAAAGTAATATAGAATATAATATAATAATATAATTTATTAAAAAGTGGAACAGTCATTCTTGTATATTTGAAAAACTGTGGTGTATCCCAGGATCTCATCTTTTTAAAATAATCATATCCACCTGCCCCTATTCTCCTCACATTTATTTGTCGCGTTTTAAAGCGGCGATTGCTACGCCTTCTCCTATAAGCCGCGTAACACAAAAATGTCGCCGCAAACAGGGTGTAATAATATAACATTTTACCACAGGACGAAACTCAAAAACGATTTAATTTTTATTTGGAATCGAACAAAATTATAAACAAAGAAAATAATAATTTACAATCTGTCAAAATTTTCAAAGTCAAATTTAATGTCAGTATTCTGTATCATTCTATTGGAGAAAAATTTGAACCAATCAAACAACAACTTTTCGAACTTCGCTACTGAGTTTATAAATGCCATATTCTGGACTGTCGAATATCGAACCTCACCAACTTGAACATAACTTCAACCTCGCCAACTTTTCGAGTTTATAAATCCAGCTTTATATTGCAAGTGCAGTGCAACACGTATCAGGTCAGCTCCGTAAATTTGCTGTTCTTTAACAAACTAATGTTTAGCTAACTGTTGTGTTTAGTATAGGTGCAATTAGTGATGTAAAAATTACCGTAATTTATTTTTGGTCGGTAATACGAGAACTTACCGTAATTTATGAGAATTTTAGGAAATTTAACTTGTTCTTAAGCAGTAGACTACACTTAGTCGGTAATTTATTATCCTTGTTAAAAAATATATTATTAAACAAAATGTCAATATTTTATCTTTAAAATTGGGTCCAGAATGAAATATTTTGTATTAATTTATAATTTATTGTATAATATAATAATGTGAAAACATTTTAACTTAAATAACATAATGTATTTTCATAAGTAGCTACCTACAAATAAAACCAAAACAGATAAAAATAAAAATATTATAAAAAGTAACAGGCTAGTTTAGGTTAATTTAGGTTTATTATTTAAAATAAGGAATACTGAGGAGTGACAACTAAACATGAAATTACCTAAATATTTTCCAAATCAGAAAAATCTTCTTCTCCAACACTCGAGTTAGTGTCGTGAAGTGAAAACTCTTCTGCACTATCTGCGTCAGAAGAACTATCACTCCTATGTTCGATTTGTCTCTTTATTGTCCATTTAGCTGACTTCAGACTGCTATTGCTATTGCCATCAAGACTATCAGTATTAGTAGTTTTATTTAATTCAGTACGGACAGTACGTCCCTCTTCTATATCTTTAGTAAAATATAAACTATCAGGCATGTTTTGATCTAAAAGTTTTAAGTTATGAGCAATATTATAGAAGTTTTCCAGCTCGTTCTGTAGTCAACCTATTTCTTTTTTTACAGTAAATAAAAGAATAGGTACTAAACGACCTTTCTGTAGCAACTGTTGATGGTGGTAACCCTAGAATGGCAACAGCTACATTTTTAAGTTTGGTTTTATTACAAATGCCTTTCCACCAAGTAATGCAGTCAGACTTTTTGGCACTTTCCCACACAAAATTTATACTCCATAGATCATTCCTGCCTAAGTAGTTTGTAAGCTCAAGAGTAATAGTTTCTTTGTGTTCTTGAAACTGAGGATGGTTTGAAATTAATTTGTCTATAAACTGCATTGCTATAATATGCTGTACGTTATTTAGCTCCAATTCAGATTGATTAAAACAAGGGTCCAGTAAATAGGCAGCTAAATGGATAGGTTTTAAGATAAGATCTTTTCTTTTTGTAAACAGGGATATAAGTTCCTTTTCTTCGTTGGATTGTATTGGTAACGATGTTATATTATCATTAATATATCCATCAATTTCCGTTAGAGCTATAAAAACCTGAGAAATTCTTGCTACATCGCCATCTAAAATCGTTATCCATTTAACTATAGGCTTCAGGATACCTTTTAGCTTTTCAAGTCTTACCCAGAAAATATCGTTATCCAAAATATGGTTTCTAACATTTTTAGAAAATTTTATGCCCTCACTCTCCTGGCTGACAATTAATATTTGTAAGGCTTCTTTAGTCATAATCAAACTTTCCACACAATATAAAATCGACCCCCAACGAGTTTTGACTGGGAGTTTCAAACTTTTTGCTTTATGATATTTATCTAATTGAATCTTATTGAAACAGGCGAGATTTTTGTGAGATCCATTAATATCTTTAATAATTTCTTTACAAGATGACATTTCTGAAAGAATTAAGCTTCATAATGTCTCCTACTAAAAGATTCAGGTCATGTGCTACACAAGAATATGTTGTTATATAGTTAAATTCCGTTGCAACAATTCGTTTCGCTTTTTCCATGGCTGCAGCACTGTCTGACACTATAGCCATAATTTTTTCTGGTCCAATTTCTGTTATACACTGTTCTATTTCCTGGGCAATATACTCTCCAGTATGACTTTCTGCACCTGTTGTCATGGTTTTAAGAAGAACCGGCGTTGGGGTTGTTACAACGAAGTTAAGAACTGCTTCATTTCTAAAAGGAACACATTAATTATTAACTTGAACAACTTTTTTGATAACTTGCACCATAATAATTTGTATTAAAAATTAGAACCAAGTTCTCTCTAATTCATACCTTATATTTGACCACCCATCCCACTGAACAGATACAGTTTCAGCAGTACGAATTTTGGTCATAACATCACCCTGCAATTACTCATACTCTGCATCCAGTAATTTATGTGATAGTTCATGTCTACTTGGCAATTTATAAGATGGTTTAATGGCTTTAAAAAATTCTTTCCAGTATATATTTTCTACCATCTGTATTGGGGAGCCAGATGAATATATAGCGCGTGCCAGTTTTTCATCAAAACGTTTCTAAAAATAATTACATTGGTTTGCTCTAATATCTATATTGATGTTTTTTTTTCTTTGGCTAATATGATTTTTAACTAAACCTAAAGTACATACATAATAACTATAATCCGAGAGGTGTCTTATCCACCATAAAAATACGTAAATACAGAGATTTTTTAAAGTGAGACACCCCTCCTCTTACCCCTTACTATAATCTGAGTGTAAATGTAATTTTAGGCCTTACCTTTTCATCATTATTAGTTTTATCTATAAATTTCTGAAGTGGATATGAGCTGGATAAAGATGCTGTGCTTGTACTAGCGCTAGCGCCAGTCAGACTGTGTTCGCTTTCAGAATCCATTTGAGACAAGGTTCCTCCACCTTAAAGCATTTTTCGAATTATTGCGGTATATTTACATAGTCGAGTTGTGTTATAAATAAGATCTTTTTAAAAATATATCAAGAAAATATTTTAAAACGATCCTCACCTGCATTATATTTTTTACAAAATTTTTGTTTTACATTTTTGGGACATTTTTGACATCTAGTCAAATGCTCCTGCATCCTTGTAGCGTTTTTAACATATTTTTGACCACAAAAAATGCAATCATAATAATCTTTCCCATTTATTGACCTTTCCTTAAAATATTGCCATATCGGTCCTTTATATTTAGGCATATCTTATATTTTTATGAGTAGCACTTAGCACTTTTGTTTACCACAATCACATAAACAAGTAGAAACAAAGAGCGGCGAATGCGTCGGCTTCTTACGACTGACTGTTGACGCTGACCGAACACACGCAAGGAGGCAGCACAAGTGTGGAGAACTCAGGGGAACTACACAGAGTTTAAGGCGAATGTATTCGGGTAATATTACCGGGAATGTTCTCGGTAATATAACGGTAATGTTTCCGTAATACGTTACCCAAAAGCGAATATTCCTTGGGGAGGGTGCGAATATTACCGTAACTTATGCAATTTATGGGAATATTCGGTTGGTAATATTCGGTAGTCGCATCTCTAGGTGCAATCGTTAAAAATCGCTGAATTTAACTAACTAAGCAACACCTTCGCGCAATATACTCTAAACTCTAAAGCTTTAAACAATAAAATCATTAAAATCAGTGTTCAAAATTGGATATCTAATTATAAAGGATGTGTGCAAACGCCGTGTCAGGTTAAAGGAATTCCTTTTGTTATCGTTTTCTATTATTTTTTTTTTGCGAACTGAATTTGTTTTGTGTTTGCTGTTTTACTTCAGTCTCCTATCGCAGTTTCTTATAGAAGAACAGGCCCAGACCTATTGAATTTGAATGGCCTCCAAATTTAAATGTTGTAGGACAAAGGAACAAAATAACTGGTTTTTATAGAACATTTATATTTTTTATAGAACATTTATATTTTTATAGAACAAAATTTTAATGTATCTGTATAGTATAGTACAAAATTATCGTGCTGAACGCGGTTATAGGTTTAAATATTTGTCTTTATGTAAATTGTTCATTTCTTGCATTCGTGATTATTCACTAAAATCACATATTGTTCTTAGAACGGTTCCTTTGGTTGGTTGCCTGGGTGATAATCGTGACAGCGTAGGCAGCGGGGTAGAGGAAGTGTTGACTGTTACAGACGCGGAACCGGGAATTGATGCGAATGATTTTTTAGAATAACATTCCATGGTACAATGTTCTCTTTGATGTTGTTGAATATACAATGTGTACGAAATAAAATTGATGACCTAAACCTTTTCCTAGATAATATTCAATATCCAGAATTTATTCTTCTTACAGAACATTGGCTTAAAAGAGATGAACCAATATTTTTAAACAACTATGTCCTGCTATCAAGCTATTGTCGATTAAATACTATTCATGGAGGTACATTGATACTGGTACACAAGAAAATGCTGGATCTTCAGATTTTTGCGAACTTTGATAAATTTAATGATATGATTGTTGAGAGAGAGTTTGAATTTTCAATGGTGTGTTGTTCCGCTCTTAGTTTCTATATTTTGTGTATTTATAGACCACCTACTAATGACGAAAAAACTTTTCTCTATAGGCTAGAACTTCTCTTATCACAGCTACCTCTGCATTCACTAATAATATTGACAGGGGATTTTAACATAAACTTTCTTGATACAGCTTCCCCAACATCTCAATCATTGATAGCAATGTTGAATTCTTTTAATTTGACAATGCATGTAGAATTGCCTACCCGTATTACTTCAAATTCAGCTACAGGGTTGGACTATGTCTGCAGTGGCTTTGATAGGGCGAGTGTAGAATGTAATACTGTTAATGCTGGATTGTCTGATCATGAGGCAGTTGTATGTAATTTTTTGGTTAGTTTAGGCAATGTTAAGCCTGTGAAGCAGCGAAAGAGATTGTTTACGAAGAAAAATTATAATAGCTTTTCAAAGACATGTAAGGACGTAGACTGGTCAAGGGTTGTACATGCTGAGGTACAATTGACAGAATTTCATTCCCTTTTGTACAAAATTTTTAATAATTCATTTCCCTACCGTATATGTAAGGGTAAAAATAAAAAACCATGGTTTTCTAGAGGTCTAAAAATATCATCGAGAAATATGCGCGCCTTACATTATATCAGAAAGTTTGCTTTGGATAAAGCTTGGTTTACGCTCTATTTTAATAAATATCGTAAAATATTTAGGAAAACGATTGAAACTGCTAAGCAACAATACTTTAATAATCGAATAAAAAATTCTAGAAATAAACAAAAGGAAGTTTGGGAAATTGTTAACAATTTGAGAGGTACAAACAAAACTACATCTGTGAACTCGGATTTAGATTGCCAAAAAATTAATGAATTTTATTGTTCGGTGGCTAAAAATCTAAGTTCTAAGATACATTCAAACCACGATTTTAGACAGTTTTTGAAAAATATTCATGTTCTACAGTCGTTTTTTCTAGCACCCACAAATGTTGGCGAAATTAAAAATATATTTTCTCTCATAAATAATAAAAAATCCACAGGATGGGATGAGCTATCGATACAGGTATTCTTGCATCTGCCAGATAATGCTCTAGCAGTACTTGTAGATTGTATAAATCACTCATTCGTATCAGGAATTTTCCCACCCTGTTTAAAAATAGCAACTGTGTTACCCCTTTATAAGGGAGGCGGCTCTAATTGTCCTTCCAATTTTAGACCAATATCTTTACTGCCTACTCTTTCGAAAATAATAGAAAAATTGGTAAAGAATCGGTTACTTTCTTTTCTACATAAATATAACTTAATTTGCGCAGAGCAATTTGGTTTTCAGGAATCAAAAAGCACAAATGACGCCATTTTTTCATTTCTTGAAAACTTATACTTAAATCTTAATGATAGTGAGGTAGCCGCGGCAGTATTCTGCGATTTGTCGAAGGCATTCGACTGTGTTAATCACAAAATTCTGTTATTCAAGCTCGAGAAGTATGGAGTAAGGGGAGAAGCATTGGAGTGGTTTAAATCATATTTAGTTGGACGGTTCCAAACTGTAAGTTTCAACAGTAAATATTCCAATCAATTAGAAATTAGCTCAGGAGTGCCACGGCATTATTATTATTCCTCAATCACAATTACAATTAAGCAAGGAAACAATCTTTCATGTTGGAAGAGTTTGGTATAATGCTATCCCATATAATGTTCGACAGCTAAGTGTCACACAATTTAAAAGTAAAGTAAAACAGGTATTAACAGCCTCAGCCAATTATTCATTCAACGAATATTATGAAAATTCTATTCCAAGACTCTTCCACTTGGACATAGGATGATCAAATCCTCGGCTGGATTCTGTTTATTTTATGTGTTTCGTGTACTGTGTATGTTCATTGTATATGCAAATGTTTATGTATGTTTTTTTTGACAGTCTTGCTCGGTGTCAGGACAAATCACGTAATGTAATTTTGTAATTTTGTTTTATCATGAATGTAATTGATATGTAATTAGTACTGTTGCTTTTAAGTTGTTTTTGTAGTTTGTAATTTATACAATTATTGTAGGTATGTGATCGACACCTTTATGGTTTTTTTTTTTGGTACAGACATTGTAACTAACTAATTGATCAATAAATTGAATTGAATTGAAAGGGATCTGTCCTCGGTCCCCTATTGTTTTTAATATATATTAATGATTTAACAAATATTGAAATAAAAGGTAAATTTACTCTGTTTGCTGATGATTCTACAATACTTTGGGCTGGTAAAGACCTGAGTGAGCTTGAGTCAGATGTCAGGAATGATCTTGTCGTGGTTAAAAAGTGGACAGACGCCAACTTTTTATCTCTTAACATAACAAAAACAAACATTCTTACTTTTAAATGCAATTTCAATGAAGTTATAGTTGGAGACCACATAATAAATAATGAGAAAGTAAATAGATTTTTAGGGTTATACATGGATGATAAATTAAAATTTGAATCACATATAATTAACCTTAGCAAAAAACTGGGCTCCAACTGCTATGCGATTAGGGTTATTTCTAATAACTTAAATTTCGCTGCTACAAGGACCGCATATTTCTCCCTTATCGAATCCCATTTAAGATATGGCATAAGTTTTTGGGGCTGCTGCTCCCAGCATTTATTTAACGTAATATTTGTTTTGCAAAAAAGAGCCATTAAATATATGTGTAAAGCCAAAATTAGAGACTCTAGCCGACCACTATTTCTATCACACAAAATTTTAACTTTGGCTTGTTTGTTTCTGTTGGAGACGTCTTGTTTAATTTATAAGAAATTTAAGAGTGAAATTAATTCCACCCCAGTACGCAACACTCGTCAAATATTTAAAATTCATTTACCTATACCCCATTCCAGTCAGATCAAAAATTCTATATTCTATAACGGTAAGAAAATATTTAATCACCTTCCGCTGAAAATTAGAAAAATCCAAAATCTTAAAACATTTCGAAAAGAAGTAAAGGCTCTCTTAGTTTCTAAAGCTTATTATACCGTGGAAGAATTTCTCTGTGATAGCTCCTAGTGTACTGAAGTCTGCTTCTCTTGTCTCAGTGTTCCTTGTATTGGTGTGATTTGTGTATTATTTTATTTTTCTGGTAAATGTGCAACTTTACTTTTGATTTAACAATCTTTATGTCACTTTTTAATCATCGTTTTGTTACTTTAAGATGAAATTTTAATAATGTTGTGTGTAGTAAACCTTTGGGTTGGGTGATATTGTACTGTTTCTTGAGTGTAGTAATAGTTTGCCCAATGTTTTAGAAAATTTTAGAATATTGACTGAACTGTTTTTAATTATTTGAATATTATTAATTGTGCTTTGGATTTTTAACAATTTTATATAGCCAGTTAATTTAATATGTAGTGTTTTAGTGTTTATTCGTTTGTTATATTTTGTTATGTTGACGCTTTACTTTAGGATTCGTTAGGATTGGGGCGCACCAAACGCATATTGAAAACCTGATAAAATTTTATTTTTTTTTATTTTTACAGCTTTGTAAATGGGAATGTAAAGATTCTTTGTACAATAAAGCTTTTTTGACTTTGACTTTGACTTTATTGAAAACAATAAAAGTGCCACCGCAACTGTTAGAGCATATCGACGAAAGTTTCTTAATCAGAGAGTGCCTTCTAAAGAAACGATTAGAAGAAACTATCTAAAATTAATGGAGCATAAGTTCCTTGGAAAAATAAAAAAAAGTCCGAACCAGACTTGTGAGAACCGAGGAACAGGCCGAAATATGTTTGGGATATTTCAACGCATATCCTAATACATCAATAAGAACTTCTATTGATGACATTGGATACTCCTATGGAACGATTCCGAGAACTCTTCACGATTTTGGGCATAAGCCGTTCAAAAATTGCAACAATGACATTTCCCAAGACGTCTTCAATTCTGCAGAGATTTGTTAGGTCAAATCGAAGAAAATCTCCAATTTCTTAATAATATGTTATGGACTGATGAGAGCTGCTTTTCAACGTGTCGCATACACCATAGACAAAATACTCGTCACTGGTCCTTAGAAAATCCACATGTGATACGAGAATTTAGTCACCATAAATAATTGGACCGTTATTTTATAGAGGCTCATTATGTGGTCCTAGATACCTTAAGTTTCTTCAAAATGATATAGATAGTTTAATGGAAAATCTTCCTTTAAACGAGGTAGGAGCTATTGTGTGGCAGCAGGATGGGACTCCCCCGCATAATATTCGGGAAGTTAGCGATTATTTGAACCAAAATTATATCGAATGGATTGGAAGGAATGGCACAATCCTGTGACCTCCAAACCGTCCTGATATTACCCCTATGGACTACTTTTTTTGGGGTCACATTAAAAACCAGGTATATAAAACTCCGTGCAGTGATTTAAATGATATTATATTTAATGTTAGAAGAGTGGTAAACGATTTACGAGAAACACCTGAAGTATTCGTAAATGTAAAGAATTATTTCTTGAGAACAATCTATCGTTGTATTGAAAATAATGGAGGTCTTTTTTAACAATTTATGTAAATATTTGTAGTTGTAATTGTAATATTTTTGTTCGAATAAATATCCAATAAATTATTAACAAATAAATATTGGCTAAACGATAAGAAATAGGCATATTAAAGGTTATACAAAATTCACATAAAATTTTAAAGGAAATCTAAATACCTATCAATATACAGGGTGTTCCATTTAAAATAAGAAAGTTGATGCCTGGACGGGAAAAACGAAACACCCTGTATATATAAAAAATTACCAGATAAAAATTTTACGTATTTAACTTTTTTCTTTAACTCTTAAGGCAACGTTATAATATCAAGTTAAAATGTGGACACGATAAGTGGATCACACGGTACATTATTTTTTCTATAACCTTGGTTTACTAACTTTTTAGGCTCTAAAAACTGTTTTTCTCTGTGTGTTTCAATGCAAAAGCGCATTTATACAGTAAATATCGTTTATAACGCCATTGAAGGGACCTCTAAATTTCGTTCGTTATAAACGGAATCAACAAAAAATGTAACAAAATATTATGGCCTTATTACGAAAAAATCATTCAATTTCTTAAGGTAAAAAAACACAGAACCTTGCCTAAAATATAAACTTATCAATACAGTCTGTAATGTGGTTCTTTGCCGTGTGTCATTACTTCCACGTGACTAAAACCAGATGAATCGTAATCAAAATTACAAGGCTCACAAGGTCAGCACAAAGTCTAAGTTCATAAACATAAAAATTTTCGTGTCTAGCGTTCGGACTTAATAATAATAACAAATATCCATAATTACTTACCGCCAACACGAAAGTACGATAAAAATGGCTTTGAAAAGAACAGTTTATAGGAATAAATTGAATTTCAAGGCACAAAAACAAAAACAAATTAAAGTTCAAAAAACACAAACTTATAATAAGTTTGTGCATAGAATTATCCCTTATCCTTTCCGTCAGACCCAATCCTTGGACGCGTTTCGCCGTTTACGGCTCTTCAACAAGGCTCCGGGCCTGACGAAAAGGTAAGGGACCTCAAAGTGTTTTCACACAGAAATGCAAATAACCAAATGAGTGTTGCAGCACGTGGCTACATCATTAAAGTTGACAGATCAAAAGGATAACTTTGACGTCAATGGACAACTCTCCAAATATTTTTGTTTCTGTCTAACACGTTACTTTAAATTCGAGACATATTGCGCAACCCTGGAGACGCCCTATTATATTTTTATTCGCTTTTAACGCTGTATGGGTGTTCTAATTGTAAATTACGTTGTCTCTTGATCGTTTATTCGTGACGCACCGGCAAAGAACCGTTTGGACTGTATACAGGGTGTTTTAATAAAAACTCCCGGGCCAATTATTTCGAAAACTAAATGTGACATGTAAATTCTGTAAACGCCAGTTTTTAGCCTCTATGATTGGCTTCACAACTGTGTAAAAAATGTGTTTAAATAATACAAGATGTAGGTGGCGCCATGGTGCAAAGAATTTTTTCGATGACGGGAACTTTTAAATGTTGTGGTTCTTAAGAATAATTAATTTTTGATCAAATTATGTATCATAAAAATTTTTGATAAATCCGACATGAACGGAGATATTTGGGGTTAAGTTTTTTATTAAAATAATTTTAACGAGTATTTTGATTATAAATATTTTTAATATCCTTTAGCAGATTTTAATTTAATTTTGGTAATGATAATTTTAGTGATAAAACGCTCGTGTAGCGCTAAATTATTACGTCCAGTGACGTCTCAGGGGACGCCTTAACAAATAATATTGGCAAAAAATAAGACAATGGTAATTTTTATATTTTTTTCGGATTAAGCAACTAAAAATATCCTTTTATTGTCTGTTAGATTGTTTTCATATCTTGCTTCGTTTTCGAGAAATAAAAATAAAAACAATTTTATTGCATATGCATTAAGAAACAAAACCATACATTATCAATACGTTGTATTTTTTGTTGTTTAAAAGCAAAGTTAAAGCTTAAAGCATAATAAAATAAAATTAAAAGATGTTTTAAATTTTATGAAAGAACTGATGAGAAATTATACAAAATTATTAATGAAAATTAGAACAATACCAAAAACTAACTAATGGGGTCGAATGAGGTGTTCAAAATTATTGCCGTTTTCATACACACACATAGCAAATCGATAAAATAATTCGGTTCTGCAAATTCTCAATAGTGTATTTCGATTAATAGCGGCTATAGTAGCATAAATTTTGTTGTAAAGGTCAGTCATGTCTTCTATTGGTTCCTTGTTGATTTAATTTTGTAAGAAGCCCCATAAATAAAAGTCCATCGGGGTGAGATCAGGGGACCTTGCTGGCCATCTAAGATCCCCATTTGTGCTGATCACTTTTCCTGGAAACGTCACATTTAGATGATTCATAACGATATTGCTATTGTGTGCTGGGGCACCGTCTTGATAAAACCACATAGTATTTACGTCAATTCCTACATTTTGTAACAGCAAAGGGAGATCGTTTTGCAGAAATTGTAAATAACGAACTGAAGTTAAATGTTCATGGTACAAATAGGGCCCGATTATGTAACCATTTATAATACCACACCAAACATTTACCCCAAATCGTGTTTGAAATTTAGTCTGTCGCATCCAGTTAGGATTTTCTCGGGACCAGTAGCGACAATTATGTCTGTTAATTACTCCATTATTGTGAAACCGGGATTCGTCACTCCACATAATTTGGTTTATTAAATTTGGATTTTCTTCAAAAAGAATATGAAAATGTGTCAAAAACTTTAATCTGCGCTGGTAATCTTCTGGTTGTAGATGATGCATTAAATGAATCTTGTATGGAAAAAACCCATTTCGTTTTAGGATTCTGCGACACGAACTTATTGTAATATTGGTTTCATCTTTTAATTTTTGTAATGACGTTTGTGGGCTATTTTCTACTGTTTGTAGGACTATAGCTACATTTTCGTCATTCGTAACCCTCTTCCTTCTTGGAACCTTTCCCTTTTTATAGCTACCATATGTAGCTAAGTTGGTACACAAAGCTACAAAAGATTTGCGATCGGGCGTTGGTCTATCTGGAAAACGAGCTCGATAGCAGCGCACAGCTTCTGAAGCATTTTGATGGCATTCTCCATAAACTAAAACCATGTTCAATTTGTCTTGATTTGTATGGTGAACCTTTTTATTTTAAAAATGCAGAAATTGCAAATTCTGACACTAACACTGACACTGACACTGAGTGTTAATAATGTTAATTATTTAATGATTTTTGTTTTCCAGAGATATGCATTTTTATTTCTCCAAAACGAAGCAAGATAATAATATGAAAACAATTTAACAGACATTCAGCCCTATGCAGCAGCACACAGGTTAAAACTTTCCGTTAACTCCAAATTAACGGGACCCGTTAGAAAAATCCCATGCTATTTCCGCGATTTGGTATGCAGCAACAACTTTTCCGTTACATTTCAGGGGTTAATTCGAGTTTTAACGGGCTTTTTTATCGGCATCGAAAGACCCGACGCTTCGTTTAAACGGACCCCGGTTAAAATTTTGAGCCAATCAGGGGCCCGCACATGTCGGATATCGAATCACTTCGGATTGCTTCGGATGCCCTCGTTTCACGGTACACAGATGACAGAACCTCGTTTCTTTTGCTTGCTTTTCTTTAGAATTTTTCGGTTTTTGCTTCGAAAATTAGTGATCGAAGTGTTTTTGATTGAAAATGCATCCTCTTATATATGCATAAGCTCGTTTAAAAGAAAAAATGGATATTTTTTTATACAGGTAAGTTAAAAATACACTTTTACAGGTTAAAATTACTGAACTAAATTGATTTGTGTTGATTTACAATTTATAGGAAATTTATGTACTTTTAGATTTTATCAAACCATGACAAGAAAGTTTTTCGAGAAGATTTTTCATTGTATGTAGCAGAAAATTATGTTTCCGATTCTAAAGCAGTTTTCTACAATGTACCTACCTACGTACAAGCTGAAAAATATATGATGTTATGTTGTTTTGGCAAGAATGTACTTACCTACCAAATAGAGGTAAGATTCTAGACTATTTAGACTATGCAGGTAGCTGCTATAATAGATAAATTATTAAAGCTTGGATCAACCAAGTTTCTTACATAACTTTGTAAAAATTAAATTTGTTTATTTATGTTTAATATGAAACAGAGGCTTCAAATCATAAGCTTTTTCTGCCTGCCTTTAGAACTGTTACCGATAAACCATTTTGAATTACATTATATACAAAATATTGACCATAAACAGGATAACAAGTCTAAATATTATTATTTATTTATTGCCCGACTTATACTACTCATAGGTGTGTTCATCTCCCTCTAAAACCCTTTAAAAATAAAATAAAACAATTTCTAATAAATAAATGTTTTTATAAAATGGACGATTTCATACAATATAGAGTGGTAGATATGGACTTTTAAAGTAATGTCCTGGATTTAGTGGGTGCGCTTGTGGTTTGGATGTTTTAGGTAAAATGTACTTTCGGGGGTTTTCTTAAAATTTAAATGTATTGTAATTATTGTAAATGGTCTTAAATTTGTAAATGTATTTTGAATTCGTTGACCAAGATAAGAAACTTATGTAAGTTTTTCCATAAATAAACTAAACTAAGCTGAAAACCAAGTAGGTACCTACTAAAACCTAATATTATGATAAGCAATAAATATGCTATACCTATCTAGTACCTATATTTTTATATTAACAATAAATAATATTATAAAGAAATTATAATACCTAGTACCTAACTAAATTATTTCACTTGTGGTTAAGATTCATAAATTAAACTGATTTAGACAAAAAATTTACGACTGAAATAAACATTCCAAACATGAGTAAGCATCAATACAAATTTAAAGGGGATAACCCCAAACATCTATGTCGACGTGGATTTATATTGCTGTGGTTGACAGCCATTTCCTAAATTCAGAAGGTCCTGTAAGTCGAAAAAATACATTTGGATCAAAAATAATAAAATTTAAATTTTATTGATCATTATGAAATGTAAATTAGTGAGGGTTAGTGGTGGTAGTACTTCGCACGATACTAGAGATTAAACAACGATTTATTCACTTGTAGTATCGTGTTTTAGTATACCTACAATTAGGGTTGTGGAATTGACCGGTCAAATTGTTTTTGGTCAATTGACCAAAATAAATTTGAAAATAAAATAAAAAATTCAAATTTTTAATGCAAATAAACATATTTAAATATGAAAAACTTAAAAATAAATTTAATAAATCGAAAATAAACAAAGGGATATTAAACTTTGTTAATTAAGCTGGATAATGGCAAATTATCAAAATCAGATTCATCTTCGGAATCTGATTCTGGGTGTTCGATATCAGAATCCGATATTGCACGATAGCAGACATTTTTGGGATTCACATTCACTGGTAGAGAGTCAATACGGGTGTAGGTAAACTGGACTGAGGGCAAACGAATAAAACAATGTTGATATAACTTAAATAAAATGCTGTAAAAATTTAGTATATTTTGACCGAATTTAACCAGTCAAATAGCTAGCGGTCAATTGACCATCCCCAACTCTACCTACAATACTTAGTAATCGGGTATCGACTCTCAAAGTATCGATTCATACTCTGTATCGAAAGTATTGTTCTACTACTAATTTCTAACCCTAAAATTGAAAATATTTAATCACCATGAAGTTAATTAAAATTAGAATAGATAGTGATAGAATAGGGGGTTAATTTGTCATTCACTTTTGGGAATATCTCCGCCAAAATATACCATGTTTGGGTAACTATCATTTCTGTTGCATTTCTGTATAATCATGTTCTCACAGTGAGTCAACACTTCAAAAAGTTTAAATTCAATGTAAAAAAGTATTGTTTTTTAGGTAGGCAGATGCAAAAATTAAAGACCTGGATGTATTATGAAGACTTTTATAATGGAAAGGGCAAAATCAGAACTTGAAACATAAAAGAAAAATTGCTGAACTCGGATGATTGACAACTTGTAGAAGGTAAATACCTGAAATATCCTGGGGTGCAAGTATTTGGAAGGGTGTTAAACAACAAACCTAGAGTGTGTTCCTGGATTGGTGCAGTAAATAGGTAAAAAAGTGTTCATATTTTTTTGTTTGATACTTCCTCGAGAATTTCATCTTCTGGGGTTCAGCCCTGTATGCACTATTGAAGTACATATTAGGTAGGAGATATACAGGGTGTTTCGGGAGGAAAGGGAAATATTTTAATGAGGTATTCTAGAGGTCAATATAAGAAAAAAAGGTCATATAAATGTGGGTCTGGAAATGCTTTCTTTTCGAGATACAGTGTGCCAAAAAAAAAAGTAATATACATTTGTCCTTCAATACCTCGAAAACGATTTAAGGTATTACACTGATCATGGGTGTGCGCTATACTGGCATGAAAATACGTTTTCTCGATTTAAAAAGTTTTTACCATTTTACCAGTGGCGTACGCGACAGCAAAAAAGAAAATTGTTTTGGCGAAAAAAATTGTACGCCTCTGGTATTTTTCAAATCAGGGGTCTATTTCTTAATCTACAGTCATTTCTTAAAAAAAAAAGTATTTTGAGTTTTTTTGGTAGAACAAACCATTTTCAAGTAATAGTTAGAATGCTGTTTTACAACCGTTTCCAAAAATTACTAGTTGAAATTAATTTTTTTACAAGTTGGCTTTGATAAATTAATGTCACAATAATGTTTGGCACATTATTTGACATAAAGTACTAACAGTGTTATTTTTAATATTTTTATAAATTATTAGTACCTACTAAACCGTAAGTAAGCAGTGAAATATTTATTGTACAATGCCTAAGATGTATAGCCATAGGGAATATGCCGACATGATATTTATCTACGGTTTCTGCAATGGTAGCGCAATCCATTTCCAAATCGAGTCCTACCTAACATTTTAAAAGCACAAGAAACTGGCATGTTTCCAAGTGCGAAAATTGTTTCCGAAAGACCGCAGGGCCTCGACGTAGATGTTGAAGAGAATATTCTTCATATTGCTACAGAAAATCCAAGTGAAAGTACGAGAAGGATTGCAAATGAACTTCATATACCTTCACACAAAGCCGTTTGGGAGACATTGAAAAGAAATGGTTTAAATCCGTTTCACATACAACCAGTTCAACATCTTCACGATGGTGATTATGTTCTAAGAACAGAGGTTTGTGAATGGATACGTCAAAATCGAGAACTGCATAGGTACATTTTATTTAGTGATGAAGCTCAATTTACCCGTGACGGAATTAATAACTGTCATAATGAACATAGGTGGTCAGAAGAAAATCCTCACGCTACATTCGAACGAAACTTTCAACATCGATTTAGTATTAACGTATGGTGTGGTATGCTTGGGGATCAATTGTTTGGTCCTTTTGTACTGGATGGACATCTTAATGGACTGGGCTATTTACGCTTCTTACAAGAAAACGTATTTAATATTTTTGATGAAGTTCCTTTAGACGTAAGGGCACGACTGTATTTCCAACATGATGGTGCCCCACCACAGTTTAGTTTCCAAGTGCGAAATTTTTCAAATACCTTAATTCCTTGAATTATTGCTTGTGGGGGTGGATGAAATCATTGGTTTATGCAACAAGAGAAGAAACAAGGGAAGCGTTGCTTGATCGCATTAACAATGCTTCAGCTATTATCCGTAATAACCGTCTCTCAATTCGCCGTGCTACCAGAGCAATTAATAAACGAGCGAATAAATGTATCGAAGCAGGCGGTGGTATTTTTGAAAACATTCGTTAAGATTTTTTTTATGGTTTAGTATTTAGATTTAGTTATTTGTTGTTAAAATAAACTTTATTGTAAATTTCAGAACCGATTATTTTACAAAATAAATGTCGTGAAGTCGAAATATCAGTAACGTAATAAAACAGCATTCTAACTAACTATTACTTGAAAATGGTTTGTTCTACCAAAAAAACTCAAAATACTTTTTTTTTTAAGAAATGACTGTAGATTAAGAAATAGACCCCTAATTTGAAAAATACCAGAGGCCTACAATTTTTTTCGCCAAAACAATTTTCTTTTTTGCTGTCGCGTACGCCACTGGTAAAATGGTAAAAACTTTTTAAATCGAGAAAACGTATTTTCATGCCAGTATAGCGCACATCCATGATCAGTGTAATACCTTAAATCGTTTTCGAGGTATTGAAGGACAAATGTATATTACTTTTTTTTTGGCACACTGTATCTCGAAAAGAAAGCATTTCCAGACCCACATTTATATGACCTTTTTTTCTTATATTGACCTCTAGAAATACCTCATTAAAATATTTCCCTTTCCTCCCGAAACACCCTGTATATAAAAAAAAATAATAAGTTCTGTCTATTCTAGTGTGTCGTCGGATTTTAAGACTTTTACCATTGGTATGTCGATTCGTGACACTCTGTTTTAGAATAAGCCAAACGCTCTGAAATTTTCCAAACGAATTTCGAAACTAAGATAAGTCATAAATTACTTTCTAATAAAGCAGGGCTAAAGATGGAATTTGAAACAAAGAATATGAATACTTTTTGCCTGTTGTTTTGCCCATCCAGAGACACACTATATATTGGTAAATTTATTTTTTTTTAACGAGATATATTTAGTTCCAATTTAGTTAGCTATAAAGTTTTAAAAATTAGGTTGTTACAAAAAATGCTTAATGTACTATTTGGATTGTATCTGTAATGTATTGTACTGAACAAATAAAAAAAAATAGCCTTCATAATTCGGTTGAACCGGCAGAAAAAAGACCCTGAAGTGCAGACCTCCGATTGCTAAAATTTTTTTTTTTTCAATCGAGTAAGTCGGGAGTCCCACCACCCCCCCCCCCCCCTAACGGGACCTTAAAAAGGATGACATTCCCCTTCTAAAAAAAATAAAATCAACCCCCTACATGCATGACCGGCCAAGAACAAATTGATTGAATTTTTTTTGTTTTCGATTCGAAAATTCGCCATATCTCGCGAATTAATTAACCGATCTACTTTGGGTTTGAACGAGCTTACGTGTTCTGCCAAGCTCTTTAATTTTCGTATAATATATATAAAGGCTCGTATAATTTTTTTCGTGGGATCAAAACTCACCGAGTCATCCACGAAAAACCGATTCCCTGTACTTTTCAATGGCCCCCCTCCCCCCCTTCCGCACCTCGGATCCGTTGAACGTTGGTGGGGAAATAATGCTGACACCCGACCTACTCGATTGAAAAAAAAAATTTAGCAATCGGAGTGTTGCACTCGGAGATGCCCGTTCTACCTAGTTATCAGGTAAATATATTATTATTCTTTATTCAGTAATATTTACACCAGTGTGATAGACTCCAAATGGTTATATAAAAAAATACACTAAAAAAAAAGTAGATAAATCCAAGAGTTCTAAACCATTGAAAGTTGTTTTTCCTTATCTCTATACTGTCAAGTCCAACAGTACATTTTGCTGGTCATGTATGTACAGTGTGCCCCCAGATCGATGCAACAAGATGTGAAAAAATATTAACATTTTCTGTTTGATTTTCGGGGGTTCAGCCCGGCTGAGTAGAAAGTAATTTATGACCTTATCTTTGTTTCGAAAAATAATGTGCCACGGAGAAAGTGCTTTTTAGGTAGAAGATAAGATAAACTGATATAAAGCAAATATGTTCAGAAATAATAATTTAATAAGATTATAAAATTTCAAAGCGTTCTGCCTATTATGAAACGGCGTTTGACGAACTAATAGGTAAAGAAGTCTTACAAATTCGAAGCATCAAAATAAGGAAAACGGTTTCAGGATTTGTAATGGTATTAAGTTTTTTTTCTAAACATTTTCTTTACCGTGTTTTATCGAAAATGCTGCACTTACTGATAAGAAAAATTTGTTTTTCCATGACACACTTGATTTTCCGAAACTAAAAACTAGGCCAAAAATGACTTTGTAACCAAGCATAGCTGAACCCCACAAGATGAAAGTTTAAAATAAAAAACATAAGCTCATTTTCACCTATTGTATGGGGACACACTGTATGTTACGTACTTATTGATTTTTATTTATGTACCCATCTTAAAGACCAGCAAATTACAAATTGAGTTTAAACAGGTTCATTTTGATTACAGCTTATTTATCACTTGCCTGCCCTGGGAGCGTGAAAAATGTGAAACTTGAAATATTATTTTATTGGAGACGCTGAAGGACCTCCGTCGATGGCCATTTGAATAATAATATGTTATGTATATTACATGTATGGTTTACTAAGGAGCGTTAAGTTAGTATTTTACTAAAATAAATAAACATTGCAATTTTGTTGCCAGGCTTTTGTAAGGAAATTGATTTTTTACCTTTAAGATTAGGAATGAGGTATGAGTTGCTAGCTACGTGGTATATGTGATGGCAGTATATACAGTGTGGTCCCCTAAGTGTGCAACAAATGCTATTTTTTTTTATTAGTACAACCAAAGTTTAAATACTGCCAAAAGTTGGTGCATGTCCGATAACTATTTCGGATGCACTTAGGATGGCTTCAACTGAAATAGGATACATGGTAGGGCAAAAAATATGAAAATCGTTCAAGACTAAAGTACCCTTATGTCGAAAAATAAAGAAAAACGTTGTTTATGATTAAATAATATGCCTAAATACAAAGTCATGGTCTTTATTAAAAAAATAATAAAATTTTCAAAACTTTAAATTAACTCTGTATAATGATTTTTTTAAAGCAACTACAACCAAATCATTTCTAGACAGCTTTCATCAAATTTAAAAAAATTTGTAATACTTAAGTATTCTTTAGAATTATATTTTTTTAAATAACCAAAAAGTTTATGTTTGTTGTAAGGATACTATTACAAACAAATTTTGAATTTCGCCAATACTCCTAATAATAAGATAAGCACTCTAATCGAAACCTACTAAAACTATCTCTAACATGGAAAAATAAATAATAAAATAATCCGCGTATAATGATTTTTGTTATATTCAGCTTTAAGCTAATTTTGGTTTATATTATTTTATAGGGATCGACTTCTATGGTCTTTAGATTTTTACTATGTAGGTACATTAATATTAGAAGAGAAGAGTATTTAACTTATTTTTAGGAATATTTTCGAAATTTGTTTGTAGTATCCTTGCAACAAGCATGTAGTTTTTAGTTATTAAAAAAAATATAAATCTAAATTAATTTTACCAATTTTCCCCAATGTAATGAAAGCTGTCCGGAAGTGATTTAATTGTGGTTATTTTAAAAAGGTATTATACCTAAATATAAAAAAATCATTGTTATATATCGTAATGTATAATGTAGTTTTCAAAAAAAAAATTTTTTTTTAATAGAATGCCTTGAATAGAAAGACTTGAGTTTAGACATATTTTTGAATTCTAAACAACTTTGCTTAATAACGTTTTTCTCTATGTCTTGAACGATTTTCATATTTTTTGTGGTACCCTGTATCTTATTTCAGTTGAAGTCATTGAAGTGCACCGAAAATGGTTATGGGACATGCACCAACTTTTATAAGGAATAAAATTTTCCGAGAAACCAATAATAAAGTTTCCCATTTGTAGCACACTTAATCGACCACACTGTATAAAAATGCGAATGCGTTGTTTTATTTCTGTTGCAAGCTATACATATAAATAACGTTGCCGATACCTAATAAAATCAGCACGGAAACATTGATGTCTTGAAAAATAAATGTTATGTTATTTTCAAGTATGCTGTAATGTCAAAATTAAGTAACGTGGACAAAACATTAACGTTACAATCATATAGGTATAAAAGTTAGGTGTTTGTAACTTTTACGTTGCTGAAATGTTAATATTTGTTCTAATATTACATTACAGAAACATGATATCTATGTCTTCTAAATAGAATGTTACAAATGCAACATTTATAAGCCATAATGAGTTCCATGTATTTTTGAAAGATTTTTCAGTTGCAAAAAAAAGCTGCTGGTGTGTAAAGTAGAAAAAAGGAATAAATTCATTATTTTTATTCATTTCAACTTATTGACATGTCGTGTTTGCTGTCTAGGTCCCTACCCGTTTTTCAAGAGCAAATTCTTGGTGTTTAATTAATTTTATATAAGACCCACACGAAAAGAGCTTATTTATTACATAACCCATTTTAGCCTGTTTGCGTTATGCAATATACTGTATTATCGTACTGAGTGATGTAATGAACTCATTACATCACGAAGTGATTTAATGAACTTATTAAATCACTCATTTTTTTTATTACATTACTCATTTTTAATCAAACTATGATTTGTTTTGTTCCGTCAGTCACTGTCACTTTTTGTGTAATATCACAATTTTTTTTGTCAAATGTCAAAATCATTTTGAATACATAAAAAAACCAAAATTCTGGGTCTTATATAAAATGTTGTATATCACACATACGGTAAGGCTCACTACAGCATTTAAAATTATAATTTTCTCCTTTCAGATGACCCCAACTTACTCAATGACGTAAATAGTTTTAACTCATTTTAATTTCCCTCTCCCCCCCCCCCCCCCTTTTTTTACTTTATTACTATTCTTATTAAAATTCTGACCCACCAAATATAAATCATGTTCCCTCTCGGAGTTGACTCATGAAACGTTGATTTTATTGAATTTCATTATAGACATCTATACATCATATCATAACTATAAATGATTCCATTTAGAATTTTGTCCTCTATTACAATTTTTACATCTAATTTCCTTCATTGCTAAAAGTAGCATTATGTTAGTGATTATCTTCTGTCGAGTCCATTGGCTGCATAAGGTACACTTATGACCATGTATTGTTGAACCACTTCGTTCCCCCGTTTAATTTGTTTTAGTTTGTTTATTTAGGTACATTCTAAAAAACATATTTCTTAATTACTTGGTTGCTGAAGATGACTTTGCCTAAAGTCGAAACTAGTACAACCTAATGTCAAATTAAACTATGTACACTCTTTAACCCTGTTTTCACCCTAAAAGGACAAATATATTTTATTTTGGTGGTATAGACAGACCTTGTTTTCTTTCATAATCTCGCCACAGAAAATGGACTACTTCTTGAATTATACTTAAATTATTTGAAATTCATTATAAATCTAATATTATTATGATAATTATTGGTACTATGTCTGTTCAAATTTTTTAAGTTATATTTTATTCTACATAATGAACTGTAACAGTTACCTATTTGGAAATAAATTGAAGTTAATTGAATTGAGAACAACATTTTTAATTTAATAATACTAAAATCTTATATAAGCTAGTAGTGTAGTCGGAATAGGACAATAAAACTAGGATAATAAATATGTTTGCCAATATTTACCGAAGTATTAGACTAACATTAGTTTCTTATCCCGACTATACTACCAGCTCATATTCAAGATACTGTTGGACACAAAGATACTTAGACATTAAAACTTATGTGAGAAAAAAGGTACTGATTGATACCTAACTTTAAAAAAATTTGGTCAGGAATTTTCTATAACATAAAATCAAAAGTCACATAAAAGGTTTCACCTTACTACGTAGTGTATTAAATGGTGTCTGTAATACTTTAAATAACACTTAAAATGTTCAAATGAAACGGTAGTTATTTTACCTCTATATTTAAGTAATCATTGTCATATTCTAAATTTAACCAGGCATAATTCCAATACCCTTTTTTGATTTTTAAATAAGAAGCACATTTGAAAATCTGTAGGTATCTTATAACCTACAAAAATGTGGATGTATGTATACATTCATCTATTACCAAAGCAAAGATTTCCTAGGAGCCCTAATTAAAGTAGGTATGTAATTAATCTATTGCGTAATTACCTTCTGTACCTATTATTATTTATTTGTATCATTTTCTTCACACTGCTTAAAAGCTCTAGCCATATTATGATAATTTAATAACGTCTCTCCTGCTTTGTTTGCGTATTTTTTCCTGGTTAATTTCAATCCATTCCTAGAAAAAAACGTAAATAAGTACCTACTTATCATAAAGGTGTTGTTAACAAATTAAATAAGCAAAATAAAACATATGTACCTACCTACTTACGCTAGATCTCGAACGCACAAAAACTATACACTAGCTCGGCGATAGGAAAATAATAATCTTCTCCGCAGGTAGAAATTCATTTAAATTTGCGTTTCCATCTGAAATTATTCTGATTAATGCGTTTATTTATTTGTAATACCAAAATAGGTCGATATTTACCGAAACAGAAAAAAATGTAACCTAACCTGTTTTCGTTTTCGTGTTGTCAGTTATCAAACAGTTGACGTAAATCACAGAAATAAATAAAATTTTTAGGCTAAACATTTCTGACAGTTCGATCCGTTTAAAAATTCTAACAGCTGTTCCTTAACTTTGGTTGGAAAAGATCAAGTGGCTGTGTTAACCCGTTTCTACTGGAAACACTACCGTTAAAAAGTTAACGGACTGCTGCTGCATAGGGCTGAATAAAAGGATATTTTTAGTTGCTTAATCCGAAAAAAATATAAAAATTACCATCGTCTTATTTTTTGCCAATATTATTTGTTAAGGCGTCCCCTGAGACGTCACTGGACGTAATAATTTAGCGCTACACGAGCGTTTTATCACTAAAATTATCATTACCAAAATTAAGTTAAAATCTGCTAAAGGATATTAAAACTATTTATAATTAAAATACTCGTTAAAATTATTTTAATAAAAAACTTAACCCCAAATATCTCCGTTCATGTTGGATTTATCAAAAATTTTTATGAGACATAATTTGATCAAAAATTAATTATCCTTAAGAACCACAACATTTAAAAGTTCCTGTCATCGAAAAAATTCTTTGCACCATGGCGCCACCTACATCTTGTATTATTTAAACACATTTTTTACACAGTTGTGAAGCCAATCATAGAGGCTAAAAACTGGCGTTTACAGAATTTACATGTCACATATAGTTTTCGAAATAATTGGCCTGGGAGTTCTTATTGAAACACCCTGTATATAAGTGTACAATAATATAAGTATTTAACTACATAGATAATAAAATGTTAAACCAGAAACAAAACGACCGCCAATACAAAATGACGAAAAAAAAAACTAGTCTTAAAAAAATCAGTCCATTTAGTTTGTTTTTGTTTCTTCTTTAAATTTAAAAATTAGTTTTAAGTCAAATGTTTTTTTCTAGGTGCAATAAAGTAACATTTACAATATTTTCCCTATCATTGTTAAATATAAAATAATTCTGCCTGTTTTAATTGCTTCATAACCCTCTTTTATGGTTTGTGGTTGATATTCAATGACCCGTTCCTTCTTTTCTTCGTCACTTTTTTCATACCCTTTAGGTTCAAAAATATTATCTTCCAAAATTTCCCTGTCATATAACTGTCTTTAGACATCTTTCCGCCCACGTCTTTTTTCACATTTAAATTTTATGATAATAATAATAAACGTTTTTATCGTTTTATTTGGTAACATTCGAAAGAATACCCCCTTTTTATCGACATTAAAAATTCTTCATCCCTGTACCCGCTCCTAAAATTGGGCCACACAGTAGACAACCAGTCTACAAATTCCTTTGGGTACAACTGCTGCTTCCCCACTAACTATTCTACAGACAATATTGTGCATCTGTTGGAAACGCTGAATCCATCCTTTTGAATATGTAAAATTATTAATCTTAAGCTGCCTAGCAAAATCGTTAGCTTTTCCCTTAGTGAGTCTCTACATTATAAAATAAAACTACTGATCAAATGTCATAGCTTCAGCCGTTTCAGCTAGGTTATGTTAATTTATAGAGGGTTGTCGTTATATATAGAAACGGTTTTATATCTCGGAGCCGGCTTAAAGCAAAAATACAAAATTTACTACTTTAAAAGCCGGTTCTGAGATATCAAACCGTTTCCATACTTACTTATATAGTATGTATACGGATGGTGTACAGTAAAGGACAAATGGGCCAAAAGGTGAAAGATACGAAGAAAGAGCATTATTTATAATAGTTTTTGCTTGCTTTAAAAATAGGATCCACTATGTTAAAAATTTGTTTTCTATACAGGGCATGCAAAAAACAAAAATGTAAAATTGGGTGAAGACTAAAGTCGCGCTTTTTTAATGTTTTAATGCAGAACGTTAAATAAAAAACTGTTTTAAATTTGAATTCTTATTTCAGATTTCGACTAAAAATTAGAACTGTCTAATTTACGCTTTTTTTCAAAAAGTCACATTCTCACCTTTTTTTAATTTGATCAACTTCTTGATAATTGTTATGAATTTGTCAAAATAAGAAAGATGTCTTTAGAACACAGAATATTTATAATTCAAAATAACAGAATTAGGGGATATTGAGGTTTTGAAGGCGTCATCTCAAAATAAGAATTATTTTAAAATTTAAAACAACTTTTTTATTTAACGTTTTCATTATTACTTTAAAATCGGCACCTTTAAGCTGGATTTATAAACTCGAAAAGTTGGCAAGGTTGAAGTTATTTTTGTTCAAGTTGGTGAGGTTAGATATTCTACAGTTCAGTCAGTAGCGAAGTTGTTTGATTGGTTGAAGTTTGTGTCCAATAGAATTAATTAAAATATTTCATCATTTTGAATAAAGTCGAGTAACAAATTAGTGTTCATTCTCCAAACTATCTATTTTTTCTTTTCCAGTTCTCCGACACAAAACTAACCTTAAAACAACAAAAAATAACCCAAATACAAATGGCGACGTAAACAACGAACCACATGACTTTAAAATAGCGTCTTCATTGGTCGGAACGAACTGTCTGAACTCCGGAACATAAAAATTGGTTATCTCAAACTACCTGGGTCCTTTTCGAAACTATCAAACTTTGGACGAACTTAGTGTTCCCTTTAGTTTAAATTGAACTCTGCCAACTAAACCTGAGCTTTGCGAACTTTTTGATTTTATAAATATAGCTTTACTATACCAAATTTTATGCTTTTGTATTTTTTGCATACTTACAAGCAAATTTAGGGAAATATTGATTTTATTTTTCAAACAAGCCGACAACTTTTATAACAAAAAATGTTATTTTTTCGTATCTTTCACTTTTTGGTCCATTTGTCCTCTTTCCTCCTAGACCCTCAAATAACGTTTCTTAGGGGTAACTTATCACCCAAAACTTATTTGGGGACCCATGTTTATAAGAAACTTGTCTTATTTTGCGTTTCCGAACATTCTGTAATACATTTTTTTTTTTTTTTTGGAAAATTCTGGAGATAAAATATTAAATCAAATAATTTATTTTATCCGCAAAAATTTTTGTGCTCAGCTTGTACGTTACCAGATTTGGAATTGTTTTAAGGAAGGAACAAACCTAAACTAGTCTCGCATGTGATCAAATCCCAATGTGGTTCCACTGATAAGTGCAAGTCAAACTCGCACATAAAACGTATTAATACATTTTATTTTAGGTGATCAATATCAGTACCAAAATTGGCAGTATCCCCAAGGAGGTTATGGAGGCTATAATCAATGGGGCGGTTATGGAGGGGGCTATAGCTATTAATTTTCTATATTGTCAATTTTCAGTATGTTCAAAGAAAACAAAAATTACTTATTTTTGTTTATCGTCCTGGTGGTCACTATGACTTTAAAAATACATATTTCTTTTTTTGTAATTTTTATTTTGTAACTTTGATGTTTAGGTTGTAAGCATGTATTGAGTTTTTAGGTCAATAGACACATTAAGATAGAAAGCTGTATTTTTTAGGCAATTGCCCTGAACGTCACAGCGTCAATGCCTATTTAAGAGATATAAAACCGTAATCCGTAACGCATCGGGGGTGGGGTTTTCCTACTGGTGCCGGTTGCATAAACAATTGCTTACTGCGTCGAGGCCTCTGGTTGAGCACTCAAGTGGACAGCCTTAAGTATGCTTATGGCATCTCCATTAATCATTTCGTTTGGCGCCTAAGGAAGACCGCCCACCAGAGCAGTGAATTGCTTGAGGTGAAGTGTCCGTGAAGCACACCTGATACGCACGTCATGTGTGCTTGAAGTACGCGCATATCAAAACAGTGTACGAATAGCATGCAGTGCGTAAAGGAGCCAAGGTTAATTGCCATTTTGAAAATGGCATCGTCCGATAATAAAGATGTTTTAGCATTCTACATGCTGCACGAATTCAATATTAAATTGTTGATCATCGCCCATTTTTATTAAAATTGTAAACACTAAAATAATTATCAAGGGATAAACCGCCATGGAAATGTCAATCTCAATCAATACGGAACACTGCAAGATATAACCTGAAAAGCTATAATTCGGCGCGCGTCCAGTAAAAATAGAACAGGTCATATTATCATCAACAGGCACATTTTTCAGCACGCATGCTGTGCGGCACTGCATAGTGAGGCGACTCGCTTTCGCACGGCCGCCGCGCGGCTTCTGTATGCGTCATTGCGTATAAAAACATGGTACGCTGCACTTCATACCAACTTTATGCGCACCTCATACATATCTCTTTACTTGAATAAGTACGCATCTTTGGTGGGAGTTCTCCCTAAGGCGCTAGTCTTCAATGTTTGTGCCATGCGTCACGTCCAGCGTTTGTTGGCGTGGCCTTATGCGATCGTTTCTTTTCAATTAAATAGTAATCTTATTCGTTATTATTAAATGTATTTATTGCGCGGAGTATTTCACATTCTCAAAAATATCCAGAGACGTCGACGTGTAGAGTTAACGGGTACGTAAAGACGGACCTTATCGATACATTTCCATTGTGCGCCTACAATAACGTAAGTGTATGCGACCTAAAGCACCTATTGGGGACCAGCGCCTAAGGGTAGAAACATATTGAATCGTCGGGTAAGGAGCAAAACAGCTCTTCACGCGACAAATACATGTAATAAGAGGTCTGCCTCTTTCTAATGTGCATGAACGCTCTTTGCTGCTTTGCTCGTCGCTCCATACGGCAAATCCTGTAATAAGAAAAGTGAGACTCACTTTCTTTATTACATGCATTTACTGCGTTTGTGTATGTTAATGTAGCGCTGGGAGGGAGTTCGTATTGCCTCAACAGCAACGCCAACTACCGCAATTGCAAAATTTTCCATTTTTGTTGCCACAAAATGTTGTGTGCAGCGCTACATTCTGTTGAACACAACCAATACAGGTAACAAAAATCAGGATACATCTCTATGTGTTCGCAGAGGTTCACGCGCCAATGCATGCAATAAAGAATAAAATTTTATTTTAACGACGCCATTTCCTTCGAATAGCATGCTGAGGCTAAGATTAAAATTAATTTCTTCACCTGGCAACAAAATGAAAAACAAAAAGTCAACAATCTAATGTCCTAATAATTTTAATTTAATTTAATTTTTATTTTATTTTTAACAAGTGAATAGTGACCACTTGATGCATTCCCATTTTATTTGAAATGACATAGTCTCATTTTGACAACCCCCTTTTTTAGAATAATAAGTTCATTTAATTTCATTAACAAATATTCAATCCACCATAACATTAAGCATGTCCCCTCGCTAATTTAGTTTCACTGAAAAGAGAATGAATTGATATGTTACAATTCTTCTTTTTCAACACGTTTTGACTTCAACATTGCTTAAATCACTCGACTATGATTAAGGTCCTTAATTCTACTTGCGTATAAATCAACCCCTACCTTCACATGGAGATACATCGTTCTTATACTAAACTCCTGTCGATTCCAAAGGTTGCATAATCTGCATTATATTGTATTGTATTATTGAATCACCTCTCTGCTCCCCCAACTGTTTTAACTTCTTTTCATATAAAAATCTCTTAAATGGTTAGTTGCTGAGGATGACTTTCTCTAAAGTCGAAACTAGTACAACACATGCATTAAGAAATTTAATTTAATTCATCGTCATTTTATGTATTTTTATAACCCTTGTTTTCTACCCTAGAGGGGCAAATAAAGTTATTTGGTGGTAAAGACAGACCTTTATTTCTATGAAATTAATCGTTTTATTCTTTCGATTGCATGCATTGTCACTCTTCATTTTCATCGTTGCCTCACTATGTGTTTAGCCGTAGGTGAACCTCAAACTTATTAACTTTGCGCGTTGTTCGACGCTCCGCTTAGGCTTGTGTTAAGTCGATGGGTAAGGTAACGTTAGGCTGTGTGGGTTGACGCTTCTTAAACCGGGTTTACATTCAGCTTACTTGCAAGGCAGCCAGCAGGGAAGGTGGGCAGCGCGAAACAATATACTTGTACCAACATTGCGGCTGCGCTCTCTCCGGTGGCGGTGTTTTGTGCGGCAGGATTGGTAACGCGAGCGCGTGCTACATGCGAACGTGTTAATCACTGATTTCCCAACGCGAGAACAGAAAATTGAGATTAGTAATATTACTACCGTAAAACCCCGAAACTTTGAACAATTTTAAACTTTCGTTTATTGTAGACAATAAAATCGTACTAATGATAGGTACATGGGGGGGTTAACTGTACCTTTGGATATTTGTAATAACATTTTTACAGGTTAAAAAGTACTTTAAAAAACAAAATTACTGTGTTTAAAGGCTCAACTCCATAACTTTGAACAGACCTAAACCGTAATGGTATATTCAATGTAATTGGGCTACATTGGACAAGTTTTAAGTTATAAGATCTTCAACAAATATTTACCCAAAAAAATTTATGTTAAAAACATGCAATAAAATAATAAATTACCAGAAATTAGTGTAACATTTTATTGAAATTTCAAACAAAGGTTTTATATAAATTTAAATGAAATAAACGCTATAAAGATGATTAAACAAATTATAATTTTTACATTTCCCCCTAAAAAATGTACAGAAATTAACTAAGCATAGCATTTTAAGCCAACAAGTTAAGCATATTATTAATGGTAAACGTAGGCTTAAACCGACCAAAGATTAACTACCTAATACAGCAATGAAAACTCATAGGTAATACTTAAATATACTTGCAAGCCGTTTTTAGCTTTGTCGATAATTTTTTAAGACGAAAACTTTTAACATTGAAAATGTTTATATTATCGCACGGGCACGTTAGTATGGGTACGGAATTCAACGAAATTCTTGTGTTGCATTTGTCCCATACGTCACACACTCTAACGACACCGAATAATGATCCACAAGAGGAACTACACGAACCGCCGAGCCGGTGGCCCGATGATGACGGGGAAGGGAGAAGGGACGACAGGATCAGACCAAGTCCGAGAAGCGACAAAATCCCGAGTTTAGCATTGATTAAATGGGGACCAAATATATGTCCTTCACCGTGAAATTTTGACAGTTGTTGGGTTATTACACTAAAAGAAGCACTAAAACGATGAAGAAAATGCTTTACACTGAAATAAAAATGTGGGTACCTAGTAAAGAGTAATTTTTTCATGTTTCATTCATATTCTTCTGTGTTTCATGTAATTGGCTTTCCAGCAAACTTCCTAAAATAAAAAAAAAATTAAATAAAATAAAAATATTTTTGAAATGTTCTATTGATTGTGCGTTACTTACTAATAGTACATTTTAGAAAGGAAATGAAATAGTATATGACATACATGGTAAAAAGCCTATTACACACGATTTCGAAAATTACGGTACGAGCGTTAGCGAAAATTGGCCCTTGTTAATGCAGACATTATAATATTACGTAACTGGTCTTACGCACAGCTTGGTTTCTTACAATATAGTGTGTAATTAGAATTTTACGGATAAAGTAGATAGTGCGTAAGTAGGTTCTTACTAATATAGAAGAAGAAAAACCGTAATATGTATGTTTAACATTTGTAAAAATCTTAAATTACTGGGGTCCTTAATTACTCTTGAGGGTGAACCTACCTAGAAAAAGGGTCAGTATACCTACATTCTGAACAATTATGCGGCTTTAATTTGATACGTATGCAGGTAGAAATTGTCTCTTATTCCACTCCTATAATGCTACAAACCATTTTTTTTTGTAATTTTTTAAGTATTAACTAATTAATTTTTTAAGTACTTGTGCTTTCAGGAATATTTTTCAAAAAAACACAAGATCTGCTTGGAAAATAAAAACATGTTCTTTTAGATTAGCTTGATATTTTTTTCCTTCCCGTCGCCTTTCCTTACATTTAATATCAACTTCACTTGAATAACATAATAAATAATGGTAGAGAGTTTATAACCTTTATTTTACTATTTTATATATTATGAATCAATAAAACTACCTAAATATTACATTCAAATCTATGAGTTTTTGCAAATCTCAAATCTCACAATAGTCACAAGCGTTGCACTCTGCTTCGGCATTTTCAATGTCCTCCCCGGTTGCATCTTTGTAAAGGACTGTAAATTTTTTTATTTCTTTTTTGTTTCTTCATTAGAGGTAAATTCTGTTAGTGCGTTTCTTCACCGAATTTGTTGGACTAGGTGAACTGTTCAATGTTTTTAAGTTCGATAGAATATGTCAGAATCAGCGGCTGCAAAATTCCATCAGTTTATAAAGAGCTGTTAGCGTCCAAAAGCAAAATTCGACTATTTACTGTAAATAAGCATGGTTTTAAGACAGAATAGGTTTTAAGGACTTTTCGTTCAAAGTTATGTAGCTGTTCAAAGTTATCGGGTCTTACGGTACACGCCCCAGTTACTCTTTAAATCAGAATGAGGGGCGCACGCTCGGAGAACTCCAAAAAAGGCAACACAAATGTACCCGGCGCGTTCAGACGTTCAAAAACAACAGAAAATAACTAGCTCGGACTACTCCGAGCGTCAACCCAAACATACCATAATTCTTCAATTTTATAACATATAATTAGGTATAATAAACGTTTTAGTCTGTAGCCACCAAGGGCGAATTCAGACGAGTTTGTTAGGGGGGGGGGGGTAAATCGGTTAATTCTTTAAATCGTTTTGGTAGACACAGACTAAAACGACGGACTATACACACTTTTGCGATAGGTAATTCATTATATAATGAAGCACACAATGTAACACTTTGATAGTAATGATAATGACTTAAGGGAATATTTTGATGTATAAAAGACATACTTTTTATATTAATTGACGTTTATTTAACATAGAACACAAATATATTGTATAACTTATATTTAGAATAATTTAGTTTGTATAATTCTCTATAAAAATCGTAATATATCTAGCAATATTTGGATCAAAAATATATTATATTTAGTTTTGGCAATAATTACAGCTATTTTGTCACGTTAAGATGTAGGCAATATGACGTTTTGTGTGGAAAAAATCCAACGAGGTCAAAACATCGCTCTCAATAACGGCTTAACAATGTTTACTTCAGAAATATGTAAACTAACTTTTTTCCAAAAAAAAACTTACTTTGCCGCTTTACTAATACAAAATAAATAATTGAACTAATAAATTGAATGTTATTGTTATTTAACTCAGAAGAAGTACAGCCAGCTCTTTACACATACAATTTGCCAATCATTACTAAACCCGATGCGAGCGCTTGCGGTGGCCATAATTAATTGTAAATTTCGGAAGGTCACTTTTAGTGTTGGACTTATAAGGTATTTTGAAATCACCTGTGACTGTTATTTTAGATAAACTGATATTTAAAACAGTTACCAGTTATTTTCCGTAAAAATGGCATCTTACGGTTTCAAATGGTTTCTTCGTAACTGCTTTACATAATATTGAATGACTGATAGCGACAGTTATTTCAGCATAACTGGTTATTTTTAACCGTGACATATCTCTAGAAGGAAGTGGAGTTAACTTTATAAAGGGAATTCAGTTCTTACGAAGTAGCAAGACGTTTGTGTTGAAAATAGTCTTCCTTGTTTAAGAAAATAGAGAAATCCGGATAATATGAGGTGTGTTCCAACCAGCGGTCCGGGACTAGCTTTTAATCAGAAATATAGTTTACCAGATGAATTTTACATGGAAAGTCCAGGATGACTGGTTAAGTCCTACGACAGGTTAATTATATTTGACGGTTTGAAACTGTCAAGAACTGCTGGTTCGAACAGACCTATGTATGTTATTAAAATATCACCACCGACTACCACTTACTACAACAGCTATATTAGAATATATACCACCTGTTATATATTTCTCCTTGGTTACATCACTGGTTGCGATCTTGCACATATAGCTTATACTTATAATATAACTTAATACCTGAAACACAGCCTCTGTACCAGTAATGCCAAAAACAGCTGTTCTTTGATGCTTAGGTTTTTTTGAAGACGCTTAATCCTGAAAGAAAAATTCCGAAAAAAACAACTATATTTTGGTCTTTTAAACCAGGTTCCCCTCGCAACTGTACCTGGTCGCTTAATATACATTCAATGTGACCTTTCATCCCGGGAACTTTATTAAAATAATAGCGATTTTGAAAACATTGCATGGTAATTTTCAATTAAATTACCTGCATATCGAAATAAATACCACAATGTTTTACGATACTAATTTACAATAAGTAATGTCCAAAGCAGTTCATTTGCGAGCTTATGCAGGGACTAGCGCCCTCTTCTGCCGCCTACAACTGCATTTCATTACACAGCAGCCCTCAGGCCATTAAGGGATGAATTATCCTAACGGTGTGCTCGACTGTACTGGATATAAATTAACGAGGTAGCTTACAGCTTGACCATAAGCAACGTTATGTAAGAATGGCAAAGCGTTAAAGAGTCCTTCTCAATTCAATAACGAATTGTCACTAAAAAAATTCAAATTCTATCAGTAGAGAGGAAGATATGCACGATTGAAGATTGTCTGATGAAATTTGACAATCATCATGTTGGTATGACATTTTCTTGCCAAATGAAGCTGCCACAAAAATTCTAAGATTTTTATACTGGGGCCTTGCATGAATAAAATGGCGCCATGTTAAATGAATGGGACACCGATTTCACAGATGTCAAGAAGATTACAAGTCAAAGTCAATCGGATAATTGGTGCCAGAGTTAGAGTGTGCTACATGTTTAAATAATGCAGACAAGTTATTTATTTGGAGCGCGCTATAACCTGTCTCTGTCTAACTTGAAAAACTTCAAAAATATTGTGCGTATTGAAAAAACCTTTTAAGACATTATTTTAGACACTTCAAACTAGGGGTGGGTCGGTATTAAGAGGAACTGCTACTTTGGAACGGTATTTTTTGATACCGTCGTGTCGCGGTTCACAACCTAAAAACAAGCAGTTTCTTTGGAACTATCAACTATCCCGGAGTCCGGAGTGGAGCGAGTTGCCGCGCCCGCCGCTGTTACAGCCGTTTGGCTTTCGGTTTAGGTAATTTCGGTGGTTTTCACCACTGGCGGACTTGCAAGTGTTGCGTCTCTTGGCGTCGAACTCGCGATGTCGCGGAGGCAGCGAAAAATAGCTAGCCATAATGACGAAGGCGGACGTGTTTAAAAGGAATAACATCAAATTGTTTTGATATTTTTTGCTTTTGGAGAGGTGCTAACTTTAATAGTTGAAACATAATAAATCGGGATAGTGATTTAAATCCTAGGAATTAGAAATATAAGTCCTGTTATAATAATTAGTTCCGATTAAGTTAGCAGTTGTTTCCGATATCAGCAATAACAAAAAAAATATAAGTCTGCATTTCCTCACGTCATTCGATTCTACCGAGATGCATTTGGTATCCTTTCCTAGTCTGAGTAATTATAGACGTAAACGTACTTTAGTAATATTATAAATAATAACAAATAACGTAATACAGGACACAGGAGAGCGTCAGGACCTGGGTTACGCTCAGACAACATCGGTAACCGCGGTACTGGCTTTAGGCACTTGGGCAGGCCGGCGTCCATACTGCGATTGTTACATGATAAATACGTAGTCCCAAAGTAGCAGTTACTTTGTCGCGGTATCAGTTGGAGCGCTTCAAATTGCTAACGGTATTCCCATCACTACTTCAAACTATCGAATACCATTGATTTATTTTAAACAATTATTCACTGAGAAGGTCCCTTAGAAACAGAAAAAATTAAGGACTTGCTGCGAAATATAGCACCTAGCGACATTTCGCGGCGTCAGAATGATGATAAATGGGATATTATTATTGATATTTAGTTATCGGTCTATTAAACCGATAAAAGGTGTTACGACCAGGGCCGTAGCTAGGCGTTACCCATGGGGGGGGGGGGGGGTTTAGGTAAGAAAACTCTGCCAATTTATTAGAATTATTATTAAAATTTACGGTGGTTAACAAGGTAGAACTGAACATTCGTTGTTATGGGGGGGGGGGGGGGGTTTGAACCCCCTAACCCCCCCCCCCCCTTATCTACGGCCCTGGTTACGACGTCACCTGGCGGAAACGCCTGCAATTGATGATCTTTCCGGGCTCCTCCTCTAACTTCTGAACTTTTATAAGTTCCTGTCGGTTTGGGCACTACGAGATGTCGCTAGGTGCTACATTTCGCAGTTAATCATTTATATGTTGCGCGAACTGACGAGCCGTGATACGGCGAAACGCGTTTAGGTATGAGTATGATGAAGGAATAAGGATAAACTTTACTTTTGTTATTAGCAAATAACAGGTTTAAGTTAATATTGGTTCTGGTTAAAGTAAATGTGTTTCATTTGGATATTTTATTTATTCCTGAGAACAAGAAGGTTTTTTCAGTGATTTTTCCTGTATAACTTATAACAAAAATTCAAAACAAATTAAATTGCTATTGCAAACAGTTGTCTTCAAATCTCACGACCAAATCATAAATCTTCAATATCATGCCGTTATTTAAAACGTCAGAGTTTGACATCACCTTCAGCCTCGGCTACGCCTTCGTACTAAGAAGATCTGGCGAAAATATTAGGTTTCCACATGACAATGTGACCGAATTAAAAATATTACAGAGCTTTTAAATTGAATTGAAATTGTTCCTGATATTCACAGAGACTGCGACGGTGAAAAAATAGAAAGCTTGCCAGGACAAGTACAGTTGCGGCAATTAAATTTAGTACACTTTGATATATTGCAAATACTATTTTTCTCTATTCCTACATTCATTACCTTCAACTTGTAAGAATGGATTTATAAACTCGAAAAGTTGGTGAGGTTGAAGTTATGATCAAGTTTGTGAGGTTAGATATTCCGAACTCCGATCATAAAAATTGGTTATCTCGAACTACCCGGGAAGTTTTCAAACCTTACATGAGCTTTTCATGAACAACATGAACGAGTGTATAAATGGAACTAAGTGTTCCCTTTAGTTTAAATTGAACTCCTATTTCCAACACCAACTGAACCTCAACCTCGCCAACTTTTCGAGTTTATAAATCCAGCTTAAAACTGTAAATATAAAGGGAAGGTATCAAAAAGTGACAATGTCATTTTTTCTGTATTATTTTTATGACGTTAATAATAACATGGGAACTTATTAACTAATTAACACAAGGCAGGCAGAAATTAAAAGGTAAAACCTAACTTACCAAATTTTATTTAAACGTCCTAAAATATCATATTAGTGTCCAGATTTTAATTGCCGTAATTGTACATCTGACGCAAATAGGTGAGGTCGAGCTGCTCTAACTGGTATCGATATCGATCTTAATACAGTTTGTTAAACGTACAGATATGTTCACCGCCGCATGATAAAAATACCTTGGGTTGTCAGGCAAACTAATCAGTTACTCAGACGAGAGTTGCAGCGCGATGGCTACATCTCGTGGCAACCCCACGCATCAACCCAACCAGGACAGCGAGAATCCATATAGGTTCAAACGCTAGCAAGGCGGCCCATCGCGGGCAAACTACGTTGGGTGGCGCTGGAAGCCAATTTGTCGGTTTAGCAACCGAAAGCTAAATATTAAAAAACAACAAACTTAAAATAAGTTCGTGTAGAGAGTTGTCCCTTATCCTCACGTCAGCTGCCGCTACGGCTCATCGGCAAGGCTCCGGGTCTGATGAAAAGATAAGGGACCTCAAAGTGCTTTTGACACAGAAATGCAATTAAAAAGACGAGAGTTGCAGCACGCGGCTACATCTTATGGTAACCACACGCAACCAGAGCGGTCCCTTATCTTTTCGTCAGACCAGGAGTCTTGCCGATGAGCCGTAGACAACTCTTTACAAGAACTTATTTTAAGTTTGGCCGAAAAGGAGTTGGTAGAAAACAGACCTCTTAGCTTGAAAATATCAGAGAATGGACTGGAATTCAAAACACGGACCGGAAGGCTTTTGCTTTAGTGATTTCTAACGCTGGGGGACCTGACAAGACACATAGAAGAAAGGTTAATTACAAATTAATAACGTTAACGGCGCAACTGCCAATACTCGCAAGTGTACAGCTTTAGTAATGCCATATTAAATTAATAATTACATACAGAAACATATAAACATCAAATAAACCTACTAAAATACGGTTGATCATTAACATTTTTGTTCGAGGACGGCAAATATTAATCTCTCCCTGTGGAGCAGCTATTTGGTTTTTCACGATATTTTATTATTTAGTTCCTTTTTTAATAAAACTTTTTTCTGCGCCTATGTGTAAAATCAATTTTCACGTTATTGATTCTTTAGAATGATCCAAAAACCGACATGTTAATGCCCGGTGGCACTCAGTTGGAAACTATAGTTAAACTAAATGCAGCTGAAATAAAGTATACCCTAAAAAAAAACAGTCGGCAATCCACGAAAATACCGAAAGTGCGACTTTTTGATATTTTGCTGAGCGGAATTTGCCAAATGTTTTTCTTGTATTTCCAACTGACTTCACATAGTAATCCAAATTAATATTTCCTTAAAGAAAGGAAAACGAAAAACAATTTTTTTTTACGAGAGCCTTGGTCCTATTTCCAAAAAATGTACACAACTTAAAAACTAAAAATAAAATTGTCTAACAAATGAGAGAGAAAAACAAATAAAATATCACATTAATAAGGTAAATAAATAAAAACTAAAGAATTAAATAAATAATCAGAATATCTCAAATTATCGAGGAAGTAAATGAAAGAGAAACTAAATTTTAATAGGAAAACTATAGTCTAAGACAAAAATTACCTAATAAAGAATTACAAAAGGGAAGAAAGCAGAAAACATGAACACTAAATTATAGACGGTGCCCTTTTAAGTGGTAAAACTGCTTAAGTTAAAATGCTAAACGTAAACGTTAATATAGAAAAAATGCATGTTTTAAAAACAATTTATGTTACTTCAACAGCGTCGTTTCTGATATAAAAACCTTTGTTCTGAATTGTTGTCATCGACGTTATGACAGCCCAACTATTTTCGTAAGATTGGAAGCATTTTCACCACCAACATGAACCCTACTAAAAAGTTAAGGGGTGTTAATATTTAATAAAATAGTTTAATAATTATTAGCCACATTTATGTTTTCTTTTTACTTAAGTTTTAAAACCTATCATACATAAATGCAGGTAATTGAAAATATTCCTTTTGCGGTAGAACCGCTAACCAAACGAAACTGTTTAAGGGATAAAAAACCTTCTTAATAGAAAGTACACAATATAAATACGTGGGTTGATGGCATAAAAATGAGAAAAAAAGTTTACATGCGACACTTTTTAAGGTAATTTTATAATGTTAGACCAGCGTTTCTCAATTACTACTTTTATATCGATGACTTCAAGCTGTTGTGATATTAAAGCGCTTAGAATTTAAGGTTAAGTTCACACGTTTATCTCGGATTCAAGCCCAATTTTATCCAACTTAACGCGCATGTGCATATTTTAGAGGAGCTAAGGTCAATTGCCATTGTCAAAATGGCATCGTCCGACGATGAAGATGTTTAGCATTCTACATGCTACACGAATTCAATATAAATTTGTTGATCATCACGTATTTTTATTAAAATTGTAGATACTAAAATGATTATCGAGGGATAAATCGCGCTGGAAATGTCAATGTCAATCAATACGGAACATCGCAAGATTTAATCTAAAAAGCTCTAATGATTTAGCGCGCGTCAAGTGAAAATAGAAGAGGTCCTATTTTTCAGCAAGCATGGCGTGCGGCACTGCGTAATGAGGACTCACTTTTTTCGCACAGCCGCCGTGCGACTTCTGTATGCGTCATTGCATCCCTTAGTCTCGCAGAACCCGACCCGTCTTCCGTGGAACACGGTTTGAGAAACGCTGTGTTAGACCATACATCAAAAATTATTAAAATCAATTAGCACATTTTTAGGAAATTTAGGAGAAACAAAAAAATGTTTAAATCTTTGACGTTCTCTACCGGCTAAACAAAGCAATTTCGGATATAGATAAGTTGTCTTGCCTAGACCTATGACGAAGCATTTAGACCCTTTATTTGGTATTTTTCAAGGTATATGTGGATCCGGAATCTCGCTACAAACATCTTAGCCAGAGTACACAAACACAACCTTCATATTTGCAGTCCAAATACTCGCTTGTTTCGTGTACATATGATTTATTTCTTTTTTTATTTATTTATGCAACAATGCCCAACAAATGTAATTTACAGGGCCGATAATTTACAATGTAACATAGATTTTACAAATATATTTTTAGAATGGGTATTTCCTATGACTATCACAGTTTTTCAATACACTACACATCACAGAGAATTTGAAGGACAGAAGAGGCTTACCATTAACGAGTTTATACAAGAACAATACCTTTTGAATGTCTCTACCTATTTCCAAACTGAACCTAGCCAAAAGGACATTATTATCACAGCATTAAGAAAGGATTAGCAGGCGTTCTCAGCGTAAAAATATAAGTGTGCCGACAGCATCCTAAGCCATTTTCTCCGTATGCAGACCGTCAGTCTGGCTGAACGGATTTTCGTAAAATGTAATTTTAAATGCCTGAATAAAACATGCTCTCCATTATTTTTAGCTTATTACTTATTACCATTTACTATCCTACAGCTTTGGGAACTTAACAAAAACCCGAATTTTACCTAAAACCCTGGGTTTTATTCAAAAGTTTCGAGACCGGTGGGACGTCTTTTTTTATTCGGTTATTGAAGTGAGATTAAATACAGTCAATTTGATTTAGTTTTATTGTAGGGAACAATTTACTTTTCAACGCTCAACAGACCGAAAGCTTTTCGATCCAACCGAGATTTATAAAAATAAAATGTCTTTTGGGTATACTCAATCCGTTTTTAAGGTTAAATATTTCATGACCTTTCTCTGAACTTGTTTAATAGCTATCACATATTTATTGTAAATAGGTGGCCATATAAGAGACCCATACTCAAGACGTTTTTAGTGAAAGAAGAAGAGATTTCGGGCCCACAGACAGCCTTGAAAAATACCAAATAAAGAGTTGAAACGTCGGTTTTAAAGTAACGAGCTGCCACTGGTGACACCACTTAAAATAGACACCCTCTGTATATAAAAAATATAAAACAACATCATTAACTATTGATTACTTTAGCCCTTTTAATATGAAGGGCTTAATGAAACTAGTTGGAGTTAGATCATGTCATAAACTGTAGCACTGCAGAATTCTTACATTTGTTTTTAAAATAAATGTATAGATTTTTTGACAAATTTATAATATTCCATACTCCAGAAAATAAAATCTAAATCCCCTAAAGGCGATGCAATTATTTCCATAGTATTTTTAATAGAATAAAAATACTACATCAAGGTTTTAGTGTGCTTCCAGACGTAATACTGCTGGCATCGATACGGTAGCAATGCCGCATTATAGCACTTCTCTTACGTGTGACTGTGCCCTTATACCAAAAAAAAACACTGCATTCATAAATTCAATCGATAGAGCTTCTATTTTAATTAGACTTATGACATGATCAACCATAGAACTTACACAAAATACGCATTTGTACGTAAAATATACAAGAAAATATTGAGCACATTACTGGGAATATAATTAGAATGCCCTTTGACAGATTTAACCAATAATTCCACCGGGTGCGGTGCCGCTGCTGCAACAGCAATAACTGTAGCTTACATGTTCCATGTAATAATACTTGTAGTAAAATCAAACTGTAAACATGGTATTATATATATATTATTAAGGAAAAGGAGAAGAGGTCGAGGTAAATATTACGTTTATCTACTTAATACTAGAAGAGTCGGAAGTGGTGATAATATCATCTATTAGGTCAGGAAAATACGTCGCGTAATTGATTGACTTTTGTATCTGTCGAATTTGTTGAGGACGTTTTGTTGTTTGTCGTGTATTTTCTGTCTTTAATAGTTAAACCTTTGTTAGTGAAAAGTCCTCTATCATGAATCGCTATACGAACGCTGAGATGACTGACATGCATTTCATTTGGGGACTTGCTGATGGCAATTCATTACAAACTAGGCGGTTGTACATTAAACATTACGATCTCCTGACCTCAATGTTCCTGATAGAAAAACCCTCCAAAGTATTCATCAACGTCTTCATGAAACAGGCAGATTGAAACGAAGTTGGGGACCAGGAAGGCAAATTACAGTAAGAACGGTAGAAGTGGAAGAGAATGTGCTAGACGTGATAGAGGAAGATCCAGGTACTTCTACTCGAAAAATTGCAAATACTAATAGGACTGTTTGAAAAATCCTATTTGTTGTACCCATACCACATACAACGCGTTCAGGCACTTCTTTATGCTGATTTTTCTCCACGGATTGCATTCTGTCAATGGCTTTTGCACACATTAGTTCAAATCCCTCAACTACTGACCCTGATTCCTTTTACCGATGAATCGAATTTCTCAAGAAATGCAATAAAGAACTTTCACAACAACCATGTGTGGGGTGAAGAAAATCTACATGAGATACTTGAAGATCGTATTCAACACCAGTTCTAGTTGAACATTTGGGTGGGAATTGTGGCTGACTGGCTAATTGGACCGGTATATCTATCAGGAAGACTTACCGGCGAGTTGTATCGCAACTTTTTGAAACAAACGCTACCTCAGTTTCTGGAGGATGTACCATTGGCAACAATAAATGCAATGTGGTTTATGCACGATGGTGCACCAGCGCATTTTAGTGTGGTTGTTCGTGAGTTTTTAACATACGGAGATCGCTGGATTGGTCGAGGAGGACTTATGGCCTGCTCGATCCCCGGACTTAAACCACCTGAATTATTTCCTATAGGGCCATCTAAAGTCGTTAGTTTATACTACTCTAGTGAAGAATGTGGAAGATTAAAAGAATCGGATAATTGCTGGGTGTAACTCAATCAGAAATGACCCTGGTGTTTTTGAAAGAGTTCGACAGTCATTGAGGAGAAGATTGGATTCTTGCGTTCTAGCTAGAGGTAGTCATCTTCAACAGTTCTTGTAGATTAAGAAACTTTATATGAAATTTTTGGTAATAAAATGTTGTTATTGTCGAAAACTTTTCTCGCCCTGTATCTTCAAAACAAAACGGCTTTTCAAAAATCATCAAATGGCAAAATATTCTTAAAATAGTTCAGGGAATAACCCCTTTAAGTTTTGCCGTATGCTTAATAAACACCCTGTATAGTAGAAATAATATCAATATTTTCAAATGAGTTTAGGTCAGTGAAACAAATTACATGATATCCTGCCAAATGAGATAGGCATTGAAAGAAAATATAAACTTAGAGATACCTTTAGCTCAATAATCATCCTGTATAGGTCGAACAATATAGCATGAGCTATGACTTTCGGTTGCGCCGTAGAAATTATAAAATTAAAACCATTACCTTGCTCTATCAATGCAGCGTGCAGCACTGTACTCGGTGGAACATTGGCTTTATGTGCACGTGCACACACACCATATAACAGATCGTAATCTGGACACAAAGTTTCAAGACCACAGGATGAGTCGGAAAACTATATCAATTTGAGCACAAAGTTAAAATGGCCCTTGCTATTGTATTTATTTCATTATATTATTAAAATAAACAGTAATGTCGCATTTAGCCGAGTGGAATAATATTATCAGACAGGTTTTCTTAATGCTTTGACATGCTCTAAATAATTACAAGAGGCAAAAACTCATACTAAAATTGTAGTTTTCTTCTAAATCATTAATACAGGGTGATTCACGGAGGACGGCGGTCCACAAAATTGGTGTTCTGCATGAAAGTACATGCTCTATCCAGCTAAAATATTTTTGAAAATGCGGTGTTGCCACTCCTACTAGAAAGTACTAGAAACTTTGATATTTTAAACGTTTTAATAATCCTGTATATTAAACTTTTTACAATATCTAGTAGTCTCTTTAACGAGTTTTCTTATTATTTCCCTATACCTATCTGTTACCATTTTCAAGATTAATTTAAATTGTTTCTTTTTTGAAAAACGGCCGACAATAAATAATGCCGATAAGTATTTTTTGAACTATGAAATATTAAGGCACATTTGGTCGAGAAGTACGCGATACCCGGAGGCTATTTACACTATGATCAATTCTTGGTTTCTGTATACAGGGTGGTCTAAAAATTCAGTCATTTTGGTTACTTCAAAAAATTTCAAATATATCAGTATTTATTACAGGTCGCGTTTTAAAAGAAAAGTAGAAATTAATTAAGATTTTGAAAACTGTAATAGGGAAATAATAAGAAGGGGTTGTTAAGAAACTATAAGAATAAAGGAATATCGATAATTAAGTCCATAAACCTCACAAATTCATTGATTATTAATTCATTCGAGGCGTTTCAGTCTTGCCAAGATCATTTTCAAGAATGTCACTAGCATGCACACTAGGACCAAATTAGACTATAAATTAGTGAAACCGATAAAAATATAATAGGACGTACATTAGCTCAAATTTGGGCAAAATAGACAACATAATGTTAACACTTATAAACGTGCACTGAGCAGAAAGATAAGAATAAAAAATATAATTTACAAAAAATCTTATTTCCATAAACTAAAGTGTGGCTACATCTAAGTTAAAACGTTTACATTAAACAGATGAAGACGGAAACCTATTTAAAATTATTTGCAATTTTAGCTGCTTCCCTATACTGCGCATTACCAGGTTCATTTAGACATGTGAAACCATTACACAACATTTACGCAACATTTCAAAGTTATTAGTGATGCCAAAATCATGTCCACTTTCTTTTGCAACCCGAAAACTGATCTTTTATCGCTAGTCGATTTTTATGAATTAAAATGTTGAATATATTTTGCCCGTTGTATCACTACTCCACTGACACACACAAATTATATTGAAATACTCTTAGTTTCTTAAAATAAATAAATTATAAATAAGTAACAGTATAACATTGTAACCCAATGAACGTTATTTGTCCGCGTTCTTTCGGTAGCTACAGATAAATGTGTCGAGCTATACAACACCCTTGTCTAATGTTTCAACAGGGTCCTTCACTCTAGAAAATAAACTTCTGATATTGTGTAATGACTTGTTATTATTGAAATATTTTAAAGCATTCCCCACATATGGCGAAACCGCGCCTAAAAATGCGAGTTGGAGGTTGATTATGAAGGTTGGTCTCGACATTGGTATCAACCAAGTTTTTCTTGAGTATGCTGTCAAATATTTTGTTGTCTGTTTTGTGGCAAATTGGCCTGATTTGTTTATTGGAATGAAATTTTGGGTTTATGAAAGTCCTATTATACATTTATTGGGTTCCTATTGTCCGTATATAGTCTAATTTGTTCATATTGCATATTTTAGTCCTCGTAAGGCTGAACTAACCTGAGCGCGTCAAATGAATTAATAGTAAAAAAAAATTTCTGAAGTTTTTGGCCTCTATTTTCTATATTCTATTATAAACATCACACTTCATCCCGGAGAAATCTACAATTCACTTAAACTACTAGAGATTGTAAAAAAAGGTCAATGTACAGGGTGTTCCATTTAAAATATAACTAATTGCTACAACTTTCTAGTAGAAGCGGTAACACCGCATTGTCGAAAATATTTTAGCTGCTTATGGGGCATTCCACACAAAATTTGCAACTCAAAATTTTTTTCCCACAAACATTTTTTTTTTAAGATTCAGCAATCAAAAATATTTGACACGTATTTTTTTATTTTAATGTGATGCACAGATTTTTCGAAAAAAAAATTCTTGAAATTTCACGTTTGTAAAAAAACACCTTTTTCCGATTGCTTATACAGCAATATCGAATAAAAATATAAACATTTATCACAGATATAAAATGTTCGCCTTTTTTTTTAGCTTTCGAATGGAGTATAATAAAACCCAATTTTGTAATTTGTTAAACGACAAAAATTGAAAACTTATAAACAAATGCAATTTTTTCAAATTTGGAAATGACTTTTTTCCTTTTTTTTTAATTGAAAAAATCAACTCACACCTTTTTTAAAATACTGTTAAAATTTTAGAGTGGAGAGTTGAATACTTACGAGATAAAAAATTTTTCAAGTACGGCTTGCCCACGCGAAGCGAGCCGCAGCGCGACTCGCTCAGACTTAGACTGGATTATAAAAGTTCGCCAACCCTACGCGCTAAGTAAAACATAATCTTGTACTTGAAACATAGTTATGTTACTATTGTATACTTTAAAAATAAAGAAGAGATTTTCTATTATTGTGAATTTGAGGTGGTCAAAATAAAATGACTTTGAAACTTCAAGTTAAAGTACAAGTACAAGAATATGTTTTACTTAGCGCGTAGGAGTGGAGAACTTTTATAATCCAGTCCGAGTCCAAGCTAGTCGCACTGCGGCGCGCTTCGCGCGTGCAAGCCGTGTTTGAAAAATGTATTGTTTCGTAAGTATTCAACTCTCCACTCTAAATAGTTTGAGTTGATTTTTTTCAATAAAAAAAAAGGAAAAAAGTCATGTCCAAATTTGAAAAAATTGCATTTGTTTTCAATTTTTGTCATTTAACAAATTACAAAATTAAGTTTTATTATACTCCATTCGAAAGCTGAAAAAAAGGCGAACATTTCATGTGAATGTGATAAATTTTTATATCTGTATTCGATATTGCTGTATAAGCGATCGGAAAAAGGTGCTTTTTTACAAACTTGAAATTTCAAGAATTTTTTTTTCGAAAAATCTGCGCATCACATTAAAATAAAAAAATACGTGTCAAATATTTTTGACTGCTGAACCGTAAAAAAAATTGTTCGTGGGAAAAAAATTTTGAGTTGCAAATTTTGTGTGGAATGCCCCTTATACATTATAATAATTTGAAAAGTTAAATCTATTTAAAAAGAATAAGATTTATATAATATTCACTGTCTTTCTGGTAACATATTTTTGCAATATAAAAAAAATATCACGGTTTTTGTATTTTAATTTTTTTTCTCCAGAGCTTACTAACATATACAGAACAACCCTGTCCGCAAAAACTCCAAAGTTGCGCCGTTTGTAATATGTTGAGGCAAAGGGCAATTTTAAGTTTCCTATACAGCACTTTTAACCCTCAGTTATTCGAACATCCTGTCGATAAGGAATTTATTGTCTATTAACAAACACTATTGCTATAACTTATTTCACACGTTTAAAAGTTATTGCAAGAAAGGGGTTTATATGCAGCACTTTTTACACTAATTTTCTTATACATCCTGTAAACTAGCAACTTTGTGGCCATGGAGAGAAATCTTCTCTTGATTCCGCGTAACCAAATGGAACATAATAAAATCCCATGAGTGGTAAAATATTGTCTCCCGGTCTGTTTAAAGTGTTTAGACATAAAGATATTTGAAATTTTTGGAGGTTGCAACATTTCAACTTGCTTTATTTAGCAATATAAGAGATTTTATGAAACCAAATAATACGGACCTTCTTTCATTTTCAAACCAATTTTTTACAACTTAATTCTGTTGTGGGTTATTATTCTATCTTATATGCTGTGTGCAGGCAGAGCTGTGGAGGATACTACAAAAAAGTATCTAATTATCTTGTAGTTACTTTTATAAAAAAGTATTTAGATACACCAATATAATAGATCTAGTATAAGTATCTAGATACTGTAACCAAGTTACCTTAAAAGTAACTAAGATACCCTTAAAGTAATTTGATAGTCAGAAAGTAATGGTAGACCTACCTGTGACATTGGATGTTGGTTAAAGTGAGTCGTGTAATGGTCATACACATACCTCAAAAGCATCCAAGAAACTCCGAAACGAAAGAATCTTAAGATACTCCGAAAGTATCTAAAATATTTTTAATCGCAACTAGCAACTGCTTAAACGTATCTAACATAAGACAGTAATAAAGTAAAAGTAATTAAAATATAATTATATTTTCGGTCATGAAAAAAGAACTAGATAAGGTAAAGTAACCTTTTCGTAAGTTACAGCTCTGTGTGCAGGTAGGCGAGGCAAGCGAGGTAGCCTAACAAAATTTTAGTGTGACGTAAACTAAGTTAATGAAGAGTGGGACCATTCACAGGAAATCAGATGCAGGATAGAGAAGGCCAGAGCAGTGTTCAATCAAATGACAAAGTGCTTCAAGAGCCATGACTTGAACATAAACCTCAAGATCAGGTTGTTAAGATGCTACGTCTTTTCTGTTTTGTACTACGGAGTAGAGGCTTGGACACTGACTGCTGCTACTGAGAGGAAGCTGGAAGCCTTCGAAATGTAGCTGTATCGAAGGATGCTGAGAGTGTCGTGGCCGCAGAGGGTGACCAATGAAGAAATCCTACGACGCCTGGGGAAAGAACGTGAGGTCCTTTACACCGTTAAATGCAGGAAATTAGAATATCTTGGGCACATAATGCGCAATGAAAATCGATACCATCTCCTCCAATGCATCCTACAAGGTAAAGTTTACGGGAGCAGAGGACCAGGAAGAAGGAGAATCTCATGGTTGAAAAACCTAAGAGTCTGGTTCGGAAAGTCAACCACGGGACTGTTCAGGGAAGCAGTCAACAAAATTATGATCATTCAGATGGTCGCCAGCATCCGACCCGGATAGGCATACAAAGAAGAAGAAGAAAACTAAGTAAAGGTTCATCGAGCAGTAGTTCATTGTTAGGGCTAGATACAGATTAACTAACTTCTGACACTGCAGCTATTGAACCATTCATAAATGAATTGCACCAAATAATAAAATCCTTAAACTTACAGCTCTCACTAATTTACAATGTTAATGAGTCAGCCTTGTTTTGGAAATTACTTCCGGATACTATGCTCGTATCTTCCACAGAAAGAACCGCTCCGGGAGAAAAGAGCAGTAAAGAACGGTTGACATTCTTAGCATTATGTAGTTCTGATGGCAGTCACAAACTTAAACCTTTAGTGATAGAAAAATCAAAACATCCCAGGGCTCTCAAAATTGCATATCTTCCTGTAGATTACAAAGCTACAGCCAAAGCTCAGATGACTTCAGCAGTTTTTAAACAGTGGTTTGATCAATGTTTTATTCCTCAAGTGAAAAGGGATCAGAATTCACCTACGACAGCACTGCCTCAAATTGATAATGCTTCTAGCCATTGTGGCAAACAGGAATGCTAATGGACTAAAATGCAATTCGCTTGACAAAATCTTTTTACAGAAAGAGTCTCTTGGCTGAAATTTTGACTAATGAAGAAAAAGATCTTGTAAAGTGCCTTAAGAGCTTAAACTTAAACATGTTGTATGCTTGCTTCACAATGCGTCAGAAAAGGTCCAGCCAGTTCCTTAGAAAAATGCGGGAGGAAGATTTTAAAACCAAAGAATGACAGTGATTCACAAGATGATCCTGAGGATTTGATCTCTTTAAGTGTTTATGCGACAAAAGTTACGTCCATTAGTAGAAGAAATTGATGTGGTTTAATCAATGCTTCACAGCATTGGGAATTTTGACACAGATGCTAGTGAAGCAATTGATTGGATTGATGGTGATGACAAATTGATTGAACAAGAAAATTTAATTCACGCAAACGCTGACTCTAATGATGTGATGGAAATTGCCACTCCGCTCAGATTTAAAGATGAAGATGGTGTCAAAAGCTTAAATCTTGCTTAACAGTGGGCTACAGAGAATGACATTTCTTTAAAAGATATTATGACGCTACAAAATCTGAAGGAAATTACTTTTGAAAAACAACAACATAATATGAGTCATCAGAGTAAAATCACAAACTTTCTTCAGTAACGTGAAAGAGGGTGGACAAAATTCAAATAAAGGCGATGGAAATAATGAAGAAAGTAAAATGTGAGAGAAATAATCTGTTCTCGGAGGACAAATTTGGATTCAGGAAGGACCGGAATACTGTTCTTGGTATCCTGAATTTTGTCACAGTTATATTAGAGTCCTTCCATAAAATGGAATACCACTCTGTCCTATTATGTCACTTGAGCAAGGCCTTTGACTGCGTTGACTATCATATCCTTCCGCAGAAACTAAAATACTATAATTTCAGTCAGAACAGTAACGACTTGCTCGAGTAATATTTGACGCATAGATGTCAGACTGTGGTGGCTGCTGGGGTGGCTTTAGCGAGGAGTGGGTTCAGTGTTGGGGTTCCGCAGCTCGGTTCTAGGGCCTATACTATTTTTAATTTATATAAACGATCTCCCCATCTCCCTTGGCCCTCTTACCTCTTTGCTGATGACACGACAGTGTCTTTTGCAGCTGAGACTATAGAAGAATCGATAGGGGGGGGGGGGTCCATAGCGGCGCAGGACAGGGCTAAAACCTGGTTCTGCTCCAACAGACTCCTGTTAAATGCTGACAAAACTAACAGGGTAACTTTCTCCATAAGAGAAATAGATGCCACCAACGATTCCGGGGTTCGATTTTTGGGGGGTGCTTGACCCAAAATTGCAGTGGGACAAATATGTAGATGTCCTGGCAAAAAAACTAAATAAAAGCTTCTATGTTCTCCGAGGTATTTCTCAATGCGTGTCGTTTGATGTGCTACGAGCCGCCTATTTTGCGATCTTTCAGTCGCACATGGCGTACGCGACTCTCGTCTGGCGACACTCGATCGGTGGCGGCACATAGAGTACTTACTCTCCAAAGGAAAGCAATTAGAATAATCTCCGGTTTGGGATACAGGGACGATCGTAGAGATGCGTTTATCAATCTCAGGGTGCTGACTATGCCTTGTCTATTAATGTATGAATGTCTAATGTATGATAAGAGGAGTGCGGGACTGTACCGGATATTTATGGCTATAATAGTCGGGTCAAATAGAAATTGGTTCCTGCGTATTGGCGTCTGCGGAGATGTCAGGATGGCTCAGGGTAGTGAGTCATAAAAATCTATAATATCTTACCATGACATGTCAGGGGGTTACTATTGAGGGTTTTCGCGCAAGAAATTAAGAGTTCTTTAGTATCTAAGGCTTTGTATTCATTCGACGAATATTTTGTTTGTAATCTTAGTACATTGTAAAAGTTATTCTTCATTTTCTTTTTCCGCTACTTGAAACAATGTTAGTGTTTGTGTTACTTAATTCTAACTTTAATTTTAAATCAATGTTGCTCGAGTTAAGTGTCTAAAAATTTCTAACCTTAAGTGTTGATAGTGCATGTGAATTTTAATTTTATATTCCATATTTTAACTGATATATCTTAAAATGACATTATTGCTACTCATTGGACGTGTGTAAACAATTAGTATTGTAATAACATGACATCAGACTGCTCTATGAACCTTCACTTAGTTTTCATCATAGGTACTCAAATTGTATTGGGTTACACAAGGCAGTCCAAAAGTTATCAATAAAATCAGGGTCGGCCTTCAGGCCCAGATATCTCCTCGGGAGGGCCTCATAGGAAAAAAAAATATGAACATACGATGATATTTTCATGTGATCTATATGAATCCGAGAGATTGCCCACGAATTCTGGGACACCCTGTATAATTTCTGCGATTTAAATAATATATCGCCTAGACACTTCTTGAAAAAACTATTGGTGATCATATTATTAATGCGTTAACTCCGTATTATTGATTTTAAATTCTTAGGATTATATTTCTTTAAATTACTAAATAAGCAGGTTCAAATTTCGCAAGTGCATTGGTTACATTTGAGCTCTGCAATACGTTCTTGGTCTAAACTGAAAGACAGTATTTAAAAACTTTAAAATATCCATGATATTTCCTACGTATCTTTCGCCATACACAAAGCGGCAAGTCTAAATTTTACCATGCCCATTTGATCATCTACTTACAACAAATATATCCTTTTTCCCAAACAAATTACCTGGACGACTTGACACCCTGTATATCCATTGCTAACTGTTGGAAGCAGCGACCCGTTGTCGGGCATATCCTGTACTCGGATGGAATACCTTGTAATATAACAACATAAATATGATTCCCCCAATAAAAGGGATGACATTTAGATAAATAATTGGTCTGTAATAGATCGTCTGTTGTAGTGTATCGTCGGCGTTGTATATCCACAGGACGTTCGCGAGGGTGTTTTCGCCGAATAGGATTCCATAGAACGTTAGGTATTTTAGAAAGGTGGGGCCTTCAACCAACACAACCTATAAGAAAATAATTATTGATGGAGTGTACAGATTGATTCATGTATTATAGTTGGCCTATTAGACGTATTTAGTAAGTTGAGGTACAATTAAATATATAGTTTACAAATGATTTCTAAAATGTAGTCTAATCAGATTTATATTTTAAATGAGGCGCCCTTTATCGTTGCAATATTGCAGCCCTGGCTGTATTTAGAGTAAAGTGGTATAAGAGTTGCAAAAATTTATATTATGTAGAAATCAGATGCTGCAACTTGGTAACATATCTAAAATGGTAATATTTAAATGTCAATATCTCAAAAACAGCTTAAGGTATAAGCATTTATTTATTTACATTTAAAGTATTTATGACATTAAATTCGGATTTATACAGGGTGTTAATGTGATCATGTTACAAAGATCTAGTGTAGATAGAACACAGGGAAAAAAAAATAAAGTTCATATGAATATGGGTTCGGAAACGCTTCCTGAGGGAGATAGAGCCCCTTGAAGATGGCTTTCATAAACTAGTTTTTGTTTTGTAGCTCCGGAACTATTTCAGCTACCGCAACCAATTTTGGGACATAAATTACTGTTAAGAAGTTCATCTATTTGAGCCTATTGGACAATGTTAACTTCAACCAGGGGCGTGCAAGCTCAATATAGGATTAGGGTAAATTTCACCCCATTCCTCTAAGGCTTCAATTTTTTCCACTTTGACATCAGATTATGATTTTCCTATGTCTTTTACATAAAAATGGTACTCTCTATAAAAGCCGCTAAATGTCACCATTTCTTCGGAAATTGGCTGAAAACAAGTTAAGATACAGAAATAAATTATTGAAGTCTTAAAGAAATTAGGTCAAAAGAACAATGAATCAGCGTTATTATTATGGTAGGTAGTACAAAAAGAAAATTAAAATAGTAGTTGCTGAAAATGCCTGCCACCACGCTTGATACATTTATTGCACCTACGCAGCATATTTAAGTTGACGGGGTTAAAACTTCAGGCGTGGTTTGGATTACTTCAGCCGCAGCGGAAATTCTAGCCGCCAAATCTTTTTCTGACTCGACTGGAGTTTCATAAACGAGACTTTTCATATACCCCCAAAGAAAAAGATGTAAAGGTGTTAGATCTGGAGAGCGCGCTGGCCAGGTGACAGGGCCTCCGCGGCCAATCCAATGTCTTCTAAAATTTTCATTTAGGTACTTGCGGGCATCATGTTGGAACCATAAGTTTTGTCGTATATTTAGGGGCAGATCATGTAACAATTCTGGCAACACATTTCTTAAACAATTAAGATAAATAATACCGGTTAAACGAGGAGCCAACATGATCGGTCCAATTAATCGTTCACCAACAATGCCGGCCCACATGTTGACCGAGAACCTATGTTGATACCCCTATGTGAACACTATGAGGGTTTTCCTCAGCCCGAACATGAACATTTCGCGAATTAAAAATGTCTTCTTTTGTAAACACAGCCAGCTTGTTGGCTCTTCTCGGGCCTCGTCAGTAAAAAATACATATTTTGGAAATTAAGGTTCTTCTGCACACTGGTCAAGAGGCCACTGGCAAAATTCTACGCGGGGCCTGAAATAATTTGGTCCCAATGCTAGCAGTTTTTGAGAATGGTAGGGGCAAAGAAGCTATTCATGAACAACCTCCCATACACTGACATGATTTACATGCATGGCATCTGCGACTGCTCGGGTACTTACAGAAGGATTATTTTAAAATCGCCGAAGCACCTCTTTCTCAACATCCAGGGTTCGCATGGTCCTTTGCGCGCCATTAACCAACCGTTTTATTTTTACAGAGCCAGTTTCCCTTAACCGTTGATTGACCCTTTCAAACAGTGTGTAAGCTGGGATTCGCCTTTCAGGAAACCACTCTTCATGCAGTCGAAAAGCGGCTCTGCCATTACATCGAACTTCCCCATAAATTAATAGTATGTCGGCGTATTCAGCGAAAGTGTAATCTTCCATGACTTAACCGTGACACTAATTTAATAACAAATTCTTGATAATAGTGAGTTTACCCTATTAATAAAATAAGATAGATTTTTATTATTAAGCTTCGTATGTGCGAGCGCGGTGGCAGGCATTTTCAGCATTTACTATTTTAAGGTTCTTCTTGTACTACCCATAATAATAACGCTGATTAATTTATCTCTTGATATCTGTACTGAACCTCATAGTTCTTTTGGCCTAATATCTTTAAGGCTTGAATAATTGATTTCTGTAGCTTAACTCGTTTTCAGCCAATTTCCGAAGAAACGGTGAGATTTAGCGACTTTTACAGAGAGTACCCCTTTTATTTAAAAGGCATAGGGAAATCATAATCTGAGGTCAAAACGGCAAGAAATTGAAGCCTTAGAGGATTGGGGTCAAATTTACCCTAATACTCCTCTAGTTCGCACGCCCTTGGTTAAAATTAACATTGTCCGATAGGCTCAAATAGATGAATTTACTAACAGTAATTTATGTTCCAAAATTGGTTGTGGTAGCTAAAGTAATCCCGGAGCTACAAAACGAAAACTAGTTTATGAATGCCATCTTCAAAGGGCTCTAGCTCCCTGAGGAAGCCTTTTTCGGACCTTTCTTCATGTGAACTTTATTTTTTTTGTTTTCTATCTACTCTAGATGTTTGTAACATGATCACATTAACACACTAGGTTTGTTTGGGGCAGGAAAATTGGAATTAAAATCGAACTCGCGGGTGCCTGGTCTGATTTTTAAATCTAGAATACATAGCGAATTCGCGGATTAATATTGGAGAATTACTATTGTAACACTACTGCATTTCCATTGGTCAGGTAATACTAAAACTAGGCCTACCGGAAATTCTATAAAGTATAGAAATATAATTTAAAAAATACCCCAACAAGACTGATACCGTAGTGCAGCCAAAAAACCTTAGTACACCAATTTTTCAATTTACAAACACTAACCTGAGTAAATATATACACAGCTCCAAAAATTGAATAAAAAAGAAAATCATAAATTTTATGGTGATCACAAAAATTGTTCTCAGAACTGGTGGCGGACAGCCATATTGTCATGACAAACCAATGGAAGACTAGTACCAAAATGGTGTGAACTGGATAGATTGATGCTATAACACTTATGCAGAGAATTCGAGACACTGAAATTAATAATGATAAGTTTGTTTAAACATAATATAATATTATACAGGGTGGCCCACGAGGTATGCGAGATACTTCGTATATGAATTCTATGACTAATTTTAAGCAATCATTTCACCTCATTTGTCCCCACATGAAAAAGTCTAGTGGGTTGAAATCCGGAGATCACGGTGACCAAAACCCAGATATTTCAGAACCGTTAGGAATTGAGGAAAAATGAATAGAACCATTTTTTCTTAAAACTAGTAATATGATTCATATACGAAGTATCTCGAATACCTCGGCGTATCATAAATATAAAATTTTTATTATCAAGTAATCGATAATAATTGTCATTTATTAAAGTTTAAAAATAAACACTATTAAAGAAATCGTGTATCTTGTTTCAATCTCTATAATAGTGATATTATAGAACGTATAAAATTTATTTGTGTACACCCACAGATGTTGCTATTTTAAAGTTTCCAACACACATACAACTACAATTTTTTTAATATTGTATTTATTAATAAATTTAAGAAAACGTTTTATCTTGCAAATATTAAAAATGTTTGGATAGTGGCAAATATTTTAAAAGAGGCTGAAAATACCAAAATGTAATAAATTTGCATCATAAAAAAAATGTCAATGTGTTAACAAATTTTTAAACAAATATACAGTTTTATATCAAATCTATATAATAAAGCGCCTTCTATACAGGGTGATAAAAATTATATAGAGGTCTTTTATGTGTTTCACAAAAAGTTGTATTTCTGAGTTAAGTACAGCAAGGCTAAAATTAAGTTTTTATTTTATATCTTAAATGCGAGGCGATACACGTTGAGTACATTATTTTTACTTATCAGTCATCAGAGACATTATAATAAAATAAATAATGATAATGACAAAGGAAGTCCAAAACAGGGGGTGTTTCATTAATATTGCGAAAAAATTCAATTAAAAATGCTTAAAAATATGAAAAAAAGTTCCTATAAACTTATGTCCGCAAATGCTTGTTAGTTTTGTTTTTATTTTTGTTTTTTCTAAATAATTTTTTAAATAATGTTGATATTTGAACTAAAATTGGTATCTAAATATATATATAAATATCTAAAAAAATACATATCTCTATTATTTTTACGCATAAAAGGTATAAGTACCTGGTAGAAATCGCTATAAGCAACCGTTCTCGGGCAAAAGAATAATTTAAAAATAAATGACATTTATTTGCATATTGCCATGCCCATATCAGAGTTTAATAAAATTGCACTTATTTCCTAAACAAAGCCGAAATCAAAAAATAATCAAAAGGTACTTCAGATCAATTTATTATAATATAAGGCTTATCTATTGCAGACTGCATGCATGATTTCAGAATGTGTACATATGGTTTTCCTCACCTACTATAGCAATATAATATTTTTAGGGAAACTAAATCTAATATTAGTTATAGTTGTCATTTGCCTACTGCCAATATTGGCACCAATAATGATATTTTTTGGTCCTTCTCAGTTCTGTCTCTTTGTGCGCTATGCCCATTTAGGTTCTTATTGTTGTTGTTAGAATTTTAGAATAAGCCAACTTTCCTATTGACCTTCTATAGAATAATTTAATAATAATAAAGTTTAAAAATTGCGTTTACACTGAATTAATTTTATGAGAAGTTTGTATGTTATTCCTTTTAGACTCAATGTTAAATTAGATGAGTTATGTACAGGTAGCATGGAAGAACTCCTAAAGAATGCTACCTTTTATGTAATGTAACGATAATTTTGCTTTTTAACTATTTTTGTAACTTAACTGCATAATAAATATTTTTCACTCATCCTGAATTTTTTCGTAATATCAAAGAAACTTCTACGCAAATAAGTTTCTTCGGTAATATGAATGAAACACCCTGTATATGTGCAAGTGTAGCAAATGAGACTATTGTATAATTTCTCCCAACGTTTCGTGACGGATTGTCACTTTTTTAGGAGCCTATATTTGAAAAACGAAAAGACAGTCAAAATCTTCAAATAAGACCTGATAATTATAAATCATAAGTAATGCTTAAAGTGTTTTGTGTTATCTTTTCCACTTCATTCTAGCCTAACAATACATATGGGCTGGATCGTTTACCTACCAAACAACCCTAATAAAATGGAGGTACATACCAATACTTTACGAATCATTACTTATCAGGTCTGCATTATTATTTATAAATTCTGACTCAGTATTTTTGTTTTTGAAATATAAGCCCTTGAAAACTGATAACTCGTTACGAAACGTTGGTAGAAGTTCTACAATGTCTCATTTGCCTGCCCTATTTACGCTACACTTCCACATATTAACACATTAAGGGCGCTATGAGAAAAAGTTTCCTATTATATTTACATTAGGTGCTTTTTTATGATTACCTGTAATTAGTAAGTGCCACATAAACTGAACTATAGTAGCAGACCATGAAATGTTGTGTTTGGTTTTTAGGGACACTCGTAAAAGTCTTTGGTAGGAAGCCATTGACCATGCCATGCTAACGAATGAGCTCCCTATTGACAGAAGCTGATGAACCACTGAAAATAAGTTATTTCAATTATATAAGATCATCATAATATACCTGGTAAATTTAGTTTTTTTCTATATAAAAAGTTAAACTTTAGCTATAGGGAATTATTTATTTATCTAAGGGACTTGCCAATTACAATAAATTTTACATAATAATATTCTTACAATCAATTAACTAGCATAAATATACAGTGTGTCTACTTAAGTTGGGTACATATGGGAAACTTTTTTATTATTAATTTTACAAAAAAAGTTATTCTTCATAAAAAGTTCTGCATGGTCCAAAACCTAAAATGCAATCATCAGATATTAAATTTTTCCAAGTGTATACGAGGGGTGTAAAAAAATGTGAATTTTGCTCAGGAGTAAAGTACCTTTATTTTTGACGATATCGAAAACTGTAATTATGAAAAGTTGTTCGGAATGAAAAACTATATTTTAATATGAAATTACATCTTTCTACTAAAGATTTTTTTTTATTTTTACAAAATTTCTCAAATTACGGATACAGAACATTTATCTTTTTTATTTATTAGAAACATGATAACCTTTCCGTTTCGTTCAGAAAGTAATAAGTACATTTAATTAATTAATCAATACACCATTGAAATTAAATGAAACATTTAATCTAGGATGCACTGACAAGAATTGTTTGACAGTAACTTCAAAAAATCAGTTGTATTTATAAAATTTATTAGAAATGCCAGCAACGTTAAGTACTCAAGATAAAATTGAAATTGTGTTAATTGTGGGTGACAATTATAAAACAAATCGAGAAGCTGCAGACATTTTTAATACCCGACACCCAGAGAAAAATCTTCACTATACCACAGTAAGGAAATTATTAAACAAATTTAAGACTTTTGGAGATGTAGGAAATAAGTTCAGCAAAAAACGCCAAAAACGGGTCGCCAGTGATGACATGGAATTTGATATAATGCTCTCAGCAATTGAGCATCCTAAAAATTGCGAACACGGGCAGCTTCGATACCGAATTCTATAAGCAAAGATACGGTTTCAAAAATTTAAAAAAAGAACAAGTTGCACCCATACAAGCCCCAATTTATTCATATGTTAAGACCAGGAGATCATGATAGACGCTTTGAATTCTGTTGTGATATCCAAGGAATGTTAGAAGATAATCCATTTATGGGAAGACATATTATTTTTTCGGATGAAGCAACATTTACATCAAATGGAACAATCTCTACCCAAAATTGCCGTTGGTGGAGTGATACTAATCCAAATTTTACCATCAAAACTTGGGACCAGTATGCATTTAAAACAAACGTGTGGTGTGGAATTTATGGAAATACAATAATTAGACCTTTTTTTTTATGAATTTTTGAATGCAGACCGTTATTTACATTTTTTAGAGAATGAATTAGACAATTTTCTTGACAACGTTCCCCTCCTTCAACGTCAACAGATATGGTTCCAACAGGATGGTGCCCCTTGCCACAGTAGATTAGATGTAAGGCAATACCTTGACAATTATAAAACAAATCGAGAAGCTGCAGACATTTTTAATACCCGACACCCAGAGAAAAATCTTCACTATACCACAGTAAGGAAATTATTAAACAAATTTAAGACTTTTGGAGATGTAGGAAATAAGTTCAGCAAAAAACGCCAAAAACGGGTCGCCAGTGATGACATGGAATTTGATATAATGCTCTCAGCAATTGAGCATCCTAAAAATTGCGAACACGGGCAGCTTCGATACCGAATTCTATAAGCAAAGATACAGTTTCAAAAATTTAAAAAAAGAACAAGTTGCACCCATACAAGCCCCAATTTATTCATATGTTAAGACCAGGAGATCATGATAGACGCTTTGAATTCTGTTGTGATATCCAAGGAATGTTAGAAGATAATCCATTTATGGGAAGACATATTATTTTTTCGGATGAAGCAACATTTACATCAAATGGAACAATCTCTACCCAAAATTGCCGTTGGTCGAGTGATACTAATCCAAATTTTACCATCAAAACTTGGGACCAGTATGCATTTAAAACAAACGTGTGGTGTGGAATTTATGGAAATACAATAATTAGACCTTTTTTTTATGAATCTTTGAATGCAGACCGTTATTTACATTTTTTAGAGAATGAATTAGACAATTTTCTTGACAACGTTCCCCTCCTTCAACGTCAACAGATATGGTTCCAACAGGATGGTGCCCCTTGCCACAGTAGGTTAGATGTAAGGCAATACCTTGAAAATCGTTTTAATGGAAGAGTTATACATCGGTTTTCGGAAATTTCTTGGTCTCCAGATTTGACCCCACTCGATTTTTTCTTGTGGGGTTACCTAAAACAAAGGGTGTATCTTCAAAGGCCATTTACAGATGTTGCCCATTTGGAAAGAGTCATTGCAGGATCGGTTTAGAGTATTACTCCGGCTATGGTTAGAAGAGTATTGAAAAATTTTGCGATAGAACAATTACCTGTATTGACAGAGAAGGCGGATATGTTGAGGCGTTTGTGAATTGAGGAAGTTAATGATGTTCGTTAAAATTATTACAACAATATGAATTATTATGGTATTATTCATTTAAATGCATCGCTAAAATGTTACAAGACAGGTATTAAGTAATTGAAAAGTAATCAAGTGTTCAAAAAAAAATAAGAGATTACTGTTTATTATTAATTATTGATAGAATTTCGGAAAATTTTTTAAAAATGTTTAATTTGTAGTATGTAAACTTAGCAATCAATTAATTATAAGTTTGGAAAGAGTAAAAAATAAGTTGAGGTAGATGGATCTGATTACATTGCACTTGAACGAATTTTTATTTTAATGGTGTATTAATTAAATTTTTAGAAATAAATTTTGTTTTGTTAGAATTTACTTATTATTTTCATATTTTCTGAACGACACGGAAAGGTTATCATGTTTTTAATAAATAGAAAAGATAAATGTTCTGTATCGGTAATTTGAGAAATTTTGTAAAAATAAAAAAAACTCTCAAGTAGAAAGATGTAATTTCATACTAAAATATAGTTTTTCATTCCGAACAACTTTTCATAATTACAGTTTTCGATATCGCCAAAAATAAAGGTAGTTTACTCTTGAGCAAAATGCATATTTTTTTACACCCCTCGTATACACTTGGAAAAATTTAATATCTGATGATTGCATTTTAGGTTTTGGACCATGCAGAACTTTTTATGAAGAATAACTTTTTTTCGTAAAATTAATAATAAAAAAGTTTCCCATATGTAGCCAACTTAAGTAGACACACTGTATATATAATTTTAATTTTTATTATTATTATTATTATTATATATATTATATTTTTTACCAGTCATAAAACACTCTATAATTAGCCTTATCGCAAGTCACAGTTATAAAACAGTCTATAATTATTAGCCCTAAGACAGCTCATGGTTATAAAACAATCACTTTGAATAGTTTAAAATTGAAACAAGTTTATCTACATAATTCCATTTTAAAATCAATCAAGATAGCCCGATAATCACAATCCTTTTACATCACAGATACAGATAATATAACCATAGATAAAGGTTTATAGGGGGAAAATATAACATATTAACGATACGTACAAACTCGGGTACAAAGGTATAAATCCGAAATAGCAGCATGCACAAGAACCAAAGTTACCATTATTAGGATCCAATTAAACTCCTTGATAGTCTTTTAAATTTATTTAGGGATAAGTTGAAATTATCAAGGTCAAGTTGATTCAATTGTCTGCTCATCCTCGAAATCGGCGAACTCGGTCCATGATTGGTTCTATGATGTGGGATAAAAAAAAAATTAGAGTTTCAGATATCCCTCTGGGGGACCCTAAGATATATCCGTTCAAGTAACACTGAACAGTCAATGTTATTATTCATTATTTTATATAATATGCTAACATCCAACAAAAACGTTCTACTCTCGAGTAAGGTATTTAGAATTTTTGTCAGTTGTTTATGGTCAAGTTGATCAACCAGAATTTTTAGTTTATAGTTAATAATTCTTAGAAATCTTCTTTGAACTTTCTCCAACATATCAACATATTTATTGTAGAAAGGGTTCCATACTGGACTCACATACTCCAGAGTAGAGCGGACAATTGACCAGTACAGCACCGTAAAACAATAGACATCATTAAATTTGCTTTAAGAGCGAGACAAGAATCCCAGAGCTAGCCCCTATCACAACTATTTACGATAGAAGCGTTAAAAGTTAACTTATGATCAAACGTGACACCCAGGTCCTTAATAGAGTGATTCTTATTTATTTAAAATAATTGAATTAATAGAATAGTCAAACGCTATTGGTTCTTGTAACCTGAAGAATTTCACAAAGCTACACTTGGTGATATTTAAGGTTAGATCATTCAAAAGAAGCAATCTGTCAAATCTATCCAAATCTTTCTGCATTTGCAGACAATCGTCAACACTGTTTATGCATTTGAAAATTTTTATATCATCAGCATAAAGGAGGACATCTGAATTAATATTGGATAAGTCATTAATGAAGGTATTGAAAAGAAGTGGTGAAAGGTATCGCCCTTGAGGCACTCCAGAAGAGGCACAATTGATGATTGTACACAAATTGTAGACTATTAATTGAAACAATTTGTTTTCTGTCAGATAGATAATCCTTTATCCAATCAAAAAAACATCCTGGTATCCCATAGGCGAACTTAATTATAACAGACAGACAGAGATAGAAGAACTTAATTAAGTATATAGTAAAATTGCTTTTTTACATTAATTATTTTATTGCACTAGCAATACCAAGTGAAGACCTAATAGAGCGAATTTTTCATTGCATTTATCTTTTTATTGAAAATGATACTAGTGGCCTATAATTGTAGAAATACTTTGGAGATTTCAGTATTTTTGAATTTGCACCTGCGAAGATGATTTAACCTGTTGATTTCTTTCCCTCATGCCGATACTGCCTAGCTACAGACTAAAATGAGGAACTACCTATACTTAAAAAAAATCAATTAAGTACCTAAGTAGGTACTTACCTCTACTTAGGTAGGTACCTACCTACTTACTCCTTTTAAAAGAAAACAAAAAATGGTATTGTCAAATTCCTTTACTTTTACCCCACTTGGCTCTATTTATATAATATTAAAATTTAAAGTTCTAATTTTTAAATAGAGGCTATTAAATTTTTTAAAAAACTTAAAAAATTACTAAAGGGAGAAAAAAGTTTCTTTCTCCATCATAAACTTTACTGTCTAAAAGGCAAATCAGTATTTACAACACCCAAAAATTGAAATTTAATAACTAAATATTTTATTATGACATATAAATATGTAGGTATGTCATATTATGATTACCACTTGTCGAGTAGTATTCTTTTGCTATTTATTGTAAATTGTAAATATTTTAAATTTACACAAATTTTAAGTTTAATTATCTGAGTAAATTAACTAAAAGTAGTTACCTAACAACAAATATATATCTTTATCAGGAATTACAACTGATATCCACCTGTAAATTAAAAGAGTTAAATAGTTTTATTAATCTCTGTTAATCCATATTTATTTGTTTTTTCACATTTTACCTAGTCCATAAATAAAATATCTACCACAACTTTATCACAGTACCTACTGATATAAAATTGGTATGAGTCAACCATCCAGCTGACCACATGCCCACATATTTTGCATCAACAACTTTAATTTGTACTTACAAGTGAAAGTCTCATTAATTTCATTTCCATGGGTAAAAAATATAATGGTCAGCTGTAAAATCTGCTGGGGTGCCGCCTCCAAAAAGCACTCCAGAACTCTCAAGAGAGCCACATCGGAATCTTCCTTTACCATTAACTCGTAATATTTTCTTTGGTTTTCAGGGTCCCCTTGCTTCTCAGCTTTCTTAGACTTAATAGCATATTGAAGCGCATCAAAATACCTCAATACGGGAGCAAGTTGAAAGATTAAAACTAATATGCAACATACTCTTCTCTTTGTAAATTTTTTCGTTAATGTTTTGCCTCTGTGATTGTTGTCTTGATCGAGCACATACATTCGCACACTAAAGCCTGTGTTGATTACAGCAGGAATTAATATAAAACCTAAAGTAGTAAAGAAATAGCCCAAACTATCACTCAAATAGTATCGGTAAGCCAAGTTACAGTCAAAAATTACATCTACGAGATGACTGATAATTGATATGACAAAACCTGCAATATCCCAGTTTGTAACTCTATCTCTGGAAGGTAACCGATCAATTTCATCTCTATCGTTCTCATTGCACATTTTTTTTTGGTGCAAAACGGTCATTTGGCTTTTTTCTTGGAACTCTGAGTCATCTGTTGAATCAATCTTCAGGAAAAACTTCATGAAAAATAGTAATATCTTTCTTGTTACCTTTTACAGACTTTATGATTATTTGGCCGATGAAGCATATTTGAATGTGTATTTTCTAGGATGTTGTAAATCGAGGCACTTTTTTTTTAGATATTTTACATTATAGATGTTATAAAACCAAAAAAATCAACAAAGAAATAATAATAACCTAAAATATTTTTTTTTATAAAATTCCTTAGTGGCTCAAACTGCATAGCAACATCGGATGGCCTAAATCCATATCTACTCTGTGCCAGCGTCACCGTCCTATTTTTAATCGCAACACAATTAAGCTTTTTCGGCAAGCAGGCAAACCGAAATGTAGTTTTTTCCTGCTCAGGGCTAAAACCTTTATTGTTCTGTGGCTCAGGGTCAGGACTTCCTCCTTTCATTGCGTATGATGTATTGCATAACATTGGCATAACTAACCTCTTATCTGTTTTGTGGCATAAACTTAGTCTTCATTGGTATTGCACTTGCACATGTATTGTTTGTATATAATAATATGTTTGTACCTGTAGGCATTTATGCAATAATTATTAATGCATTCAATAATGAGGAGGGGAGGGGGAACCGGAACCGCTAACTGCAGGGAACCGGACCGGAATCGAGCACATATATTTTACTTGCAAACAAATGTTCGGTGCAGAACCCGAACTCCCGAACACCTAAAAATTAAAAGTTTTTTTTTTCAATAATTAAGGACAGAAATTTTACAGTTATATATTTATAATTTGCTAAGAACGTTCACAATTTTCCATAAATGTGCACAAACTTAAGACTTATCGATCTTTTTTAGGTTCAAAACAAATTTTTGAGTTCTGTGTTCAAAACCATTAACAATTGCCTTAAAACGACCGTTTTCGGATCGCGGAACTCAATCGAAATGTATTATTTTATATGGAACCGTTAAAAATTGGTACGAGCCCAATCGAATAAATTGTTGCGGAATCGGTACCGTGACGAAACGTAAATTCTTTTAATTTTTAACATTCTTTTAATCAAATTTTAATTTTTAAATAATTAACAACTGATTTCCTTGTTTAAAACTAAAGCAAAGCGCATTATTATGATTTCCAAAACAATTTTAGAGATTAGACTTTGATATTAAATAACGAAAAGTACCTACCTATATCATACCATTTTAAAAAATTCTGTAAATTAGGGTTAACGTAAGGATATTTTTAAAAAATAAAAATATTGCTTTATTCCAAAACTGAAGGAAAAAATTAAATGTCATTGATTAAAGAATTATAAAAGGGCCCAATTTAACAGATTCTAGCACTACTTTTCCTTTACGTTGTATTGTAGACATTTTCTTTTTTGTCAAATGGCTCCATTGAGGTAGGAAATGGCTCCGACGCTGCCATTTTGTATGTAAAAATCAACTTGTTGCATGTCGTTGAGAAGCTAATTTTGAGCATAATTCAATGGTGCAATAAAAAATACAGGTTGTCATTTAACGATAAAGGTAATTTTGCGAATAATTAGTGTAATAAAAAATCCAGGTTGTCGTTTCAAAATAGAAAATTGGCGTAACGTAGAACCGAAAGTGACGTTCATTCGGTTTTAAATTCAAAATTAGGATCCCGCTCAAAAATAGCAGTAAATCAAATAACATTTAACATAACGCTGTGGTGCTTTGTATAACGACTTCGTTAACACCCGTTATACAGGATGTCTGTAAAAGGTCTTTACAAAAAGCTATAACCACATTCTTCAGAACAAAATTAGCCGATTTAAGTAAACTTACCTTAGTACAAAGTTGCTTAGTTTGGGCGCTAGACGGCGCTGAAGCGACAATTTTTAAATCGTTTTTTTGGATTAATTCAAAAACTTTGAGTTCTGTGCTGCTCATACTATTTTGCCGAAATTTGGTACGTTGGCATAGCTTTATGAGGCAAAAAAACCCATGCCACAAATTCTGATTAATATCAATCCATGGGCGGAGAACCTGGGTTTTTTACTAATTGTTTGTTTCAGATTTCTATGCCAATGGAACAAGAGGGGTTTGGGCACATTCAGATGAACCAACTCATTTGCTACAAGAAAGGCACTCTTGATAAGACTCGATTCCTCTGACGGTTTTCGAGAAATTTGCATTTTATTACTTAATACGTAGTAGTTTTTACCACGTAGTACTTGGGTTTTATAGAATTTTTCTGTTTTTGATTTTTACGCCAATGGAAGATAAGAGGTTTAAGTTTAACATTTAGATTAAACCAACTTATTTACTACAAAACACCTCTTGAACAGTTTTTCTTATCATCTGCTTTTTGTTCGCACGGTATTTTTCAGGTATGTACAACACGACGTTACACCTCACAAACGATTGTTATTGTTGATTATTAGTTTCATCTGACAACATAAGATTATTGTCAAATTTGTAACATTTAAGCTGGATTTATAAACTTGACGTTCCGTTTGCGTCATGCGTCTGCGTCTTCCGTCTCAAATTAAAAGCACAATATTCCATAAGGTCATTTATAGATGCCGCCGGTCTCGCCGTCTGCGTCGCGCCTGCCGTTCCGTGCCGCCAGACATAAACCAATTTTATCTTTTCCGTCGCGGAGTCGTAGAAACGCTCGTAGCAGGTTTCA